>JAUMHE010000055.1:10750701-10802533 GCA_032359235.1 Enteromius mattozi
TGAGCTGTTTAGGAAGTGTTAATGTGACGGCAGAAACCGCTGCAGCAACACACTCACACACACGTGGGCCGACAGAGAGAAAGGAGAACCAGCGTGGGGTTAACGTCTGGCTCCGGCTCAGGGAAAATAAATTGCTTTAAATATGGAAGTGGACGTCGGAATGGTCCCTGCTAGAGTGGAGTGGGTTTGGGTAAACCAACAGTCTGTCGGCCGTAATTTATAGACAGCTATGATAAATACTATTTGTCCATGACAGTCACATGAAATAATAAACCTTGGCTCTGCTATAAACATTACCAAATCCTGACACTATTGATTTATAACGGCTAACACTGACATCAAACCAAACAAGTGACAGAAACAATGCCCAGGCTTTAGGCGCAGTTTGTCAACTATTAATACTGTCAGAGTAGGCTTTCGCTTTAGCTGGGAAAGCCTGTCGCCCAGTTGTCAGTCGACTATGCTGAGGAGGACGCGGAAGAGAGAGAGTGTGTGGAATGTGCTGGAATTGCCAACAGGGGTCCTAGCGGTATGGCTGCGTTAGCCCTAATTACCCCCCCGCATGCCCTCCCCCTCCCTGCCCCTAAACGGCTCCTGCTCTGCCAGCCCCAACTTAAAATTGCATGTTAATTATGTAAATTATTAATTGGGCTGAGACTGCTGTTTATGGGATTTTGGACTTAATAACTGGATCAGCCAGCACTCCGAGCCTGACCTACGACAAGCCACGGCCAGCCTGTGAAAGTGACATTTTCCGAAACATTAGCTCCTCTACGCACACACAAACACACACACACACACACACACACCTCTTCAGAAGGCTCAAGGCGTGTAGAGAGAAGAGAGGATATTGTGCAATTTGACCAACTTAACAAATGTATTTTAGGATTTTAAATCCAGTGAAACTGAACATGCCTGGATTTACCTACACGACTTCAGTAAAAATGATAAAGCAAAAAACCTATTTGGATTGTAATTGTTTCCATGGGGAGAAATTTTATACAATTGGAATATAATTTATTAGTATTTTCAATAATAATCTGCACAACATTTCTCCAATGTTGCTTTTCCAATCATACTTTTCTTATTTTATATATATATATATATATATAAAATAAGAAAAGTATGATTTTTCTAAATTTGCCACATTGATCTTGTTGTTTTTAAAAAAAATATTTGGTGTGAGCGATGCTTCATTCTTCTCTATTGACAATAAACCATTTTTGATTATGTAATTTGCAATGCCAAGTCTCTGTCTTTATTTATTTATACAATTTTTAACAGTTTTTCTGTTATACTGTAACTAAAGCTAAATTTGAAGTTCTGTTTCCTACTGATTTTACTTAAAGTAAAAAAAAAAAAAAATACCACATAAAAAAAATTAAATAAAGAAGAGTCTGATCACAAACAGCAAATCCCATTCGAATAATACTTACGGCTGTTTTTCCTTATTTTTTGTTTTTGTTTTTTTGCAGTTGAGAAAGAGTTAGTTAGATGGTACGATAGAGTGGAAAAGTGAGAGTGAAAGAGAGAGGGAGATACTAGTGTTTCATTTCATGGCTGTCCAGGACTGTCCGAGGATCTGAATATACACACCTGTGACAGGCGGAGCTCGAACCCTGTCGACACCTGCCATGAGAAACCAGCTGAACCCAGCGCACACTCCATGAACCCTAGACATACACACACACACACCCACACAAACTCACCTCAAGCACACGCAGACTGAACATCCCGACCCATTTGGCAGTGCCTTCATACGTAGTGTCCGATACTTCAGTGACTGAATAACCCTGTAACTGATACCATCAGATAACTCTAGGCTGGATCTCCGTTTCAGCAAACCAACCCACAACAAACAAATCATTACAGATCACCATGACCACATGGGCCTTGTAAGAGAAGCCGCATTTCAGAGGAGAACTTTTAAAAGCACTTTTTTTCTTCTTTTAAAAGCAGTCTTGGTTGTTCCGTTCCAAAATCTTACCGTGAAAACACTTTAGGGAAAAAGAAACCTTCGCCATCATAAACCATTACTGTTAACACTCCAATAAAAAAGTGAACATGAAAAAAAAAAAAGAAAGAAAAAAAGCTTGGAGTAAGGGAAATTCCAGAAGCGTTCATCACTGACACATACGCACAGTGCATGAGTCATATATCACGGTCCGTCCGCACTAGCTGAGCTTAACTCGGCCGCTGCCAACATCTCGTCTGCGGCTCACCGGGCCCCAGAGACTTCAAGCAGTGCTTCCTGCACGGGGACTGGGGCTTGATTCAGTGCACAGACAGACATGCATGAGCGAGAAAGCACTACACAACACCCTCGGGCTCCACAAAAGAATCTCTGCAGCCAAAAAGTCGCACATTAGGGGACTGTATAAATATTTCCTTTCCCTTTTCTTGCTTTCGCTGTCTGTACGAAAAAGCCTTGAGGCATTTTTCCCTGCAGAGAACCTGGATATTGTTATAGGTTATATGACCACAATGGATTAGATAAACAAATAAACTTAATTATACGTACAGGCAATTTATATATGAAAAGTCAGTGTAAATATGACCTTTTTTTAAAACTTATTACATAATTGGGTGTTCTGGGTACTAATGTCCCAGGAGTTGAGTTTTATTAAAACTAACAGATTTTATTTTTATTTTTGTTATATAAATATCATCCTCATCATTTATTTTTCAAATTTTCAGATTACTTTTATTTAGCAATTTAGTTTCACAGACTTTCAATATTAAATATCAAAAGTTTATATAAGACATTATTTAAAACTATTCTGATTTAAACAAATAATTATATACATGATTTCAACACTTTTTAAATGTTTTCAAATATTACAACTATAATCTCCACGACAGCCAAACAATTTGGCCTTAATAAAGCTTAGTTACTTGTAAGTGAGATATGTAAATTAATTATATTAATATTACAAAATCTTTTTCTCAAGACACAATAATGTCATATTATGCAAAAATGCAATCAAGCATTATATAATTAGGATGCATAAAATGCTGTAGACAAAGCAGTCGTCCACACACATAATTTGGTGGAAATGACACCATGGTGGAAATGTTTCATAAACAATCACAAATAATTACATAATTGTACAGTGATGCATGCATATACACTATTAATGGGCATATTAAATACACTAAGGCATAAAAAAGTCCACAGGCAAAAAAGTACTTTTAGTAGAAGCACCCCGCTGTGTATTTACTTTACAAATAAGTGTTTTATTGAATCCGTTTTATTGTCATAACTCACCAGTTAGCAGCTACTAAAGGTTTTTCTTTCAACATGACAATGCTAACATGCAATCCGAGCTCTTTTCTGAAAGCTGTGGTCATTTGCGCAAATGGTTTCTTCTTTCAGGAACAGTAGCAGAAAGAGAAAACGAGCAGCATGCTAAAAGGAGCTGGGAAGTGCACATCGGTATGTAAAGGATCTCCTCGCAGCTGAAATAGTAAGACAGCGTGAGGTTGAGTTGTGCAATGGCCCTTGACCATCATAAAAGGCAGCTGAAATTACATCCCTTGATTTATATACTAAGAAGACAAACTTCGAATAATTATAAATACACACATTTAAAACCAGTACGAGACGCTTTTTCTGCCAAAAACATAATATAGAGAGAGAATCAGTGCATACTGCTCTGAAAAACAGCCCAGGTTGACCTCCAAACAAAAACATACACATACCGTCACAATGCTTGCGTGGTTTATTTTAATTTCATCTCAATTGTTCGCAGGGCACATTTAAATTATAGTTTGATTAGAGCTGAGGAGAAGGTACTGTAAATTCTGCTCTCCTTGAATGTTTGCTGCAATTCCTCTAAAATGGGAAATATTGATCAGCGTGATTTCCCTGGGCACCCAAAGAGTGCAGAGAGAAAGAGAGAGATAACTTAAGACACCCAACAAAACAAAATAAAGCAACAAAGCCTCAAGACATGAAAGGGCCATAAAAATGTGATGTTAAAAGCTTAAAAGTCATTGGTGAAATCAATAAATAAGATCACCGAAAAGATCACTGCATGCATGAACACACAATCATAATGTCTCGTAACACTCGATTTCAACTACTATTAAAAGTACGTCTCCACAGGAAAACATCTAGTATCAAGCTCGCCGACCAAACACATAATCGTACAAAAAGCTAATAAGAGTTTCCTTGTCCTGCGTTCAAACCCCTCTCAGCGAGCGGATAAGAAAACAAGTCTGGCAAGTCTACAAAAGAGCATATCATGTGCAGACACATCAGCCTCAATGTGCATTTGATCAAAGAGGCTGATTCTCGTGGTGCCAATCAATACACTCAATCAGCTGTGCCGTGTATGCTAGTCTTGGCTGGACTTGAATAGAGACACATTTTTTTGTTGTTTTTTTTTCCCTCTCTCTCAGACAGATGAGCTTGCATGAAAGGCATCAGCCTGACAAGTGCAGGTAAAGGATGGCCAGACAATTGCCTGGGAATCAGGCAGTTGTTGATTTTACATTATTAATTAGAGACGCGCGAGGCCATCGGGGCCCCCGGTGTCATGGGAACGGGTCATTATCATAGCGCGACACCGAGCCTACCACGCACATTGATTGACGTGCCGAAGGCTGAATTGATTGTTAGAAGGCACAATCGATGTGTAGCAACCAATAGGCTCCTTTCTTAAAGTTTAAAGCTTTAACCCTTTGCTAAAGGTGCAGTCACATTAGTGGAATTTCGATGAAATTTCGGGGGCAAATAAAGGTCCATTGTCTTTTGTCAATAGTGCAGCGATGCATGAAGCACAGTTCACAGAGAAGTCACTTTCAAACCAGCAGCTATTTCTTGGTCGCAAAGAGAGTCCTGATCACAAGGATTTCTACTGAAATTATTGGACTGGGTGAATTGAAATTCATAAAAATATGACCAATGGGACTGCAAATCAACTAAAACAAAACCTCTCGATAGCTATACTGTACCTAATACATCGAAATACAACAAAAGCTATAATATTTTTGCACAAAATCTATATGTAGACATCATAATAGTGAATAGTTGTCAATGGAAAACCTTTTGAAAAAGTCATTTATAGTTGTTTAAACTGTATATATATAGTCCTGGTGATGTTTTTTGGTCTCGCACCATGTCTTGTGCTTGTTTTTGAGTGTCCTGCCATGAGTGTTTTATGCTGAAAACTATCCAACATTGAAAAACCTGATCCCTGCAATTCATTCTGTTCAGTTTCATCTAACTGTTGAACACAAGAGTGTTTATCTCATGTAAAAAAAAAAAAATCAGGTCAGTTGAACCCGAAACCAGACTACTTATTCAGCGCTTCCTTATGTTTTTTTGTTGCATGGTGATTTAGGCAACTCAGCACATCCCCACAATCACAACTACCAGTTAGACATAATTATATTTCCAGTACAACCCACACTGACCATCCGAGGTAAAATAAATGTCACAAACATGTGGCAATTCTTTAAAAGACTTGTTACAAAACAGAACGGCCAGGGCACTGAGCAGCTGGCATCAGCCAAACACTTCTACTGAGACTAGTGCCAGTTTCCAATCGCCCTAAGCGCCAACCCCGCGCCAAGCCTGTAAACAGCCTTTATCAGCAGTAATGGTGGCATAATCCCAGCTAAAGAGGAAGCGGCATATGGCCCGGGCTTTACAAATGCAATCCCAACAAAGTAACGGGACTCACAGAGGAGGGGTTAACAGTAATGACCACTTAAACAAAACTGTGTCAATACTTTAACACTCTTTTTTAGCTCATGCCACTCCAAACCTGTTTCACATTTTTTTTCCATAAAGCAGGATTTAAGAACGTTCACACAAACATTTTTCTATTTCAAATTAATAGTGTCTTTCAAGCTACAAATAGGTAAAAATAAATAAATATCCCAAAAGTAGTCTATACGATTAATAATCTATTTCAGGTATATAATTTTTAAAAAATTGCGAGAAACAGTCTGTTGGCCTGATGGTCACCATTCCATTGCATAGAAAATGCAGCTAGGACATTCTGCTAAATTTCTCCTTTTGTAAAAGAAAGCAAATCATATAGGTTTGAGACATGAGGCTAAGTAATCATTACATTTTTTTGTATGAACTCTTCTTTTAACCTTCCATTTGAATAGTTTTTTAAAGCTAAATCATATGAAAATTTGACAGTATAAACATCACATCCTGACTGAAACTAGAGCTTTTACGTTTCTCAATATCAACAGCCTAACCAAATCCAGCACAACAGAAGATTCAATCACTTTCTACTGCCTCTGCACATTTGATTAAGATGTATCTTCAATAAGTCAGACTGACAGTAGTCTGCTCTGATGTGCGAAGCATTGCGCTGCTGAATCTATATCTGTATTGTCAGCTTTCTCTGGATGCCTCCTTCATTAAACCCATCCAGTTTTCCTTTTTGATCACCAGTCCAGGAAGATGGATCTTCAGCCGTGGGATGGCGGGCACTTGCCAAGTCCTTCTCTAAACACCCCACCCCCTGCGCATGTACCTTTCCCCATTGATTTTTTTCTCGGCGACTGCCACCATTCATTGTTTGTGACATTCTACTGTCGACTCTTTAACACCCGTCAACCAAATCAATTTCATATTTTTTGTCAACGTCTGGCTAGAGGATGGTTTGTATTTGAAAGGACTGACGTCTGATTTAGGATGTTGCTTTTCAGCAACAGTTTTAGCCGCGAGTTTTACGAGACTTGTAAAGTCAGTCAAACGTGTTGGTTTGAGAATACATAATGGAGCGGAAAATGTTTAAAACCCTTTTGACATCAAACCACCAGCATCTGTCCTCGGTTACAGTAAGGATTCTACAGTAGAACAACAACAACAACTGTCCAAACTGACCTTGACGTTTCCTAAGAAATTTCTTCAGCTAATATCTGATAAGGACATTAAGAGAGACAGGAAATTAGATGAATATTCTTCATTCTGCACACTCCACCTCTGAGAGGGGGATATACAGGTCGCTCCGGGTACGTGCTGGTCACTCTTAGTTGTCAGGACTGATTTATTGCCTCCTAGCTGTTCAATTTCGCATTTCGTCCTCGTCATATCCCTGCCTCGTGATCATTCGCCACTGACCCTTGTAGGGCAGCCCGGGAATATTGATAAAACAATTATCTGCTCGCCGTTCATTTGATTTTCCATTTCAATTACGGATTGGAGAAGGCAAAAAGAAAAAGATTGCGCCATTGATTTTTTTCTCCCTTCTTCCCTTTGCCCTCTCTCTCTCTCTCTTACGTTCTTTCTGATGGTGCTTTTCCAGTGACATGTCATGAATGCTGGGGCTGTGCTCTTAATGTATGTAGTTTTCATATTCGTAGTAACATGCTATGCTACAATATCCGTATACATACATTATATTATATATATATATAGATAGATAGATAGATAGATAGATAGACAGACAAAGCACTGAACAAATAAGAGAGAAACACAACAACGCAAAGACAGAAAGGGAGACAGGGAAGAGAGTAATTCCCTTCATATCATCCACAGCAGAGCTGCTCTAAGCACTCGTTCACCTCTCTCAATCACACGTCTCACATGAATGCAGACACGGTGTTACACAAAAGAGAGGGCAGCTTTAATCTCCTCATCTCTCAACCAATGTCTGCTGTGGCGAGATAAAGAGGAGGAGTGGCTATCCCTAAAGACAGGGGAAGATGTCTGCTATAAGCCTGAACATGGCCTGACACCAGGAGTGAGATCTCTAGACTCACTCCAGACTGGGAGGCCTGCTTTACGCTTGAAGAACACTGGCTAGATCCACCATAGTGCCACTAAATTGAAAAACATGCAAAGGGTTAAATCATTATGTGTATTTTACTAGTGCTGTGTGACTAAAAAAGGGTCTTGTAGCCTGATGCCATAGAAAAATCTTTGAGCTTGAGAGAAAATATAAAATAAAATCATATAATAACAATAAAATAACATCTAAAATTAGTGGTGGAAAAATATACCATGTTTTTATTCAAACCGTATTTGGGTCTTCCGAGAAAATATCTAAAAGTTCTTCTGAATGTAACCTATGTACAGCAAAAAATGGTTCTTCATAAGATGAGGGCTTCTGCTGAACCTAAAGTGTTGCAATTAACCACTGAAAGTACGTGCAACACTGCATTTAAGTCTATGAGGTAAATCTCTTTCAAAGAAGTGATTGGTACATTAAACTCAAAGCCCGCCATTGATTGGAATCACAGAATTGTTTGGATTTGAGCATTTTAAATCAAATCAAATCCTGGCTTTTGACACAGTGCAGTGGCGTCAGATGAAAATGGAGAAGTGGAGTTGAGGGCAGCACTTTAGTACTTTGACTTTCATATAAATGGAGAGAGAGAGGGTGAGAGAGAGAAGGCCATGAGAAGTGAGTTCATTACAGTATAAGACTCAATAGATTCTCTGTAAATGATTTGGAACATTGATAATGGGTTAAGGCCCAATGGGAATCATGCTCAAATAGCCCTGTGGGAGCCTGGGAAAATCTGCTTCAGCTGAAGTAGCCGGCTCCTCGCCAAAACCCTCAGCCCAGGAGGAGTGGAGGGGCACAGTTTGTGTGTGTGTGTGAGAGAGAGAGAGAGAGAAAGAAAGACAGAAAGAGAGATCTGCACGTGCACCAAGAGAGCAATTCACAAGGTGAACTCTAGAAAAAAAAGATAAAAGAAAACATCCTCACTCTAGGAATCTTCAGTCATGACTGCTGTCCGGCTGCAGCTTTAAACATGATCAGAGGGATTCACATACTGGAGGCCAGGACTGATGATAATGCAATGGCTGGTCAGTGATCCAGCACGGGCACTCCAACTGTACACTCTTTCTCTTCCCACACACACACTTCTCTTGCCCTGCGCTCCAGTGCACACTAACACCTCTGGGGGAATTCACATGAACGACCTTAAGGAAGTTTGGCTTTGATCAAAGTTTAAGCTGAGCAGCGTAGCAGTAGAAGATCAGCATGTCCTTAAAATGTATTGCAAAAATCATTTTCCAAATCAGTATTTTTGTATTATTTCCCAATTAAATAATTAAACAGCCTTAAAACAAGACAAATATACTTGAGAAACAAAATTGAGTAATTGATGACTCTTTATAGAATCTTGCATCAAGTTATTTTAAAATCCCTTTGGCAATTTTTTTAGAGCCTGAAGCTTTAGATATATGCTTACAACAAGAAAAAAAACAATGAAAAAAAGAAATATAACATTAAAAAAAAATTTATATATTAACAACATTATATAGGCATGATATAAACTAAATGTATTTAAACTATAATAAGTAAATTAAGTAAAATATTTAATAATAGAATGTTTCTTAAGAAAATGTATATTATGAATAGTACCAATATTATAAATGTACACATTAAATACGAATATATGAAACTGCATAGAATAAAAATTAATATTAAATTTTAATGCATTAGATTTATGCTTAAAACAAGAATAAAAATATGCATTAAAATATATTAAGAAAAATAATAAAATTATTATTGTGTTGATGTTTTATTAAAACAATCAATTATACTAATTACATTTTAAAGATACTAAATATTTACATACTACACTATTCTATTATATAATCTAATAGACATTTTCTGACAAGTCTAATCTTACACAATTTTGCTCCAAATGAATACACTTTAGTGTCTAGATATTTTTAGCAAACATGACAAGAATACTTTTTTTTTTTTTTTTGCAGTGTGAAACTCTTCCTTAAGAACCTTGGCAATGAGAAACTCCCAGAACCGCACTTAAGGTTCCCTCCAAAACAGGATTACCCACAGCAATTATGCTAATGAACTAGCTAATGTAACAAAGCATAAAGATCTGTCCTCTCCAGGCCTCTTCTCTGTGTCATTACGGCTGTTTTTGAACCACTTAACTCAGGACAAGACCGGGCCATTGCGCTGTTTATCCGGGCCGTAATGTTAAACATATGCCGAGTATTGAATATCATAGGGGCCTTGGTGCTCAGTTTCAAAGCAGTCCTTCAAAGTGACATTTCATGTTGTCATACTCTCATGTTGGTGTTTTCCTTGATGATACAGGAAATGATTTCATAAATTTGCAAAGCACAATGGAGCGCTTTGTCCGAGACGGCTCTCAGTAAAATAACACTTCCTCCGTGGCCACTGAGACACAGAGAGGACTCTTGTTTTAAAAATGTTCATGAGGAGGAGCGACTGAAAAAGAGAGCGAGGGCCTGATGTCCATTTGTATGCCTGTGAGTTTTATTATTCTCACGGCCCCCTCGAAAACGTCCCACCTCCGCTCCCCACACACTTCCCAGCTCCTGATTCAACTCTTGTGTTCAGCTCATGGCTGCCTTTTTCATTTAAACACATTATCGAGCCCCAAATTTCACTCCAATATCACCTCATCTCTCCATAGTACATTAACCCTTGCCAATTGCCTTCCAAATGACCCCATTACAGTCTGCTTTCACACTCCGCAGTAATTCTGCCCCATTCATGACACACACACACACCAGCCCTCATTCCATGTCCTGCACCCCTGTTGAGCCGTATGGCCACTGACCACAGACTCATGTGGGGAAGTTTAATGAACTAACAAAAGCGAGACTGTTTTCACATTCACAGTTGGAAATGTCAATATGCACCGTCATCAGAAGCAGGAATGCGTCAGGTTAAAACTGAATTTCATAATGCTCGCTAGCCTCTTTAACATCTCCATAATAAACCTCTCAGTTGCAAAAGGGATGATTGCAAATTATTGACAGTTCATCTGATTCATACTCAAACCAATAAGATCTGTTCTGTTCTGATTGGTTGCTTTACTCTGTTTCTATAAATCAGGGTTCACAGGTTTTATTAGCCTGGTTTTCCAGTAAAATGCTTAAACACCTTTTTTAAAAAAGGAGACATATTTATCTGAAAAGCAAATATTATTGACTTATTTTTTTCTAATCCATTTGGCTGCCTTTTTCCTGATTTAAACCATTAAATTAATCAAAAATGAATATATTTAATAAAAAAAGTATGATTTTAAATACAAATATTAGTAAAATAATTTATTGCTACTAAATGAAACATTACATACTCTTATAATAATTATATTAAAATTTTTTCTAGTAAATAAGTATTTTTGGTATAATTTTTTCTTTGTCTAATTTGTTATGGTTTTAGCATTTATACAGATGTGGCGGCCAATGAGAGTGAAGTTGTGGATTTTCGTGATGCTTGCATCAGCTATTTGGAGTCTTATTCTGACGGCACCCATTTACTAAGCAAGTCAAATAATGATAAATTTCACCAAATCTGTTCTGATTAAGAAAGAAACTCATCTACATCTTGAATGACCTGAGGCTAAGTACAATTTCAGCAAATTTCCATTTTTAGACGAACTATTCCTTTAAGACGCAGTTTCAACAAAGAAACAATTATAAACTGAACAGTGCTTGCCTACCTCTTTAAATATTCTTGTGCTCTGTACATCTGACTCTGCAGATATGCAAATAAGAACATTAACCCGTGGTTTATATTTATGCAGTATGAAATTTCAAAATAGGATTTCCCAAATGAATTCCTAACATTGTCTGGGATAGTGTAAAAACTTATAGGAGATTTGTCTTTCAGTGCTAGACTACCTTAAACCTAACCAAGTGTTTTAGCTAGATCAAAGCGAGGTATCCAATCAGAGCCGGTTCTGTCCGCGGAGCTGTGCCTGTGATCTCACGGGTACACCTCTCGCTCTTGATGCATTGAGATCGCCCCATGGACAAAAAATAGAAATCCTCAGCCTTCCATTTGAATGATATTTTGAGTGTGAGAGCAGTGGAGGGTGGTGAGGGGACCTGGCATCTCCATACGCACCCTCACCTACAACCGCTCCCACCGGGGAGTGTGTGTCAGGAGCGCTCAACTCTCCCCGTACACACACTCGCGCACATACATGTGTGCGGATTGGTGGGGAAAGCAGACCTGACAGTGATGTATTGCAACTGGTTGCAGGTGTCGAAGAGAGGAGCGAGACTCGACCAGTCATGGGTGGGTGGGCGAGAGAGAGGGATGTGAACCGCAAGAGAGGGAGAGAGAGATGCTCTGTAGGGAATGGAACTGATACCCCCCGTTTACATGCTGACCCCCCTTCACTTCTTCTGTCCTTCTCTTGCTTTCCATGCTGTCTGTTTAGACTCCTATCACTGCCTCTCTCTATTTCTCTTTCTCAAACACTCCATTTATTCAGAGGAGAATCTATTGAGCACCACTGTTAAAACATTTTTAGTATTGTCATATAATTTGACCGAGAGAGAGAGAGAGAGAGAGAGAGAGAGAGAAAGAACTAACATTAGCTGTCCACCTTCATAAGCCTCTCCATCCTTGCTTATGAATGATATAAAAAAAAACATGCTAGAAAAACACTCACACAAAATCATGAGCAATCAGTGTCTTTCTTTACACTATGTGTTTGTTAGCAAGAAAGAACTAATATTATTCCTATTAAAATGTTATTTATATGAATTAAAATGTTTAAATAAATATTTTTTAAATAGCTAAATATTTTATTTCAATATCTAAAATTAAAATGTATTTAATTATTATTATAATTATTAAGAATTAATAGTCATTAAAAACTAAATATTATAATGTATATTATTTTTTTCCTAAATAATAAGTTAAATGTTTTAAATAATGAATAATAAATGCAAATAATAAAAAATGCTATATATATATATATATATATATATATATATAACTGTTTTTTTTTTTGCTTTTTTTTTATGCAGACATTTGCTTTTCACTTTGTTGTCCAATGACCAAAAATGACATCAGGCATACGACATATATACATACAGTACCCTATATACATACATATATGCACACACATACTTTTTCAGTGCCTGTAAATACATTTCATTCATATGACAATTTTAAGAATAAAGCTGACATTCGCTGTCCGCCTTCATATGCCTCACCAACTGTGCATAATGTGTGATATGTAAACACGTTAGCAACAATTGTTCACACACGCTCACACAAAATCAAGAGCAATCTGCGTCTCTCTCTCTCTCTTCCCTGTGTTTGTTAATGCACCGTTCACGTGAGATCTCTTATGTGAGGCGTTTCGTTTTTATTGTGGGATATGGAGGTGTTTTTGTTGCGAAGCTCTAACTGATCCTGCGGGATTTGATTCCAGCAGGCTGTTCCCCTCTGCCTTTCAACACCAAACTTAGCACTCCAATCAAACCCGACCACGAGGGACCCCCCCACCCCACCTCGATTACTCCCATCCCAGCCGCGCTTCCATTGATCGCGGGGGAGATCTTTCCTGAAACGCGTGCTACACAGCGGCAAGAACAAAGGCCTCTCCGCCGCCTCCTACACTCCAGAGGAGCGCATCTTCTCTCTCGTCTCTCTTTCCGAACAAAGGATTGGAAGATCTATGCAGCTAAAGGTTAATCAGGGTCTTCCGATGTTCACAGTTCACTCTCTGTGGAGTGTCGACTCAGTGATAAACTCTGTCGATTCTGCGTCTCGGCCCACAGTGTTTCATTTTTGATTATAAAATGCATATAGACTGCATCTGTACTGTCATGCTTTCTTGCTGTGATGACTATATAACAGAATATGGATATTAAAGATCTTAAATTTATATTGAGTCAGACAGTTTTTGTGTTTGATGTGTCAGAATGTGTCTACGAATACAGACAGATTCAATACTTTATATGGTTGGGTCAGGTTTTGCCTGCAATGTGAAGACCAAACATCCCCGCAAGGATAATAATACCCCAAATTGCACGCACTGTGAGGAAACAGCTTAATAAACATACTAAATAACGTCTTAATGAAAATCGAAAATTGCAAAAAAGGCCCTTAGTTCAGTGTAAAAGCAATAAAGCCTCTATCACAATGTGAAGAGAGAGAGGGCATATCAGACATGGTTTGAAAAATATCAAATGTGAAAATGTCTCAAAATTAAGGTCAATTAGAGAACCTGGCTGATTATGAGAATGTACAGAAGTCACATGACCTTCAATCAATCCAGCGATTGGTGGACCACCAAGACACAAGAGCTAATTATATCAGAGAAAATGTGTAATTCTTCCTGGCGAGGCTTAAAAATAACCGCGCTATAAATACAAGGCATTCATTTAATCAGAGGCTAATTCACTTCTGACAGAGAGTAAATTCCACTATTTTCTGTGAGGCTTTCTGAAATTGCCATCATTTTTAATTAATTCTTAATTAAAATATATTACACCACAGCTTCTACCCATCTCTCTTGATATTGTAACATAATCAATTCAGAACCATTTACATATCATTAATTAAAAGCTTTCCCCTCTCATCCTTAAAATCATAATGAGGCTCTATTTCTCATTAAGATGGCATACGAGCAAAATAACAATGCTACAGAGAATGGAAGACACAGAGAAAGGTCCGTCGTCACAATGTCGACATCCTTCCGCTGTTGTCAATAAATGACAAAGCAAGATTTCAAGCTTAATAATCTGTGTGGCTGAATCAAGAAGCCAGCTTTCTTAGCATTGCTATTTGGAAATGAGTGTTTAGGGACTTTGTAACATCAAAAACGGGGAGCTGATGAAATACGTATGGGAGCATACGATAAAGAGAAATTTGCAATCAGAAAACTAATATTAGTTACAAAAAAGCAGAAATAAAATGTTAAAAAATAAATAAAAATCAAAGACCAAAAATGTCAATAAACTTGGAAGCTGACATAAGCTGATGAATAAAGTATAAAATGTTTAGAAATAAATATAGAAATTTGTATCCAATGTCTGAAAATGTAATTAAAATATAACTATTTAATTATTAATTAAATTAAATTGAAATGTAACGTAACTAAATTAATTACTTCTAAAAAGATAAGTAAAATTAAATACACTGAAAAAAAGAGATTAATTGAATTTACTAAATAAATAAATAAATAAGGTAAGTGGTTGCAATTAATTTATTTTAGCTGCATTTAAATAAACTAATTTAGTTAACTAACTTATTTATTTTTGATTTTTTTTTTTTAAGTAGCTAAAATAAATGGTTTGTAACCATTTACCTTAAAAAATAAAAAATAAGTTTTTTTAGTGTATAGAAATGAAAACTTACAAGTATTATGTATCAAAAACTAAAACAAAAGAAAGAAAAAAAACTGCTCTCATTACAGCAGTTGTCCAGTGGTGCCAAAAGTGACATCAGCAGCATGTTGACAAGCAGTGGTGCAAAATACGTGATGTCACATCCTCTCCCAGTCATGTCTCGCTACACGCATGGCTCTTTTCTTACATTCCTAATATCAAGCACTGATGAGTGCTGTGGTGTAACGGATCAGCCATATCCTGATTTCTATCATCTCTCTCTCTTTCCATCTCCCTCCCTCTCTCTGTCACAGGTGTCCCGGCATTGGCTGTCAGGGTGGCACGTTTTGAGTCCTCTGCCCGTCAGATAAAAATCGCAGAAGCCTGCGTTTGGACTTAGTGACAGCAATTTATTTGAATGTTTTGTCAGCGCGGTGCTGCATTATATGAAGGCCGCACGCCAATATGACACATCTACCCCCTGCCCATATTTATGCAGACACACATATATGCACAAAATATAATAGCATGCATCTATTGACACTCTCATCCACACAGATGCAGTTCGCAATGTTTTAATGAAGACTTAAAACACCAAAAGGGATAAAACATGCGAGATGCAGAAACATCTCATTTGTTTCCTATGAAATGTGATGACACATAGCAGAAGTTTAAACAATTAATGCTTAAATCTAAGACTGCATCCTGGGAAAATAGTGTTATATGTACTATTTGCATATGGTGCCATCGTAAAAAAAATTAAATACACAATGGAAAACAGAAAGAAAGAGAAAATTGTATTTGCACTTCACTGAAAAGGTGCTAACATGTTATTAGCGCAGATTCCTATTACCTGTAGGAAGCTCGCCGCATTTTCACGTCTTACTTTAGACAGCGGTAAACATTAAAAAACCTGCTTTGGGAGTCTAGTGTAAACGCTTGTGTTGGCAGGCAGCTGGTTGAGTCTTGTTAGGGCAGTGTTAATGCTGAAACACACAGTCAGACGTAGTTAGCAGCTGTTTCAGGCATTTAGAAGATCGCCTCTCCTATTACTCTGTAACACTTCCACACGCAGCCCTCGCTCAGCACCAGACACACCAATTACAACGTAAACTCCTGCTCTACACGCTTAACCACCACAAGCGTGTGCAAACACCCACAAACACCAAACCGCAAACCAGCAGGCCTTTATTTTCCAGAGCGCTGAACTTTTCTCTTTCTAAACATACATAATACTTAAGCGTGTATACGTACACACTTAGAGCAAGTCCACTTGACAATCCACGAGTCCTGGCAGGAGGAATGATTAATTCGTCTGAAAACACAAGCACATTAACGAGTCTCTAAGCATGACTCCAACTAGGTCTGTGTAATCCTAGATGTGAACGGCTCCTTTGCCATAAGCCGCTTGGACTTAAATGTATTACCTATACAAACACACACACGCATGCATATAATACATATTAATGGATGAATAAACAAAATGTGATGTGATGTTCTATATTTCAGATCTGAAACTACAGCAGCAGATCGTCATCCCTGTTTTAAATCAGATAGTGTCTCTGGAATTGTTTGTCCGGCACTAAACAAGAGAAGAAAAGTGACAGTTTGCTTAACACTGGACTGTCAGCAACTCTGCGGGATGTTATTTACATTGGGCACCCACACAGAACGCTCCATCTTAATTTTAGGACACGTACTGAGGGGAATTTTATAGATAGTTGTACACTACCGCTCAAAGGTTTGGGGTTAAGATAGAAATTACTCATTTTATCCTGAAAGGATACATTAAATTAATCAAAAGTAACAGAAAAGATGTTTATATTGTTACGAAAAAACTGAAATCCTGGGAAAAAAAGTATCAATTTCTACAAAAGCATTAAGCAGCACTGATTGCTGATATATGATTAATGTGACACTGAATACTAGAGTAACAGTTGCTTAAAATTCAGCTTTGCCATCACTGGAATAAACTACATTTTCAAACTAAATAAAATAGTAAGCAAGTTGTAATATTTCACAATATTCATCTCATTACTGTATTTTTAATCTAATAAATGCAGCCTTGGTGAGCATAAAAAAACTTGTTTCAGTCAGAGACTTTAGAATTACCGCTCTTAAATTTATAAACACTAGTGTATTAACTTATATTTAATTCTACTTACTTATTTGCTTACTCTATGTGTGTGTGTGTGTGTGTGTGTGTGTAATTATGAACTTACAATGAACAGTATTAGGCCTAGATTTTTGCATATTTTTGACAAATTATACATAGCCATTTTATGTAAAATTGCTAACTTAATATTAATAATAACATAAAATTATAATATACATAAAGATCCCACTATTGGCAATAAACAGTATTAGAAAAAAAAAGCTGACAGCAACAAAAGGAACATGAAACTGCAAATATTTACGCTGTGTTCCGGCACTTGCAAAAGAAAAACACTTCTTTTCTTTTTTTTTCAGCATTGCCAGATCAATCAAAGATCAGGTAATGAAATATGCTCTGTCCTGTTTTGTTATCTATTTATTTTTAGCATGCTCCCGGAACCTCTGACAAATTGTGTGCGATTGCAAATCTCCATAAATCACGATTAAAGACAAGTATATCATCACCAGAGCATATATCTTCCCCGGCCTGACCCGTCCGCTAATGAGAAAAGGCTCTGGACTATCTCGGCTGATTAATTAATTCAAAATGTCGGCTGTTATTCAAATATGAGGCTGGCGCTATTTGAATAACACTTGACAGTGAATGCCTGAAGAAATAATTTCCAGTTTGTGCGACCCTCCGCTAGATTGCTGATGATGGCTTATGGAAATGCTATACGTTGACTTTCCTACACTCTCCCTGGCTTTAGCTCTCCTCTTTCATCCTCTGAGCCATCATGTTGTGTTTTCATTACTTCATTGCAAGTTCAGGTTGAGCTCAAGGGTCCAGTGCTTCCATTCTACTGCAGACCCTGTGTGTTAGCAGTGTGCCCTACAGTCTAGCCTGATCAGCGGTGCCAGGATAGACAGGAGGAGAGAGGTAAAGCACACTATGCACACTATTGTGCTCAGTGTACTTATAATATTTTACATATACAGTATATATATATATATATATATATATATATATATATATATATGTTTTTTTTGGGCATTTTAAAATAAAAATATTCTGTGTTAAAATAAAACACACTCTAAAATGCTTATTATGGAGTGTGTGTGTGTGTGTGTGTGTGTGTGCGTGTGTGTGTTCTATTTTTTCCTGCACTCTATCTCTGCTCTCATCAGGCAGAGAGAATAATCAGGACTCAGGAGACAGGAGAGGTTCAGTCATTAAATAAATTAACTCTGCTACACTACCATCCCTGCACACCCGCACAACTATGACCGTGCTCTGCATGCACACATATACGCACATACACACATAATTCTCATCACATTCCAGAAAAAAAAGCCAGTTGCAGACTCGGTGCAAGTAGCAAATTAGCAGACATACATAAGCTAAAATTATATGAGAAGAACGTTACTGTACACCTCGTGTCTCATTGAAAGGGTCTCTAATTTGAGGAGGAAGTTGAGAAACACCCTCTGCCCTTGGTGTATAATCTTCATTTGCATGGGTTAGGATGCACCAGTCTATAGTACATAATTACATTAAAGGCTAGGGCAAATTAAAAAGGTTGTGTAGTGCTTTTCTCCCACATGCTATAAATGATATAATGAAAGCACGCTATTTGTTACTTAAAAAAAAAACACTTCACAAAAAAGGATGTCAAAAGTCAAACTATTTTACTAGATCATTATCATCAATATTTGACATGTAGTTAATGTGTGAAATCTAAAACAAAAACCTCTTTAGCACTCATCTGTCTATTAATGACAGCATTTTTTTTTTTACTAAACTCATTGCTCCACTTGTAAAAACTCCCAACTCCTTGTAAGGCAGAAAAAGAGTAAAAAATCTCAAACTGTACCACGTAAAACAAATCGCTATCAATCATTCTGACAGAGCTGCCGCTTATTTGAGAGGCAAAAGTGAGCAAAAAATCTAGCTGTCAGCAGAGTGGCCGGTGTCTAAACCCACACTTTAAATTTCAGCAGCTACGAGACTTCACCAAAGGCCTTCGATCGCTGGTCCTCTTGTTTTTCTGCTCTTATATGAAATGTAAGAAGTTGCGTGAAGGGATGAACAGAGCTGCCGTGGCACACATGATTAAAAATGCATGCCGTCTCTAGTAGGACACAACAGATAATGATATTGCGGCCGCCGCATGTCATCGAATTCGGTTCACCTATTTCAACTTTGATGCGAAATGAAACCGTGCACTGCAGGTTTCATGATCAAAAAGAGGACTTGATATTTGAGCTCTAAATCAAAAGCCGGATACAAAGGTCTTAGGAGTGGAACTTTTTTCATGTGTCTGATGACCGAACAAAATGAGTAATGCATGAGAATAAATGTGAAGTGTGCGTATTTACAGCGCCGGGAAGGATGGATCAGCTTGTGTCAGAACCCTGCTGTGCTGAGAGGAGCGGTGTGTGTATTGACAGGGATGAAAGTCTCAGGTCGCGGACATGCGGTTTCCTCTGCGTCTCGCTCTAAATAAGATTACTGCACCAGCCAGGAGAAGAGCAGAGTGCCAAGATCCCTGATTAAATGAATTAACAAGTAACTGAGGCGATGTCCCTGGGACCCTGCCACTGCCAGAGAGAAAGAACATTGTGAAGGAAGAAAAACTGTGTGACAGTAATTAACCTCACTATCTTAACTGATATGAAGGCATGAATACTTGGTGTGCACAAAATCAGATCTTGTCAAATTTGGTAAATTGTGGTTTCAATATGAATGATTTCTACTGGGCTTTAAAATCAAGCACATTGAAAGTTTACCACTATAAATATATGTTATTGAACATTAAATATATACATACATTTTGTAACTATAACAGATTTTTCTTGGCTGTTTTTAATTGCGTTACCTCAAAGGAAACCTATTTTTAACTCATCTTTCTTTCTTTTTTTTCTCCTCATATTTTTCGATGTTGAGGGCATGTCATATAACCTGTTCTTGTTGGTATAAACTTAAAGTGATATATATATATATATATATATATATATATATATATATTCACTGCAAAATACCATTAAGTTTGACTTTACACACGACCTTTGATGTCAACAACAATAAGATAGTCTACAGGAATCATTTTCTCCTCCTTTTTAATAGCTGTTATCAGAATTTTATACACAATTCTATGGCTTGTCGCATTTCATATTTATTATCATTCCCTATTATTTGGGACTCTATCAGAACATACCCTTTAGGTTGTGCCCTACTAGAAAACTATTAACAATTTTTTTTTTATATCTATTTCAAATAAATTATGTTCTTCTGAACATTCTATTCATGAAAAAAGATACAAAAAAAAAAACTACATCACAGTTTCCATATAAATATTAAGCAGCACAGCTGTTTTCAACAATGATAATAATAATAAGAAATGTTTCTTGATCAGCAAATCACCATTTTAGAATTATTTCTAAAGGATCATGTGCCACTGAAGAAAATTCAGATTTGTCATGACAGGAATAAATGACATTTTAAAATATAATCAAATAGTTACTCAGTAAATCATTTAAATAGAGCATTTAATGTGCAAAAAAACATTTCCCAATATTACTATTTTCACTTTATTTTTGCAGACTTGACGTGCACTAAGAGACTCAAAAACATCTTAAAAATCTGACTAACCCCTAAACTTCTGGAGCAGTACATAGCCATTGAGAATCCCATATCAATCAACAACTATAACATCAGCATCTCATTGGGACAATATCTGAGCGAGGACCTCCATGAGGACCTCCAACCGACAATAACACACAACTCAGAGAATGGAGAAGTGAGAACATGACATAAAATGGAGCGAAAAGCAGCAGGAAATAAAAATAATGTACTTGAGGATGACCTCAACGTTGTGAGAGAATAAAAACCTGCTCCTTTCCTTCTGCTGCTTTTCAATCCCCATCAAAGTGTAGCAGAAGGAAAGGACAGTGTTCCCCTACTCGCTGCCATTAATCACCACTTTCCCAGGAGCTGAGCACGTATTCATTTCTGTCATCCCAAACATCAGCAAGCATTGTTATGGTGCTGCTCACTCCTCATTCAAGAAGCATACACTGACCGAGAAGAAGAGAGGAGAGGAGAGGAGAGGAGAGGAGAGGAGTCACTTTTCAGAGCGCAGAGGGAGAAAGGGAAAGAGAGAAAGAGATAACCAGAGAGAGAAAGAAAGAAAGAGAGAGACTATCCCAGGGGCTCTGACACCAATTAAGCCATTTCACCATGAGCCCAGAACAGGATCTGCCCCCTCTCACTGAAACATGAGACAGCACCTAGCTCTGGTTGGCCCTGCGCCATCTTTCCGTTGCTTCAGCTTACAAAAATGAACTTCAAGGGCTAAGGGTGAAGAGACAAGCTCTGTTCCAAAACCTAGAGAGCTGCCTTGCTGCCTGCTGCCTACACAGGCAGCTGCCTTCTGACTATCATGGAACATCATAAATGACTGATTTGGAACGCTCTACAGACAGAAAATCTGTGAGGAACATAAATAAGGTTTGCTCAACTGGCAATTGATCTCAAGTTTGAAGTTGGCATGTTGCTTACATAATGGCGTGCTACTCTAATAAAAATACATAATGCATATAAATGTTGGATAGAACAATTATTTTTAAAACACATTGGTCTATCTTTATCTATACACTATTGTAAAAAAAAAAAACTGGGGTCAGTACTTTTTTTTTGGTAACACTTTTATTTAGCAAGGACACATTAAACTGATTAAAACTGACAGTAAAGACATTTGTAAAGTAATAAAAGGTCTCTATTTCAAATAAATGCTGTTCTTTTGAGCCTTCTGTTCACTACAGAAACCTCGGGGGGGGGATTTCAGAAACATTATAGTTTCTGAAGGATCACGTGACACTGGAGACTGCAGTAAATATTCATATTTGCCATCACTGGGATAAATTACATTTTGAGATATTATTTAGAATTGTTTTACTGTCATTTTGTTCAGGTAAATGCAGCCTTGATGAGTATCTCTTTCAAAAACATCAGAAACATCTTTACTTCAAAGTTAACGGTAGTGTTTGCTGCATATGTTTCACTTACAATTCCCATGCATGTATGCAAGTATATATATGCATACATATTTATTTCCTAGGCTCACCACAATACTGGAACTGACATCTGACATCTGACATCTGCTGCCTTTGGATTTAACTAAAATGAGGTATTACAGTAGCATAATTATTGACTACTTTTACTTACAATGCTGCCTACTGTATGTACTGTAGGCAATTATACATTGTTAGTGCTGAGTAATATTAATTAACTACATATACTTGCAATATGGTTAGGGTTAGGATTAGGGTTAGAGTTACTTGCACATAATTATGATTAATTAATTGTTATTATAATATTAAGTACATGTAACATGTGTAACAAGGACACCTTAAAGTGTTATCGATGTATTTGAGGCTTTTGGATTCTTTAACTGATGGGATGTAAAAAGATGGAAGAGTTGGCTAAAGTAGCATTCCCTCCAGCACAGTTAGCAACACGTAGCGTAAATCTCACTCATTCAGTCAGGAGTTAAACAGTTTACTCTCTGAGATAAACCGCATAGCTTGCATACCTTTTTTCTTGTCTCTTCACCCAAGACTGTAAATGTCCCCATGGTCACAAAAACACAAACATTAGCATTTAACTTTTCAGTTATAGTAGCAGGTTAGCTGTAAAACTTCCTGTCAACTATGTGAGAGCCATTTATTCATGGGAGTGTATGTTTAACTAGGGGGGAAAAAGGGGGCATTAAATGTGTGAGCATTAACAGAAAACACCACGGTCAAAGTGAGCGATGGCATTAGGCCGGTTTCTTGATGTTAAATAAATAAGTGCAAATCAATCGATACATAACCCCTCCAGCGATTAAATCCAAGGAATGCCTAGTAGTCGATTTTTTAGAAACCCCTCTTGAGGACGCTGCCCGCTAGCTTTCAGACGTTCACGTCTGCTTATAGGTTTTTTAAGCCGCTGTTCCATGCAGACGAACCGAGGCTTGTCAAGGCCGTGGCAGAATAACGCCAGCTTTGTTATGAATTAAATATTAGAAATCTTAACACAGCAGCCAATAAGAATTATTTGCCTTGTTATAGCAGCAGAAGACGCTGATTAAAATTTCATTGCGTTGCAGTCTTTTTCCCATTTCTGCTTTCAATATATCATTCTAACGTATGAAATGCTGAAGGAACAATGGCACAGGGACTTCATTTGAGGAATGCAAATAGGAAGAGGGGAGGATAGACCAGTGCTGTGGGGAGAATAAGGCCCTGAAATGCTGCTTTAGGCTAAAAAATAAAACACAGGCTTATACTAATTTACCATTAAAGGAAACGTTTGGATTTCTGCACACACATCAGGCGAACTGGCCTGATCTTGAAAAATGCACTGTGCACATAATATTCTGTGCATATGTGACAGATATTCTGAACACGTTCCACATGTAAACACCTTTTAAAATAATCCTTATAATGTCAAATTTTGGAGGAGTGAACTTAGTAAATCAGTAGAAATACACAAAATTCACACTTTCTCTAAAAATATGCATGTAATTAGATTGAATTAAATAAAATTACATATGTAAATAAAAAATATTATCATAACCCCACTGAGTAAATTCAACTACACTATTACCACAAAAAGAATCCAAATATAAAAAAAAGAAAGTATACATGGCTATGCAGTAGTTCTGCCCTAGAAAAACAAGTGTGCATCGACAAACACTGCATATTACACACATGAGGACAGTACATGAGGAAGTATATGGACTTGCATCTTCTGCCCCTTGAGGAAATCTCACCACTGAAACAGAGGAGGCTAATGAAATGGAGATCTATAAATAGCGATGTCATTACAATGAGAGGACCACTCTCCTCCCCTCCCCTCCCCTCCCACCTGACCCTTTTTGTGCTAATAAGCATTCTGACAGTGATGCAGGTTCTGCTGGATAGTTGTTCGGAGCGGGGTCCTGCAACCAGAGCGGTGACCCAAGAAAGCCTCTGCAAGCACTTGGACATTACCTCAGTGGGACACTATAAAGATTTTGAGACGGAATTGAGTAATGCACTTGGATTGTGTAATCACCTGCAAAATTAATAATCATGCCAGAGTACGAGGAGTAGTAGAGGTGGAATAATTGCAAGTACTGCACAACTGTAGTTAACGTTCTCCAGGTGGTTCCTAAAAGTGACCTTCTAGGGCTCCCGGTAATACTTCCTTAATTTCAAGAACTGTCAGCCTTTTTTGACATGGGGACCACACAACTAGACTCTCTGCCAATCAATAAAAATGCTTGGAAAAAATGCCTTTACTTCCTTTTCCATGCCTTTGATTCATTGTGACAATGTGTTGTCCAACACAGAATATAAATGTAAATCAGATGATAAAAAGAGTTTAAGAAATACATTTAGAGATATATGTAAAAAAAGATTCTATGTAAGGACCCCCTACAGTACCTTCATGAGCCCCCAGGGGGTTCCTGGTTGAAAGCGCTGGCTTTATTTTAGTGCCGTGTTGAACATAAATCAATGTAACACAACACTGAGAATAATTTAAGAAAAAAAAAAAAGGTTTTAGTTCCATTACTGGATGCAGTACCACTGCTTGCAATATTGAAAATATCTGTATAAAACTGCACATAACAGGCCATGAACCTTGTGTCAATAACAAATGGGACATGTGTTAGACAGCGCTATATGAATTGAGTTACACAAATATCATATCCAGAACGTTTGTCCAACGTTCGCATTGCTCATCGCATCACAGTTTGCTCCGTATGCGACACAAACACTGCTGTGGGTGGATGGGTGTTTCACAGCTATTACGCCCTGGTGACAAAATTATTGATGACAACGCATCACAAATTGCACTTATTTCATATACAGATGACAGGGCGAGGGGGGGATGTAAAATATTAAAACAGCAGCGACGGGTGGGAACATTTACTTTTTTTAAATGAAAATTTAATGTTTCAATACAGAGCACAATTTAGTTAAACGGCAAAGGATAGCTGACAATTCAAAGGTGATGTGAGATTCATCAGAGGTTTGTGCCAGTCACCGTATCTGAGGGATATGCTTGTGCATGTATATAAAGAGCATGTATGTGACACTGGTTAAAGTGTAGGTCAAGCATTAAGGAGAGAAAAAAAAAACAGCATAAAAGATCTGAATACTATATATATATATATATATATATATATATATATGCATACACACAATAAAACTGTGATGTAAAAGTGGTTATGGAAATCTTGCTTTGATTGGTCAGGAGTTTGAAAAGATCTTTATCAACTATTACATGTTCACTTCCTCATAGACAGGCTACAGGAGCAATCTGTAGTCAGAGATAATTAAATGAAACATGAGCTGCATCTTAGACTGAGTAGAAGAACAAGTGTGTGTGTGTGTTAAGGAATCAAGATGCAATTTATGCATAAGACAAGCAAATAAAAGACAGTCTCCAACAGCCGTACATATTCCAGGAAGGTGTATATTCTCTCTCCTAATGTACAGACCACATATAGAGAAACACTGCAGCGGATTATTAAATTCACACTTTCTATCAAGGTACTGTCCCTTTTATAGAACCCAAAGGAGACTGAGATTCACAATCACTAAAAAAAAGTCTAAATGTTAGCTGTAAATCTAGACACGCTGAGCCTTGGTGCTCATGTGGAAAAAAATGATTCAAATCTGACCTGCAACATGTTCTATTTTAATTTCCTCGACCATCTCAGTCAAAAAACTCAAGTTTGAGCCATTCCAACAGCATTTTCACCACCTCTGCCATTGCTACATCTACAATTGAGACATTTCATAACAAACCTGCCAAAATTTGACACCATAAAAGGCGTATTTGCATAGCTAATGTGTTGCAGGAAGTATAAACAAAAAAATTACAAAACTATTTCAACTATTGATCTTTTTTTCACAAAACCTCAGTTAAAGATTTAAAGCTATGGTGGATAAGTACAGTGAGAAATCATACTGCTGTGAATGTAAGTGCATTTGTGCATACAGTAGGCGCATTATTTGTGCTGCAAAGCCTTTGCCATATGCAAGAAGAAGTAGATTAGCCTCATATATGTAAAATTATGTCTGACAAGGCACAGAGTGGGAACATTTCCTCTAAAAAAGACAAATGCTCCAAGCACGTGAAAGCTTGCGATTACAGATTTTCTCTTCTCCTTTTTTTTTTTTTGCATTCTTTTTACCTCTCGGAAGCCTGACATCCATCCGTACCCTCGCTCTTCCTTTTGTTAATTCCTTCATCTGCTCTTTCTTTTCCATACCCACCTTCCAGCAGCAGAAAGCAAAGGGTTTTACGGAAGATAGCAGTCACTCTTCCTCGATTTCAAACACCAAGTCGTGTAATGGAAAGAAACAGAGAAAGAGAGAGAAGGACAGAGAGATAAAGAGAGAGAGAGGCCACGGCATTCAGGAGTCCAGGCGCCCTGCTGAGCAGAAGCCATTCTGCCTTACACTATCTTGTCACTGCAGACGCATCGCTGGGGCAGACGGGAACAAAAAGCAGCCCAAAGTCAATTGTCTCCACTGCTGAATGGCTTTCTATTGCAGGCTGCATACATTTACTCAGGCATTTGGAAAAAGAAAAAAAAAAAAGCTTGCGCTATTCTAACTAAAGGCGAGAGAGGAGGGTGATGCTCACTAATATTTACTTTGGATCGTAACGACTGGGTTCGTGATGATGTCATAAAGAGACTGAGACGCACGGCTTCCCACCTACACAAATATGGATCATGAGCCGGAGTCAATTTTTCATAGTTTCATGGTTAAGTGCTCCTTTGTTATTTCGTAATTAGCAAACAATTAATGAGTATGTTCTCTCATTAATTAATAATCTGTAATTACGGAGTATTAAAATGAGCCATCACATTCATAATAATCCAATCAATTGATACTGAAAATATCGCTTTCAGATTATTTTACCCCCCCTATTATTTAAAAATAGAAAATAAATAGCAAAAAAAATACATAACAATAACAATTCAAGTAATAACAACAATAACCCAGCAGATGTCAAATTAACTTCAGGGTAGATTTAGTTGGCTCATTACCGCTTTGTCGGGGCGCCTCAAAATGAATGGTCCCCGAGGGTTTAAGAAACGCTTACTCTCGAAATCCTTGCATTCCATTTTTTCAAGGTAATGCTTTTAGCTGGCCTCGCATGTGGTTAATTACGACGGTGCCTACAAATTAATTCAGCCGGTTCAGAGTGCACAAAGAAGGGTCTCGCCGCGGATGCACAAATAAGAACACACAGCGTGTGTGTGTGTGTAAGGGGAACAGCACAGCGGGGGCCACACTGCCGGCTTCCTGCAGTCTCTCCTCCAGACCTCCCGTTTCTGAACTTGATGAGTCAAAGGTCAGAAAAACAACAAGTCAATAGGCAGGCAGCCGCTGCCGAGGCAGCAAACAAGGGAAGAGGAGAGAAACCGAGAGAGAAAGAGGAGCCTATGATTTTGGCCCTGTAATAGTTTTCTGTAATCTCTCTGTATTGATTAAACCTCACTTCAGAAAGGAGTGTTGCTTCGGAGCACACCTAACCCCCCCTCCCTTCTTTCTCTCTTTCCTGGTCAGAAATGCCATATGGAGGTAATCTTTCACCTTTGTTATTCCTCGCTGCTCCCGCTGCATCTGCCACTGCTGCCGCCAGCCCTGTTCTCTACCGGCGGAGAGAAAGCAAACAAGCCACGCACACACACACACACAAACACGCCGTCTGATTAGCACACAGTCAACCCAGCAGAGGTCTTCCTCAATTCGCCGCTGCACTTCTGTATTCCTTTTCGAAACAAACCAGACAAGTTTATTCTCCACACATTAAGGCTTCTTTCACCCTTCCTGCTGGGATTTCTCCATCGCTGTACCGTAGCCAGGATCAGACACATTATAGGCTCCAAAGAAATTAGACTAATAATAATCTGATATGTTAACTACACCACCAAATCCAATGTTAGCAGGAGCGGAAGCGAATGACATCGTAAAAAATATGTGCATTTTAAATCATTATGCTGAAAAATGTGACAAAATAGCCACCTCATAAAGACCACAAACTTCCTCCGAAAAACAGATACCTGGAAAAAAAGAAAAAAGACGGAGAGAAGGAGAGACTGAGAAAGCAAAAAAGAAAAAAAAACCAGCATCTGCTAACAAAAAAATGATTTTCAAGCATTCTGCCACATTCCCTTCATTTGATTCATTTAAATGCAAAAGCGAGAGAAAGTCGAAGGGAAGAAAAAAAAAACAAACCCCTCCTGCTAAAAACACTCAATTTACTGACAGGCAAATGACTTCACGCTGCCACTTAATCTCATTTCTTGCATAATGCCCTCTAATTAGCATATCAAAGTGAATTAATACTTCTAGGGCATTAGCAATGGGGAAATCTACTCAGGGCCTCCAGTAGCAGTTAGTGGAGTGCCAAGAAAGCTCCCCAACACTACAGACAGCTTTGCATTGCAAAACGCTTCTATCCATTTATCCGCCATGTATGTATCTCTCTCCTCTCCTCCTCCACCCACCCTCTCTCCCTCACATCATCTAGCCCAGCCACTCTTTGAAAAAGAGAAAGAAAGAATTTTTTTTCATGCCGATTCTCCGCAGTGCCCCGGGGATCCCAAACACAACTGAAACCTATCAGCCCGACAAGACTTTGAATTTGCGGTAATCTGCGGTTAATCTGACAATTAACTCTGCACGTTTTTGTACTCGTCAACATGACGTTTGTCATTCACAACCATCGCAACGAGCGATAAGAAGTTAAGATCAGGCAGTTTTGGGGTGTAAATGCGCACATCCTTGACATTCTCATAGTCGAGGCAAAGGTACACACTCTTAACACACTCATGCATCCCGAACAGTCACACACATCATCTCTGTTCGCTCGCTCTACAAACAGATGTACATACACAGCTTTTCCTTCTCACTGTTTACATAGTTACAGTACAAACACTTCAGGTTTGATTTACCCTTTTTCGCCTTTAAGCCCCCTTTGCATCAGATCCAAAAGCAACAATGAATGTTTCATCTTTTCAAAGCTCTGTTCTCTGCTGCGATTCACAAATACAAGGCCAAGAAATCGCTTCGATTGGAACTTATTCATACATCAGCAATGGCAGTTGTTAGCATTTTCTCTTATTGTATAAAGAGAGATACATTTAGCAGTGACTGCATGGCACAAACTGTACAATATCACACAAACTAAGCTAAAGATGAACTCAGCTAAATGCAAAAAAATAATAACTACTAAATTTGTGATGCAGCTTTGACGTTCTGTTATTTTCTTTAATCTCTAATAAAAAAGTATCGGGTTAAAGACACACATGATAAATCTCCACAGCAGTCGTAAATTGTCAGAACGTGTACAACAAGTTGCAGAGACTGTGCTAAAAGTGTACGCATTGTTCAAAAACTTTCAGAAACTTGATCACATGGTAGTTTTTCATTTGCACATTTTTTCTTTCACTGCAACGGCACCAAACTCTGACAACAACTCTCAACTCCTCATTTCTTCTACACATCTGTTGAGTACGATAAGCAAAATACATACTGTTTTGACACTAGGTGTTCACTAGGTATGTGTGTGGTGCGTTAAAGGAAAAAAAAGCCTCCAGAAGATGTGTTTGGCTGAAAAAAAACAACAAGGAGTAGCAGCAGTAGCATGCTTATCAGTGGAAGTCTCTCTTATCACTCTGATGAGACAATGTCCTTCAACGGGCCTGTGGAGAAAAAAAAAAGGAAGAAGAGAGCGACAGCTTCCCTCATCACTCAAAACCTGCACACTATAGCAGGTAAATTTAAGTACAAGTACTGCTACACTATCATTTAACAATTAAAAAAAGTGCTTTTGTGATATTATTTCACAAAGCGGGAAACAATAAAAAGCGAACATGCATGTACTGAAAAGGAAAATATCATGCTTGTGTTGACTTGTGAGTTAATAAACAAATTAGCAGAATGAAGCTTGTTAGGAAATTAGTCCGGATGCGTTAAGACGAGGGGAAAAAAGAAACCATTCAAACAGGCAGCGTCAAAGGGATTAACCGAGATTACAGCAACTGAGCTAGTAAACAAGCTCATTTAAATAATTAGCATACTTAGGGACTCTACTCTTTATGCATATTTAATTAGAGCTATAATGTAATAAGGAACATAGCTGTATTAAACGTAACATGATAGGTGCACATGGAAGCACAGTCAACAGCTGGAGGTAGATTTAAAATAATCAGAATACTTGTACAATGTAACATTAAATGGAATATTTCCTCATAAATAATGCTATAAATGTGCTTACATTTAAGCAAATAATGGATAATTGTTAGAACACAAGAATAGACTTTGGAAAAAGTATTGCATGAGTACAACTATACATACACTAACATACAAGTTATATATAGGTACAGGAGTATTAAAATTGAAGTAAATATTAAATTTAATATATTTAAATATTATTTTAAAAACACCTCAAACCAGATCACTAAATGTAAATGTAAAAAAAAAATAGTCTTGCAACTATTCATCTTTTCTCAAGACACAACAGTAGCCGCTTTAAGCTGTCATAATACAGCTACAACATTTGGTAATTAATTTCTTTATCTTTTTTTTTCCATTCTCTCCATTACTGGACATGCATAAAGAACAACTCAAGCAGACCGGGCGGTGGATCAGGGCCTTGCCCTCCCGGAGTTGAGACCTCCAACGGCCGAGAAGTTCATTAAGTTTTATGATCTTCCTCCAGTCGCTTCTGCTTATAAGCCACACAAAGGCCACATATCTGGCAAAGCACTATTCTGCCTATACAACCGCACAGAGACATGATAAACACATGAACTAAAATCTGAATGCCATTACATGACTGTTTCCATCTTTTTTCAAAAACCAGACTTAAGCTCTAGTATATGAAATGAGCACCTCTTTCCTTTCCAAAAATTAAATGTCATTTGTGAACCTATTTATAAAGTTAATACATATGGTAAAGTTTATTCAAAATAGCATTCAAAAACATGCTTATTTCAACATGCTATAAAACAAGCTTTCATTTTCCTATGCTAAAAAAAGTAAAGACAGAGTTACTAGTCAAATCCAGTGCGTTTGCCATTGTATTTTGGGCTCACCTTACAGGTTTCGCTCTGCTATTCTCCTTCCGCATTATCCAGAAATACATACTGAACATTCCTGGTAAATGCCCCTTATCTTAGGGTCTCTCTGGATTCTGCATATCTGGTTATGTGGTCATTCTCTCTTTATACCTGCGCCCTGCATGATTGCAGAACGCGCGCGCCTTTGCGCACATCACGCGCGTTTGTTAACCGTCGCAGCATAAAGGGAAAACTGCACATTAAATTACATCCACTAAGCTACTGGACGTGCTGAACTGATTCTCTTTCAACGGGTGCTGATTTCTCCCTCAAAGAAAAAAAAAACTGTCTTTTGTGAGACAGTGACATATGCTAATGTTCCGTGTCATTGGGGCAGGCGGTATAGCCTTGGTAACGCACGTGCTGAATTGATGTTGTATCTGTCATTGGACTTCATTTACAGTGCGCGCGCGACAGACTATTTCAGAGGTGCTTGAGTGTTAGAAAAAGTGGAAATACAATATTTCTGTTTGTTATAGACATTCACACGCAGTCAAAAATATTTCTTTCTCAATTTCTATAACACACTTCTAATTACAATAAAGTGATGTCACACACTAGTCACAGGAAAGTAAACATTCTGCACAATAACGTGCGTTCGTGCTTCTGCCACAATTTATTATTTTTTTTTAATAAAATCTCCCTAAATGGTGTTAGTGATAAATTAAAGTATGCATGCCATTCAGGATCAATGTTTTGCATTAGTTAAATATTAAAATGCACAAGTAAATATTAGCACTTGGATCTCCGTCAGTGCATGGTCAGTTAAGTCATACACTGTAAAATAAAATAATAATAGTAATAATAATGATAAGTAACAAATTAAATCAAGCTTAATTGCAGCTTTAATTTTTTTAAGTGGTGCAAAAGTGACAACTTGCAGTTCATTACACATTTTAACCATTTTGCATTTAATAACTGATAAAGAAATCCAGATTAAACACATAGTATTGAGTATAAACTGCATAAATTATTAATAATAATATTATTCGGATTTAAATATTTACCCATGTGTAGCCTACTAAATAATCTAAATATTTTTTTACAAGTTAGGCTCGCATCACAGTAATAATAAACGACATATCGATCATTCATGATCATAACAAGTTCGTTTTTACACAACAACAAAAAACAGCAAGGACACTAACGCCAAGCGTCTTTGCACGTGTCGGAGAACGATGTAACCTTCACAGCGCTGGCGCCTTTCATAATAAAATGGGGGGCAATAATTAACTGCAGGACCGCCGATACTGCCAATAATTATCCAGTAAATTGGTCGCATAATTAGGAAGGGGAGCGCAGGAATTGGACCGCGCTCCGAACCACGAACACGCGTAAACGCTCACTGGGCTCGCAGTAGTACAATTAAACAAAACAAGCCTGATATAAAACACCAACCCCGCACAAAACATATCCTCAATGACAAATGCAGAGTATCCCGAAGATGCATAATTGCCTAACAAATCACCAAGCGTGGGTCTTGAAAGATTAAACGGATGGTGTGAGAATAGCGCGCTGTAAACAAGGGAAATGCCGGGGTGCCTCTCTCATACATGCCCCCAGAAGAAGGCACTCAGTTCAGCCTCACGATGCAACGAAGAGGGGGGGGGGAAGCTCATCGTTGCAGATTTCACACTCTTATTCTTAGAAATCCAATTATTACTATTCATTCTCAGAAGTGAGAAACAGGAATGTGGATGCTGGATTTGGCTTGGTACAACTGGACTCCGCTGACGACCAAATAATAAAAAAAAAAGAAACACCAGTAAAGATGGCGGTGTCTGACGGATTAGTGGCTCTGTATTGTTTTTTCTTCTTGAGATGTCTGTGCGTAATTTTGCCCTTTTGTTCGGGTAACGTTATGCGTTATCTTACCTGTTTTCTCTTTGATCTCGCAGAGGACACTGAAGAGGGCTGGCTTCATTCTGTGACAGTTGAGCCCATGTTTCCTGTGCCATTTGGGAGCAAGAGACGAGATTGATATATAGTCACTTAAAACTCATAATTCTGTCGCATTAAACCTTTTTGAGACATCAAGTCTCGAGTTTAAATTTAACCTTAAACAGCATTAGTTTAAAGGTGATAAAAGCATATAGGCAAAGCTGGCTTTACACACATCACAGAAGTTCAAAACAAAGCACAATTAGTGCCCATTATTTCTATTCATTGTCAACAAAAAAAGTTTTGGAGATGCTAAGGGCTGTAAAAGTATCAAGGCCTTCATAAGTTTAGAAGTAGGAAAGTGTGATGTAGAAACTTTTAATGAGATGCCCACATGTGTTGAGTAGGCTACTTTACCTGTGTATCATTCCCAGAGAGTATTTTATTAAATATCAGCTACAAGTTTAGTGAAAAGTAACTATGATATTCTGTCTAAACTTTATAACTTGAGACATTGTCATTTTAACCCGCCACCTGGAATTCAGACGCACTCTCAAGGTATTACTATATTTACATTTGTGAAAAATTTGAGTTGGGACAAGAGTTTCAATGAGTGGACAGTACTGTAAAATAAAGTTAGCTCTTGTAACGTGCACTATGAGCTATTTTACCAATAAAATGAGAAAGCATGAATATGAAGACTTTCTGAACAAAACAATATAAAGGTTTATAATAAAATAATAAAAATGCACCAACTTTGCTTGCGCCTCGTCCAGGCTTTGGTCGGTGATGGTCATGATCTGATGCAGAATGTCACCGATGTCTTGTTTTCTTCCATCCCCATCGGTTCCGTCGTGTCCATGTGGAGGCGGCAGAGCCATGCCTCCCTGTACCGAGTGACCGGCCAGGCTGACACCGCCGAGAGCCTGCATGATCCGGGCTTGCTCGTCCATAGTCCGTCGCAACACAATCAATGCGCTCGTGCTCAGTAACTGAGATGGGTGAAATAAAGTCGGATAATGCACATGCAAAAACAACTTGATTATTTCATGTGCGGTGGTTAACGGGTCGCTATCGTGCACAAAATATTGACCGTCAAGCAACGCGGCAAATACGAGAAATCGCTGGATGAAATATAGTGGAATTGATGTCCCAGGAATCACTTTATGGAAAAGATTTAAATCGTCTTTGATCCTCCTGTATGAATGTCCATCGGAGAAAAATTAGCGATGCTATTTCGTGCCTATTATTTAAGTAAACTTCAGCGTTCAGGTGACAGTGGTTGCCCGTTCAATCCTGTCCGAATCTTCATGCCAATTTGTCTTTTTTCTTTGAAGAGCTGGGGTCCTTTGCAGATGTCTGGAATTCTTATTTGCGGTCTTCTTAGGATAATTTCGCCTTTTGCACTTCTGGAAAACTTGGACAAATCCGTAGCATTACAAAGAGTTGCAAGCAAAACATCCCATGCCTCTGGTGGAAAGTAACAATTAATCAAAATTAATGATTATGTAATTAAAAACAAGCACACTGAGTGTGAACGACAGGCAAAAATGTTGCCTTTGAAAAGATTTTCCCAAAAATAAAATATAAGAAAATAAAAGAAGCCGAGTGAAATAAATTAAACCATCAGCACCGGCGACCAGAGCTATAAAGATTGTAGGAAAAAATATAAAAACGTATAAAAAAGTTTTCTCACTTTCAGTAGGGAAAATAGAAAAACTGGCGAAAAAATTAATCACGCGCCATAAAGCGATGCGCAAAAATATCTGCTGGCGGAAATTTATGAGTCGAGCGCGCGGGCTGTGTGTGCTTTATGTTGTTTGATGGCAGCGGTAGTGAGCGATTGACAATGTGCCAATGCCATTCACTCAGTGCGGACGTGTCAGAGAAGAAAAAAAGATACAAAATCGACATCAAAATGCACGCTCCGCCCTGCAGAGGAGGGGTCTTAGATTCTTGTCACTTCTCGCCGAAGCCCCCGAAAACAAAATGCCAGTTAGCTACTAATGATACTGCTGGTGATGATAATGATGAGACCAGAACATCAAATCAACAGCGTTTAAGTCTCCACTTTACGCGTGCCTCATTTAAAAGCGCGCCCGTGCATTGAGATGCCGTTACATTATAACAATTTCCAATAAAACAAACAAAAGGTCGGAGTTTTATATTGTCTGATTCAAACTAATAATGAATTGCACGGGCCCCCTCGCTTCCTTACACCATAGTATGGTCGCCTCCAACAAGCCGTGCTCGCAGGGGCAGGAAAGCAGAGGACATGTTTATAATATTGGAAATAGACGCCGCGGACCAATCAGCGAAGAGCCCGCGGTTGAGCGACGGCCCCGCGGACCAACGGACGGCTCCCGCTGAGCAAGAACGCCCCCCTTCAGAGCTCAATACCTTTGCTGCGGTTGTACAGAGAGATACCAACTTCTGATTGGCCGTTGCCAAGGGTGACATCTACTGCAAAAGCAGGCGGTGCTGCGCAGCGCTCCTCGGCAGTTGCTATGGTAGCAGACTGCTCGGTGGGTTTGAAGCAAAGAGACACACTGAAACATATCTGCGCCTTGCTCCGGTTGCCTCGCTTCTTACATACGCTTTACTAAACCCACTGTGGTTTTCCCGCCAAACCACTGTATTTCCGAATCCAAATCACCACATTTCACGTAGGCTGGCGTTGCTGAGATTAAAAAACGCGTCATAAACCGTTTTGTTCGATTTTGTTCTTGTGCTGAAGTAAATAAGAGCTCATCACTGACCAAAAACGATTACAACGGAAATATATGTGTTAACTCATCTATACGTATTTGTATTGTTTGGTTATGTATAGGCTATATTTGACTAAAAACACTATGCTTTCATTGCCTAGCTCATTCTATTAAAGTTTACAGTTCACATCTTTATGAGAAACTTTAACTTTTTCATTTTCTACTGCTTATACATTGCACTGATGCATAGTTATTTTATTTTTCATTTCATCTATTTAAAGCATGTTGTAACCTAGGCTGTATTTAGTGGTTGAAAGCATCCGGACAATATTTATCAGTTGGTACAAATGAACCAATTTCATTTTATTTGGGAGTGAAAAGAAAAAAGTTGCACTTTCGCCACGAGACGCTGTATGTACCTACAGGTTAATATTCATTATGAAATCCTCTGGTGCCATAACTGAGGTAATGCATTTCGGCAGGGTTGCACTTGTGACATGACAGCCACTGATGTGATGGGACTAATTACCAAGAATCAGAGACACATACAGAGGAAACAGAGCTGTTAATTTTTGCACAGTAAGAAAGTCAATCAGACACCCTTCCAAAGGCACCAACATGTGATGCTACGCTGAGAATTTGTGAAAGCTGGCACCAGAAAGTCCCGTTCCATAGTGCATGAACTGACTGAAGGCCCTGTGGACTGCCTCCATCACTGACACACTCAACACGGGAAATTAACACAGGCTAATTAAAGAGCGAATAATCAGATATGCAGAAAATCAAAACTTCCTCTGGGATAAACCAGTTGAGGATAAACAATGCGAAAAACACTGAAAGATCTGTCAGCATGCCTGGAGCTTCATGATATTCAATTTATAGCATTTATTTTGATCACAGAGAGTGTGTTTTCTTTTTAAAAATGAAGTAGGCCTACATAAATGTAAAGATGGTTTTGATGATAAATAAACACAGATTTAGATAATCGTCACTTATTAAATGAGCAAATTTGTACAATTTTAAGAAGTTAAAACTAAAAAATTCTTTTATATATGGTGTATAATTTGTTTTGTGATTATGTCAATAAATGCTAAGTGACCGAATTGGTCTGAATCAGTTCTTATTGTTCAGTTTGATATATAACATCCACACAAGTCATCCATCAATGTTAATAATCTGTTCCAAGTGGCAAGTGTTTTAAACATTTCCCCAAAGTACCTGTAAAAAAAAAAGAAAAAAAAAAGAATAAGGCTACTGTATAAACTGCATAATAGTATATCTGATGCATAAACTTGAGGAATGTAACACAGACACTTCATTTCAGTGGGGACATTCTATGTAGGTCCCAAAAATACGGTTATATACGTACACACGCACACACACAGTTTTTAGCTTATGCTTAGTATATATTTGTTCTGAATTTGTTTAGAATTTTACTGTTGAATTACTTTCTTTTAACAAATAAATACAGAAACATTTGAGATACATCTTCTATTATGTCAAATAATTTAATGTGATATTTAGGAAAATCAGACTGACAATATCCGCTATGGTCCTAAATACACTACAACATTATGTTGTTCTGTAATAGTCTGATATAAGCACCATATATAATACACAACCACTGGCTTTTGATTTACACATCAATCCTCCTGAACAATACAGATCAAACTGTAGAATTTATAGTGGCATATTTACTTCAACTCTTGTGTATGAATTGGTGTTCAGAGCAATTGATTAAATTCTTCGGGTGCAATAAGTGGGTGATATATTAGTCATGGATCATGTTAACACAGTTACTGGATCCTGAGCAAGAATAATGAGCTCACCTTTAATTAACCATTTCACACATATCACAGAGTAAGACAACATGCCACAAGCCCTGTAATTCAATTGTTTTGGCTGCGACTGAGTGCATGTGTGTGTGTGTGTGTGTGAGTTTCACCTTCATTTATATAGTCCTTGTCATGAGTGTAAATGAACTACATTGAATATAGCATGTGTGGCTGACAGATTATGAATTTTTTAAATCACAAGCCTCCAAAAGTCATGAAACAATGCCGTAACACAACATCTGTGTTTATAAGCACATCACATGAATTTAAGAAACACAACATTTAGAAGTTGTCGAAGTTAGAAACCAGACAAGAGGCACTCGCTCCCTCGTTCTTTTTAGCAAGCTGTGTGGCTCGGCTCTTTCATATTCACTTGACCTTGAAGTATCAGCCCAGCACACTCCTGAGTTTAGTGAATGGAAGTCCCAGACCCACTGCATTTATCACTGAAATACTGTGCTGTCAGGTGGCTCTGTATACCTGTCATAGAGGGCTCAAAGGAACAGATCCTCTCCTCCACAACACCGCATGATTCTTCATTGCCTTACGTTGCATGCCTTTCCACCATTGTTTTTAGCCATATGTCAACATAATTCATTTTCCCCAAGTATGACAGCAAATCTTTTGGTGGGAGGGGAAAAAAAGACACTTCAGCTTATTGTGGTCATGATGCCATGCTTACATAATGACATAAACACAATTTCTATTATTGGATGTTTACTGCCCACTTCCTTCAGCCAACTTAAAGCGCAGTACGCCTATGTACTGAGCGTCTTGAAGATATCAGCCAAAGTTTCTCCCAAATATGGCTATTGTAACCTCGCTGTTGTCAGTAGTAACTGTTGATATTATTGCTCTTGGACAGAAGCCCACCGTTCAGGATTATTTTCACTAATGAGCACACCAGGCTTTTTTTCCCCCCTACACATACTAGTTTTTCACCCCAAGTGGTTACTCTTACTTTTGGAAACAAAAACATAATCCAAAAAAAAAAAAAAAAAGTTTTAGCATTTATCCTGCCAAAAAAGTTGACCACAAAAAAAACGTTTGCATAAATGAACACATACCAGACTCTGCATCACAATCTTATCAGATATCATATAATAGAACATTTTAAAGTATAACAGACCCGTTTCACATTTGCAAGGTTCTCGGAAGTGGAAGTCATCATTGTTGGGTAAAAGTAAAGCAAATGATATATATATATAAAAAAAAAAAACAATTTCTTAAGAAAGAAAAAAAATAGAGACTGATTAAGTTGGTTGAAAAAGAGAAAGATGTCAAATTCCTGATAGTCTCTCAGCCATTGTATTAAAAACACTTATTTATTAACTGTTTTTCTGAAATTTAAAATGTAACACTAGGTATAGTTTTATAAATGTACAAGAATTAATATCAACATTTTGTATGAATTAATAACTGTGTTATCAGATTTTGTAAAAAAGGCTCCATGAAAATAAGAAAATTATGTTAAATGATGATGCAGATATTATTGATGTAAATAATGATGCAGATATTTTATTTAAAAGTGAATAAAAAGCCAGCACAATACTAATGTACACAGCTGCTTTTTATCTATTCAATATTTAATAACACTTAATTATTTATAGCTTATTTATGCATATAGGGGTGCTAATTAGTCACAAAATCGTTCTTATCTGACAGGTTTAATTGACAGTCTCAAAACAAATAGCCCCTGTCTCATACCATACACCATTTCCAGGAGAATTAAGTTTTTGAAAACTGAACAGGCTGTCACCTTACTTTTTTTTTTTTTTTTTTTTTTTGTAGTGACAGCCAAAAAGGGGCCCACAGGTGTCTCAGAAAGCAGTGACTGTGTTGTCATAATTCATTTAGGCATCCTTCTGCAAAGCCATAATTACCTAATTAGCTTGTTAATTAGGAGATTAGCATTTACTGATAGAGTGGCTTGTTTAGTGAGGGGTGGAGTGGAGTTCCAGTGGAGTAAGTTACGAATGTGTTGCCTTAAAGTGCCTCCCAAGTCATTTCGCTGTCTTTTCAGGTCAGATCTCAGCTTTGATGAAAAGATGTTAATAGTATTGAAAAGTTAAGCAAACTCATAGTTTAAGTATCAACCTTATTAGTACATTTTGAAGTTTCGATGATGCTTATTTTCTTTAATTGTATCATCTAAGAAACACAAACATACCTTTGCAATGTGTTTAGGATTTCAGCTGAACTGCTGAGCGTTGCTCTCTGTCTCATTGCCCGGGTTACAGGAGAAATAGTCTAGAAACTCAATAGCCTCTCGTCTATATGTCGCCAAGTCATGTCCTGTTGCTGAGGAAGATTGGAGGAAATGACTTGAACGGACAGTGCCAGAGACGTTACTAACCATGTTAGCACCAGTCTCTTATCTAGTTTATGTGTTTGTTTATTCATTTCCCGATATTCACTGCATGCAGGTCATACGTCAATGTTACCATCAGACATGCTTTATGTTTAAGAAGGCCAGTCTTAGGCAATAAATAACTAGAAGTAGTGAAAGTATTCATTTCAGTAGTGTTACCTATGCTACTTTTTAAGGTTACTATTTAAGGTCATATTTTATTCAACACAGCGAATAATAAAACACACTTCCCAACACTGTGCTTCCTTTCATATGCAGAATTGGGAATCATTTTAATAAACCAGGCTCATGAACATCAGTTCAAATAAACAATTCGCTCGCTGTGGAATACTTCATCTTCATTTTTTATATCAAAATATTAAGTTAAACATTCACTAAAATTACTAGGCTTATGACTTTGTTGTTGAACTTGAAGTAAGTCTATTTTAATTTATTGTAGGTGTATAATCTCCCTCTCTCTCACACTCACACACAAACAGTAGTATGTAAATGTGTCTTCTTCCTTCTAATCTGATCCTTTAATAATATGACACTGTTGTCCTTATTATTAGGAAATGTATTATTATTAGCCTGTAACTTGCGCTATATAGTTTCAAAGTAGTTTCTCTAATGCTGGTTAGTGAGTCTGTTTTTTGCTATTATTAAAAAAAATAGATTTTTTTACTTTTTACTATAGTCTTTCACACTGTGTGTTAAGTGTAGTTTATAATACAATTTTCATAATTATGTCTTATTTTATTTTAGGGGTAAAAGAAAATTAAAACAGTAATTCTATTTTTACAGTTCTGGTCTATAAATGTCCCTATAGCCTAACTTCTTCACCCAGCAGGCATCCTCTTCATTCAATCAAAGCCTCTCTGTCTCTCTCCCAGGCCAGGTTGATAAATAAGAGGGAAATATTGTGTCTGCCAGGGCATGTTGTTAACTCTCCCCCCACAGTCATTAACTCATTTCAAGTGCAATCATAGAGTGGGAGGTATATTAACAAACCATTAAAAAATGTTATAAATGCACAATTAGCATGCCAACATTTACAGGACACATTCATGGAGCTGCAATAATTTTTGATTGGGCGGTTCTATTTCTTCCCTCCTCTCTCCCTATTTGTCTGTCTGCCTGTGTGCCGTCTCTCTCTGACCGTCAGCCTCTACAGACATTTTGGTCTGGTGCCTGTTTGGCGAAGAAATTGAGGCCTGATTTAATAGGTCATTGGTGGTGGACACTCACCTCTTACATCACTGAGCTGAAGAAAGAAAAGAGGCAGACAATGAGAGGAAAAGAAAAAAATATGGGAGACATGGAGGGCTTTTCCCCTTCCATCTTCCGTTTTTCATTTGCTACATTATTAGTTGTGTTGGTTGGATGAATTACGTGCCGGTTTGTAATAGTAAGGATGATGATACAGCAGAGGGCAGCCTGCATGAGGCACCGCAGAACCTGGAGAATCTCTTTCTCAGCTTCCTGGGTCGATTGTAATAGGGTCATTAGCTAGTCTGGATCATATTTTAACATTTAGCCCCAGGTTATTGCATGTAACTTGCTTGATGGTCTCTGATATGAGATTACTGCTAAATCGATGAGCTAATGAAACCGTAATGGTGCATTTCAATCAAATATCAAATGAATGTTTTTTTATAAAGTATCGCTTCGTTTTGACAGGTTAGTAACAATGTCCTGTTAAAAAGAAATAGGCCCCTCAGGTTGTAAAAAGATCTTTACCATTTCTTAAATCATCGAAGAGAGCCTGATAAAAACGTTTGCGTGCTTTTTTCCATTGAGCGGAGAGCGGTTAGCTTTTAATGTAATGTTATTGGTTTATCGTTCGACTACTGCAGATTCAGATAGGTTGAAAATCTAATTAAGCGATTGTGATATTGCTTTTACACCACCGTGCAATAAACAAGACGTTAACTTTGAGTAACTTACATTTTAGACAGGATATTGACAGTTACTTTTCCAGTTTCGGTCCACCGTGTAGTACATTTTCAAATGAAGCCAAAACAGAATCAACCGTGAATCATTGTTTTGAAAACGAATCGTTTGAGGGTATAAATGATTCATGACTCACTCACACGAATACACTCGCTTATATCGTTCCTGAATGGATTATTATTAAAGTCCTTGTTAGTATTATCAACGAATTTGTAAAATAAATGATTCAATGCCTCACTGAGAGTTTAGATTCTGAATAAAATCCGTGATTTTGAACGAATTGAGTGATTATTCAATGACTCTTGTTTCGTTCTTGAATTAGTGATTCTAAGTGAATCATTTGGGTTCATTGCTCAATGATTCATTGATTCACGCAAAAAGATAATGAATCGTCACCACCTATTGGCATAATAATGCAACACGCTGAAAGAGTCAGAAAAAAAAAGATCGATGTGTCATATTCAGTATGTTACACTATAATATTTTTTATTTTTTAAGCAACTACTGGTTTTCAAATAAATAGTAAGAAAATATTACCAATTAAAAAATGTTATGCATACATTTTATGCACATATTTTGAGTAAGAAATACGGTAATAGACAAAAAAGGTTTAATTAATTTAATTACTGTGAAGTTTCCAATGCAGTGGTATCATTGTACAAAATCAGCTTACTACAACGATCTATAAGTGTGTCTTTTACAATGTTCCAGGTCTCCCATCACACATTTTCCTCAAATAACTGAAAAAAAAAAAAGCATAAGCAAGAGCCATAAGCAACATTTCCTTTACACGTATAATAAAAAGCAATGGCATCCCAGTTTAGGGTTTGGCCCATGTTTCAGAGTCTCTCCTATTCCAGAGTACAGGGACATGTGAGTAGATCCAGCCGGGGCTCCTCCTCCAGCTCTGCTAAGGGCAGGCAGATGTAAGGGATCAGGGGCAGACGTGGAGCCTCGCAGGGGGAAGGTGAGAGGTACACAGCCTCTCCGCTCCCAGTGATCAATCATTCTCCACTTGTCCTCCTCCCCGGCCCGCAGCTGTTCCTCCAACATCTCCTGTGGAAACACACTCTTCACTTTGCTTAAAATTATTACACAGACCATAAACCCAGAGAGGGAAAGCTCTGTTAACACTAGTGCACAGGGTAGTCACTGTAACCTTTAAGATGAGCCAATGGTGCTTTGGACGAGAGCCATATATACCAGCCGCGCTGGCTCGCCTCTTTCTTTTCATACCTGTGGAACTGATGTTTTTGCTGTGGAATTTATTTGCCACTCGCAGCCCAATCTCAGGAGCAGCATTGATCCCCTTGATGACGGCTTGGACCACGGCCTTCATTCCAAGGGCACGCTATCCGGAAAGCTTGTCAAATTACGAAGGTGTGCAGGCCTGTTTTGACAACATCATAAAACAAGCAGCCAGAAATTGTTGACCATCACGATGATGACTAGAATGATTATGTGAAGAGGTGGGATTTCAGATTGCTTTTCTTTCCTTTCGCACTGTGAAGCAAAAAACTGTTTTGATACAATAAATAAGGTACTAAACTGTTTTTTTTTCTTTCTGTTTTAGTTCTTAGTACTGTCCTTGATTTGAAAATGTTAGTACAGACAGCCTGAATATCTCCTATTACTACTTGCTATTGATTTTTGGTCCAATATGCCAAGTCTTATCATATGAGGAGCGTTTATTTGACCTAGAAAAAAGTCATCTCTACCATTTATGTGCACAAATTTATCAAGTACAGTGATGTTTCTGCAAGAAAATATTCTGGGTTCATAAGTTGAGGTCAATCAGCAGCATTTGTGGCATAATATTACCACAAATAATGATTTTCTTATAATTAAAATACTGAAGTAAAAATACTTTTTATACAAAAAACACACAAATCAAGGTTACAGTTAACCATAGAAATACTCACTGTGTCACTAGTATAGTCACAATAATAGTATGCATGTTAAAATTAATTTTGGAGGGGAAAAGACTTTTCTGTGTTATATATTTCATTTTATAACTTCTTTGCCATGACCGACAAAACCTTTAAACAATTATAGAAATGTTTATTTAACAACTTGTTTACAGCTTAAAACAGAAAAAACAAAGTAGCCCCATTCGATTTCAATGTAAGTGCCTCGTTATAATCATATAACATGATGGCCATGACAGGTATTCATGATTGGTATTTATGGAAACAATATATTTGCAAATTCTTGATTCTTGATTGTTTGAAGTATCCAGATTTCAGCACAACAGCACATTCCCAGATATTAACTCTATACCAGGACCAGGTATATGTGACTGGCATACCAACCTGGCCACTCCTACCCATTTCTGCTTTAACACAGATCTAGGAACAGTAATCCATCTATTTCTGCTCATCTGCTATGAATTAAACATAGACGCAGGTCAGCACACAGTGTGTCTAAATCACTGCAGCCCGGCTGCCCTTAGCTCAACTTCTCTATTGACATAATGTCAGATATGACACTATTACTCAGCGAGTGGCGATGGTCATTTGATAAATAGTACCATAAATTGTTGACAAAACAATTTGTGATGTATTATGTTCGTGATGGGTTGTACTGCTTATCAAATCAAGTAATCTGGTGGCGGACGCCATTAATCAGCCTAATGTGCATAATCCTGCTGCTGATGGGAGACGACTTGCAGATTGTGGATGGTTTTGCACACAATTCTCTGGTTTAGATTTAACCAAGACATTGTTGGAATGCATGGTTCCATGGAGAACATACATGGCAAAAAGTTTATGCAGACGGACACTTTTAATAACAAAAAGGGGATTTTACAGCAAAGTCATAGAAAAACTGGTTTTGGTTCCCCAAATAACTTTTAAGTGAACAGCCCTTTGTGTTTGTGAACACTTTTAATCATATAAAGAACCTTTTTCCTTTACACCTCTTTTGGTGCCTATATTTTTAAGAATAAACACTCCTAAAAATAAAGATTCCAAAAGGGTGTTTTCACAGCAATGCTCTATAAGAACCATTTTATTTGTTTGTGTGTTTTTGTAAGTAGGCTGTCTAAAAACATTGTTCCACTACAAAGAACGTTCTGTCCAGTGATGTTCAAGGTTCTTCATGGAGTCATAAATTTCAATAAAGAACCATTTTTCATAAAACATGAAGAATGAACTGGTTCCTTTTTTTAACCTTTGACTGACAGGTTCTTTAAGGAACCAAAACTTGTTCTTCTGTGGCATTATATGAAAACTTATTTTCGATTGTTCAGCTATTGAGTGTATGATGCTCACATTTTCTTTTGTCTTAGTTTATGCTGAACTAGATTGTGCTATATTTAAGTGTCACATTTTTACATTTAAATTTTTTTAAATGTAGTATCTCTTCGACAACCCTTTCCCTTACAAATCTGAATGTTTAGCATTTTTAAAGCATGTATTTGCATAAAACACTTATTTATGTCTCTTAAATGCCTATTTGATTTCAGAGCGAAGCGCTAAGAGACTTTAATTGTAACAGTCGCGTTCTATATGGAAAAAGTTTTGAGTTAAAAAAAAAAGCACAATTTATCTCAGACCGGCAGTCATGTCATGTTGGTTCTTAGCCGATTCCCATTACATTCTCTTTCTCCTCAGCAGACTACACACTCTGTAGTGCCGCTGTGTGGTGTGTTTCCACGCTAAGTGAGCAGCGGATATCTCAGCTATCTCTGCTAGTGAACTTGCTCATCTCCGCTGTCAGATACAGATGACAGAGTGTTATTTTCAAAAGCCCACCACAGACAGGAGGACTTGTTTAATGTGCGACAGCATCCTGTGATCACTCAGCTCTCTGTATTATGAGCAGAGCTTTGTATGTCCGTTTGCAAAGGCTCAAAGACTTGAAGCGTCTGAAGGCAGGAGCGACAGATACAGACACAATGTGTGGAAGTCCACGAGAGCAACACAAAAGCTGCTTATCAACTCTTGATAGGAGTTGAAAGGGTTTGCCTTTGTTTCTGCTGTCCGCATCACTTGTAATTGAGAGGCTGTATAATGTTGAAATGATTAAAACTGAACCATTCACACACCATTAAGACACCATGACTGTCAACCCTGCAGGTTTACAACATATTTCAGTATTATGTCTTTACATTCGTTTTTTCCCCCTTTTGCTTTAATGTGCATTTTGAAGTGAAAACCAAGAAGCTTTTGAAGACATGTTACTGCTCAGTCAAAAAATGTGTAAAATGTGTTTTAAACTTCAAAGATTTTTTTTTTATTTGCTGCATATGTTACTTCTGTAATTCTTTAATTTAATTCATTTTCCAAATTTATTGTGTCTAATATTTCAGTAGAACACTTTATAATAACTTTCATTAATAATATTAACAAACTGCAGATTCTTCACAAAAATAAGGTAGATATCATACTGTTAGATACGACAACAGCATCTGATCAAATTGACTGTATTATTAAAAATGCTCTTTTAAAAAAAGGTTATTCTAGGATAACTTTTTTTCACACATGTATGATGTCACCTGTTTAATTCTTTGCCATTGTTTTACTGTAGTCTGTGGTGAAAAAGTGATCAGAAGGCTTCTTGCCCTTTGCTAATTAGAATCTACCATGAAAAGCCTGGAGATTTATGAAAGGGTTCACACATACACCCGTAAGTCTTTCCTGTGCACCGGTTTAAAGTCAAACAACCTTGAGACGGAGGGAAACAGATTGCTCACAAAAAAATAAAATAAAACATGTTCCTGCAGCACATTTCGAACAAAGATTAATTAAGAAGCTAATTGCGCTACATATTTTTAAGAGTGATGCATAATTTCCACCATCTTTATCATTAAGGAAATTTCCACTCCTGCCAAAAAAACCCTCTTTTTTTTAGCTTGACTAATAACATCAGGCCTTTTTTCTGCTGTTTTGTGAATGAGGTAAAAACCGTGGATTGCAAAGGTCTGCTGCTTGCTGGTGAATGCATCTGTAAAACATAGTAATTAAGTCAAGCTGTCAATCATTCGAAGGTCCAGTGGGGAGTGGGAGGCAGATGAGGGGCGTTAAAATCTCAATTTTAAAAGAAAAAAAATAAATAAATAATCACTGAATGTATCTAAAGGTCTGATGTATACATAAATGCATTCTTTTAATTTTATAGAAATTTTATCCATGTTTATTCCTTTTTCATGTTTATATTTATAATTTTATATTATGGATTGATGTTTTATTAGTGCATACTTTCCCTTAGCAATGAATAATTCTACATTCAAATAAGTTCCATTACACACAAAAAAGAAAAATAGAGAGGAGCATTCTTAAGATCACCCTGTGGTTTGGTAATGCTAACTTGAGCTTCCCATGCATTGAATCAAATGTGCTGATAACAGAGCAATAAGGTAATGGCTGCTGAGTCTAATTTCTCGGCTTGTTCTGCCAATACATGTACTATAAATCTGATGGTGTTTTTAGTGCAATTTTTTTTTTTCCAAAACGCGAAGGAACTGAGACTACGACAGCGTGTTTAAACTTGAATGTTCACTTTGTGAGTGGAGCGGAGCGGTACATAATGCAGTGCTGTGGCCTGTTCATCTCTCATGAATGTGCCGTTTCAGCACTGCTGAAGTCATTAACAGTCCCTCTGGTTTAATGAGTAAACCCAGTCTAATCTAACATTCACCACCCCATTTTCTCATTTAATACGCAAATCATTTTTAAAAATTGATAGCTGTAAATTTGTTTTTTTTTTTAGACACAATAAGATGAATAGCAATAAATGTGTTTTCTTGGAAACAGAAGGTGAAGTTTGTTCTCCTTTAATGAAGCCACACAATGTGCATGCTAAACAACAACAGTCATAATAACAACTAATAACATAAAATGTGAAATTGTGAGCTTTATTTTTGTGCTAGGAACAGCAAACCATCTACACTGAAAATTTTACTTAAAGTGTCTAAATTAATAACTACTGTTTTAACAATTATTAAAATTATGCTTATGCAAACATGGCCAATGGTTTTTAATTCTATTCATTCCTTTAACAAGCATTATTAGTATTATTCTATAAAAGGCTACTAAATAATCATGCAGCATGCTTATGTCACAAATTACACATTACTATTAATAATGAGTTAATCACTGTCAAATGCTTGAAACACATTTTCTAAATTTGGGAAACATACACATGAACTCATGTTTACGTTTAGGGTAATTTACCCTCATACCAAAGCGATTTGTAATGGATGCATGTCTGTAAGCTGTGTGTTTATCTGTCTTCCAGCGTAGCAGAAAAAAGCTAACCACATCCACAGAGAAAGAGCCTATACATGGGAGATGACCCGTTAATGCGGTTTGTCCCGTATGCTTTAGCCGCAATTCATTTTAATTGTGCGTATGAAGTTTAAAAGTATTAGTGTCAGGTAAAGATTCATTGCTGCGGTTTGATTTAAGGCCGGCCTAATCGGAAGCAACCATGTGTTCTGGCAGATGTTTACATAAGCCTCACTTGCTCCCTGACAGGAGTTAAAAAGTACAGTTGTGGTAATCAAATTGTGGTGTGCCAAGTCAGATGCACGAGGCAGATTGAATTAAGCAGGCTTGCAGATTTATGTATGAGGAGACGCCAGCCAGGGATACAACATTCATCTGAGTCCGAGCAGGGGGGGTCTCGGAAACACCCCCCCTCCCCAGTTCTGCTGTTCTCCTTTGTGTCTTGTCGCCGTACCAGACTGACACATGATATCGATGTTGATGCGAAGTAAACTTGCAAAGCGAAAATAGGTTAGAAAGCATCTCCAAATGAACGAGAGCAGTTTTTCGCTCACGACTCGGATTGTTACACACTTCTTCGCTCACAACAGACAGAGACAGAGTAAAGAGTCTGGAACGGCAAGAACAATTGAAGTCAGATTATGTCTGGTTCAATGGTGACAATGAGGCAGCGGAGCAGGGCGTGATTGGAGAGAGAGAAGGAAAAATCATTAGTTCTCCTTCTTTCATGTTGATTCCAGGCACGTAATATGACTGATACAAAAGGAACATCTAACAGGACCGCTCGATTGTTTAAAAATACCGCCGCTCGAAGACAGTTTCCAACAGGCCGCGCCGAAGAATACGAACATCTGGCCTCTGCTCACAGATACGCGTTTCTTTGTTGGGAAAATGAATACGATCCAACTCAAAACCATCTGACTTAAATAGGCTTATTGACCGTGAATGATTTTCGTCAATTCTGTCAGCGCAACATATTCTTCAATGGAACGGGTCAGCATTAAATTAAACCTCAACCAGTTTCCAATAGTAATTAACTTGAGTATATCGCAGGGCTATTATTCACATCTAAGTAACCTTTTAATAGCAGTACTCTTTAAACCCCACTGCAGGTAATGACTTTAAAGAGGCCTTATTAAAAGAGAAATGGTAATGAGCTTTAATAAAGCAGAGCAACTCTGAAATGAAGAAGCATTTTGTATAGAGGAGGACACAGGGACCGGTGTCTGAGCTTCATTAATGAGAATGATGATCCCAGCAGTCCCTCTTCAGTGTGTACATGAAGTTAACATTAACCATGATGGAGGACAGATCTATCCAAGTGGAGAGAGAAATGGATTCCTCTAATCAGAAAAGAGGAACCTGAGTAAATTCAATAAAAGGAGAGTCCTGATAACACAATTCATGCGATCTGCGAAGCAGCAGAGACTTATGGGACATTTCTTGCAGAGTAATTACGGAGCAAACCGGAAAACGGTGACATTATATAATAACGGATGTGAATCGAACTGAATGTCACAGCTGAGTTTTTGTCGAACGTTATTGTTCGGGGCTCTATTTTTGCTCTTTAATTTGGCAAAAGTTAATTAGGCTTCATATGTATGATGTATATTTATAATTGGGAGCCTGGAAGCAAAGCACAATTATGGGAATAAATTGCTGTTTTAATTTATTTATATTCTCAGCATTTCGCAGTTTTGGCAAAGCATGAAAAGTTTAGAGAAGAAAAAAAAAAAGTAACGAGGAAATAAAACCGCTAATTCTCTGATTTAACATTCGCCAATTCACAAGACAAGCAATTAAAGAAAAACACAGAGAAAACTGAGAGAGAAAACAAGGGAGGCAGAAGAACATAATGAAATCAATCTTCTCCAAACAGCTGGAGTTGAATTCCAGCTGACATGAGCACCTGGAATAGCTGCCGGGTACCCAGCGTAGGCCCGGAGAAAACAGCTACACACACACACGCGCTCAGACACACACCCACAACCACGTTCGCTCTTGGTGGCACTTTGACTGGCACCCCCCGCCGCCTCGTCCTCCCTCCGCGAAAACGTCGCAGAACACTACAGTGACGTTCCTCCGACTAATTAAAGGGATGATTTGTGCAACGCTGACTTTTTATTTAATTAATCACCTGCACAAAGCCATAAAAAGCCATCATTTAAAAAGATTCCTGTTAGTTTGCCATGTGCCTAATAGATTATGGTACATTAAAGAAGTGACATGATGATGTATTTTAAAATATGGCCACCTCGCCAGGCTGGCAAACTTCCCAACTTTTTTTTTTTTTTTTTGGAGAGGGTTCCCGTTGATACGGATGAAGTGTCAACACTAGTAAAAGCTTGCAAATGATTCCTTTTACCTATTAGGACAACTCGTTTTGTATAGGTGTAGTATCTTTATTTTTTTGCTGCTGCTCTGTTCTGTGAGACTCACGTGTAAATATGAATTAATGATTATACAAGAAGTGAACAAAAGCTCTCTGTCTTTCCTTCTCCTGCGACATGCATTAATTAGTTCAGAAGAAAACAAGTTCATTTGTGAGATGAATAATTTGAGTGTTCAGAGTGTTCGTGTGTCTCTGGAGGGGTGTATGTGAAATTTTAAATGAATTTATTTTCAGTTATTTTGAATAGTGGATGGCTTGCAATTGTTATTGTAGTTCTGTTTTTATTTGTATTTTTCAGAAGCTTCACTAAGACAAATTCCTTATGTGTGGAAGAATACTTGGCAATATATCTCCCTCTGATTCTACAGTCTCATTCTAAAAGTTGTATCTGGACAATTTTAGGCATTTAAATCATTATTAAAGGAACTTGAATGCCATTAAAATCAAATTATTTTTATGTGATATACATACTTCTTAAGCTTAACAAATAGAATACAATAGAAAACAATAAACATTTTCACTGCTGACACATTTCTGTGGCTAAATAGCGCAACAATGGCAACACAAGTGATCAACTTTCGATATTACAATAATTCTGGATCTTTTACTAATATATATCATCCTTGCAAACCTGTTTAATATAACTCAACAGTCTCTTCAAGTTCTTTAACCCAAACCTGGTCAGAATCAACCTGCAATGCATGCTGGATAACCAGCATAACTACATACAACCAAACAACCTCTAGATACAAAGAGCTTTTGAAATGATTAAGAACTGCGTTATATTAAGATTTAACTTCTCTGAGCCATTTTCTATTGTGGTTTTAACCAGCTAGTGTGATTTTCAGTGGATGTATGAAATAGTTCTTTTAATAGCATTAGTGTTTTTAGTAACAATATATCTCATTTACTATGGACTGGTTTGACATCTGACAGCGATGAAGTGTCAAAATATGTTAGCTTCCATTTAAAAACACTTACAATTTGAAACCTGTTCTTCCATAAGTGTGTGGGGGTGCATTCATGCAATTTTTTTTTTCTAATTGAAGTCTGTATTTGATATTGCATTAGTAGTAGTAGTAGTAGTAGTAGTGTTTATGTAACATTATATGTTTTAAAGTTTGGCTCAAGTTTTACATTTTTCA
>JAUMHE010000055.1:10807953-10820151 GCA_032359235.1 Enteromius mattozi
TTTTTGTAAATTGTTTTAATATTTAAGGCCAAATCTGTCATCTGTTTTTGTTAATAAACTATACTTTAAAATGTAATTTAATGAAACCTTTAATTTTTGTGGCTTCAGTCATTGTTGGGATACTCTTTGAAAGCTGGCAGCATTAACAGCTTATATCGAAATATATATCGTTATCGTTCAATATGGGGAAAAATTATCGAGTTTACATTTTTGCCATATCGCCCAGCCCTACTCCCGAGCATTCAGGGAATTAAAGACTGCTTTTACCTCCGCTCCTATTTTAGTTCACCCAGATCCCAAAAGACCCTTTATAGTCGAGGTAGATGCCTCCACGACTGGTGTCGGTGCTGTTTTGTCCCAGCAGCAGGGGAACCCACCACAATTGAAGCCGTGTGCGTACTTCTCCAGGAAGTTAAACCCGGTGGAGAGGAACTACGACATAGGCAACAGGGAGCTCCTCGCTATTAAGCTGGCCCTCGAAGAATGGAGACACTGGCTGGAGGGGTCAATTCATCCATTCCAGGTACTTACTGATCACAAAAACTTACAGTACTTACGTGATGCCAAGAGGCTTAACCCCCGTCAGGCTAGATGGGCTCTGTTTTTTACCAGGTTCCAGTTTTCAATCTCTTATAGACCTGGTTCCAAGAATGTCAGAGCAGACGCTCTCTCCAGAATTCATGCCCCTGAGGAAGAACCTGAAAGAGTAGAGCCCATTCTCCCTGAAAAGATGTTTGTCAGTCCCATCCAATGGGTGACCCCTCCAGCTGCCGCGGACCCGGCTCCAACTCCTCCGCCGGGTTGCCCACCTAATCTCCGATTCGTTCCTGACGCCAAACGCATTCCCCTCATCCACACTACACACACATCTGGTGGCCTCGCATGGAACAGGATGTGCAGAGGTACGTGAGAGGGTGTCGGGAATGTGCCATGTCTAAGACCCCTAGACACTTACCTGCTGGAAAGCTCATGCCACTTCCCACACCTAACCGCCCCTGGTCACACTTAGGGGTCGATTTCATCACGGACCTGCCCGCCTCCGAAGGTAATACTTGTGTGCTAGTCATTGTCGACCGGTTTTCTAAATTCTGCCGTCTCATCCCTCTAAAAGGTCTGACGTCAGCATGGGAAACAGCACAACTGCTCTTCAATCACGTGTTCAGAACCTACGAATTACCAGAAGACATTGTGTCTGACCGTGGACCCCAATTCATTTCTAGGGTAAGGCGGGCATTCTTCCGGCTCCTAGGTGTGACCGTTAGTCTCTCCTCCGGCTACCACCCGCAGACCAATGGACAGACTGAGAGAAAGATCCAGGAGGTGGGGCGGTTCCTCCGTACCTTCTGCCATGGCCACCAGAACACCTGGAACCAGTACCTGGGCTGGGCCGAGTATGCCCAGAACTCACTACGTCAAGCTACCACCGGACTCACGCCATTTCAATGCATACTCGGTTACCAGACCCCTCTCTTTCCCTGTTCAGGAGAGCCATCAGACATACCTGTGGTCGACTACTGGTTCCGGGAGAGCGAGAGGGTATGGGACGAGGCTCATCACCATCTCCAGAGGGCAGTGCGTAGGCAGAAGACCAACGCGGACACCCGACGATCCGAAGCCCCAGCATATCAAGTCAGTCAGAAAGTATGGCTGTCAACTCGGGATATGCGCCTACGCCTGCCCTCCCACTTTCTATGTCTCACTTCTGAAACCTTGTCACAACCCTCTGCTTGTTTCCACAGAGCCTGGTGGAGAAGAACCCCCTCCTCTGTGTCAGTCCGCTTCCTTACAGTCGGAATGTGCCAGGATAATTTTGAGCTACAGACCAAAAAGAGAAACTCATTTTTGGTTGAATTTGCACCACAGTCTCACTCCAACTCGTCACATTTTGACGCTTGGTCAAAACACTTTTGTGTCTCTTTTTGAGGTTCAAGGTACCCCTTTTCAGTCACTTTTCAATGTGAGGGGTCCTCCGTTGTTTTCAGGTGTTTGGCTTAATGTAATGATGTATTTCACAACAGCATGACGCAATCGATCACGAGACACGCAAGAGCCAATGACATTTCACAACCAACGTTGGCGTAAGGATTCTTGAAGCAGCATTTTTTGAAATCACACAAATCAATCGTTTTGAATCAAAAGACTTGGAATATTACTATCTTTCAAATAAATGATGACGGTGGTTGTATCTGCCTGCTATATGTTGTGTTTTATTGACAGATGGTAGGTTTGGGGCAGGGCTTGGGTTACGTGCTCATAAATGTGTAAATAATATAATTTTAAATAAAACTGTTTTGACTGTTTACATTGAAAAATCACACCCCTACATATATGCAATAATGCCAATGTTTTTACCCAATATGTCTTTTAATTATGATGATAAAATTAAAAAAAAAATATTGCGCCGGCATATTGACACTAAGGGTTTCCTATTTAAAACAATGGACGACCCCTCACGTCAAAAAGTGACTGAAAAGGGGTACCTTGAGCCTCAAAAAGCGACGTGAAAGTGTTTTGAACAAACGTCAAAATGTGACGAGTTGGAGTGAGACTGTGTTGGAATTTGAGGTTTTCACAATGATCTTTTCTTTAAACCCTCACTTTGCAATCCCAATACTCCAAATGGTAACTAAACACCTAAAATTATCTCTATTTGTTCTGCTATTCATACAAATATAATTTGTTATGTCTTGAGTAAATATTTGGGGAACTGTTGGGGAAAACATCTAATGCCTAACATTACATTAGCTCCATGCAGTACAATATCATTTACTATATAGGCCATCTGTCTCCTTAATGTTAATCAAACAATAAAAGAAAAGGTTGCTGCTCTTTATGGAACTGCTTTGGAACCTTCAGAAAACTTCAACTTAAGTTTTTTCACAATTGACTTTGCTGACTTCATGGACTTCAAATAGTTGTAGCTCAGAATGTAAAAATAATATTTTCAAATTTTGTAAAATTTGCTCATTGTGACTCATTTTGTTAGCACAGGTCACAAATCACCACTGTGGCACAGAAAGATTGCTAATTAGTAACAACACTAATTGCATTCAAATGTATTATGTGCACAACAAGCACTATAATGTAGAAGTAATGACGAAGATATGAAGGTATTCTTGGTTGTTTTTCTAGTTAGTTTAGTATGGTGCACTTGCACTGACCCCTTTCAAAGTCAACAAGCCATACCCTCTGAAAGAACTCATCATCAGTCTGGGCCCCTCTCAGCTAGATTTGTGGTCCGGTTGCAGGGCTGTGTGGAGCGGAGGGTACTGTTCATCTGCCAATATGGCACGCGGGCTGAGTGATGGGCGTTCGCTGTTGTCACTAATAATCAGAGCTGTAATGATCTGCAGACAGGAGGCTGCAGGGGCAATGGATTGTGGCAGAGGGTCGGGGGGGAGTTGAGGGGTTTTGTAATGATCGGCGTACACAGCCTGAGGTATGTGCACAGGGGTGTGCTTAGTTCATTCCAGAGCCGTTTTCAATCCAGACCATGTTACTGTTGTGATAATGCCATGCATCCACCTTATTTTGCAAGGTTGAAGTAAGCTGTTTTCTTTGAAAATGGAAAACTTTTGATTCACTAGGTGCTATAATAAAAAATAAATAAATAAATAAAATCTAAGTGCTAAGTGATAATAAATTAATATAATATGATGTCAAATAACTTTGCATTAATACAACATACAAAGACTATTTTTGTACAGGTATAGCAACTGCAAACAAATCATAATAAAAAACCTCAAATTACAAACAGGCCACACTTATGTTAAAAATAAGGTGTATTATCTGGTATTATTTGCTCCACAGTGGCACCTTTTTACAGTATGAAACATCATACTGAAACATACATGGAGCATTATGTCATTGATGTTTGTAATCTTTATAATGTCTTTTGGATCTATGTGACCCTGGACAGCAAAAGCAGTTGCAAGGGTACATTTTTCTAAGCTGAGATTTATACATAATCTGAAAGATGAACAAATAAGCTTTCCATATGGTTTGTTAGGACAAAAAAAAAAAAAAAAAAAAAAAAATATATATATATATATATATATATATACACATTTTTATTATATTTATGGTAGGAAATAAACAAAATATATTCATGGAACAGGATATATAAAAATGAAATAACAAATTAAAATAAAAATGTGTTATCCAGTGTCTATATATATATATATATATGTAACAACAACAAAAGAAACAAAAACAAAAAAAACAGAAACATGTATTAAAGTTTTAAAATGCTTGATAAAATTAAAAATAAACTATATGACGTTTGTGACGTTTTATTTAATTTCTTTCCTTTTTTAATCACTCCCATCTGCATTCAGACAATCCTGCAGCATTTTTGATTATTTCTTAATTATATAATTCACGTACACATTCAAATATAACCTGCAGTGGTCCTGGACATGGCCATGTCTCTTCATCTTGTTTTAAGTATATGCACAACTTATAATTTATGCCTTTTTTCCATCTCCATGCAACATGCATGTGTGATATTCCAGCTCAACATCTGCCTTTCATTCATAACAGCATTGCATTAGCTCTGCGTCATCATTCATCCGAATATAAAACACCCCCATATAATTTATATGTACATCTATTTTAATATGTATATTAGTTCACCAGGGTCTCCATCATCTGCGTGGCACGTGAAATGATGGAGATGCAGACTTTCCTGCAGGGGCCATTATGATAATATCACATCAAATGTACCAGCACATTTACATACTCGGAGACGGACGCCCACCTGGATTATACCTACCACGGGATCAACATAAAACCACATGTCCAAATTTGGCTGTTTTTTGTCATTTACAGGGTAATTTCAATTTGAAATTGTATTGTGCCCTGGAGTTAGCATTAGAAAAATACACATTTATTAACATGTGAAAAATCTGATACAAGTGCTGCATATCTGTACATTTTGGTTAGTATTTTTTCATTCCCACATTTAGATTTTCTGATTCACTGCCACTGTTTGCCTCTGGCAGAAATGTCCTAATTACACATGGACCCAATACAGCATCTCTTCCCTAAAGATTATTTATTTCTGCAGAGCAAAATGATGTGTGTGTGTGTGTGTGTGTGTGTGCGTGCATGTGTGAAAGAGAGAGAGAGAGAGAGCAAAAAAAAAAACAAGAAAAAAAGGGTGGCTACTGCTTTGGTAATTTAAGAGAGTGCTAATGAGTGTCTGCTAACCTTTCTCCACCATCCATCAAACCGTAATGGAGTAGAAGATCCTCTTTCCAATCGTGCTTCATTAAAAACTTTCTATTAAATCTAAATATGACGCCATGTACCGATGAAATTAATAGAGTTTCAAATGCTTATATCATCCTCATGGCCTTAAAATCCTCCCAAAACATTTTAACGGCATTGATTTTATTATTTAAATATGATTTAATAAGACAGGGGTTTCTAAAAGTGCATAGGGACAATAAAAATATGCTGGCAAGATCAATTCACATTGAAGTTAGATTCTTGGTAAATTAAATGTTACATATTACAAAATTTAGGCATTTATTTATGAATTAGGTGTTTATTTGTGTCATTCCAAGTGGTCATATAATTTGTCTGTTTTCAATATAAATATAACTTTATACATTAATACAGTGGACAACAACTAATTGCATGACTGAAAAATACAGATGTCAGCATTTATTATCATTAATTTTGTGTGTGTGTGTAGAGATGTTCACAGATAATACAATTTTGGTTATACTTTATTTTGCATTACGTGAACTTACATGTAACTACAGTGCATTCTCTAAAGAAGTGCAGGTAACATAAGGGTTATTACTCAGTTATTAGCCTGTTATAGTAATTACTGTAATAAGAACATAGTTATACTGTGCAGCATATAAAATAAAGTGCTACCATATTTTTATTTTTAGTAAAAATTTCTGTGAAGCATGAGAAGTAATGCTAAAAACTTCTATGTAATTCTGTCATTCCTAGAGTATGTACACATCAAAATATATTCCTCCTCAAAGAACATGTATTTATAATGACAGAAAGATTGAATTTGTTCTTTTTGTTAGCATTCTTGCGCTCCTCTGACTTTGTCTTAATTTAGATGGCTGCTACCAGTTCAAGTCCATATGCAGAATGGCATGTCAGGCTTCATTGTGTGTGTGTGTGTGTGTGTGTGTGTGTTTGAGAGTCTTAATTAGCGGCTTGCCTTCGATTGGGTGACATGTTACCTGTCAGAGTCAACACGCAGCGCTATTCAAGCTTGGACTGTTTGTTTCTGTCACTCAGCTGCCAACAAACTCCCAATTTTATTCTTCTTTCCCTCTCCCTCCCTTCCTCTCTCTTCCTCCCTCTCTCCTTCTCTCTTCATTCACTTTAAAGCTATATGATTCTCTTTTTACAATTACAGTTTCAGCATGAAAAATGAACATGAATCTTATGAATATTCAAGAGAACATTTATACAATGTTCCACAAGAGAAAAATACCATTAATAAACTGAGACAAATACTGCACACAATAATAATAATAATGTTATGTTATCAAAATGTTCTTTATTATTATTATTATTATTATTATTACCAAAAAAATACAATTATGAAATTTTCCCCAAAATAATAGCTGAAGCGAGCGACCATAATAACGTGATATTTAGCTCCTAGAAAACATGTATTTTACTCCACTGAAATGTGATTTTTACCGGGAATCCCCCTGAAAAAGCAATTGGGCGGGTTTTGCTGTGAAAAATTGGCAACCCTGTGACAGACAGACAGAAAGATAGACAGGAAGATGGATAGATAGATAGATAGATAGATAGATAGATAGAAAAAAATTATATATTTGATTTTTCCAGTTTTAAACAAACTCAAACTGAGTGACAACAAGCTCTCCTGCTGAGTTGTCGAGGTGCGTTTAACGAGAGCTCATAAAGTGCTGACTTCAGCTCCATGTGGAAGTGTTTAAATGTGTGTGTGTGTGTGTTAGATGGCGAGAGTGTGTTGTGACAGACTAATAGTCCGTTCAGGTGTTTTCTGCCTTTGCCTGTTATAAATACGGGTGGCCTTGTTTTTGCTGGGCCGGAGGGTCATGTTTTTATGAGTCAGGCTAATCAGCTCCACTGACAGCGCAAACATGATAATTACCCCAGCAGTCACACACGTGCACACGTTGCTTTTTCTTCATCGGAAAGATAATATTTTGAACCTCATCAAAGAAGAGGAGTGTTTGAGAAACGCAGGTGAGGTGACACGGCTGTCTGACAGGTGGTAATTAGCCTGAGAAGGGCACGACTCAGGGGTGGAGTAATCACACGGCTCAGGTAGAAGCGCCAATGTTTGCCACTCGTTCTGCCCTTACTGTGATTATTGTGAAGAGGCCCTTCAAACATCAGCCGCCTTTCAACTCTTGTTTATAACAATATCACTCCATCTGTCCGTCTTTCTGTCACTCATCCACTGCGTTTGATAGAGTTCAAAAACAAAAAGGATGGCTGAGGATGCCTGAAGTGTGCCGAGCGCCGTATCAAATCGACGACAGGTGTTGTTTCAGCACCGAGTGTATTTACTAAGGCACATCCCCGCTGTTTTTCACATCAAAGTAAAGAACTCCCACACTTAGCCAGATGTGCACAATGCCTGTGTCAGTTCGATGCCCCCTAACCTTTTCTGCATCGACGACGGAGCGAAAGAGAACAGCGAGAGGGCAAAATGGCAAATGGTGAGGTGTACACAGTGCCCTCCCTGCGCTATAAATCAGACAGGCAGGCAGGCCTGAATGAGCTTCTCCTGCAGTCCTCGCTGCTGGCACTACCCATCGCCATTCATCACCTCCCTCCTTTCCTTCCTGCGCTCTTAAAGGCCACAGGAAGTAGCGCAGACCATCTCCACAACTCCACCACCCACTCGTGAGAGCATTTCATCCAGTCACCCTGTCAGCGACTCCTTTGACGCTCTCAGAAAGCAACACCAATAGAGTAGTTGAGAGAATACATAAGTATATCTCCTAGGATCAAATCATTTTCTAAAGATATTGCATGTCCGCAGAAAACCTAATCACAGAGGCCCTTTTCAAAGTGAGATCCAAGCCACTGTTTTGTATAAAAAGTATATATTATATAATATTAATATAATATAATATAATGGTAACACTTTAGAATAGGGGACACTAATTCACTATTTAATACAACTTTTCCCTCAATAAATTCCTAATATGCTGCTTATTAATAGTTAATAAGGCAGTTGTCAAGTTTGGGTATTGCTTAGGATTAGGGATGTAGAATAAGGTCATGTAGAATAAGGCATGTGCTTAATTAGTACTAATAAATGGCTAATATTCTAGTAATATGCATCCTAATAAGCAACTAGTTCAGAAACCCTAAAATAAAGTATTACCAATATAATATAACATAATATAATATAAAATTATATAATTTTAAATAATATAATAAATCAGCTACTGTATTTCAAACTGATATGGGCATATGTTAATGATTTTATTATTTATTACATTTAAATATGTGTACCATTTGTAATATTTTATATAACTTATAGTTTTAAATCATATTAGCTTTAGATGTCAATGTATAACATAAATGTTGTAGTAACAAAGGCTTTATTATTATTTAATTAAAATAAATAGCAATATTATTACAATTATATCAATAATACATTATTCCCTTCTGTTTAAAATAGGTATTTTCTGTTGAAATATATTCTGAGATATAATTTATTCCTGTGATGACAAATCTTCATTATTCTTGACACAAGATCCTTCAGAAATCATTCAAATATGTTTTTATTATTATCAATGCTGAAAACTGCTGTGTCGCTTCATATTTTTTATTTATTTATTGATTTGTTTATTTTTTTCCTTCAGTCCTTCAGTGACCTTGAGGGTCAGTGTGACCTCAGTGATTGCTGGAGGAGTTAACAGGGTTTGTTTCTTACTGTAAATTGCATTCTGTAGACCTTGCTATTATTCAAACTATCACTAAAACATAGCCTAATCTTAGTGATAGTGAAATTCATTTACCAACTAGAGGCAACATGCCATTTCAGAGTCTCAGAACGGCACTTTGGAGGAACATTTATGTGCAAGTTTAGGCAGTCAAGAAACTCTGATCACATACAGGTCTGTAGGCAGGGTAATAAGTCTGCAAAAGTGAAATGGGGTGCCTGATCCCCCGAGGTTCCTCTCTGGAAAGAGAATGAGAGAGAAAGAGACAGAGAGATACTGTACATTCTTCACAGTATCAATGAGCAAACCATTAGCCTGAATCCAAAATGGGTTCTGTTATCCAGTTGGCCTTAAGAATTGTGATAGAGCCATAACAGCAATGGAGCTGATGAAAAATCATCAGACAAAAAGACATATGGACAGAGAAAAAAAAATATGGAGGGATAAAAAGACTGAAAGATAAAAGAGTATACTTTAAAATTAAGTAATGCAGAATTACATTAGCATTTACTGATTAAAATGTGTTACATGTCCCAGCTAGAGAGCAAATGTAAAATTAATTTAAAATAAAAATGTAAATTATTTATTAAAATAATAATTATAAAATATATATTATTATTATTACATAATTACCATGTACCCTAGAGCTACTACATCTAAAAATAAAAGATAAAACTGACAATTAATTCATTCATTCAAAATGTAAAAAATTTTAAATTAGTAAATAATTTATAGTTATTTCCTGTGTCCTTAGTACCCTTCACCCATTAATTTTTTTTTGTAATATAGCAGCAGTTTTTGGTTTTTAAACAATAGGACAAATAACACAAAAATAATGGATTTGATGAATTTTGCTGTTATTAGTTAGATTGTAATCATCAGTTTCTTACTGAAATAAGTGTGATAGAATTTCAAAAGGCCAACTTAGCTCTTACAGCTCTGTTAAGTTTCACTCTATTAATTTTCTTGTCATTGTTTGAAGAATGAAAAGTTAATCAAATTTAAGTGCCTAAAGTGTATCTCTAAAAGTCTGGTATAAAGAGGCACTCTATAATCCCATTGTGCTTTACTTTCGAAGCAAATTTGCTAATACAGCATATTGTTTCCTTCTATTTGCACGATTTTTAGCTCCTCCACTAAAAATTGGTCCATTTATTCTCTCACTGCTGCTCTCCTAAAATTATTTTAAATGATTTGATTCTTTGATTATACCACAGAAAGATGACAACAGCTAGTTTAGCTTTTTTTGTGGTAATGTACGATGTCAAAAAAAAAAAAAATGAATGGCCACGGCACAGATATGTGTCAGATCAAGAAGCACATGTGAAAATGAATCATAAATGGAAAAATACAATTAATAAACTACTCTTACTTTGCTAAGAGCTATTAGTTATCCTTTCGACCTGTGTGAAAAAGCTATGTGGTGTTTAGACTGCAGTGAGCAGCTGCGGTACTTCTTTCCTGAAGCAGTTTCAGAAAATACAGTATCTGGTCTGAAGGCAACCGAGGCCACCAGAGTAGCTTTTGTTACACTTGTACAGGTGAGAATAACAGACCTGAGCTGGTGTGATTTTGTCTTCCATTTAGATAGTAGGAGAACTTGTAAGGCTTTCTATATCTCTGTTCCTCTATTTTTTCGTTTCTAAGTAGGTTTATAGCGAGGGCCCCGGCAGTTCCCTACGCTTCACCAAACAATGCCTTTAAACTCCACCGTAAATCAATGCCAGGGAAACTGCAACAGCAAAATCCTGTTGGATTTATCGTCTCAAAGACTTGTAAACTAATATTGAAATAGGTCTTAATGCACACACATCTCTGAGCTTTTAAAGGTGTTTTAGAGCACTTTGTCAGACTCAGTTTTCTATTTTTTTAAGGATTTAAAATTTTTTTGAAGACCAGTGTGTATATAAAATGGAAGATTTTACCATGCTTGAAATTCCTAATTTGCTATTTATTAATAGGTAGTGAGGTAGTTGTTACATTTAGGTATTGGGTAGGATTAGGGATTTATACGTGCTTCAAATAAATGGCTTATATTCTCGTAATATGCATGCTACTAAGCAACTAGTGAAGAGAACCTAAAATAAAGTGTTACTGACTTTACACATAAGGTTTCCACAAAACCGAAACATTTGCCCCTGCTGAGACAGAAACTTTGAATCACAGTGTGTTCAGCGTGTGTGTTTTGGTTGATTCGTTAAACTGAAGCTAAACAGCTTTGTGAAAATCAGTTCTTATCCCCCTTGAGGATTTTCAAAGGTAAGCTCTCTTTTTTTTGCCTGAATTTTTGAAGCACATTTAGATTTACAGTGACAAATGCTCGAAGATTAGCTCTCTGTAAGCCAGCTCTTATGAAAATTTACAGTTCTGCATTAATATTAATGGATTATTTTCACCTGCTCGCATAAATAAGTGCAGTTTTTGTCAGGCCCTGTGTAGATCACCTGGACGGAGCTGAACATCACCCTGTCGGTCTTCACACGTCCGTTTTGTGATTTAATTGGAGAAATTGCAAATCAGGTAGCCGGCCAAATAATTCATTGTCAGATCCAATCAATACACAGGGTAAATCAACTCATTTAATTTATAAATGATCTTAAATAGATCAAACGACCAATTAAACAATTAGCATACATTTAGCGATTAATTAATAAGCCCATTAATCATGTCATTACAGTTGAGATTTTTGAAGGCGGCAAGTTTTTGAAAGTGCCAGGCATGCCGGCGCGGAGGCAATACGTTATGTGCGGAGAGTGCAGCCAGTGACACAGAGAGATTTACTGTGCTAAAAGCAATGCAATTAGGAGAGAGGTTGAGAGGCTGGAGAGGGTATGCGTGCAGTGTTAAAAGGAAGAGAGATTTGACAGGCGTGGACAGACTCTTTTCCGCTGATGAAAAAATATACAAAATGGGCCCTTGTTAAAGTACACTCAGGATAATTTGCAAAGCAAAGTGGCCTTTACAAAAATGCTTTTAAAAAGTTTCTAGGTTAACTTTGAAGTCAAACATCAGCATAGATTAACAAAATGCATATCAAAGCTTTATCACCAAGAGTTTAGAGGCTGAAATATTTTTGCTTGATGAATTGCGTCGAATTCCGATTAAAAAAGCTCAGGGAAAAGTTTTATAAGACATGATTCTATTTCCTAAATATATATATATATACACACACACACACACACACACACACACACACACTCTCTCTCTCTTAATATTTATTGTATATTGTTTAATGTATAATTGTTAATTGTTTAACTTT
>JAUMHE010000055.1:10824840-10845194 GCA_032359235.1 Enteromius mattozi
GGGCATAAAGGGAGAAACCAAATGAAACCAAAACAGGGGGACGTGAAAACGAAACTAAACAGACAAAGAGTGTGACACCAAGTAACCATGGAATAAAAACAGTTACTTACTTTCAATCTTTCTTAAAATCCAAGGTCAAATTTTACCTTGTTTGTAAACAAATGACCAACTTCTTATTGATGTGGTCTAAAACTTCATTATTGTTTAGTTGTTTAGTTTAGTTTAGTTGTTTAATGCTATCAAGATTTTTAAATAACCATGTAAGTAACCAAGTAACCATGGAATAAAAACAGTTACTTACTTTCAATCTTTCTTAAAATCCAAGGTCAAATTTTACCTTGTTTGTAAACAAATGACCAACTTCTTATTGATGTGGTCTAAAACTTCATTATTGTTTAGTTTCTGCGTAGACCCATGTTCGCTCTTCGTGTTATTTACACTACATGAATCAGTGGGTCGGGGCTAAACTGGCAGCGATGTAGAAGCAGGCGTTGATACGCAGTGTTCAATAGAAGCTGTTTTAGTCTAATGACTACTTTTTGAGTTCTGAAGTTAACAGAATGTTTTTTTTAGTAAAATGTACAAATGTTCAGTTGTTTTTTTTTAATACATATTGTATGTTTTAGTTTGACCAGGCATTACAAACTGCAGTCCTAAGCAGAGTCAATTCACCAGACAAATAGAATTGTGGAGGCATCACACATTTTATGTGTACATTTCCAGTACATTTTCACACTACAGAGTTCGTAGAAAGAATTTAACATAGCTAATGTGTTTTTGTGGACCTTGCGTTGAATCTCTGTAACTATGTAAACTAAAACAGTGGGTTGTCTGGGGTAACGCAGATTATAATGCAAGGTTTGTAGTGTTGGTTTCTAAGCATTCATGCCTTAGGACACATTTTAAACACGAGCAGTGTTGAATTTGGCAATGAGGTTGTCTTCCTTCCCTCTTTGTGGCTTTGGTGTCTGTCTGAAGTTGTCAAGCGTGTTGTCTTGTTTTCCTTCTCGCTCTAATCCCCACAATCAAAAGCATCCTAAATAATTTCACTCTTTGTTTCTCTTCTTAGCACTGAGTTTGCCGATTTGGCTGATGCGATGTGACTTGATGGAAATAAATCTCTGTTTTATACCAAAAACCCCTCTGGTCCTTCTCCTACTCAATGCCAGATGAAAGCCCAACCTGTGAAGGACGTCCGGACTGACAGCTCAAGCTCTGGGTCTTCATTGGGGCGGTTGCGAATGTGAAGGTAAGGTGTGTTTGGGAAAACTCAAACTGTTAGCTGCCGACGCTGGCAAGACGTGCCCACCAGCATCAGCTGGGACCCGCTTACCGTATTTTCATTTTTGGGGGGAAGAGATTGCAGGATAGCGGTGAGTACAGGGATGTAGCCTCCTTTCGGTTGTCACAACTGGTAAAGGCTTGACTTTGAACTGTGGAGAGAGGAACCTAATTATACCCCACCTGTGCCCGGCTGCAGGGGGAGAGAAGGTGGAGATGAAGCTGTTAACTGTCTCGCAACTGGCACCACCCTGTGTTTGTATACATCTGTGTCTTATTTCCCTCTCTGGCACAATCAGTCCAGGAAGCTAAGCAGGCATGACCGCATTTGGCTACTTCCAAAGACTTTGGCAAAGTTAGACAAGGAGACGGCTGAGTAATAGAGAAGGGTGGGAGGACATGGGTGCCGTGTGTTTGTGTGTGCGTGTCGCCAAGAGGTGTATTGTTTGTTTCCCCCCCACCCCCTCTCTTGCCGCTTTGGAAATGCTGGTACAGCAGAAAATAATTGGTCCAGCTCTGTGTGGAATTGAGGGATGGAGTTACAGTGCGAAAGATGCGTCTGTATGTGTGTGTTTGTGTGCTTGTATGTAATTGTGTATTCATGTGTGTGTGGAGACTCGTGAGATGTTATAATGCCGTTTTGTGTCAGAGCAAATCAAAAGCAGCTACCTGGCATCGTAAACAGGCTTGAGTGACATCTGACTAATAAGGAAACGCCACCGGTAGAAAGCACCTGCAGTGTCCTCGGCGTATCTAATCGTCATCTTCGGTGAGGCAGGGTAATTCGGAGACACCATTGTGGGCCGCTTTCGGAGGCATTCTCCCGCTCTGAGTCCATTATAAGTCCTGTCACATTTCGACTGCTTGATGTGCATCTACAAAAGGCTCGCAAGCTCCAGATGGGAGCGACATTCACATTCACTGCCTGTAAGGAAGTAAGGAACAAGAGCAAAATAACATGAAGAAAAGCATCAAGCCTTAATTAAAGGTTCATCTACTACTGTTTCTGAGAAACATACTAATTAGAAGGAAACGATAAGCTTCTCCCTGTCCATTTGGCTGTTTATTGCACAGAAAAAAATAATACATTAAATGATTTTAAAATGTTAAACTGCAACATTAGAAATACTCAAAAGCATTGACCTCTCTAAAATTCAATGCCACTCTGATCCAATTATTTTTTCAAACAACAAAATGGATAATTTGAGGAGAGAGGAAGTGTTTGTTTCAGTAATTTACAATTTTTCGTCTCTCAGCTCAATAAACTTTATTTAACATTTGACTTATCATCTCTATCATTCAGTTAAAAGCACTAGAAACTATCTACCAAGAGCTAGTTCTCACCCCAAATCAGGTCATCTGTAAAGATGTTCACAGAATCCGTGCATACTTCATAATAAGGATGAGCCCATTTCATTAGTCCAAATATTGTCAGCTTTCATTAGTGTGTCTGGAACTGGTGGCAGGCACAGCTTGTGTGCAGGTTGTCAGAGCCATTTACAACAATGGCCAGATATGAACCCCAGGCATGTTTCTCAATGTAAATTACAACATCTGTCTGTATCCACCTGTTCTCAACTTCCGCTCGTGTGCTTAATCAAAAAAAAAAAGATAAGCGTCTCGCAATGCAATTAACCATATTGTAGCTCGTCTGTGTTTCGAGAGCGCACTGAGCAGAATATAACAAAAACAACAAGTGGGAACAAAGTCAAATTGGCGTGTGTTGCACTCAAAAGAAAATGTTTTAGTTTTGATGATAAAATAAAACAAAATTACAACTCATAAGATATGTCCTTTGGAAATTTTTCCATCAGCAAAGGCAATTCATGTGATAGCCATAAATGTCTGAAACTTGGCACAAACATGCGCCGTTGACTTGCAATAAATATAGACAAGGTACAAGAACAAGACAGCCTTTAATATGCAGGACATTTTATAATATCACATTACTATGATACTATGACTATGTCATGCAAGTTGTAAACTAAGCAAATTTTAACTTTATATTATCTATTTTCGGCATTAAACTATCTTTATCTTTCCCTCTTCCCCTCTCTCTCTAACTTCAATTCATGTGATAAATCAAAATGTTTGAACAAGAACAATTTCTTATCTTTTATTTTCTGATTATTAAGTTTGAATGATCCTTAAACTCATGGGTCACTATCAGTATTTAAAGCACTCATGCTGCTTACATGCCATAGCTGTTTCTATCCATCCATGCCAACCCTCGTTCCTACGCTCCCTTCTTTCTTTACCTAGAGCGTTTGTTTTCGTTTTACTCCCTTGAACCCTGCCACACGGGTGGTGACACACGGGGCCTGAGAGGGAAGATGGAGAGGTGGAGCAGACCAGAATGATCACTATCATTAACATTCACCGCGGTTCACTTATCATCCCTGACTCCTGCGACATGGCAGCCATTACCTCGCGTCCGCAGGTGGAGCAGCGCCATACATATTGCATTGTGCCAGTGCCGATTTATGTATCCGGTAACAAAAGGAAAGTCTAATGAAAAAATACAAGGGGCAATCTTTTATGCTCCTTCGCTCCCTCTTCCTCCTGGAGGTGGGAGAGGGGCTGCGTGGACAAACCCGGGGAACACCAGCCGTCCTCTTTCCCCATCACTCCCCTGCACCGCACTGTCAGTCAAATTCTCATTTGCGGAGCGAGCGAGGTTAACCTGCGTCAGAGAACCGAGATTGTGACAAGGGGGCCTATCAGAGCCCGGATCACTGTGTCATCCAGAAAGGAAGAACAGGGAAGGTCGGTGTCTTATACATACTTTAGAATGCGTGAGCTGACGGAATGTGAAATCTCCTTCACGTTTATTCAAATAAGGTGCATAAAGAAGCATCAGGTCAGGTTTGATGTCTATGGCTGTGTTCGCTTTTAGAAACAAGCTTACGATATCCCTAAACACTTCCCTTTGGGGGAATCCCCTATCGCTGCCATTTTGAAGTATGCTCCACTTTCTGAAGCGAAAGATCAGAGTCTAGTTCATATGTACACTTCAGGCAGCTCCATAAATCACAATGCAACATGACTTTGATGCCACCACAGATAACATTTAATTTACCCCAACCCCCAAAAAACACTATGATATATATTTTTATTTTTTATTTTTATTTTTTATAAACAGCCCCAAACTTCTATCAATCAGTTATTGAATGGGTGGAGGTGGATCTGATTGGTTGCTTGAAGGTAGACTATAAGCTTACATAAAGAGAGAGAAGTCACTAGAAGATTGAGTTGATGTAGGCTGATGGAACAGTACTCCATACAATATCAGTAAGATGCATTTAGAAATATACATGATCACTTTTTATTTTATGCTGACTTTAAGTTTGATAATTGTGGTAGGTAAAAGTGTTCGTCTGAAATGAGTGACACTTTGGCAGATCATTTGCTTCACTCAACTTGTATGACTTTTTTACCAAAATGAGTTGACTGATAAATTAAGATAAAAAAAGCAAGATTGATTGCAAAATTATCAACATAATTATTTTGTCAAAAACTGCAATTTTCTACAACTGTATCACTGTCTATAAAGTTCAATAGCATTTTTGCTTTATTTAAACATTATTTTGAATCCTTGTACACTCCTCAATATCTTCACTATTATTGTCTTTTCTCATTTAGAGTATTTAGTGAAACAGGGCTACCACTGGTGTTCCCTCTAAAACTTGTTTGCCTTGTAATATGAAGGTTTTTGATTCAGAGGCTTTCGTAGTTACATTCTTCTATTATCCCAACAAGTTAAGCCTCTTGTATACCACTATATAGTATAGTAAACGTAATACGTAAATGCTAAAGGAGTAAGTAGAAATGTCACCAAAATGATGAACACCGCAACTGCGTTGTTTCAATCCATTTTTATTTATTGCTGAGAAGAGTCTCCCAACACGCTGGTAACCTAATTCTACACAAGGCTGTGGACCAGTGTTGTTCCTCTGAGGACGGCTGTATAAATAGAATCCATAATGGACCAGAGTGAGATGCTATCATTTATCTCCGACTCTCACAAACACAGTTCAGGTCTCTCCTCATTTTCCTAATGATCTCCTTCTTTTTTGCTATGTGTTTTACTTTAAGGTGCACAGGATCCGAGCTTAATGGACACGATTTATCACCGGCTGATCCTACCCAAGTCCAGTTTATCCAGTAAAGTTGAAGAACAAAACAAATTGCCAAACCAAATGCATTTTTGTTGAGGGAATTGGCTTATTTTTCAAAGAAGTAAGGAAATGGAAAACAAGGGGGACACAGACCCTGATTCAGGTCTTTGAGGTTAAACTGTGGTTTGTGCAGATGCAAGCATAATGAGTCGAGATGGGTTTCATTATTTAAAAAAAACTATTTTAAGGATGTTTTTTGTAGGATGTTTAGGGAGTTGAGATTCTGTTAATTTATCAGCAACTCCATATCTGTCGACTATGGATGAGAATTGTAAGAAATGTAATAATTCAGTTTCTGATTCCAAATGATGCTTCTGGTTCTGTAAAGATTCCATTTTCTTTAAGTATTAAAAAAGCATCAGTAACAAAGCAAAACATTGATATTTTTTATGTATATTTTAATTGTATTCTTCAGAAAAACTTTTATTGTGGAAAGACTATCTATTCCAGATTAGAAATCAGCAGTGATTTTTACTGATATTAGTTCATTGTGATTAGGACATGATGTCAAAAGAGTTTTAACTGAATTTTTAAATTTGAACTGTTTCATTAATAAAAAAAAGACTCATAAGAGTAATTTTTACTGGAATTGTACCACATTGGTTGTGATGTACCAACACAGTCTCATGACCAATTTGTACGAGGTGGAAAATTCATGCTAATTTGTACAAATTCGTACGACCTCACTTGTATGATTTTGTAAGATTTGTCTTAACCCCAGTGACGGGTACACTGTAAAATCTAATTAGTTAACCGTACTTAAAAAAAGCATGCAAACCGATTGCCTTGAAAAAACCAACTAAAGTCAAATAAGAATTGAAATTTGTACTTACAAAAGTTTATTTAGAGTTGTAAACTTACACAGAAGTTCTGCTAACTCATGTAACAGCTCCTGGAACTTGGGATTTCTACTGTAAGTTGTTTTTACGTAAACATCAGTCTAACTTACTTGCTAAAAGTATGCAAACCGATTGCCTTAAAAAAATGCAAGTGTTACTCAAGTAAATTGAGTGATCTAAACATCCATTACAAATGAATGATAACAATGTTCTTTATAACACACACATACAATTTCAAACAAATTTAAGGTAGTGACAGTTCAAAGTTAAAGGTAATGATTTTCAATACAATTTTTACTTTTTACAAGTTTTACAATTTTTCAGCAAAAACAATCTGTTTTGGGAAATGCTTGTAAACAATGGAGATATGATGAGCTTAGTGTGGCACTGGGCTGGACACACAAGTTGTCAAGAGTTTTTTTTTCATTTTTTATCCCAAGTCAAGCATCACATGTTCTTCACAGTATTGGATAATCCAAATGTAGCAATAATTCAAATGTAGCACATGACAATCCGTAAGCAAATGGTTGAGGCAGATTCTTCTGCAGTACTTTCCTGAACAACGATGGCAGAAGACACAGGGTCAAGGCAGAGAAGATCTGGAGAAGTACTTCATCTTCAGTGATAGTCAAAACCCCAACAGACACTAGTGCCCAGACTGCATCAACATCAGACACCTGTATAGAACAAAATAAAAACAATATTAGTAGGGAAATGTGGATGATCAATTTTCAGTGTTATCTACACCTATATTGATATGACATTACATTAATTCACCCAAACTTTAAATTTACTCAACCATGACTTTTATTTTCTGAACAGAAATGTAGACATTTAAAAAAGAGAGAGAGAGAAAAAAAAAATAGAAATTTCTGCTGAATGTCTATTCACCCAAAACTTCAGACAGTTGATCAAATAAAGCAATCATGTGTCTTCATGCTTTTCCATGGGACAAACCATCCTCATTGCTTAACCATTTTATTCCGGCCCAAGCTGATACGGATGTGTTTTAATTTTTTCACTGTTGGACTGTTTTAACAGTATGTGCTGCTGTGATAACAAATGTGTTGCTTTGCGAGACTTAAAATACAGTATTAGATGTAAATGAATTTTTTTCTTTACTATTACCTTGTTTGCTTTACTCAAATCGCATGCATGTCCAGAGAAACTGTTGGTTAGGCAAAAGACAAGCAACCAATCCTGAGCATCGACATCGCTCCAGGCGTTCTACACCACAGTTTAGTGTGTTTAACAATTCCAGAGCAAGACTGGTTTGTAATCAGACCATGCCTAACCAAGTTCAAGTAGAAATATAACTAAAACTGCTCCCTACCATTCATAGAACAGTTTGGCCCATTTTGGGTGAACTAGGTATACAGTATAATCAACATGAAACTTAATGGTTTGCATCTCAGTGATATAACAGCAAAAAATTGTTTTTGATTTTTTTTTTTTACGTATTTGTTAAAGGTGTAACTATGAGTACTTACAAAGGTTGGTTGTATCTGAGGTAGTCACAAAGTTAAACAGGTAGGTCTCTGTTGGGTGTGCAGTTCTGTCAAATCTGGGTTCTAGAAGTAAAAAAAGATACAAGTAAGGTTTAAAACATAGAATACAGTACAAATATTAGCCAAATACAATATTCAATACAATTAAAGTAGCAACATACATTTTAGGGGTTGCAGGATGTGAAATGTCCGAAATCTGAAAAAAAAAAAAGCATTTTCTATTATTCCTATTTCCAATTACTGAAAGACAAAGAGCTAATTAATCTAAAATGTATAATCACAAAATGTACATGATAGTTATGCATTAAAAACATATAGCTAACATTTTAAATTGAAAAAACACTTTAACCCAAAAAGTGATTAAACCATCATATTGTTATAAAATTATAGCGGGAACACTGAAAAAGATTACTGTTGGCCTAAACAATTTACTCTATTAATAAAAAAACATCTATCAGTGGCACCTAAATATTGACTTTAAAACCTGCTGAAAGCTCATCTTGGCGACTTTTGGCCTGCCCTTGAATTATACTTCGAAATTTCCAAACACACACAAACACATTTTTAAACTTGCCTTATTATTTTTGTGTAGAAACAATCAGTCTTTATCCAGTGGCAGTCGCTCTCCTCTTCCTGGTTTCAGTAATCTCGGCGTCAGCGCACAAATTCAAAATGTTGCTTGCTCACATGCGCTAACCTCTATTACTCCTTCTGTTGTTTTGTTGCACATTATCAACACATTAGCATATGGTTGCCTCCCACTGGTGAAATAATGACATTAGTTTTGTTGTGGCTACCTGAATATTCTTTAGTAAGGATTACTCATAGCAGCAAGTTAAGTAATTTTACTCGTCAAAAATTATCTGTAACTTAATGAATCCTAGTAAGTATAACAACTAAGTAAAGGTAACTAAGTATATATAAGTAAGGTATGCTTTTGGATTTTACAGTGTAGATTTAGGGGCGGGGTTAGGTGTAGGTCATTCATACAAATTTATACAAATTGGCAAATGCGAAAAATAAGCACAAATTAGCAAAAAACGTATGAATTTGTATGAATTAAAATATGTACGACTTACCGTGAGACTGGGCTGGGTACTGTTTGTTTGTTGTCACTGAGTGCAACCAATGATCAAGAATCGCAATTGAAAGATTACTGACTGTGACATAATAGAGATACATGTAACACCGTCCAACTGTTTTAGTGTACCCTTCAGCCTGCATGAGCAAAAGTATTCACATACAAGAACGTTAATGGAACCAAAAATCACGAAAATGGTTCTTGGGTTCCTAACCCTACATTCTGTCCTAAATGAGCATGGAATGCATTTGGCTGGTTCTTTTGCTCTATTGTTTTGACAGAATGTGGTCTCAGGTGATGTTTGCCTGTGTCCTTGAGTAACTCCTGAGGGAGTTTGAGTAAACAGCTTGCTGTTAACCCTTTAATTGGAGCACAGACAAAAATGTAAATTTAATGTAAAGCACGTGAAGAAAAAAAGACAACTTCACCATTTGGTTGCACACTTTAATGACCGAGAGCCCTACATTACTCAGCGACCAACCCAAATTGGTTGTTTTAGCTAATTCACTTTGAAGGCTTTTTATGCTTCTCTTTAATTCGAATCGCTAATTGACTCAAAGTAGGATGCATCTCTGTGCCAGGGCCCATAGGCACTCAGCAACATGGAGCTCCAGCGAAAAGATTTTCAAAAGGATGAAGGGAAGGAGGGAAGAGACAGAGAGCAAAGACAAATCTCAGCCCGTACCCCCCGGGCAATGCCACGGCTCCATGCATTAGATTAAATTCTGGCCCGGGCCCAAGTGAAGGCCTGCTTTTTAACCACTGATTCTCTCATTTGCCTTCAGAGGCCTGCGGCCTGGCAGGCTGCGCGGCGCATTACCAGCCTGCAGCAGCACTTAAAACACATTTTAGCCCAGGCTAACAGCTGGCATCCTGGCCGAGAGACTCGTCTCAAGTGACGGAAAGGAACCTAAAGCAGGGAGGGGTGGGGGGAGCCAATCGCATGAAGCCTGGCTGAAATAATGATAGCGGCAGATGAATCTGATTATGTGTGTTCATGTAATTGTGATTCACTTAGAGGCCATGTTTTGAAATATATTTTTAATTTACAAGATTTGGTTACGTTCCTTGTTCTTTTTGTTTTTCATTTGTGGGTGGACACACATGAGAGACAAGGCCATTAATAGGACCCGCACTGTGAAAAACTGTTTATGTAGAAACATACTTTTTAGACATGCTTATCTTATTTAATGTACAGCTGCCTATGAGAATGTAGTCGAAAAAGCTTTGCATGTTGGCAAGCAACGCACAGACTAACAGTTTGGCTGGAACAAAATAAATAAATAAATAAATTATTGTATGTATTAATTAATAAAGTTCATATGTGTGTAAATATAAATATAAACCAGCCTGATGTCACAGCAGTTTGTACATATTTAATGAGGTGGCTGATTCATACTAATTCGTACCACCTCGCTCGTACAAATTCATACAATTTTTACTAAAATGTTAGTATTTTACGAGTTGCACAGTTCATATGAATTTGCACGAATGATGTATGCCTAATCTGCCCCTAGACCCACATATCATCTAAAATCATACATTTTACGAGTGAGGTTGTATGAATTAGCCACCTCGTAAAATATGTACGAATTGGTCGTGAGACTGTGTTGATGTAAACATATATATGTTTAAATATAAACATTTATATTTATATATATTTAAAAAAAAGTACATAATTGTAACATATTTTAAATAAAAATAATAATGTAACATATTTTTTTTCTAATTTTTCTTTATGTGGTATTTTTCCCTTTTTAAGGTTTTGCTCATAACTGTCACCCACGCTTTGCAGGTTGTAACACAATATTCATTTCAATAATGAATACTTTTTGACTTTTTATTGTAAAAAACAAATGAATTTCATTAATTAAAAAATAATAATTGAATCAATTTTCCTCATGTTTATTGATTTAACAGTACTCAAGCAATAATTTCAATAAATTCTCAATTTTTTACGCAATGTAAACGTTTTACAGATAATATTTTAATTTGATCTGGCCTTTTAGTTATTTCTATGTCTATATAAACTATGTATATTAATTTTATAGTTTGTGATCTTTAGTTGGAAGCAGCATGCAGGTTCTGTTTCTGTGCGTGAGAGTCAGTGACAAGCCAGTGATTGTCAGCAGAGTTATGCAGTGTTCAGTACAGCACTCTCTCTCCCTCCCTGTGTCCTATGCCTTTGGTTTTCAATCTCATGCTTCACGTCCGCTGAGCCCACACCATCAGGGGCTCTTATTTACGACCGAGGGTCCACATACAATCTCCCGTCAAGGGTCCAGACCAGTGCGGCCCTCCCTTACTCTTTCCCTGGGTTCATCCTCTCTCCCGTTCTGTGTAGAGAGCTCATTATTGTCAGCTTCTCAATGCACTGCTGGACAGGGCTTCAGCTGAATCCAGTCTGGTATATTCAATTATTGTCCCTGTCCTGTGACATGCACTTTTTTTTATGGTGCTATTTTTAAAGTGAATATATGTTGTGCACTTTTCTGAAGAGTCTCTGTCAGCAAAGGTCCTGTTCAGTGTGTTTTGAGTTTGGAGCCTGTCTAACAGTCTATGCGAATGCTGCGGGATCACATCAGTGTAATATGTAGTTATATTGTATGGTGGGCCGGCCGGCTGTAGATTGATTTTCAGTGCAGTCTCCTGGGGCCACCGTGATTTTATTTAAGTGAGCGCACACATCATTTGTACGCTAAGGTTCAGCTAACTTGCTCCATATTCAGCCTTTTTTAAAGGCACCATAAACAGCGTCCTATCTTTAGAATGGGCCGTTATGAAATGTGTACCGTGGTGGACAGTAAATATGAGGTTGCCATGACTGTGAGCAGAATTCACACACAAGGCCGCCTTTTAATGTACCGCTCTGACTCTCGTGTGTGTGGTAACTGAAAGTTAACAGTAAATCTGCAGTACGAATAACAAGATTATCAGTGAATAATGATTTAGATTTTAGTCTGCTCCTCTAATAAAGCTATTATATATTCAAAACAGGCCATTTAAACTGAATATTTAGTGTTCATTCCTTAAATAACATTATTGTTGAAAATATTAATAAATAGTATTGGTAACACTTTTGTCAATTCTCATTATTAACTAGTTACTAGTTGCATATTATTAACATATTGGTTGTTTATTAGTACTTTTCTCTGTGCAGGTTATATAGCAATATTCATTCATATATCAATAATGTGCTCCAATAAAAAGTTACTTTAAGTATTTAGTGTAAAAAGCACACTTCAAATGAATTAAATTTAATTAATATATACACACACACATCATTACTTTCATATTAAGTAAAGAGAAAGATTTAATTTAATGCAAAGTAGATAATTACAGATAATATTATGTCTTTTTGATTTTTAATTCAATTATTTAATTTAGTGTTTTTTTTACTATTTAACATTGTGTTATCTTGATAATATCATGCTAACTATTATCTTACAAATTGTATATATTTTCATTTATAAAGGGCTTTTGTATATGAAAATATGTAAATGTAAATCCCTTTATATTTTAGAAAGAAGGTCATTTGCAAAGGGATTTCTCAATATCTGGCATCCAAAAACAGAAAAAAAACCCCCAGAAAAATTGGATTATTAAATGCTGTATGATGTGTTACTATGATGTGTTTTTGTTCTTTTTGGAATATGACTGATGTAGTCACTATAAACTATTGTTATATGCCAAACGCTGCATAACAATTCTGTAAATGACAGAATTATCATTTTTTGGTGAACTATTCTCAATGTCCTTGGAATGTTGATTAAATCATTGAAGACAAAAAAAACTGACAGGTTGTGAATGCCGGATATATCAGGCCTAAAGGTGAGCGTCCCACAATGCAACAGCTCACCACCTTTCCATTGGCTCTGGGCGGGAGCACGATCGGAGAGCCGGCCTCAAATAGAGGTGGCATCTGGTGCCCAATTTGTCATGCCTGAATTACCTGAGAGCTGATAAGAGCTGAAGTTTTAATAAAAGTTGGGAGCTGTAGATAGCTGGCTGAAGGACACTGATGAAGTGTCTTGGGGCCTATTTCCACCTCGAGATAAGGAGCTGAAGAGAGAGAGGAAGGTGGGTCGCAGGGCCAGAGATGTGAGTGCACACACTAATGTTCAGGGTGTGTGTTTTTTCTCTTTCTCCAGCATCTCACTGAGGAGGAGATATATACACATATAGTGTGGAAAAAAAAAAAAATAATGATCAAGATCTATACAAGAAGAAACCTGGATCTGGAAATCTCTGGTGCTAAATTGTAGAGATTTCTATTTTCAGTCTTTAATCACAATTATTTTATGTTATAATAATTAATTTTAGCTCATTTTACTTTCATTGAAATTCTATTCCATTACATGTATATTTATATATGATTTTATAACACAACATTTTATTTACAAAATATAAATAGTTTAGATATAATATTTAATTTATAACTTTGCATAAACATTTTATTTGATCATAAACGTCAAACTGTAAAAGACCAACCTTTAATCAAATGTTTACATTTTTTATTATAAATGTATAAACATTTAAACATGTATTGAACATATAAAAGATTTATCATCATTAACAAAATATAACATGGTTCTGAGAATGAAATCTTCATGCTTTTGAGACTTTGGTAACGATGTATCGTGTTTCTGTTTACTCCATTATGTGAAGCATGTTTTTGTGGCAACATCTTATGTATTTTCATTCGCATTTATTGACTAGCAACAATTTTCAGCTGAAATTTCAATTTTCAATTTTAAGTTTTAATTGATGTGTTTCAGTTGGCAAAATGGTTTAGATTTTGTTGATTTTCAAACATAATGCGACTGGATTATTTTTATTTTTTAGGTTAATTAATAAATTTAATTTGGTTTGATAATGTGTGACAGAACATAAAGCAACCTGCTCACATAAAAAATCTTTTTTGAGGAATATTTGCGCAATACAATATACACAAAACTTGAGAGAAAAAAAAAAATCAAATCTATAACATTGTTTGCATTGTTTTCTCTTCATTATATTATTCATTTTAAATCAAACATTTAAATTATCACCATGAAGTGTTTTTATGTCTTGTCTTCACTAAGATATTCAAATGTTTTAAAATCAAAAAACTCTGTCAACGAACATTTTCGTTAGTAATTTCCTTAATGGGATTAACACTGACGGTGTCCTAACACGTATACGTGTCCCTCTCTCTTTCTCTCTCTCTGTTCCTCTCATTGGCGTTCTGTGATTTGGCCTCCCGCCAGCATCTATAGCTCACCCTCAGCTGTGCCGGGGAGCTCCAGATGTGCCAAAGGCGTGTTTTTTTCCTCTCTTTTTCTCCCCACGTGTGTTTGTGAGCGTGTGTCTGTGTGCAGGTTTTGCCAGCTGACTGCACCGTTTGATAACCCGCTCTCTGGATGCCCATCACCGGCCGCAGAGATAGAATTAAATGATGATGATCTTCCCACGAGTTGGGTGCGGAAACAGCGCGTATAAATCTTGATTTCATCTCAGCGTGAGAAGTCTTTATCCATCATCACTCTTAATGAACAAGTCATTAGGCGCGATGAATGGCGCGCAGGGCCCCGACGTTCTCGCAGACGCTTTTGTTTGCGGCTTTTGGTGGGGGCAACTTTTGCGCCCTTTCGAGGGGGTCAAACTCATTGCTCCAGATGTGGGGGTAACCTCTCCAGCCCCCCCTCTCCTCTGAGGTGCCCAGCATGTACTAAGCAGGGCTGGAAAAAATTAGAGTAAACAGAAAGAGGCCTGATTGTTCCGCCCTGAAGCGAAAAGTCATTTTAGGTCTCAATGGTCCTTTTTTATGGTTCTCTCTTATTTTAAACAACTAGCTTGAGTCAAGCTTGTGTTCTAAGAATCATAAAAAGATTATGGCATTTTTATGGGAATTGGTAACTATTTTTCACTTTAGCAAATTGGTGGCTAATTTGTACGATCCTGCTAAGGATAGCCTCAAGAGTAGACCTTCATGCATGCTTATTTCTAATAATCATACTTTTCTGTCCAAAGCACATCATTGGAATTCATACAAAACCATCACCTTGTAAAATAGTACAATTTGCAATATTTCACCACCAAATCATTGGGACTTTATTGAACTTGCCTATTCCAATTTTGTGAATTTCTTTGTTCCATGGAAGAAAAAAGGAAAATATTTTAATAACGTAATCATTTTTTTACAAAAGTGGCTGTGTCATTTAAGAAAGAAATGCAAAAGTTATTTCGTATAGTGTTACATGCAACAGAAATTAGTAACGCTTTAGTTTACGGATCAATTCTCACGATTAACTAGTTGCCTATTATCATGTATATTACTAGCATCCTAAATACTATCCTCACTAGTACCCTAACTACACACAACAAAAGGCATCTTTTCCAGGTTAATCTGTTTTTTGTCCCAACCAGCCAGGAGCATCCAAAGTTTCTATTTTAGAAACGGTTTCTATTTATGCGATGGAACAATATGACAATGATAATCTTAGGTACCAATTATGTGCTTTATTTAATGTTAAATATGTCTAATGTGAGTTTGAATATAATTTTGCATGACATTAATAGCCATACTGAATCCAATAATAGAAAGTTTAAATCAGATCTTAAAAATAAATTAAAGCAGACTTAAGTTATGACTGTGAACCCAATGCAAAGCTATGGTCTCACTGATTTGTTCACGAACCAGACTAAGTTTTCGAGTTCACTGATTTGAGAAACATATCAGTTTGATCCATGATCCAGATCAATTTTTTAAAAAACGATCACAAAAGATCATCATGTGTACCCAACAAAGGAAAAGTTTCAGTCTCAATTTTTGTAATTGCCCTCAATTTGTTTTCCTTGTGTGTTTTCTTCAGAAGAAAGAATGCAACATGGGTTTGGGATGAGTAAAGCATGCAAGCATTTTGGGTGAACTATTTCTCGGGAGTCTTGAGGGAGTTCCAGTGAAATCCCACAGTTCTGTGATGATACGAGACTACAGCGAGAAACTCTACAGGGAACTTGAATGTTTAGAAGTTCGGTCTGTTAGACTGCACCCTTTGTTTTATTTGCTTACGAGGGCCTTCTGTGTTTGGATATTTTCCCTTTTTCCTAAGCTAGGAGCACTGGATCTTCTAGTTAAAAAGTTCAGGCAATTCTCTGAGGCTCTTGTATTTGCAATCTAGATGAACTTAAAAGCCTTCTTAAAGAATTTAAGAGCATTTTCAGCGTAGCCTCGGGCTACCGAAAGCAGACGCTGTACCACCTGCATCAAATTTGAATGAAACTGCGTACGACTCTTTCAGCTCTGTAAAGTAGAGCGATATTTATCTTGTGAAAAAAAGATGCTTCTCAGAGCTGTTTGCCTCAGAAATGCGAAGAAATAGAATTTGACATGGGGTAATTGCATTTAACTTTTCATACGCTCGCAGACTATATATTTGCATTCGAGCTCAAAAACAGCGCACAGATTCTGACTTTCCTTGTTAGTGACAGCTGCCATGTTTTAATGTCACATTCTCGTAGGCTTGTGGCTCTGAAGCCCTCAAGATCCTGCTGGGAATCACATCACTCAGTATGTTTGATAATATCTCTTCATCATTAAACTAGACACCTTTCATTCTTTAAACACTGCTCTATTTCTCATGGCATTTAACAGTTGATGATTTCCCTTTGTGTTTCTTCTTTTCCCCTCCTCTAGCCTTCTTCCTCTCTTTTTAGAGAAACAGATTTTATTTGGCCACTGATATGACTAGAGTCTTTTCGATGCATAGAACATTTTTAATTTTTTTAGTAAATGTAATTGTAATGTTTAGCACGGTTATGATGAATAAGAAAATAACATAGATTTAAATTGTGCTATTTATCTTCACAAATGCAGTAGCTATCAGTTCAGACAAGCTTGGTGTGATGGTATGGCCCATGTTGAGGTACGTGGAAAAAAACAAACCCCCATTACTGCACATGTCAGCGTCATAAACAACAGATCGGGCCATGTGGACGCAGGCACAGCGGTAATGGAGGCTGTGCATCACTGTTCAGCACAAGGTCTGCAACCTCTACAGGACTCACCTGAACCACACAGAGAAAGAGAGAGAGAGAGAGAATAGATGTGCTGGTGAGGTGATATTGAAGGTAATGTTGATAACTAACTGTGGGTAGTGTAGATGACTATTATCGCAAGGATGAAGATGATGATGATCACAAATTTTGGAAATGGATTGGACAGCACTTTACACTTGTTTGACTCTGATCATTCCCTTGTACATTATTTATTGTTGTAGTTGCTGGTGCTTCAGGAATATTTAAAGGAATATTTTTAAAAATGCAAGGTAAAATGAAGAAATATTAAGATGCTGCACTATTTGTAGGTCACTTCTCTTGTAATGAAGAGATTAACTCTTTTCCTGCCAGCGTTTTTAAAAAAAGTTGCCAGACACCGCCAGTGTTTTTGATGATTTTCACCTAAATTGGACGGCCTACAGAATATTTTTTGCTATGTGTATATGAATATATATATATATATATATATATATATATAGAGAGAGAGAGAGAGAGAGAGAGAGAGAGAGAGAGAGAACCAAGCCTCTGCTTTCAAACAAAAAAAAAATCTTTTTATTCTATTTTTATGTGTTTTTTTTTATCATCACTTGAATGCAGATAGGTTTCATCAAAAATACAACAAAAATACAGCCTTAATTTCTAATCAACTGAAGAAGGAAAGTCATGAACATCTTGGATGTTCATATTTTAAGAACTGGACATGAACATTCAGAAATTATGTATTTTTTTATAACTTAATGAGAGTGTTAATAGTTTGTTAGCATGGTTGCAATTGTTAGTACACATTTTCCCTTCACTGTCTCTATAAGCCATACTTCAGTGTCTGAAGTATCTAGATTTTTCTACAAAAGAACTAATTGAACCAGATCTAGTGCCAAAACATACGGTTGTGGAGGTTATGGTTCAAAAATAATGACACCATCACTGCGTTCATCACCCATCAGCAGTCTCGAATGGAGCACCTAAAGTCAGGTTGGCTACGTGCCCATCCAGCGTTAGAGAATATGAGGAGACAGCCGGCCTATTTTTGGGGCTTATTCCATAAAGTGATCTTACCATGGCTCCCTCATGACCAGTAATGTGATAGTGCCCCAGGCAGTGTTTTCAATTTCTTCAAAACACAAGCAGCACTCTGCCACTGACTTTGTGGTGAGGACAACTTAGTGGGGGATGAGTGCAGTTATTTGTGGTCTTTTATTGGAGAGAGTTGCTCAGTTTATGATGTCCATGATGTATTAAGAATTTTTTAGGGAATTTACAGAAGGACTTGTTATGGGTTGCTGTCTTAATTTTGCTAAATTATTCAGACAAAAGCTAGCAATATATTTCAAATGAAATTAAATTTATGGTTTCTATAAATCTATATTTGTGGGTCATTTATATTTACTTATACTAATACTACTATATACTACTACTAAGTATTATTTTTGTCAAATTAAATAATTAGAAATAAATCTAGATATTAAACAAAAAAAAATTACACTTCAAAATAAATAAACAAAATAACTCAAATGGTGCCTTGGCAACGGAAATAAAATAAGTTGAAGTAGCAGAATTAATTAAAACATTAAAAAAAAAACATTAACAAGCTAATTAAAAATATTATAACATAAACTTAAATAAATAAATAAATCCTACTAACTGAAATATGATATGTTTTAAGTGAAAAATAAAATAAGTTACAAAAATTATAAAATGACAAGCACAAAGCAAAATGGAAAACTAAAAATTTTAAATTTTAAAATAATTGCTTGTTTAAAATATTAATAAATACTATAACCTAGAAAAAATACTTGGCAATAAACTAAAATAAAATAAGTTGAAACTGAAGTACAATTAATAAAACTAAAAGCTAAACAGAAATCATTTAAATGACATGCATAAAATAAAATTAATAAAACTTAATAAAACTTAAACTGAAACCTGAAAATATCACATAAAAGCTATTTCAAAATACTAATAAATACTATAAAAATATATAAAATAGCACTGCACTTATAATACCCTTTTGTCTGAAGGCAGAGTGAAACACCTTTCCTCCATTTCGAGTGAGGGATCACTAAAAGTTTTAAAAGTTGCCCTTTTCATTCCACCTAATTCAGCTGAGAAGGTGAGTTTGCCACAAACAATCGAAGGAGCATCTTTTACAGCAAGCGAATGCTAAGAGTTCCAATGGCTGTAAAGTTTATTTACTGCTCTCTAATCTCAATAAAACCTGTCATTGCTGCAATGGATGACCTTCTTTTTACAATCTCACGCAGTCTGTAGTGACCAAGTGTCTGACCAAGTCACCACAGACAGACAACTGAAAAGACGTGCAATCATTTTTACTAGGACAAGCAAAATGGTCTGACTTCCAATATATACATCCAGCACTGCCTCGTTCAGCGTGCCACAGCAAACCACGTTATCTTGTATTCTGACGTAAGATAGGCATGGAAGGTTGTTACCAGAGAAGGAAAAGTGGGAGAGCGGCGTAGAGATTACCGTGATGACTGGAGCCTTGTCAGAATCGCAGCAAATCAGATGACACTTCAATAGGGGGAGCCAGGGTGTATGGCAAAATTCGAAAATTGAGTTGACAACACCAGCGATAAAGGCGTTATGGTCGGTGGAAATTGGTCTTTAAATGGTTTGCGGCCCAGTTGTTGAGCAATGCAATTCAGAGTTGGCCGATCTGAGCAGCAGAACCATGACCACGTGGGAATAGGGGTGAATATACATGTTGAGAGATATAGCATCTATGAGCTGTCCTTCATCTCTTTTCAGACGTGGGGAGAGTAAGGTCAGAAAGGCAAAGCTCAATTTTGTCCCCTGTAATACACAGACAAAAAAAAAAAGAATGAAACAAGAGGGACACTGGAGGTCGTTGGCGGCTGAGAGAAAAACGTTAAAGGGATAGTTCAAAGAAAAGTGAAAATTCTGTCATTGTTTGTCCACCTGCATGTTGTTCCAAACCTCTGTGACAATTTAAACTTTAAGGGACATATAGTTATACTACCTTTCCATAAATACTACCTCATATCTCAAAATGTGTCTATATACACTGTAAAAAATGACCGTGACTTTAACAGAAAAAAAACCTACAGTAAAACTACAGTAAAAACCTGTTAAATGGTTAACTCCTGTAAAATTTACAGGGAAAAAACATAATTTGACGTTTTTGGTTCATTTTTCTTATCAGTTATGATTATTAGGGTTGTATGTTGTTAAATTAATGTTTATTGCATATTTTAGTTGAATGAGTCTCACCATGATGGTGTTTAGTGTTTGTATGAATGACACTGAGCACCTTCTATATATTGTTCGTATTTAAAAACCTTCCTGTGATAGGCTTTGTGTTACAAATAGAGTAGGCGAGGCGTGCGAGTTCAAATGCAACAGTAAGTGATTTATTAAAAGAGAAGGGTCAGGCATACAGGGGTAG
>JAUMHE010000055.1:10861190-10886784 GCA_032359235.1 Enteromius mattozi
AAAAACCATTAAATATCTTACTGTTCTAAAACTTTTGAACGGTAGTGTGTATATATATATATATATATATATACACAGTATACAGTATATATATATATATATATATATTAGTATTTATAGTGGAACTATTATAAAATACAATGCAGTTGAATATGCAATGGTTTCTAAGACTTTCAAATTGTGATAGTGGAAGATAGTATTTCCCTTATGTTCTGCCTTGAAAAGCAATCCATTCTGGCCCTCAACATATGGCTGCAATGTCTAGATCTCACTCAAGCAACAGCTAGTTATAATATGTCAGCAGAAATATTACAACCCCATTTGTTTAATGAAACTTGTTAACCGCAGAGCAGAAAACAAATAGAAGGGATTATCGGTTCACTCATTGGAAACATGTCATTTTGTGTTAGCATGAGAAAAACTCAAGGACTAGAGCTCATGCCTTTGTCCTCTCAAGAGGGAAAACTGCTAATGGCCTTTGAAGGCAGAGATCGAACTCAGTCATAAAGACGTGGCCATTGATGACCGACGGAATATGATATCGTAAGGCTAATACCATAACTGGATGATATGACATGCATTTTCCTTATACTGTGCCGCATGAAGGCAGCAGAAGATTAAACTGTATTTGTCTTTTGTTTCTGCAACCTTGTTCAGGTAGGGAATAATTTTAGAGTGTGTTTTGTTCAGACCCTTCCAGAGATGTGTCTTTGCTCTCTTTGGAATGAAACTTAAAGAAATAGTTCTCCCAAAAATGAAAAAAAAAATAATAATAATAATAATTTACCCTCAGGACGAATTTGTTTCTTTGTTGGAACAGATTTGGAGAAATGTAACATTACGTCACCTGCAGGGATCAACTATTCTTTAAAATGAATGGGTGATTTTGACAGGATTGACAGTTTAGGCTCACATGATTGAAATTTATGTTTATGGTTTTGTTGTGAACAATTATCTGTTCACTTTCTGTCTGAATATCCTATTTCACTCAAAAATACATGAAATACATCATAAAATGTATTGGCTAAAAATTGTGTTTATGTTAATTTTGGAACCCTAACTATCTCACTTTTAGACCCAAACATCTTGTTCTTAACATATGGACCTTTTTATTAACATTAAAGGATTTCTAACTAACAAATTACTGTAGGTTATAAGAGACTTGACCTTTTAACTGCAATAATTGTGATATTTAAAAATATGCATGACCCTGCCATTTCTCTGCGTGCAAACTAAGTTTGCCATACTCACAGTCCCTGCCTAAACAGAACCTTGTTGCCAACAAAATGTTTTACCTCCCAGTGCCTAGGCCTTGACTGACAGCTGTCATGTCTTCACCACACTCGACATATTTGTCAGAAGCCATCTCCATGATGGACTTTATCTGAGGGGCTTTCCCTGTGATGAGACACATGCGCACACACGCACACACACACACACACACAATGACACCTGAAGGGAAGATCAATGAATCCATGCAACCCCTAAGGAGCAACTGGGATTGCAAATGTGATATGATTTATTAATTACTACAGTGGAATTGAGAGAGAAATGCTTAGTTCTTAATTTATTTAATTTGCCTGTTTATGAATTTTCAGAATAAAATGTTGGTGTAGTTGCCACATCTGTGAACCTATTAAACTATATTTTTGGGCAAACCATGCAACACAACTGAAAATGTATTTCTATTAAATTAAAATAACAATGAAAATTGATTATTTTTTGTCTTGTACATTAAAGATTGTATACATCTTTTTTGTTTGTTTGTTAATCAAAAACTAGTTCTGAAGAGTTTTGTATCTCCTATACTGTAATAACATACTCAGCACAATTCATTCTTCATTCACAGGTTTTAATGCCAAGATTAGCCACTAGTGTCCTCTGTTGCATGCTGGGAATGGGGTAACAGTGTCAATGCTTCCCGCCTCTACTCCCTTTACAGCCCAATCTGCTGTCTGCGGCCTCTCCACCTCATCAATGCACCTGGCGTTATATTTGACGTAGCACTGATTCATGGTCCTCTGCCCACAATCAACCAGCATAAATTATTCTTATTTACTCTCACAGTGATTAAGATGCTGTCACATAATGTCACTCAAGCATATTTTTATAGATCAAATGAAAATTGGCATCAGGGAAAAGCAGGTCAAGTTCATCAATTAAAAGAGGTGCTTTTTTTATTTATTTATATATTTACTCACTTCTCTCTCTCTCACTAAATGGACTGGTACACATAAAGTGCTCTATGAGTGATTGATTTTAGCATTAATCTTACATAAAGCATAACACACTTTTGCATGAGTAATCACAATGGCAAATATTGACACAGCACAATTGCTCAAACCAAATGTATCTTAAGAGTTTCAGTGGACAGTACTGTAGATGCTTTAGAAAAATGTTCATGCTGTTCATGTTTTACCCTTAAAGAGACAAAAATTTAAATTCTGGCATCATTTACTTTGTTACCTTCGTGTTGTTCTGAATCTGTAAGACTTGCTTCTGCTGAACACAAAAGGTGAATTTTGGAAGAATGTCCTGGCCGCTCTTTTCTTTGAGAAGATGAATAAGGACTGGCTCTGAAAAACTGACGAATAGCACAAGAACACAATAAAGTTTTGTTATAATAGCAGAAAGGTGGAAATTTTCTAGTAAATTTTGAAAAAATTACAGAAATTTTAGAAACTTTTAATGATCCATGTGTTATATGTAAGTAATTTATACAAAGATATAAGAAGAGTCATGCCTCATTGTCATAATTTTTAAATGTTATTTAATAATGTTCTTGAAAGAAGTCTCTTGTGCTCACAAAGGTGGCATTTATTCAATCATAGTACAGTAAAAACAGAGTAATACTGTGAAATATTATTACAATTTAAAATAACGGATGTATATATTGAATATATTTTAAAAAGTCATTTTATGGCTGAATTTTTAACAGCGATGACTTAGTGTCACATGATACTTCAGAAATCATTTTAATTTACTGATTTGATGCATATTAACATTTTTTTGTTATTATCCATGTTGAAAACAGTTGTGCTGCTTCATATTTTGTGGAAATTGTGGTAATTTTTTTCAGCATCCTTTGAAAGTTCAAAGAGCATTTATCTTAAATAGAAAGCTTATATGATATTTTAGATATATGTCTAGCATTTTCATTTTTGATCAATTTAATGCATCCTTGCTTACTACTTTCTTTATATATATATATATATATATATATATATACATATATACACTCAAATACATAGATTCACAATATAACATAAGTATACATATACAAATGTTTTGTATATAAATTGATATAAATACACACACATTTCATTTTCAATACATTTTATAGGAAAAACCTATCAAAAATATTTCAAGAGGTCAAGGCTTTTTGTAGAAGGATTGTTATTTTTTATAAAGGCCCCCTGACAGGGCCAGAAATGAAAGCGTTAAAAATCTATGATCCTCAAAGCATGTGTCCGCGGAAAAAGAATGAGGTTCACCGAATGTTTTAAAGATAAAAAAATGCAATGGAAGAGAATGAGGGAAAGAGGAGAAGTTGAATATATATTTCACATGATAAGAGAAAAGATGAAGCAGAGGAAAAAAAGATTCTATTACCGTGGCGACAGTTACAAACCTGCCCTTGTGTGGAGTAGCCTCTGCTGAAAAGATTGATGCAATGAGTTCTGACCTTGGCTTGGAGCTGAAGCTGGTGATGTATGTATGAGCATCTCCTTGCTAAATGGACCCAGATTTGTTGCGCTAATATACATGGAAGCCCAGTACCAAACTCACCACGGCGATAAATCAGCAGCCATTTTAGGTGTCATCTCTGGTTTATATTCCTCTTCTGTTTCTATTGCTCTAATCCATGTCACTAGCATCATTTGAAACCAAACGGCATTATATTACTCTGTCGTCGCTGAGTTAATCCCAGCGGTACATTAGCAGTATGGGAATTCATATCGCAAAGAGTGACCATCTTCTTAATGCTTGTACAGTACCTCTGTTAACTTCACCAACATTAGGCGCCTAGCATATTATTTCATCCTGGAGTATCAAACTCATCTGAACCCTGTTTTTCGACCTGACTTGACCGTGAACAACCCGAAATGAGGGCAAACGTTAAAATGCTTTTTAGTGTTGTTACACCACAACAAAACAGCAGCCCAGACGTGAGACCCAGAGGTAAACAAGGTTAGTCCTACACATTGATATATGCTTGCTATTCTAATTCACCCAATTGAGTTGCAGGAGACTTATGGACGAGGTTATGGAAGAAAGCGTGTGCTCTCTGTTTCTCTTTCTTCTACTTACCCTTCTTGTCCTGTTCTGTGCTTTTGAAAGGGCCAGCCACTTTTCCTCACAACCTTTCTTTTTTAAATTCCTCCTCCACTAGAGATGGGCGCTGCAGCACAGGGCTCTGTTTGATGACCTTTCAGTCTGTTTACATGTTTCTGTGGAGAAGGTAACCTTTTGCTCCCGGTGTTTTTCTGTAATGGAATGGTAGACTGGTGAAAAGATGAAAACGGAGAATGTATTGCCATGCTAGAATTAGAATTTCAAAACATGTGAAAAACAGTATGAAATATATTTATTCCTCGCTAAAACAGATGAAATCTTGAAATAAGCTACTGCCAAAATATTGATCAGTAGTGGTTACAAAATAAAAAAAAATGTGTCATTATATTTTCGTAAAAAAGATGTCTGTACCATAGCCATGACACTTGAATCTGAATTCTCAGTTAATTTACCAAAACTCCACTGTTTTATTAAATATAGTCATAAAATTTGTAATTATTCAGATTGGTCTGTCCATAATGATAGCTCAGAGTTCAGAGTACCTCATTACACTCATTCAGAACAGTGTTCTTGATATTTGCAGTGATCCCTGCCTGCTCTGGCATTTGTAATTGAATGACACTTCACACCCATTTTAAACTCTAGCTAATCATGAGTGATCCTAATAAAGGCCATAACTGGCTCAGATGTGTGCTCTCTTGCACTATTTCTCATAGAAAACAAGAGTCATTACAAGTGTAGTATTATGTATCCTTTAAGGTCAAACTGCATAAAACCCATTGCTAATTTAACTCAGGGGTACTTAATACTCTTCAATCGTTATATAGTGCAAGATGAATGAATTGTACCTAGTATCTGCAGGTGTAAATGCCAGCCATTTAGATTTTAGAAGTAATTTTGCTTGCTTCTGAAGTTGACATCTATTTGGATGAGTAAAAATTAAAATAGTAAACAGGATTTTTAGTAAAGAGTGTAAAAAAAGAACTAAAGTAACAAACAAACAATTTTTTTTATTTGTATAGCTTTTGATATGGCAAATCTGAAGCATCAAATATTAAATATCTTTAATTGAATTGCTTTTAAAAAAGCATACTGTCTGTCCATGATACATTTAAGGGGAAAAACATATTTAAAGAATATTATTCCAATTATAATCAGTGAATGTATTTTTTTTTCCTGTTATAAGCATTAAACACACACACATATATATATATATATATTTATTTATTTTTTTTATTTTTTTTTTTTTCCAATGCAAATTATTCAGTAGTCATTACTCTTCAGTGTCACATGATCCTTCAGAAATCATTCTAATATGCTGAATTGCTGCTTATCAAACATCAATACTGCTTAATAGTATAAATTACAAACATTAAATAAAATTTATAAATGTCTTTACTGTCTATTTTTGGTCAATTTAATACAGTGAATCATTACTGCATTAAACTATTAACTTATGGAAAAAACTTAATGACCTTAAATTTATGATAGTATATTTAAGAAATTCAATCAAGTCTTTTATGAACGGATTCAGTTGCTCACTTTCATTTGGATCAGCCCTATGTTATTTTCCATATTGCCCTTCAAAGGTGCAAACACAGCATTTGGAATTCACCCTATATTAAGAAAGCATAATGATGGATCTTATCACTGTAAGACTCATTCAATTCAGCGTATGTTTTAATCAAATGTTTGCTTCATATATATCTTCTCTTGACATCCCTGGCCCAAAATGTAACCGTCAAAGCCATCACCTGAAATAAATCAATCATTATTCTATTCAAGTCTGTAATGATGCGTTTGGCTATTGTGAGTGTCCCCGTTATCTATGACACAGAGGTCAGAGAGGGACGGCCTGTCTCTAACAGCTCTCTACCGCAGCTGCCACATGTCGTATGAAATTGTGCATATCACCAAAATCATCCTCTCTCCTTCTCTTTCTTTTGGGCCGCCACTACTTGTATCCAGAGTCAGATTCATTTAATCAGCTCAAACAGTGTCCCATTCACTGTGCATTACCAATTCTGTCTCCAGATCTCTTATCAGCACGATGTATGTATGGATGGAGGCGGCATCCTCACACGCTACAAATGAATGAATTATTGGACATGTGGTATTGGGAAGCAATAGATACAGAAATCCGAGCCCTGTAATATGTTTGCTTTCCTAGCCTTATCATTTCAGACAAAAATGCTGCTTATCAGCCAACTCCGCTCACAACCCGCTGAATGTAAAGCTGTTTCCTCACACCGTCTCTTCCTATCACAAGCTTATTATGGCCTGATCTTTGTCTGGAGAGAGTAAATGAAATGTGTATATTATTTTACTGCACATTAGGATGTTAAGACATATATATATATATATATATATATACACACTTCCATTCAAAGTTTGGGGTCAGTAAGTTTTTCTTTTCTTTTTTTTATAATTCAGCATAAATTAATTGACGAATATGTACACAAGATTCCTATTTCAAATAAATACCATTCTTTTGAACGTCCATCAAACAATCCTGAAAAATATGTCAAGGTTACATTAAACAGCACAACTGTTTTAAACATTGATAATAATAAGAAATACTTCTTAAGCAACAAATCAGCATATTAAAAGGATTTCTGAAAGAAAGCTGCAGAAATTTTAACTTTGCAATTATTGGAATAGATATTATAATAAAGTAGAAAACAGTTATTTTAAATAGTAATTACTGGATACAGTATGTCCTACCTGTAATGTAAATGTAAACTTTTTAGCAAGACATGAAATACGTACCAATAAGTACATAATACTGCAGTTTCCAAAAAAAATGAGCACTAGAGGGAGTAAAACTCTGACACCCTGTATTTCTTATCACGCAAATTAACAGAGTTTTGAATAATAAAGCATAATTTTTGCACAATTACTTGAAGAACATTATGTTATGATTCAAAACAATATTAATATGCTGGGGTATTTGAAAACGGATGCTTTTGAATGTTAGCATCACACATATCCAGCTTCATGCATATGTTTTCATAGACTGTAAGTTTGTTCGGTAGCTCATGGAGTACAGAGTTGTACTTGAGTGTCGAGAAGCTCTGGTTCGAATTCTGTGTAACTACAAGGCGACAAAACAGCTCAAATCTGTGTAAAAGGAAGTTAAAATGGTATGGTCGCATCAACAAATGCATTTTTATATCAGTTTTGCATTTGTTAACACTATCGGGTAGGTTTAGGGTTTGATTTGGTGTTGAGCATATTTCCAACATGACAGAGCATTAACTTTTAGCAACAGTCCACATATATTTCAATTCAGAACTTCTGCAATACATACCTATACCAGCATAATAAACATGTGTCAGGGTTCACATACTGAACTTGTGTTTTAGTGCCACTCAGTGGATATTTCTCTTTGAAACTGCAGCAAAACGTGCAATAAGGCACATAAAAATGGTGCTGTACAAAAAGTGCACATATTATGAGACCAGGTTGAGTGTGTCACAATATCACTGTTTTTCAACTAATTAAATACAGACGTGGCGAGTATAAGAAAAGTTAAAAAAAAAATCTTTCTTGTGTAAAATTAAAGAAGAAGAAAAACATAGATACAGTATATTTTCTAAGGAAGAAAATCTTCATTTGTTTTCCATTTAAGTTCTTTCTAAATTTCTAAGAGAAACACCAAAGATATTAAAGAGATTTCATTTGTGTGTGTGTTTTTTTTTCTTACAAACTGTTTTATAACTTGCTGAAAAGGAGCTATTATGAATAAATGTAATTTGTTTGCATGTGTAATGCAAGAGCAGCACCTACTGAGCCGCTGAGGCCAACAACACTGGACAACACAAGGACAATGGGAGTTTGACATGACGTCAGCAGGTAGAGATGTCCTGTTGGCCCTTGTCAGGCTCTTCAACATCAAAACTAAAGCACAGAGAGAGAGAGAGAAATGTCCCTGAAGGAGGGAACGGAGACGTTACGTCATTGACTGACGTCATGGGATCCCGTCTGGGAGACCAGTCGACTCTGATCTTAGGAGAAAAGCCAATGAGAATTGGCCAGTGGTTTTTCCACGCCCAGCCACTCCCCCGTACATACGGGTATACAAGAAGGCGGCGTGCAAACCACCATTAGGTTTCTGCTGAGGAGCCAATGGCAACCGACTCCCTAGTGCAGTCCGACCTTGTGGCAAGAGAGACGTAACATCTCTGTTAGCTGTGTCGTTCCCTTTCAGTCAGTCACTATGACATTACGTCATTGACTGATGTCATGGGGTCCCTATGGAAAATGCCACAACCCGGACTGCATCACGTAGGAGGCCCAAATGCTGACAGGCTGCAACTGGACAGCGTGTTAGGCCAAATGGAAGCTCAAACGTAACCATCCCAATGCCCTGGAGGCCAGTAAACGGGCCCTGCAGGGGTGCCTGGATTTTCTTACCAGAAGCAGGAGTTGGGATCGGAGCACATAGGGTCCTGTGTGGAAGAGGTCTTACTAAAGTGAGGGGAACACGGTGGGAAAAAACCATGGGATAAGACATCAGATCCAAAGAGGGTGAAGGAAGCCCTCTAACGGACACAGTTCAAGCTACTCCGCTAGCAAGAACTGTGAGGTGACGGAGGAACCAGATGTAACCGTTCAGAAACACTGGAAGAAAGCGCTCGGATCCAATGGGGGTAGTGGGAACTTTGGGCATATAACCAGGTCTGGGTCTCAGGATAACGTGAGAGTAGGCCAGACCAAATTCAAGGCACAAATCACTGACTGAGAATGCGTGCAGGTCTACCATCCTCTTCATGGAAGCAAGCGCGAGCAGGAGCAAAGTTTTTATAGACAAAAACTTCAGCTCAACTGCATCAAGCGGCTCGAACAGAGCTCTTCTAAGTCCAGCCAGGACAACGGAGAGGTCCCAAGAAGGGATTAGGTGCGGTCTGGTTGGGTTCAACCTTCTCGCACCTCTAAAAAACCTGACGATCAGATGGTGTCTTCCCAGGGAAAGCCCGTCAACTGTATCATGATAGGCCGTGATAGCAGCGACATAGACTTTCAGAGTGGAAGGGGACAGCCTCTGTTCCAACTTCTCCAGAAGGAAAGAAAGCACCACACTAACCGAGCATCTCTGAGGATCCTCTCGGCGAGAGGAGCACCAGTCATTGAACAGACCCCACTTCAGGGCGTACGCCTGCCTTGTAGAGGGGGCCCTCGCCTGAGTGATGGTATCCACCATGGCCTAGGGAAGGCCAGAGAGGTCTACCGAGTCCCGTCCAGAAGCCAAATGTGTAGATTCCATAGACTCCAGAGGAGGAGATGGCGGGCGAGTTGCGACAGGCGAAGGGAATGAACACCACCCTGATATTTGATGTACGCCACCATCGCTACGTTGTCTGTCCGGAACAGCACATGCCTGCCCTGCAACATTGGTCGAAACCGGTGCAGGGCAAGCAGTCCGGACAACAACTCAAGGCAACTGATATGCCACTGCAGTTGGGGTCCTGTCCAGGAGCCTGAGACTGCTTGCCTGTTGCACACTGCGCCCCAGCCTTTGAAAGACTTTTAGAGGGGCCGCTGTCTTGTGCCGGAAGGCCGCAAGGCAGTTCAGCAATGATCGTGACCGTTCGTCCGAGAAAAGCGATAGTCTGCACAGGTGAGAGCTTGCTCTTTTCCCAGTTGACCCGAAGCCCCAATAGGCTGAGATGCCGAAGCACCATGTCCCTGTGTTCGCACAACTGATACTTTAAGTGGGCTAAAATTAGCCAGTCATTGAGAATTCGGATACCCTTCCCCCAAAGCGGAGTCAGGGCACCCTCCGCTACCTTGGTATAGGCGCGAGGACACAGGGCCAACCCAAAGGGACTGGCTCGCAGTGATTTCAACTGTTAATGACTCCAGAGGAGGAGATGGCGGGCGAGTTGCGACAGGTGACAGGAATGAACACCACCCTGATGGAAGCGAGGCGTCCGGGAGGCGAGACGGGCTGCTGTGAACAGCACACACCAGTTCTCCCCCTTCCCACGGTAATCAAATGGCACCGTGAACCTGAATGTGAGGAGGCAGGGCATCGCTCATAACCTGAACATGACGATTAAGGCCCAGAGATTTGGAAAATTGCTCTTTCTAGGTGGCGGCATTTTGCGTACCCCATGGCCGCTCCGCCATCGAGGGTAGTGAGGAGGGAGGAGCTCAACCAAATTCAAATTAAAATTTTATTTGTCACATACACAGTCATACGGAGTACGACATGCAGTGAAATGCTTTATAACGGCAGCCGACTCACCGGCGCCATCTTATAGAAAATAAGGAAATAAGATACATTAGGAGAATGAGGGAAAAAAAACCTCCTAGACTGTCCTTCGAGAAGGGCAGTGTGGGATCAGGGGAAAAAAAATACCTCAGCAGCAAGCACATAAACACATAATCACAAGACATAACATTGCAACAGGGGAGGGGTACAGGGGATGTGGAATCCGGATGATGGCAAACAGCCATCCGGTCCTGCAGCTAGAGAGCGCTGGTCCCAGACCCACCTACCCATACCGGGGGGGGGTAAAAGCACACGAAGGCGTGGGATGCGGGGGAAGGTCGTGATTGTCTATCTGTAGCTATTTACGTGTTTTGTGTGTGCATGTCAATGATGTGTAAGCCTGTGAAGTCTGAACAGTCCACCACAGGTGTCCTTGGAACAGGGAGGAGGAATTCAGAGCGTCTCATTATCTTGCTCTCGGGGGCCGCGCCCTAGATGTATACGGTGCCTTCCATGATTTGGTGAGCTCCTCATGAACCTCCAGGAAGAAAGGTACTGGGGCCGAGCATGGCTGAGAGTTACGCCTGGAGCGTTTGGGGGGTCGGTGTGGGATTCACCTCCAGCCCGATGCTCTTGGCTGCCCAGAGGAGCATGGCCGCCAGCTCCGCCTCAGATTCTTTCTGAGCAGCCCCTCTTCGGCTGATTCTGACTAAAGCCCCTCCTCTGATGCAGCGAGAGACATCTCATCCTCATCCGGGGCACCAAAGGAGATGCTAGGTTCACCGCGGGACAAACCGTCACCAACTTTCGGGACTCCTGATCTTTGCACTGGGAGATCAGGAGTCCGTGGGGACTTGCCCGGTGGATTATTCCTGATTGTAACACTGAGGTCTGCCAAGCTACTAGCCGATGCAGCCAAGGAGCCTTTACGGCCCGCCGAACTGGAAGGGGTAGAAGACGAAGCTAGTCTTCTAATGAAAAAAAAGCTGTGACCTGAGCAAAGCTTTGGACATGCGCTCGCAAAGCTGTCCAAGCGTGACTGAGGCCCAGACAAGTGAGACAGCGATCATGGCCATAGTCGGAGGTGAGGAAACTCCCGCATCCAGAAGCACACGGTCGAAAAGACATCCCAGAGGACAGGCTTCACGACCATGTAGCTGTAAGAAATTTGCTCTTTTAGGCCGGGACTGCAGAGGGGAGGACCGTGCACACAATTGTGCACCCAGAAGCAGAAAGCTAATGGTGGTTTACACGCTGCTATCTTATATACCCATATGTACAGGGGAGTGGCTAGGCATGCAAAAACTACTGGCCAATTCTCATTGGCTTTTTCTTCAAAGAGTCGATTGGTCTCGCAGGTGGGATCCCATGACGTCAGTCAATGACGTAACATCATAGTGACTGACTGAAAGGGAACAGCACAGTTGCATTACACAAATACTACTTTGTAGTGAGGACAGCATAAGGATGAAATCAACACTCATTGTCTCTCTCCCAAAGCATCTGCATAGTGATGGTGTGACATTTCTGTTATAGGACATTTAATATAGAGCTTGTCCCTAAACAAAACCTCAGGCCCACAGGTCTGGCCAGTCTAAGCCAGGCCGATTTGAATCACCTGGAATTAAATAACCGCACTTTACAACAGTGATGCATCTGACAGCATTCATTACAAGAGGATCACTCCGCAAAATCCCTCAAGTGAATTGATGAGAGGCAAGGAGATGAAAAAGAGAAAAACTTTTAATTAATTTGTTACAACATTAGACCATTTACAGTTACAGGACCTATATATATACTGAATCCTAATATATTAAAACAATATGTTATAATTTATCTAAAAAAAAAATAAATGAAAATGATTAAGCAAAGATCCATTAAATTGACTAAATTTGATAGCAAAGATATTTGTTACAAAATATTTATATTTTAAATAAATGTTATGTTCAAAGATAATATAAATATATATATATACACAGCACAATAATTGTAACTTTTTTTATTTTATTTTAATTTTTTTTATTTGAATAAGCACTGAATCAGCATATAAGAATGATTTATGAAGGATCATGTTAAAACACAGCCATCAGAAGAATAAACTACATTTTAAAATACATTCAAATAGAAAAGTCAAAAGTCAGTCAAACAGGAAGTACTAACACAAACTCACACCATTCATCATGTGTTTGGATGCTCAATTAGAGCAATATTTTGTTTTTTAATATATAAAGGTGCTTCATATAATGGCATTTTGACCCTGAAAAATATGCTTCAAACAGGAAACCAAAAGAATGAGTGAAGAACCACTACATCACATTAGCCCTGAAATCCCGAGTTTCAGTATTGTTTAGTTATCACAAAAAATGGAGGTAACGTCCTATTTTCTGTCAACCTCTCCCTCTTCTTCTTTTTTTTTCTTTCATAATGCTATGCATTGCTCCCCTGCACCCCAGATATCCTCCAAGATCTCATTCCTTTGTTGCAGTGGGGCTGAACACTATGTTAACCTAGTAATTGGCATCGGGCCTTCCCCATTATACGGCCCTCTATCGAGCCGTTCTACATGACTAGGTAAAGAAGATGGCATGAAGATTAATGAGGGCAGGCGAATACAGGAGGGGCTACCTCCCTCTCTCTCTCTCTCTCTCTCTCTCCTCAGCACTTTTTACAATGTGGAGATATCGGAAGTCAGGCACAAGCTGCCCGATTTCCCTCCATCCACCCCCTCCCCTTGTTTCTTCCCTCCTCCCTCCATCGCCTGCTTTAACCTGTGAACTCTGGACCCCGTCCTCCTCTGTTCCTGGCCGCCAGCGCGTCCCCGGCTTTGATTGATGTCAGTCCAGCAGTCACTCTTTTCTTCCTTTTGATTTGAAGGGAAGAAGAAGGGGACCGGGGTGGAAAGGGAGGGGGGGCCGCTCACTCCAAAATAGATTTTCCAACGCAATTGGTGGCGGCTGCCAGCGCAGCGGAGTGGCAGGGGAGCCCTTTATGCCGTTTCATTTAAAAAAGCCAAAAGGTAGCTGACGTGTTCATTCAGTGTGTGTGCCACTCTTGCTTTTGATGGGGTCTGCCCTGCTGCTAGCAGCGGCGTATCGTTCGCCTGCCTTTTATTTCACGTCTGGAGCCCGTGCAAAGAAACCATCAAGTGATCCGGAGTGGAAAAAAAACGCTCCTGATGGATATCTACCATTGTTTTTTTCCGTGTTCCCTATGGACACGTTATTATTCTGAAATGTAAAGATGGCTTCCATATTCACAACAGGCTATGATGAGTGCCGGCTTTATTGACAGACTCCGTAAATCACTTTAAGCGCTTCTTGCTCCAGTTTAGCAGACTTTTGCATCACAGGCGTGAGAGGTGGAAAGTGCGAGGTGTTCTGGCAATCAGATAAATTAGCTGCAGCTATCAAAAGATTGCAATAACACTGAGCGCCGCCATAAAACTGAGTGCTGTCTGTGTGTGCGTGGATGCGGGTGTTTGACAGACAGCAGTTGAACATCATGATTTATTTCAGCACCCCTGTCCTATTGATCCGCCGTGAGGGGTCTCAGAGTTCATATCTCTAGAGGGTCGCCCACCGATCTGCAGCACCTCTCCTAGTGGCTTATGCTACCCCAACATGGGCGCATCAGAAAGGGTAATGGGGTTTGTGGATTAAAATAGCAGAGCGTTGATGATAATCGTGGAGGGCGCTGCACCATGAAACCTGAGCTCAGCCATGAGTGCACAAACAGAGTTAAATGAAATGGAATTGAAAACATGTGCTAACGAAACTGACCTGTTTTCTTCTTCTAATGATCTGTACACTACATCATCTCATCAGGGTATGTTCCAATCGGCTTCACAGGGTTTTATCTGAAGTGAAATTTCAAATCAAAGCTAGGCAAAACGTTCATTCTGAAGGGCACTGCAAATGGCAGAAGGAACAAACGTACATTAATGCATCACTTTACAGGAAGTGGAGAGAGAAATTTAGTCTTTATTCAGAGACTTTTACTGCAATTTCTAGGTAGAATCAAGTTTAAAGAAAGTAAGACGGTAATTAAATTAAAGTTATTAACAATTAAATCACATTTATTTTTATAGTAAACACTGCAATACTACCATTAAATGCATGGAGTTTAAGTATTTAATTGAATCATTTTTTAAAAGAAGTGTTCACCAAGGCTGCATTTTTTGATCAAACATACAGTAAAATAATATATAATAAAATAATAAAAATAAATAATTATTATTATTATCTCTATTTTTATTATTGTGGTTGTTGTTGTTCGTGTGATGGTAAAGCTGAATTTTCAACAGCCATTACTATCCTTCAAAAATATTTTTAATATGCTGATTTCATGCTGAAAAAAAATTCATTAAATAAATATTATCAATGTGAAAACCATAAAAATACATTTTTAGAATGAATAGAAAGTTAAAAAACAGCATTAAATTAAAATAGACATTAAAAGTTACTTTCCCTTTAGATCAATTTAATGTACTCTTGCTCAATAGAAGTTTTAATTTCTTTCAAAAAGTAGTGCTCATGTCATGTTATTTATTATACAGTAATTATTTATTTACACTTTTTATTTTACACAGATGTATTTTGTCATCATACCTGAAACTCGTAATCTGCACAACAAGTACTGTCAGGAAATTTTTTGTCAGGTGAACTGAACTTCTTTCCCGTGCTGTCAGTGCGTAGGATGCAACGAACATCGAATAAGGATCCTGTAAATCAGAACACAGCTTTAGTCTTCCTATTTCAATCCGCAATACAACTGACATTTCTTAATTGGGTTGGCACAAGCGAAAAAAATCCACAAATGTAGCTAAACAGACTCAAAGTGTGTAGATAATCAATGAGAACAAGCTGCAATCTATAACATCATCTTTTTGATCACCATTATGTAATAAAAACAATTATGCTTCGTTCTTCCACTGGCATCTCTTTCAAGTTTTTGTGTAATTGAATACAAGCACCCCCTTTCATTGGGTTTTAATCATAAAAGAAAACTCTGACACATAAGGGCAACCAATCATATGCCCACATATTGCCTCATCCCTTTTAACAAATATGTTTCATAGCCCTATTAAAAGGGGTCTTCATCCGTCCTGTCAAAAGGCAGTCCAGGCAGGTTTTTTAGTTTAATTACACTACTCAATTAAAAAAAAAAAAAAAAATATGTGTGAGATAGAGTAAGAAACAGAGAGGGAGAGAGAGACCCTCTTCAGTGGGTGCATTCTGATTCGCCTCTCCTTGGGTTTGAGTGGAGATGACATTTACAAGGCTCGCCTTTCAGGCAGACAATGGCGTGATTGATGAGGTGCAGACGCTATGAAGGAGGCCGATTGCCATGTGGAAGCAGTGCTTAGTGCACTTTGATTTATTTATCATCTGTTTCTAAAACAAGGCTGCCTGCCTCTGCCTGGCCCCTAAACCGCTAGGTGGGGACTAGAGAGGTGTAAAGCAGCCTTGGTGCAAGAACGCATGTGTGTGTGTGTGTGTGTGTGAGAGAGAGAGAGAATGTGTTGATTCACAGTATGAGGCGGGCAGAGTTTGGTTTGTGTGAACTTATATTTTTTTCTCTCACTTTGTGTCATTCAGTGATGGATTAACATCAACCAAAGTGTCCAGCTCAATGAAATGATATAACTTACTAAACAATGTACATTTTTATTTACTGCTATAGACATAAAATACTTTTGGGGAAGATTGCATGTGCTGCGGTGAGAAGTGTTACATCTAAATCATTTTAAATGTACTTAATATACAATACTGCATTATTTCTATTCTTCTTCTAATTAATTATTATTATTAATAATAGTAATTATAATAATAATGATGATGATGATAATGATGATGACTATCATATTTAATATCATTATTTTAATGCAGCATTAATTGAGGTTATTTTGTTTTTTACATTTACAATTTACAATGAACTAGAAAAAACAACAATAATAATAATAATTGTTGATGATATTATAATGATCATATTATATTTTTTTCAATGCAGCATTAAATAACTAGCTATTTTAGTGCATCAGTTTACAATGAGCTAGCAAAAAAAAAAAAAATTAAATGGTCACTTATCAGGATCTAAAATATACACTTATTTTATACACTTACTCAAAAAGTTGAGGTTGGCTAAACATTCATGTTAAAAAGTGCAGATCAGTTATCTATTAACTGATGAAACACCACTTTTTTTATTTTAGTACTAAAATCATAAAGCAAAGAAAGGAAAACAGTACAGAAAACAACTGAAATGTGTTTCAATGAAGGCATAATATTCCTGAGACTTCCATCCTCCCTTTACGCTGCACTCGAGATAAAATGCTTTCCAATGTCTAAAAATAAATAATGATAATCCAGTAAAAACTGCAGGTCTTTGTCAGGACAATCATCGTGCTTTCTCAGGGCAGATGGAGACTCGTAAAAACAGGGTATTTTGAAAATGAATGGAAGCGTGTTAGCAGGAGTGCATCGTAGGAAAATAATGTGCCGTTTTCTTGATGGACAGCGCGTTTCAACCAGGGTTTATGTACACACTACAGCCAATGAGGCTGAAAAAGCAGCAGGAGGATGTGATGGATCTGTTATTGTCTTTCAGACCCCCCATCTATCTGTAGTGGTCAGGGATGTGCTCTTAAACCACTGCAATGTTTTTAACGTATCACCCAGTGAGCACTGTAGATATAACTCAGAAATTGCCCGTTCTCTTGATTATATGCATATAGTCACTTTAAACCATGACAGGCATGTGATCATGTCAGATGATATTATAAAGGATGTTTATAATGTTTCCCACACACGTTATCAACTGTGTATGTATCCTAAGGATTTTGACTGAACTGGATATGATTGAGCCTTTCACAGGACAGATCACATTCTAAGAGTCCAAATTTAAATGCCATATGCATACATTTTTGCAAGATATGTTTGAGTAATATTACAGTATGCAGCTTATTCAAGATATACATAACTGTTTAATATAGTTTGTCATTTCTTCATATATTTTTCATAAATTAATCTCCAATGTAAATGGTATTAATACAGTTCTACTTAGTACATCCTTTAAAACCTATTCAAATCTTTAGAGAATTTTTTTTAATATGTTTTTAAATTTGTGTAATAATTTCAGGTATTCTCATTACCTACGTTTTAAAAATTGTTACAAATTTTTTCATTGATTATTTTACTTAAAATTACTGATCAAAATCTTTTTCTCTCATAATTTTGAAAACATATATCTAATTATAAAATAATGAACTTTTCTCTGTAAATTATATTTTTAACACTTTTAACTGGGAAAAAGGGCTTGCTCCAAACCAAGTAGAATAGTCTCCACAGTGATGTTGTCTTTTTATTTTCTTAGAGCGTTGTAAGCCCTCTTTAAAACTCATGATCGCAATTTTAATTATATTCTGAAATACTCCAGCTCTCTCGTGTTTCACTTTTTTCAATTAAACTGTACTAGTAGCAATTTACCCAGCATCTTTTTAGGACATTGACCACATATTTTGTGAAGGTGTTCAGCGGCAACGAGGAGATTTAAATCATTCATAATCTGTCTTGAGAAATTAGCTTGCCTTTTCATATTTCCAAGGATGACATGCTACAGTTCATTACTTGTTTACAGCGACTACAGTATTGCCTCATCTCAATTAAAAATGACTTACTGATGTTCCTTATAAACCACACAGCCATGAAGTCCTGATCATTAAATAGAAACTAATTCTCACTGTACAGCGAACAACCTGAGAGACTAGCATGACAGCTAATTAAAATGTGTAAGACTTTAATAAACAGCAAAACAAATAATGCATTGTCTGCATTAGAAAGAGAAAAAAAAAACAACTTTTAATTGCACGGAGGAATATCAGTCGGCAGAATCAAACCATACGTCAACTGTCAAGCCTCAACAATGGCGAATCTGCAGGAATAATTCAATCTTGATGGGTAAAGTGTGCAGATAGCGTTTCGTCTACATAGAGCACTGGACCAAGATTCAGACTAATTTAAACTTGAAAAGCGCTGGGAAAATAAAATGATCCAAGTTACATCTTTTAATGAAATGGGGGTGGAGAGGGGAGGAATTAATTTTTTTATTCACTTGCACCGAGACACGGGAGCTGTGTCTCCATAGCGTAGACGTTAAGAACAATGGGTGGTCGACTTTCATCAAAAAGACAAGCCTGGTAATGAATCCATACTCCCTTTAATGAGGATACACATAAAAAGGCTTGTCAGAGTTAATGAAAAACTACTCTCTACACGCTCCTGTATGACAGCAATGGAAGATAGCAGCCTTTGAATGGTCATCATCATCCATTTCAACAAGCCTATTTTTACCACTGCTCAGGACACTTGATCTTTTGTTGCTCGTCATTGCATTAGTTAAATGGAATCGTTCACGCGGGGAACACACACGGGTTTCACTCTTATCTGTCCGCTTTTCAGAAAGACAGAATAGAAAGCGTCTTGATTGGAACATATTGAGAAGGGAAGGTGCATTGAGACCCAGTGGAGCATGAGTGCCCCTTGCAGATACCTGCAAATGTCTAATCACAGCGCTCTGATGAACCTTGCCTCTGACAGGCCTCTCGTCTGCCCTCTGACGTGTAACACCACGCACTTCACGGGGGAATTATGCTGTGGAGGTCTGACTCCATGAGCAATAGAGCTTGACTGAGACAGTGTGACTGTAATGGAGCAGGACAATTGACAGCGTTTCTCCTGGCTAAAAGTGTCCGTCAGTCCCAAATTCTGATGCCGGGACAGAGCGGCAACCCGTCTGCGCTCACTTCCTGGTCAGTGAGCTGTAAGGGAGCAGGGAAACGAATGTTTGATTAACCCAGTAGGAAGGTGATGTCCGCAGTAGAGAGGGAGACACACCGCAATTTGTTAGCTAAGCGTTGTCTGCATGGCTGCTCCTCCCCAGCTGAGGTCTGAGGGGAGAGGGGATGGAGAAGGGGTGTGGCGGGAGACAGATGCCTAACGACTCCCACGGGGCCCCATTTCTGGCCCCTTATCTCATCCTCAGTTTGTGCAGGTTGCCATAGAAACGGCCTCTTGCACGTAAAACCGTGAACCTTTTGTATTAGATCAACAGCTATTAGTTGGACTTGGCTGTTGCATGTGAAATCTTTAAAGGGAAATATTCCAGAAATCTGTACCTGGAAAGTATTCAACTAACCTCTCAGGAAGTAATCTTCCAGTATGTGCTTCAAGTGCTCTATTTTGCACTTAATATGCTTATGATTTTTTAATACTTCTTAGATAAACTCAAGATCAACTATGTGTCCTCAAGTTCAATGTGTTCAACATATTTTGTTGACCCTGGAACAACATTTTATTCCAAAATTTTAGTTTTGACCATATCTCTACACCTAAACCTAACCTTACCCATAAGTTATGCCTAAATCATTTTTAATGATAGATGACTGACACTGATGTACAAGCACCAAACACTGATTATTAGTCTTAACTTCACAAAAACTATTAACTGGTTCTTCAAATCTGATTGGTTAATCACAATGTCAAGGATGTTGACCCAGGGACATGTCGAACTCAGCAAAATCAGGTTCTGCATACTCAACTGTTGGGACAACATGTATATGAATGAAAAATGTGCTTTTAACATGCTATCTATATTTTTTGTAAAAAAAAAGAAAAAAAAAAGAAGTATTTAGTCACCACTTGAGTATACTAATGTATAAAAGATGGGTTCAAGTTTACTACAAGTGGTAACTAAATTATTTTTTTAAATACAGGAATAGTATGTTAAAAGCACAATTTAGTTCATATTCATGGTGTCCCAAAATAGAACAGCTGAGTAGACTTTTTTTAAGAAGTAGTAAAGAATCATTTTAATATAATAAATTCAAAATGAAGTGTACTTTTTCTGATCCATTTAGGAATAACGTACAGTAAGTGACTGGCTGCATCTAAAACTGCACACTCTCTGAGCAGGAACGTTTTCTGAGCAAGTTAGTATTTGCAGCTGTCAAAAAGTATGTTCTATATATTGTAGTATGACAGTGACAACATTACGTACTACATTTGTCATGTTGTTATTGTCATGTGACCCATCAGCATCAGTTGAGTCGCTTCAGTGCCATTCACAAATCCTCACCCATGGCTTTTTGGCATATTAAAGTATCCATTGGATTCACACTTAATAATCTCACCAGAAGGTGTAGATCATCTGGGTACCATTTTATGAATGCTGTGAATTTGGACATACTACTCTATTCACATACTGTTTTTTTTTCCTACTATACAGGGATTCGATGCAGCCACTTTATCTTTATGAGTGCATAACTGACGCGTTTACATGACAGATTTATTCAAAAGCATTAAAGAACAAAAAAATCACTACTAATGTGTGTTGCACAGAGACACAACATTTAATTTAACTCAAATTTTAAATTAATGAAAATAATAAGTAACAGTATAGGGAGCAATTCTCACTGCAGTTGCTTATTAGCAGGGGTGCACAGATGCACATGCATGACCAAAATAAAAAATGTGCTGGATATATAAGTTAAGACTGCTGCATACTGATATGGTTGATGGTTGTTAATGCACAATCACTGATTTAGATCAACTAACTGTATTATCGTATAAGATTTCCTTTTGTGAAAACTGAAAGCATAAATCTACACAATGTCGGTTTCAGAGCATGACATCCAGATGTGTTTCAAAGCACATATATTATTTTATTTTACAAATTAACTAAAAGTGCAATAATGCTATTATTACAATTATTCATTATTATATTTTTCATAGTCACATTTTATAGCTATAATTCTACCTTGTACCTAAACTTAACTACCTTACTAACTAGTAGTAAGCAGTAATTAGGAGTATACTGAGGCTAAAGTTGTAGTTAATAGTTATATAGTAATAAAAGAGTGAGAACAGTACCCTAAAATAAAGTGTGACCAATAAAACCATTTAAAAAAACATTGCTGATTTTGCTGAACAATGCTCAGGAAAATGATCTGATCTTTCTGTCACTAGTAATTGACAATATTGTGTCTAAAATGTAAATTATCCAATACTAACAACTTGTTTATTGACCTTGTTACATAAAATCAATACCACATAACACTGAAATGCAGAATATCAATGATATACAAAATTGTAGGCCGTTGCAATGGTGTCATAATGATCTCAAACCTATCAGCTTTGCACACAAACATTAATTGCATAACATGACCTTCACTCCAAAATCATTTTCTATAATGAGCTAGCCACTAGCGATAGTTAAATTTCTGCTTACCAGTTTGCACAGTCCAAGCTAAATTAATTAATGACATATAACGACATCATAATGATTGCTATTCCACTGGCCAGCTATATTATGTGCATAAAATCAGACAATACGTGATCCAACAGGTAGTGTTACCATGCCAGTGATCTATATACTGCTAGATTTTCTGCAGAATGAGGTATGCTTTGCATCGGAGAACCTATAGAAAGTAAAAGCACAGGTTTTCTCTTTTTTTTTCCTTATCTGTACAGACAGCTGTTTCTTCATCCTCCCTTCTCATCAAAACAGGAACATCTGGCGAAGCCACCTCCACACAACAGTTAAACGTAAGGTTACCTTGGAGGCTGACAGCAGCTGAGCACAGACAAAAAAAAGAGAACAAAACAAAACACACACATGCACGCGTGTTTTTCTTTGTGTTAGAAATTTACCCAACATATAGCATAGCTCTTGCATTTCAGCAGACAATACCTAATATACAAGTCTGTTCATTGAAGCCACTTGAAAATACATCAACAGGGAACCTTAATACTCATTACAGAGAGAGTTCACTAACAAGTACAGTAAGGTGAATGCATGCTAACAGGGGTATCAGTATAATCCAGACAAATCATACAGTTTGTGGTTTATGTCTTAAAATATGTATTCCTGCTGTTAATCACAGCTTTTAAACAAACTAGTATTAAGGTGAATGCGACATGAATCTGATGTTGAGAAGTTGAGAGATTCTGTCACCTCGTAGTCACTTTTTCAGATAAAAATAAAGGCAGGTTAAACATTTCACATTGAGTTGCTGATGTGATATAAAGTGAGTGGATTATATTAAAAGCAGCTGAATGATTTATTCTGTGGCAGGCAGAGAGAAGCCCAGGCTCTAAAGAGTTAATGAGAGACCTCTCACAGCCCTTATGACAGAAAAAGATGTTTACTTGAAATGACGTCAAATGGGCAAATTCATGTAGCATTTGCAATGAACAATTACTTAAATAATTGGTCCCCGCACCAAAAGATTGATTGCATAAAAGCTGTTTTCGTTTGAAAATCCATTAGCGGGCACCATTTTTCCAGCACACTTTGACATCCTATGATTTTATTAATTTTTATTCCCAAAGATGCATGATTCTCTCGCTCTGGTCCTTTGCCCTTTGCAAAGAGCACAGTAAGAGAGGGAAAGAGAGGGAGGGAGAGATGAAGAGAGAGAAAGAGTACCACTTAGATGCCGTCATTGATTACGCCAACTATCAGGACCCTTGAATATAAAAGGTCTCCATTTGGGAATTGAGAAATCTCCATATGCTAGCTTCCACTTGCTTGCAGGCCCTGCTGGTTGATTTACATTAGTATTCATTAATCTATTAACTGTTGAAGAAGCCGGGATTGTGATTGGATCTGAAAGCAAAGGTGTTTCGAGTGGCCCTTGTGGTTGAGCAAGAAAACCGCAGACTGACAGAGGCAGAAAGAAAGAAAGAAAGAGAAAGAGATGGAGGAAAAGCATGTTGCGACGCCACCTCGTACCTCTCCTCCTCATCATTCTTTGCTCTTTTTCATTCTTACTCATCGCAGACACCGTGCATACATTAACATACTAATTAAACCTCAATTAGTAGTTGCGCTGACTGTTCTTTTTTTATCAGTGAGATGTAAAATATGGATTGGACATTAGCAACACCAGAGGCTAATTTATCAAATGCTTTTCAAAGGAATTTTTTTAATTATTCAACAATTTCTGTACAGGGAATTTATGTTAACGATTGGTGTATCATAATGATGTTTAATTAACATGATGATGAAATGCCAAGGTTTTGGAACTTTGACCAGTCATTCTTCAAAGTGCGGCTGTTTAAAGACAGTTTGAAGCCGAACGCGATCACGTGCGCGCATATAAATGCAGAAACGCACCTTATGTCATTTAGCAAAGTAGGACATACCTGAATTAGCATGCTTGTTGGTCTTTGAGCATACCACTTCAATTAAAAGTAGGTTAGAGGTGTGAGATATTCCTGTTTGATATCTCTGACCTCTTGACAATAAAGATGTTCCCTATGTCCTATAGTTTCATAGATGACAGTTGTAATAAAATTGTCTCCTTACAACTTTTGCAAAAAAGTTAGCCACAAATGAATCACGTTTGCAAAGAAAGATAAAATTGAAGATAAACGACTATATTGCAACGCAAGTAATTGTTTTGCAGTATATTTTAGCATGTTTTACACACCTGTCTCTGCAAGCATTTGCTAAAAAGTTTTTTATTGTGCAAACTCTGGTTCAAAGATGCATTTTAATTACACAGTTTGCTAAATTTGCGGGACATTATACACCAGCATGTTAGCAAAGGTTTCAAATTCTTCAATATAACCAATTCACGAACAAGAATTTTTTTTTTTACTTTTTGCCATGTCACAAAATTGTGCTTTTTTTCTGATAAAAACTGATGTAATATTTAAAAACACTGTATAATAATAATAATAATATGAATAAATAACAACATTAAAATAAGAAATATTACTATTCCAATATATTAATGTAAAATAAAATGAGAATTAAATAATAATAACAATAATAGCTTTTCATTTAGTACAACTGGAAAATTACAATTATAATATGTGTATAAGTATGATAATAACAATAAGCCATATCACGATTTCAGTTTGATTTTGATTATTTATGCAAACCTCCTTAATTTACATTGTGCAATTTACACAAATAAAAAAAAGTTCAGATGCGGCACTTTTGTCATAATTCACCAGATACTGAACATGAAACAACTAAGTGTTAATTAAAGCCAGACATTTGACACTGTACACAAATATGGATTTTGTTACTCTAAGTGTTGGCTGTAAGACGCAGTTAGTGAAATGTGTCTTACACAAAGGAGCTTCTACGGTTTGACTTTGACAGGAAACTTTTGTGTCTCTCAGTGCCGCTGCATTATCATTTGTCTTCACCCTGTGAAGATGTCACTTCAGAAGCATGAGTGAGAACATGTGTACACGTACGTGCATGTTCATAAACCATCCTGAGGATTGCGTCTGCATGTCCCTCACTCTGATTAACTCTACCTTTTTTTTAGACAGTTATTAAAACCGAAGCTGCCTGCTAGACGTCGCATATTCTCCCAGAACGCAGCTGACTCTTGCGAGTGCTCTCGCCATCTTGCGGCCCCCGTCTGTTGTGCTGAAGAGACGGGGGCCATAGCCATCTGTTCCCTATCCTCCTCCTCCTCCTCTTTTTCCTTCTCTTCAGCCCCCACACCAAAGCTCCTCCATCCATCCACCCCTCCTTCCCTCTCTTGCTCAAATTGTCTTTGCCTTCTCCTTGTAGGTCATGCAATATTCAAGCTCTCATATCTCAACCATCATGACTAAATGCCTCTTCTCTTTCGGTCCAGTGTCTGAATGTGACCAAGGGTCTGCTTCCGCCCTCCAGAATAAATTGTAACATTGTTAATGGAAGAAAGGCTTGTTCTGTTAAACTGTCCATTTACACTAGACATTCTACACAACTACAGTAATACAGTTTAACCCTAACCCTAACACTATGATTAGGAAGCAAATTTATCACAACATTAAAGATAAATGTTATGATAAATGAGGCATTCTCATATAAAGACCTCTAAACTCAAGTCTGACAACAGTCAGTGCTGCACGCAGAGATCTGATCTGATCATCATCCAGTCTGTCTGGACTGACATGAAGTAACAGAACAAACTGAGACAGACTAAATCCAGGAGAACTGTGGCAACGTCTCCAAGATGAAGAAAAAAAACCTACCTGCAAAGCTACAATACTGTTCAAAGTTTTAGACACT
>JAUMHE010000055.1:10894991-10905544 GCA_032359235.1 Enteromius mattozi
GTGGGCAGTTTGATTTCACAGAAGTGTGATTGACTTGGAGTTGCATTGTGTTGTTTAAGTGTTCCCTTTATTTTTTTGAGCAGTGTATATGTATGTGTATTTATTGCATTTTGAACCATGTGCTTGATTCAGTTCTGATTGGTTTTTCTGTTGAATCATGGGTAATGTTTTGGGGTTTTTTCACTAGGAATTCTACAATTAAATTTGATTATTAATAAAAAACTGAAATAACAGCATATATGGGCTACCATCTATTAACAAACTAATCTAACAGTTTCTAAGTTATCATTCAATATTATTTCCCTCATGGAAAACAAAACAAAACAAGATTTTTACTTCGGAAACCCGATTGTTGCACACTAAGGACTGATTTCAACATTAGGGCCTAGAGATTCATGGGATTCTTTCTTTGTTTCTTTCTCATCATGGTGGAGTATATTATATATTGTGTAAATCCCTCTGGCATGGTCTTACCTGACAGCACGCTCTGTGCTCTATATGATGGTTAATCTTCATAAAACATCAATGGCTTCCTGTATTCCACACACCCCAATGATTTCACCATTAAGATCTGCTTTTATGACAAATACAGTGAGGCTGATGGAAGCTCATATATAGCACACTGACAGACAGGAGTGAGTTTGAATGTTTTAAACTACTAACACATTAACATGATAAAATATGTACAGACTCCTAGAGAAAATGAATATGTTGAATTAAAACAGACTTGTTGAGGATGCTCCTTTTTTTTTTTTTGTGAACCATCCGAGGTGCTTTTCTTCAGCATGGCGGTGTAGCAACGACTGCTGCATTTATCACAAGGATCTACGGTGAGTGGAAGACAATAGCTAATGAGAGCTTGCTCCCCGTTGGGCTGGAGCTCCAGACAATGCAACAACATCTGTGCTGGCGTGCTGAAGTGCCTCTTCCCCAGGGTCACGGGACAGGAGGGTGGGGGTGGGGGGGAGAGGGAGCAGCCTCACCTGTCCTGTGTTTCCAGACACCCCCCTTCCTCAAAACCCCCACCCTCCTCCATCCTTCTCCTTCTTCCCTTCATTCCTTCCCTCCATCAGCCTGCCGATCGAGGAGCCAAGCTTGTTGAGGGGACTCCCAGGTCAAATCCATAAAGCATCTCCTGCCAAGGTCACTGCTCACGCTTGAAACCCGAATCCCAGAAAAGAAACATTTAAAACGTCAGGAGTTTTGAGTTAGCACTGCGAGGAGAGAAGGATGGCCTACCCCAAGAGGGAGAACGAGAGAGAGGGAGAGAATGTGCGAAAAATGAGAGAAGAAAACCAGGTGTGGACTTCAGTTTTAAGTGATGTTTAATGAATGGGCCCCCAGGGTGGTTTAACACATGAGCGAGGCTCTACATTTCCCCCTTTCCCCCATGGAAATGCACTGGACATACACATGATTCAGGGACTGAGGAGTGCAGGCTGTAAATATGTCAAGTTCTCTCGCAGTTTGAGGATAACTCAGGAATCGCACTTGGACTGCCACCTTGGTATTTGGATCGTCACAATCCAAAACACAAACTTTTGCTCTCAAACTGGAAAAATGAACATAAGAGATTTATTTAGGATGCCCAAAGTTTTCTCTCTTTTCTCCCCAAGAAGGAATAATGTACTGCCAAATGGTAATCAGATTTTTAATAACCCTATATCTTGACTACTAACTGTTCAGACATTTGAGGTCTATTTTTCAATGTTTTTGAAAGAAGTTTCTTATGCTCACCAAGGCTGCATTTATTTAATGGAATACACACACACACACACATATATATATATATATATATATATATATATATGTATATGTGTTCTACAGTCATTAATCCAGTCTTTTGTGTAACACGATCCTTCAGAAATCATCCTAATGTAATGATTTGCTGCTCAAGAACAAATCAGTGTTAAAAACAGTTGTGCTGCTTCATATTTTGTGGAAATTTGTGTGGAACCTTGTGGAAAAAAAAGCATTCTTCAGGATTTTTTGATGAACGGAAAGTTATGAAAGAATAGCATTCAAGAATAGCATTCAAAAATGTATATATTTTTATTTTTTTGTAACATCACAAATGTCTTTAAGAAGTATTAATATTTCTTAATAATTAATAATTATAGTGTAGTTCCTTCCTACTCTGACATTATGTGTTTATATTAATACTATACTAAAATGTACAGACATGAAATATTCAATTGCAATTTATTTATATTACTATTCAGAAATGTTTGACCACTCAGTGATGCAATTAACCAATCAGAATCAAGTATTCCAAAGAAGAATCATAGGGAATAGCCCCTTACATTTAATGGAATATTAGGAAGTATTACATTGTTTTGTCATGTCTTTTTATGCAGACTGGCTCATATTCTGAATGATGATGACAAATATGCAAAAAAAAAAAAATTAATCCTAACAATTGCTCAGTTCTAAAATACATTTGAATTTTGGTGTGAACCTAATATATAAATGTAATATCACAGTGAAGTTTATTAATACAAAAGCATTAATTAATTATGTTGAGCCTTATTGAGGCTTCTTACAGAGGTCCAAATAATTTCACACACACCTAATACATAAATTACTACATTAATACCTGTAAACATTCATAAACTTTACCTGTGCTGCATCTCCCACCTTCAACTCCAAGAGGCACACTCAGGCTGTGACCCCTGTAAAGGACAGAGAAGAAGTGGTTGGTAATTAAAATGCAATCTCCACCACTTCAACCCCCCAGAGCGGGGCACGCCGCAACAGCGGTGTCGCCCAGGAGCCCGAGGGCGTGAGGTGCCACCTGCCCAGCCGTGCCACCTGCGCCCATGTCCTCCCTTCATTAAAGTGTGTATTTATACCACTCCTGCTGGCCCCCCGCTCTGCAACCCCACCCCACCCCCCACGTGGGATTCTCGTTCGCTAAAGCGAGGCTTTATTAGAATTAATGTGCTGCCGCAGAGACGCATGGGCAGGCCTGGAGCCGGGGTGCCAGAGGAGAGGGTCCCCAGCCCTTGTACTGTCACTTTGAATAAAGGCGGCTGGGCAAGCTGAGCATGGAGATGAGCGTGGACGGGCACATGACAGCCATGTTTTCCACTGGGCAGAGGGGAAAGCAAAGTATTTTTTCTGTGCAATCTGTTCCCGTGCACATGACGAGCTGTCGCGTGAATGGAATAGATGAGCAGATCGAGCGCAGGATTGAGCAAGTTTCGAATTTGACTTGTCAGTATGTCGATTTCTGGCTGCGCAATAAAGTTTCGTTAAATTTAAGCTTTAGTGTTTCTTTGACTTCATGCATTTTTCATAATATTCTTTTTTTTTTTATCTTTTATAATTCTTTCTTGTTTTCTCTTGATCACAACTTAATGTTCTTGTTATCTTAACCAAAAAAAGCAATTTTCTTTTTACTGTATCATTACTTAAAGGGATAATTTACCCCAAAATGAAAATTCTGTTATTAATTACTCACTCTCATGTCTTCGCCCTCATTCGAGAGCTCTCTGACCCTACATAGACAGCAACGCAAACACGTTTAAGGCCCTCAAAGTTAGTAAGGACATTGTTAAAAAAGTCCATGTGACATCAGTGGCTCAAGCTTAATTTTATGAAGCTACACTGAAGAGAAGAAATTGTTGAATAAAGTCCTTGTTTTTGTTTTCTTTGCACAAAAAAGCATACCCATAGCTTCGCAACATTACAGTTGATGTACAGTTTAACGATGTCCTTTCTGGGCCTTGAACATGGCAGTTCTGTATCTTAATTCCGGTTCCCGAAGAGGAACAAAGTTCTTACGTATTGGGAGAGACATGAGGGTATGATTGTTTTTATTTTACAATTACTATTTGATGATGAAACGAATTGCTCCAGGAACACTACAAACAAGATTCATGCACATGTGTTGACAGATAAACTGTGCTCTCTTATTTATTGTTAATATTTTGGATATTAAGCAAAAAGTTTACTTAATTTACTAGCAAAGTTTATAAAAAAAAATGTTAATATCGTTTAATTAATCCCAATTTCAGAGACAGAACGCTAAACATTATTTGTGTAATTAAATAGTAAATGGTTAAACAGTCTGATAACAGAGCATTCACGGCAAGCGCAAGTGCTATCAGAAAACTTCTCTAAATTGTTTTAATCATCATAAAGGATCCGACCATTACATGTGTGACATCTGATCAAAACAGACTCATTATTTGATGACATCCTTTTTTATTTATTCAGCATTTTATTATTTCTTTTGGTTAGTCTACATTTAGTACTGCTGTTAGAAAACAACTTTTATCAAGGCAAGATTACAAGAAGGTTGTGATAACTATAAAACTTTTATGTTGAGATAATGAGAAAATTATATTGTGATCATGAGAATGTAACTTGTCATGTTGAGATCACAAGAAAATGATTTTGATCAAAACAAGAAAGAAAAATAATAACAATCAATAGCCTTTTAAGGCTTCCATAGCAAAATATTTTTCTACTGCACATGATAGCTGTCGCATGCACACAATAGATGAGCAGATCAAGCCCAGGATTGAGCAAGTTTCAAACTTGACTGGTCAGTAACAAGCTAATAAATTGAGATTCGGCTCGCAGAGTGTCTCTTTAAGCCCAAATATTCTTTTGGCATGCTCATTAAGAATATTTCTTGGTCTGCTTTCTACATGTGGTCAAGTGTTGCAACTAGTTGCATTATGTCCGACTCGAAAATTCAGCAATCATCAGTAATGTACAGCTGGGCCTAATTGGAGACAGCTGCAATACATAATGCAATTATTGAAGAAGTTTCCACATTATGGTCCTGAAACGTGTTCATGTGGTCAATAAGTCGCGAGCACAGGGGCAATGGAGAAGCTACGTGTGAGCTTGCAATGCTTAAAAGGGCATTTCAGTCAAGTCATTATCATTCCACCACACCAATTAGACACAAATAACCTCCATGCAACTCTATTCTGAGAAAGGGCAATCTGCGGCTCGCCGTACTATTGCACCATAGCCTAATCCACATTTCATGTGCACACTCACTGCTTCACACCCACCAAGACACTATTGACTTCATTAGTGTTAAAAATGGCTAGCATTTTATAGGCAGATGTAGATTTTAGCATTATTAGCCCTCTGTAATGTTCTCCTAAAGGGCGCGTGAGGCAACCAATTAAACTAGAAACTCTGAGAAAGAACAGACAGGGGAACTCTGAAAGATAATATTTACCCCCCACACCCTCCGGAATGTGACTGTATTTCATTTTCTGAGGAATGAATAGCTCGCATTGGCCTTATCAAATGGAAAAATCAAAGAGGGTATATGGATTCCACGCTCGCAAATAATACAATGCCCACTTGGCTGGGATTGCCTCAGATTGAATTGTGAGATTACACGGTAAGTACCTGAGAGAGGACGCACATAATCTTTCCATTACCACACAGATGTCTCGCTAACATGGTCACTGAGTTTGACGCATCTTTATTTCCCACACATTGGGTCACTACACATGTATTTGTGTGGGAGCGTTTTAATACAGTAATTACTGTATGTTGAGTCAGTGAATTTAAACTTGAGTGTTTCTTTAACTTCAGGAACTTTTAGGCCCCAGGGGTTGATTTTTATTACAATCATGGGCCATTATGTTAGCCATTATGTTAAGAACTAGTTCGACAACCTAGCAGTGAGCCAAGAGATTTTTATGAAATTGAGCAATTGTGCTACTTTTAAACACCTTTTATGTATACGTTCAATCTTAAATTGTTCAATTCTATGATACAAATGTGAATGACATGATCTATGATCATCTAAAATACTGAAATAAAAATTAATAATTTTAGTCACTACTGTGAGAAAAAACACGTTCTTTTTAAATATTTTGTAGCATAGTCTTTTGGATAATCACCTGACCATCCTGAAAAAAAGTCTTATTTTTAATACAATTTTTTTTTTTTTTTACAAAAAAAAAAAAAAAGTCTGAAGAATACACCTGTTCATGTGAGCACACTTTATACACAAATTAAAAACATTTATGCACAAATATTAATAAATGAAACCCTGGTTCTGTCTATAAAGGTAATTTAAAGGTCTCATATGATGCGATTTCTATTTTTCCTTTTCTTTGTTTGTGCATGTATAAGATCTGCAGAGTTACAAAGCTCAATGTCTCCCACAAAAAGGCATTTATTCTATCTAAAAGGAAGGCTGAAACACCTCATCAAAACAAGCCCCCACATGTCTACATCACAATGTGGTAATATTTGCACAATGCAGCCCAAATGGTCACCCAAAGAAAGAAGGCGTGGCTTCAGTAACCACAGTAGTGTTGATGCAGCCATGTCAGGGAGTGGCTGTGTGTTTCTGTGGGAAAGCAAAAACACTTTATTTGGCTTTCCGAAAGAAGATTCGGTTAGGAATCATTAAGATTGCTTACAACAGAACAGAAAAACCCAGATGTTCGAATTTTTGCAACGTATTTTATGGACGACCTATGTGAACCTAGGAGAGTACAAGGCTGGCTGTGCAAAGGCTTTTTCTAAAAAAAAATGGGTAAATACTGACTTTACTCTGACAATCTGGTGCTTCTAAATCAGCGACTAAGTTTGTTTTGTTAATAGTTTAAGTATTTGCTATTGACTGTTCAAATGCGGATTTTACGCAGTAAAGAGTGTATGTGTGTGTGTGTGTGTGTGTGTGTAAGAGAGAGAGAGAGAGAGAGAGACAGGGTCACATCACAGTGGAGTCAGCTTTCTTAATCGTGGCTTGTGTACTGAAAATACATACGCGCATCATCACTGTGTCTGTCACGTGACTCTGTTCCCCTTTCGGGCTTAAACTGATGCTAAAACTAACATTATTAACTTTAGATTTATTTTGAAAGCTGAAGCTCACAACTATGGAAAGGGGCGTTACATTTCCAACATGTGCTTGTCGGCCAATCAGAGCAGACTGTGCTTGTCGGAAGGAGGGTCTTTGTACAAAATTATGCGTTTGAGAGAGGCGGGGCATAGAGGAAGTAGAATAATGTACAATATTTGAAAAACAACGTGTTTTTTGAACATGAAAACATATCAACAGAATACAAAAAATAATGATCTTTAAAAAAGTATCATAACCCCTTTAAATAAATAATAAAAATAAAATTCAAATAAATGTTATTTGTGAGAAATAAAGAGTTCTAATAATTGTTTTTAATTATTATTATTAGATTTTTTAATTTGATATTTTAAATATATTAATTACATAGCGCAGCCTACATATACATCGGTCCTTTCCTCCTTTAGTCTTTATTTAAAGGCATCTTAATAGGGCATTAAAGTGGAATTTATAAACATGAGAGTGGTCGGCGTGAACACCTCAGCGAGTGAGATAAGCTACACGCAGCACCAGCGTGAGGTGCAGAGGGATCCAGACGCCCACTTTCCTCCCCTGCTCTGCGGTCTCAGTGCTGTTACAGTGCTGTCACTTCTCATTGGCTGTGCCGGTTTCCATTGGGTGCCACCACCTCAACAGGGGCATCACTGCTGATAGAAAACACAGCGTGTGATTTGTGAACTCTCACCGTCTTTGTAATTTCATCAGGGTAATGGGATTATATTTCAAATCACCGCTCCTTTCTTCATTACACCTCTAAGCTCCTCTGACAGACCAAAAAACTTAAATAAAATGTGCGCGTCAGCCCCGCTTGACTTCGCCCGCCGCTCGCACTTGATTAGACAAACAGCGCGGAACACGAAGGGGGGAATAATGTGCTCATTTATTCATTTTCCCGACGAGTCACAATAGATTTTTAACGACCGATGTCTGACCTCCCTTAGGTCCCCCGTGCTTAGGAGGGTTAATAAAGCCCAACAGTCTGGAGCTGAGAGGAAGTGAGTGAGAGAGCGCCGAAGAACAGGAAAAGACCAGGCTCTCGCAACAATGTAGAAACAGCCACGTCGCAGGCCCCAAAACAAACTGCCACTCCTTCCTCCATCTTGCGCACCACCACCCTAGAGAGACGGAGAGACGAAGGAGAGACAGAGGGATGGAGAGTTAGACTGCTTTTCCACTTAGATTCCAATTCCGCTGGTCTCTGAGGGACAATTAAAGGCAGTGTGGTAGAAGTGGATTCTTTTCTGCGAGCTCTCTGGCGTGCATGTTAAAAGTTTTTCCCCTGGTATCACTGACACGGAGACTCTGTAGCGACAGGGTGGACAGGAGAGATAGAGAGGGGGTGGAAGGGTGGGGAGAAAGAGAAACTTGCATTCTTAAAAACAACCGACTTCAGATGCTTATCAGTGGAGGGTAATGAACGTTTATCAGGACCAAAACTTGTTTGGTTTCCAGAGGTCTTGAGGGAGAAGGAGCTTGTGGGATGATGGTAGCATTGTGTGACAGAGGCTAAAAAGCGCAGTGTGTACTAGAGTGCGATATTGTTTTCATACAAAGCACTGTAAAAATGTTTAAACATTTAAACAATAATTTTTGGAGTATGTTTTACCAGAAAGTAATATTTTATGCTTCAAAACTTTATTACTATTTCATTGTGTTACTTGCTGTTTCATTGTAGGGCTAATCATTTGTGAAATTTACTAGCAATTTCTGAGTAAAAATTTTATTTTTTTCCCCTCTCTGTCTTCACTAATAGAAATAGTTAGGTTAGAGAATAAGCTGAACCATCAAGTTCGTCTCATCAAAGTAACACATGGACGGGAACAGGGGTGCATTACCCGTATAATGGCGTAATTTGCTGATTAATCACCATAGTATGCATTGTTGTGGAAACAAACAAGTTAGTCACAACTGTTTCCTAAATATGGTGGCACCTATCATTTGGACCACATTGGTTCAACTGTATAGGGCCGTCATTAAAGGGGAGTTCAGACGTGAGAGAAAAGTGCTTATTAAGTTTGAAATATGGATATTTATCACACAAAAACGCACAAATTCGCTACAGGAGTACTTTATTCACCACCCGGAGCCATGTAAGGGACGATTTATTATGAATACATGCACGTTATTTCACGTCTTTCAAAGTGTAATGGCTACCACCTATTTAAAATCATTCAAAGGCCTGGAGGGGTCTGGACAATTTTTATTATAACTCCTATTGGATTCTTCTGAAAGAATAAAGTCACATACACCTAGGATGCTTCAAAGTTAAGACATCCCTCTTATGTCATAATCCGGGGTTGGCTTATGCACACTCTTCAGTAACATTGCATATTGATGGCATGCTAAAATATGTAGATTCAAATGCATATTTATTTGAACAGAATGGAAACAATAGATTGCACTGCATATTGCCTTTCTTATTGCGTCTGAAACCTATATTCAAGTTTGTGATACTGTTCTTTTAAATTATGATTTTGGGAAACACCTTTGAACTATACTGACATTCAAAAGTTTGGTATTAGTGAGATTTTAATGTTTTTTTCTTTTAAAGAACTTTCTCAAGCTCATCAAGGCTGTATCTATTTCATCAACAAAAAAAAAACATTTTGTGAAATATTGTTGCTATTTAAAATGACAGTTTTGTATTTTAATATACTTTAACATATAATTTATTTCTCTGAAGCAAAGCTGAATTTTCAGCATCATTATTCCAGTCTTCAGTGTCACATGATCCTTTAGAAATCATTCTAATATGCTGATTTATAATCATTGTTGGAAACAGTTGTGCTGCTAAATATTTTTTGGTACTTGTTATACTTTTTTCTTTGATTCTTTGATAAATTCCTTCATAAATAAAAAGTTAAAAAGAACAGCATTCATTCAAAATTTTGTGTTACAATAAACACCACTATTGAAAAGTTTCTAATCACTACTTTTATTCAGCAAGGATGTGTTAAATGGATAAAAAGTGATAGAAAGACATGTAGAGTATAGACTTGTATTGTTAGAAATGATTTATATTTTAAATAAATGTTCTTTTTAACTTTTTTATTCATCAAAGAATTTAAGAAAAAAGTATCACAGGTTCCAACAGTTTAAACAATGATAATATATCAGCATATTATAATGATTTCTGAAGGGTCATGTGACACTGAATACTGGAGTAATGGCTGAAGAAAATTCAGCTCTGTGTCACAGAAATAAATTATTTTTTATTTATATTAAAATAGGAAACCAATACTAAAAATTACAGTAATATTTCACAATATTACTGTTTTCTCAGTATTTTTGATCAAATAAATACAGTCTTGGTGAACATTACTGACTCCATTAAAAAGACGAGAAAAAAACATTACGTTGGGGTGCAAACAAAAACATAACTTACAATAATTTACATAACCAGTTTGGAAGCATAGTACATAATACAGGGATTTTTGTGAATCTCTTTATGTTAGTGAATCGACCAGACAAACTAGACAGAACCAGACTTTCCAATGTTACACATGTGAGGTAGAATTGTTTAGGGTGAGCTGATTCACTATGTAGCAAATTAGCTCAAATACAAATAAATCAAATCAGAATCATTTAAGATTCTTTAGGGAATTTGAACAGAATCGCTGTTTTACAGCGGATCACTGAGTCGGTCTGCGATTCAGTAAACGAGCCGTATAACATCAACTCTGCGCTGGATATTAAAATC
>JAUMHE010000055.1:10905644-10921777 GCA_032359235.1 Enteromius mattozi
TCTTTGTGGAATTCGGCTCCTCATGTTTCAATGTTCCGATCGAATCTTAAGTGTCTGATTCACTCTGATATGCTACAACTAAAATGAATCTTTCTTTCCTATGGTACAAATGAGAGAGATAATTGTTGAGGATGAACCGATTCACTAGATTGAATCAGACTTTCCATCACTACATATCCACCTTTTCCTGAGTAACCACTAAGCGCTGAAGTAATCTAACTTCTGTCTGGATGCTGTCCTGTTTTCTGGTAGAATACAGTTGAGTCACTGCAAAAAGACTGTTATTGCTACATTATAATGCTTTTTAAATCTTTAATTTTTATAGGTTTAACAATATATTATCAGCTCGCAATATGTAAATCTGACCACTAGAGACTGGAAATGTAAAGCATCATTCCAGTTTGTGTCAGGCCAGATTCCTGTGCTCAGGAAAAAGGTGGATGAGAGGAAGAATCATTTAGGATTAACCATTTCATTATAATAACCAGAAACAACCGAAAATCTCATTCCCAAACAACTTTTAGGGTTTTGCATCCATATTCTGCGAAACATTGCAAACACGAACAAGTGGAGTGATACAAACAGTGAAAAATCCAAGAGTTGTTGGACTGCTTTATTACAACTCTACAAGCCAAGTAGATTTGAAGACCAGAACTAACTGTTGTATATTTATAATTAGATAATTGTCTTTTCTCTCTCTCACGCTCCCTTTATCTGATAGGGTGTCCTGCTATTATCAGGATCCCCTTGGGTGTTAAACGATCACATAATTTTCCCATGATAATGCTAAAGACTTTGAAATGGCTTGTGATGTTGACACACTGAACTTTAAAGGCCACTCAAGAAGCAAAGACCATTTCCAAACTGGCATGAAGTGACACTGGGTGTCTATTTAAAAGACAGAACAGAAATTTTATCCTGGCACTCTTGGCATTTGAATATATTAATGGGTTAATGCAGATGGCAATGTCCTCATAAATGTCCTGGCAAATGCCTGAATCCTGATCTTATCATGTCACACCTCTTCTATAATAGATCACAAAAATGAACATGCACAAAGCCATTCAAAGCCATTTGCTAATGCACACTCTTTTGCTTTCACATTTCTCAGACACTTTTCCATCCAAAGTGACTAACAGCGAAGTTACATCGCTTGCATCATGTGCTACCAGAAAAGCTAATGTTGCAGCTAACATGCTACTCTTGAAGTGTGCTTAAATGTATTGAACATATTTAAATCTTGAAAGGATATTTTTATACTTTTGTACTTTCGGATAATATAATATTACTGAAATAAGGGCAATTAATTAATGACTTTCTTTTCTTAACACACTTTTTAAAAAGTGCACTTCGTAATAATGTGAAAAGTTTATTTTAAATGAATAATTATGCCTTAAACTTTGAAAGTAGTCCACTTTTTGACATATTGTATGTAAAGTACTGTTATGTTATTATAAATTTAACTGTATTGCATTATTTGATATTACATTTCTGTAAAAAGATATACTTTAATTGTATTAAACTGCAACTTCATACTGCATATTTTACATGTACAGTATATTTAAATACATGGCATACAAGTTTTGGTAACTCTTTATTTTACGGTTAAACCTATTAGCTGCTTATTAGCATGCATATTACTACAATATTAGCCATTTATTAGTAGTAATTAAGCACATGTATTCTACATCTCATCCCTTATTCAACGTGTACTCTTTTAAAAGTGTGCTAAAATGTCCTTTAACTGGAATATGAGTGGGAAAAAAATGGCATGATCTCATAATTACATCATCTGCTATGGACTTATCTTTAAATATATGCTAAAGACTAAAATAAGTTTCATCATTGCATCATACTGCCATCAGATGTGCGTTTAAGTCGAAAATCTAATGCATTATAAAGTCTCCTTCGGATCTCATTCATGACTTTAAAACAATGAGCGCTCGCCGGGCAGCCAAGCTTATTCAGAGAGGAAAATGAAATATATCCATTCGCTTTTCACCCCCTCTCAACATCTATGCATCATTTTCATCTAATTGTTCCCTCTATTCTAGCAGCTCTTTGTCAGGGGCCACATGGGAGAGGGGAAAATTACAGACTACCTGATAATTAGCAAAGTTCACAGTAGAACTTGGATCTGTACAGAACTAGCGGCTCCACGCTAGAGCCGGCTTTCTCTTAGCAACTAATTAAGTCCGCCTCTGAGGGCTCCTACTGTGGTGGAGGTAGATGCTGCAACAGCAGAATCCAAAAAAAGAGAAGAGAGAGAGAGGAAGGAAGAAAGAGCGAGAAATAGTTAGACTTGCTCTCGCCTTTTTTAAACCGAGGAATAAAACTGACTGTAATGCTCCTGGTGTTTTATTATTTGTTTCAGACGTAAATGGATTTCTTTCCCAAATGGAAGCATCAGTGGTGGTCACCATTACACACCACTCCAAACAGCGAGGCTTGTTCAGCTCATGACACACTTTAATTATTATAATGGCATTATCCATATCCGTCGATGTAACACGTAGAGAAGGAACAGCTGAGCGCAGTGGGTGTTAAGCGCAGGTTTTTAATCTCCTGCAGTTGAATTAAGTTTCTATCTAAAGAAGACTTTATTGGTGATGCTATCATCATCACTGCAACAGATTATTAAGCGGGATGCATCATCAAATGTCATCGCTCGTACACGTCGGGTAGCGAGATTATCTCCTCAGGGGCCTTATTGGATATAATTATGATTTTTGTGTTTGTTTGTTTTCATTTAGTTTGAATTTTTCTTACCCTGCTGGGCAGAGCGATGTTTTGCGCTCAAGTGCCGTGTGCAGCATGTCACTTCCCTTGGAGTGTGCGCTAGTGCATACTCTGAAGGGAAGGAAAAAATGAAAACAAATTTAATGTAAAACGGTGTAAAGGTTTCTCTAATTAAACCCAATCAGTGGAATACAGTTAGATTTGTAAAACTATAAGACATGTTTTTTTAATTGGGCGGATGGGTCAATAGAATGACATATAGACAGATAGATAGATAGTGTTCTATAGAAAGATAGAAAAAATAATAGAATAATAAAACAACAGACAGATAGACAGACAGAGATAGATAGATAGATAGATAGATAGATATCATTCTAGATAATAGAATAATAGAACAACAGACAGATAGACAGACATAGATAGATAGATAGATAGATAGATAGATCATATAGATAATAGATATTATTCTAGATAATAGAATAATAGAACAACAGACAGATAGACAGACATAGATAGATAGATAGATAGATAGATAGATAGATAGATCATATAGATAATAGATATTATTCTAGATAATAGAATAATAGAACAACAGACAGACAGACAGACATAGATAGACAGATAGATAGATAGTGTTCTATAGAAAGATAGAAAGAATAATAGAATAATAGAACAACAGACAGATAGACAGACAGACATAGACAGATAGATAGATAGATAGATAGATTAGAATGAACGATAGAACGAACGATAGACGGATATACATATAGATAGATAGATAGTTATAGAAAGAATAATAGATAGATAGATCGATAGATAGATAGTTATAGAAAGAATAATAGATAGATAGATAGATAGAATAGAATAAAATAGAATAGAATAGAATAAACGAACGAACGAACGAACGAACGGACGGATAGATAGATAGATAGATAGATAGATAGATAGATAGATATTATTCTAGATAATAGAATAATAGAACAACAGACAGATAGACAGACATAGATATATATAGATAATAATAATAGATAGATAGATCGATAGATAGATAGTTATAGAAAGAATAATAGATAGATAGATAGATAGATAGATAGAATAGAATAGAATATAATAGAATAAACGAACGAACGAACGATAGATAGATAGATAGATAGATAGATAGATAGTGTTCTATAGAAAGATAGAAAGAATAATAGAACAACAGACAGATAGACAGACAGACATAGACAGATAGATAGATAGATAGATATAGATAGATATAGATAGAACGATAGATAGATAGTGTTCTATAGAAAGAATAATAGAATAATAAAACAACAGACAGATAGACAGACATAGATAGATGGATAGATGGATAGATAGAGCGATAGAACGATAGATAGCTAGAGAAAGAACGATAGAATGAACGATAGAACAAACGATAGATAGATAGATAATGTAGATAGATACATAGATAGATAAATAGATAGATAGATAAAGAAAGAAGGATAGATGATAGTTGTAAAATAAATCCCTTTGATAAACACCTCCGGAATCATTCTTGAAAGTCACTGCTGTGAACAGAGCACCAAAAGAGGACAGCTGAAGCCATCCAGAAGTGACGTCTGGGCATTTGTGGCCGTCCTCACGCGACTCCAGCGGCACGGAGAGACTGTTTGTGATGCAATCCAATAGAGACACGTCTAGCGAGCGAGCAGACGAGGCTAAGGCAGAGGCAGTCATTATTTTCTGTGCAATTAGAGGAAACCTGAAGTCCTTGATAACGAGCGCAAAAAATGCCACATAATTAGAAATACACCACAAACACCATTATTGTCAGGAGAACACGGCCGTATAATGAAGCAATTATAAATGAGCGGCTGAGCTCCTGTCATTAATTTCAGCTTTTAAGGATGCAAGAAGATGAGCAGAGGCTAAATGTTTCAGAGAGAGTGAGCGCTGAGAGGGTGCTTAAGGTAGTCAATGCTGTCAAAACCACTTGAGGTTCCCCTCAACGGCCAGATAAAGCCTTAAGTGCCCTGTGGAAAGACTCCTCTGAGCCCGAGTGTGAGAGGAAGAGCTTTGAGTGTTAACTCCTAAGTTATTATGGCCGTCACAAGCAGGGAGTTTATAAACGTTGGTGCCCAAGTTTACATGAGAGCTGACCTTGATGTAAAACCTTAGTCTTGAGCTAACCAACAATCAACCAAACCTACATTATTAAAACGTGTTCCTGAGAGCAAATAAAAGTGCTTCACGATGCCATAGAAGAACCTCGTTGTCTAAATGGTTCTTTACAAAACAGTGAGTTATTCCTGGATTCTGATTGGTCAGCAGCAGTGTTTTATTCACGATACAGCATGGCCATGACCGCTTTACCCAACGTTCTGTGCATCACTGAGCAAAACCCTTAGCAACATAAACAATTGCTAATACAGCATAAAAATGTTTATGTATTATGTATTTCAGCGAAATGAAATGTCTGTTGTTTATTTAATGAAGTATAAGTGACCCCTGCTGACGTTATGTTTCATCTTTCATCTTTAATTTTGAGACCACGCCCTTCCCCGTCTAATAAAAGTTTCTCATGTGGATGTGCGCGCATCTATTTGAAAACCTGCAGTTTCTGATGTAAGGAGGGAATATTGCTATCTATGAGTTTTCTGTTTCAGGTATGGTTTTGTTTGTCCATATGTCCATCAGTTTACACTGTGACTCTTGCAATCTCGTAGTACGCCACAAATCGGTCTGTCATGCTGAGAGATAAGTACGTGTGTGAGAAAATAACATATATAGTGTTAAAAAAATAAATGATTCAGCTGACAATGAGCTATTCTCTGCTATTCTCTATATTTATTTACGCTGAGAGGCGTGTTTGAAACATTCTCTTGCAGTTCATGGGACTATTTTTTAAAAGGAAGAACTGAATTTAATGAATTTGCTTCAAGAAAGTAATATTTCAATACATAGAATTTTGGTTTTTATATTTTTTATCGTGTGGTAACTATTTTATAAAAGCAATAAGGTACTCGAGGCAGTGCTGTTTCATGAATAAATCACAGCCGAAATCACACCCTTTAAAAGGTTAGTTCACCCTAAAATGAAAATTCTGTCATTAATTACTCACCCTCATGTCGTTCCAAACCCATAAGACCTTCGTTCATCTTCGGGACACAAATGAAGATATCTTTGATGATATCAGAGAGCCATCAGACCTTCCATAGACAGCAATACAACTGAAATGATCCAGACCCAGAAACGTAGTAAAAACACCAGTAAAAAATGTCCATGTGACATCAGTTAATCAACTACAGTTTTGCGACGATAGGAGAATATTTTTTGGCGCAAAGAAAACAAAAATAACAATTTACTCAACCATTCTTCTCCTATGACATACGTCTTCTGTCATTTTCCCGCGTAAGTGTATCCTTTCTTCTAGACGGAAACAGCCGCAGATTACGTACATATGCATACTTTCACCCGGATGTAAACAAGGCTGATTACGGCAAATAAGTTAATGCTTGCGTATACGGTGCGTTGAGCATGGCGGAAGATGTAAGTCACGGGAGAAGAGTAAATTATGTTATTTTTGGGGGTTTTTTGCGCAGAAAAGTATTCTAGTAGCATCGCAAAACTGAAGTTGATCTACTGATGTCACATGGACTGTTTTACCAGTGGTTTTGCTACGTTTCTGGATCTGGATCATTTCATTTGTATTGCTGTCTATGGAGGGGCTGATGGCTCTCTGATATCATCAAAAATATCTTCCTTTGTGTTCAGAAGATGAACGAAGGTCTTATGGGTTTAGGGTGAGTAATCAATGAAGCCGTGATTTTTTCATGGTACAGCACAGCCTCTCGTACCTTATTGCTTACATAAAGTACCTTTAACATCTGAAGAACCCTTTTGCTTCACAAAAGGTTCTTTGTGATGAAAGAAGGTTCTTCATATTTTAAAAAGGTAAAGAAGAGATGGTACTTTAAAGAACCTTTGACTAAATGGTTCTCTGTGGAACCAAAAATACTCCATCACTGTGAAGAACTTTTATTTTTAAGATAAAGGGTTCAAAAGGGGAGTTTCACAGTGATACCAAAGAACAACCATTTAAGGTTCCACAAAAAAATTTAAATTAACAGATCTTAAAAAAAAAACATTAATTTTTATTTTAAAGAACATTTTCATCATCTAAAGAACCTTTTTCCACTATAAAGAACTTTATATGCAATAAAAAGTTTTCATGGACGGTAAAGGTTCTTGATGGAACCATCAATGCCAATAAATAACCTTTATTTTTTAATAGTGTCATGTGCACTATCAATGGTAAAACGAGCGAGTTACACTTTTAAAAATAAAAATAAAGGTACTTTATTGGCATATGCTTGTTCAGCTCTTTGTAACAGAAAATGATTCTTGAGATTATTAAAATGTTATTCTCACAAAGGTTTTTTTAAGATTTGATCACTGAAAGGTATACTTTGTGAAACCAAAAATCAAAGTTCTTCTATGTCATCGCTCTGATGGAACCTTTATTTTTAAATGTACGTTGCTAATCATGTTAGCTTGTACGCTTAAAGTCAGATAGAAAGCTTAATTACGGCCACACTTGGAGGAAAGAGAAAAACTGCTCATCCACGAAAATAACTCAAACGTATTGATCTCGCTTTGAAATGCACACGCCGCTCTCCTTAAACCCCGCCAATTAAAAAAGTGGGGGTGAATTTCATTAAAATGCCACACGCTTAGTCTTGATCCACCACCACAGCCCAACCAGCGCAAACAAGCGGACATAACGCTTTATTAATGAGAATTTTTCTTCTTTGATTGCTCTCCTGCATCAAGACGATCGGCGATGAAATCCTAGGCCGCTGCAGTAAAGAACGACGAGCAGAATATGCGCTAAAGCATCGTGCGTTAAACATGAAAACGGCAGTCCCTTCTTGTTCTCACACATGCACACACACACACCGCATTGAACTCCAAAGACGTTGGCGTCATCCAGCACACTTAGAAATACAATCTTATTAATAGAAAGGCTGGTGCTACAGGCACACTACATCATTATTGTCTTGAGAATGCAGTGCTAGAGAAGGAGGCAATTAGGCTGAGGAAGCTGCGAGGTTGCCATTATTTTAGCATTTAATGACCAGGCGCTACGGCAGGGGCTTGATGCAGAAATGAGGGTCTCAGCTCTGAAATTATGCATTATCTGGCAGATCTTAGTGCACCCCCCTAAGACTCCCTCTCCTTCACCATGAATAAATTTACATGGGAATGCTTATTTCTCTAATTTAGGCAGTAAAATTAGAATATACAATACAAATCTACCCATGGAAGACAAGCATCTACTCACTGTTTTGGTTTTTAATGACCCTGTTTCATGTCTTCCTGTGCTTTTCTTTTTAGTTATGGGGCGGGGGCTGGGACAGACTTGTGGAAATGAGAATTGTATCTTTCCTCCATTAGTTTAGATACGCATTTTGAACATGGAAGTATATTTTGAGGCCTGTATAGGAAGTTAGCCTCATATTAGTGGTAGAAACTCTTTAAAAGTGAGAGCATCTTTGACTAAAACAGCAAATTCTTAAGGAATGGTAACATTGCTAATGTGATGAACTAGACTCCATAAAAGTTAAATGAAGTTTTGATCTATTTAAGCATCAAATAAATATCCAGTAAACATCTTAAATGCCAAGTAGAATGTTTTCAAACAGGTTTCATAAACACTCACCATGTCTGTCATTGGTCAATCAAATAGAAAGCCCCGCCCCAAACTCTGTCACTGTTGCTGTTGCTGTGCTGTGCTGGTCGGGATGCTGAAACAAACAGAGTAATGTTTTGAAACCATTGTTTAAAACTTGACCATTAAACTACAAATGGCATATTTGGCTTACTATGACTGCATAATGCTAGGAGAAAGTATTTTAACCTCCAAAAATGTTAAAAAATGACATCTTTCAGACAAAAAAAGCACACATTATATATTTGTATTTAAATAATGCTGAAATAAATTGAATAATATATAATAACTTTGAAAAACAAAAATGGAAATGGTGGCAACTAGTTAAAATAAAAGACTGTAAAGTTAAGCTGAAGTACTACAATTATTTTAAAAATAAATAAATGAAAGCTAAAATCTATATATGTATCCTATTAAAAACAATAGACACCGTGTGTGTGTGTGTGTTTATAAATTAAACATTAAACTTGTAAGCAAATGATGTGTCAATGACGTTATGACATTTAAACAATTTTTATATTATACAATTATTATGTTTACCTTTCCTTTAAAATGCTAAAAAAAAAAATCATGTTTACATTATGATTATGATGCCTCTTTGACAATATATACATGAAATTATAAAGCAGCCTTTATATTTTAGGGTAGTATTATAGTTTGGGCCTTTGGCATGGAAACATTCAGAAACCCTCATCCTCATGCTCCATGAAACATAATTTTGCCATAATACAGAATTACCCTCGGCCTGCGACTATAATATCACTAAAACTAATTTGTCTGACTCTCTCTGCTACTCTCATAACCCCGACGTGTCGACAAGGCCCTCATCTGCACTGTCAGCTGGAGCTCTTCTAGGAGCATATTCCTGCATAAGAAGTTTCAGCCATCCGATGAAGTCAGGACTGAGGAGACGCGTCTCTCACTGCTAAGAGATGTTCATCATTCTTGATCTGAGTCTGTCAGGCCCTGGTGTTTTAGTGCCTCTTGCTATTAGGCAGAATTGACAGGCCAAGAAGGTAGCGAATAGCAGAAACGTGTGAAATTAAGGAGGGCGTCGTGTGCGTGTTTGTGTGTGTATGCGTGATGGGAGAGAGCAAGTGAAGTGTGGCCGTCATTTAATCTGCAATTTATCAGTTTAGGCTGCACCTTGTTACAATGGAGCGAAATTGTTGCTGCCTTCAGGAGAGATGAGATGGCGTCTCGTCTCTTCCATTGCAGCCCCTCTCTCTCATTCCCTCTTTCTCTGCATGCACCTCTTAATGTAGTCTGACAGCGGGGGGCCGGATGGAGTGGGAGAGATATGGTGGAGAGGTATTTTTTATTGTTATTATTATTATTTCTGAAAACCCTCAATTAATATATAGCATTGTCATCTCCTCCATGGGTGAGCGGCTATAACTGTGTGGCAGAGAGAGAGAGAGAGAGATGCCTGTGGAGGTTTGTGTGTCATATAGGGCCGAGGTCACACACTCAGGTCGGTTGCTTCGGGAACATACTCTCACAAACATACACACACATCACTTCTATAACACTGAGAACATTCATTTCAGGGCAATCAATGCTTAATTGGCATTTTTCCCATTAGGGCTCTCTATTAATGTCTTTTTAAATCAGATTTGTATGAGTTGTGAGCTAGTTCATGTTAGATTTCCCATTTTAGAAGCCTAATCGAATTACCTCATTGGGCTTCTGTGGAATGGTATTTTTCTATATCCATGACAATATTCAATTTAAATGGCCTCCCTGCTAAACAGGTTGACAAGCATAGTGTATTAATCTTAGCGCAGTGTCTCCTGAAATGACATGCAATCTGCAACCCGCTTAGTTGCGTTTACGCGGACGGACGTTTGCGAATGACGTGTCCATCATGACATGGAAAACAACTCCACCCATGGTTTTGGCGGAAAAAAATCGTTGTCTGGTTTTGTTCTGCAGTACTTTTTTTTTAAAAGAAATTATTAATTGTATTCAGCAAGGATGCACTTGGTATTTAAAGGGATAGTTCACCCAAAAATGAAAATTCTGTCTTTTACTCACCTTTGAAGTCTCCTAGGTGCATGTGACTTTCTTCTTTCAGACGAATCCAATCAGAGTTGATAAAAATTGTCCAGACCCCTCCAAGCCTTTGAATGGGTTTAAATGGGTGATATCTGTTACACTTGAAATAGCATGAGGGTGAGTAATAAATGAACATGTCTTAGAAAAAACATTAATTGTGTGCATTTTGAGATAAAACAATGACACTGATATATTTTCATATCAGTCAGAGGAAGTTTCTTTAAGTTGATAGAGCTAAGGCTAACATTTTAGTCTTGGACAAGCCTTAAGCCTATGTATGTGAAACCTGGGGTCTGAGTTTGTTTTCCACTAAGTTTGGTGTAATACTTTATTTTAGAGTTTTATTTTATTTTTGAGTTGAGTTGAGTTGAGTTGAGAAATAAATACTTTTATTCACCAATGATGAATTCCAGGGATCAGTAATAGTAATATTATTATCATTATTATTATTAGCATGAAGAACATCAAAAGAACCTTGTAAATATTACATCTAAAAAAACAGTAGCCTATAAATAAAGGTTCTTTACTGGTTTTAATGGCTCGATGAAGAATTCCTCCATTCTACAAAAGGTTCTTTATAGTGCATAAAGGCTATTTAGATTATTAAAAGAAAAAATATATATTTTAAGAACTGTTCCCTGAAAGGTTCATTGGGGAACCAAAAATGGTTCTTTAATGATCATTAATCATTGTTAAATGTTAGGTTCTTCATAGAACCATGAAAGCCAATAAATAACTTTTATTTTTAGGAGTGTATGCGTTACCCGATTTTGTTTAGTAGTCCCACTCATAAGACTAAGTGCCGGGGCATTAACGGTCAGCGGGACACTGGACTGAGCATTGCAGAGCCACTATCACACAGCACTTTTTCTACAAGAGCCTCTTTAACGCAGAACAAATTCACCTTTGTTAACCTGCTGGGCTGACAAGCAGGGCAGGGAAGCCAGGACCAGCCCTGTTTAATGCCTGTGCCCTGTAAAACAGCATTGCGCAGCAGAAAAGTCAGGCCTGTGTTAAATACCTGCAGGGCATACTCCAGGCAACCGGGGAGAAGAAGAGAGAAATGGAGGGAGGAAAAAGAACTAGGGCATCTAAAAAAAGGAGAGACGGGGAACAGGAACTCTCACCTGGCAGGATTTGATGACACACATAAGTTGTAGGATGTAATTCAAACTAAGTTTAAGAGAATCAGAATATTCAGCACATCGACAAAACATTGAATTACTCACAGGTTTGTAACATCAAATCTAAATCTTAAGTAATAATTTTATGAGTTTTAAAATATTACATTTTACCCTGCAATATAGCTTTAATAACAGCACGGCCAATAGATAAGGTCTTGGCAGTTACAGAAAACAAATTATTTCAGCTAAATAAATAAATACTTGTAACTTTATAAATAACTGCAACATTTTTCATGACACTGGAATTTTACTAAATAACTTGTGCTGCTCATAACAAATATAAAAACTATCATTCAAAGGTTTGGGGTCAATATTTTTTATTTTATTTTAAAATTATCAAAACTGACAGTAAAGACAAAATAATTTTTTATTTCGAATAATGTTGTTCCTTTGTTATTTTTTATTCATCAAAGTATCCTGGGAAAAAAAGTGTATCCTGGTTTCCATGAAAATATTAAGTACAACTGTATTCAAATAATAATAACTGTTTCTCAATCAGCAAATTAGCATATTAGATTGATTTCTGAAAGATCATGTGACACTGAAGACTGTAATTGCTACTGAATATTCAGCCTTGTCATCACATAAATAAAATTACTTTTTTAAATATATAAAAATAAAAAAGTTACTTTAATTCTAATAATATTCTTGTAATAATATTTGACAATATGTTTGTCTATTTTACTGTATTTTTGATTATATAAATGCAGCTGTATATATATATATATATATATATCACCAGTTAACAGTTGCATATACAGTATATAATATTTATTTAAAAAATCAGTTTCATAAACATATTTTGGACCCTAGAAGCTCTGTCACTCATTTTACCTTAAATGTTTTGTTACTTTGCTATATATAGTCAATTAAAACATTATCTTTCTTACTGTACAAGTTTTTACCTTTTAATTCCTAGCAGCCTGTTCTCTGGCATCATTACTTAACCAAAATAGATCACGCACCACACAGACACACAACCCTATAGAGCAAAAAACAGAATGTAAGTAATGTACAACAATACTGAGAATAATAAACAATAGTTATGTGATAATATTCATAGTTAATTTTTTAGTTCTGAAACAAACAGCAACAAATGCTTTAAGGCTATCTGTTACTATAAGAAAATTACAAAAAAGCGTCCTACCAGTAATCTGAGTTCTGAGATCTCTTCAGCCATGACATCTGTTTTTTTCCTCAAACGTGGATTAAACTCTCCTCCGATGAAGACATGAGTTGACATCCTCTGCTCACTGCGTGTCGGGATTCGAGACAGCTCACTTTTCTATCGGGCACGTCGCCAGACAGCCTGCCCTGGGTCAGGTCTTCATAGGAGGAGGGCCACCGTGGCCAAAGACACATTTGCTTGTAACTTCTGTCACCTGTTGCTTGAGGGACAAGGCAGCATGACTGAGAGCAGTCACATCAGTGCAGAAGAAGCTACGGAGGCCCTATCAGAAAGTGGAAAACTGTGCGCCCGTCAATTTAGTTTCCTCAGGCACATCAGTGGCCCAGCTCAGAGCTCATTTCTCATATTAACGCTGACAGAAATCAGCAAAGCAGGCGTCAAGCATACATACTTAGGCCAGATCGCTCTCACTCGGAGGGAGCCATTGGCTACAGATGATGCATGTCTGATTGATCGTGCTGGTGGACTTTAGAGACGTCTCAGATAAAATATATCAACATCTGAGATGAGCATTCTATAGGCTGAGGTGAACACTAACATAAAGTGATCTTAAAGGGACAGTTCACCTTTAAAAAATCTTTTATCAGACTCTTGTCATTTCAAACTTGCATGTCTTTCTTCCTTCGGCAGAACACAAAATAAGATATTTCAAAAAACCTTTTTGGCCCTGACATCAGTCGGGTCCAAAACAACACTGACTCTTGTGGACAAAAACTGGGACATTTCTCAAAATGTTCTTGTGTGTTCCACAGAATTAAGTAAATACCTCCTTTAGTAAATTGATCCAAAACTGACCAGGTTTACTGCAAATTATATTTCAAAGAATGTTTTTTGGTCATACACTTAAAGCCAATATGATCCAAAACACTCTGCACCCCATTGAAAAAACAAAAACACCGAGACTTTTCTCAAAATATGATTGTTTGTGTTCCACAGAAGATAGTTCTACACGCTTAACTTGATATGTGTGTGAGTATTTTATTTTGTATTTTTATTTATTTTATCAAAACATACATATTCCTACTCTTGCTGTGAATAATTTATCAGTGCATGTGTTCCAAAGTAAATAGTTTAACTTTAATTCAAATCTAATATCTTGCTCATACTCTAAAACGACTTTTCTTTCATTATGACATCACTTAGGGGCAAACATCTATTTAGGCCTTAATTCTAAAACAATTCTGGCTCAGTTCTTACACAAATCCCCCTGTTTTGCCATCAGATCAACAGTTTTATACTGATTGACAATACAGTGATTCTCAAAGGGCCTCAGCAAACCTTCGCAACCTCAGTGTTTTTTTTTTTTTAATAAGTCAGGAACAATACAAATTAATAATAGATCAAATCAGCCAGATATAGGATGACTACTAATAATAAAACCCTTAATATTGTTTAGATTATGTTAACCGTTTTAATTAAAACACTTTTTATAACACAGATGTACAGCACTGAACTGAGATTTAATCTATTTAGCTTATTTATTTTTTATTACAGTTTAAGTACCAGAGGTGAATATCTGCTTTAATTGAAGGACCTTCTAATATTGTATTGGAGTCAAAACATTGAGAACTACTGTGTCTAAAAAATAAAAACTCTTAAATGCATCACACTGCGCAAATAAAATTGTGAATGCCAAGCTGACGTTTTGAAGAGTATATTCTCAACAAAACATAAAAACAATTCATACTGTATATATTACAAGACACTCCTTAGGAGCTGAAGCACCTAATATTCTTACAAGATCTTTAAAACGCCACATATTTTATGCCGATATTATTAATCTCCCGTATAATAAGCTTATCTGCTGCAGAAAGCTGCATTAAAGACTCACATCCTCAGGTTTTTAACGGTCATGCTTTTCACTAACACAATTTAGGCGGCCAGCTCAACTCGTTTCTAGATGAACAACACGTTTGGAGCTGAAGACCCTGGTTTTGTTCTGGTATTTGGTTTGGATGCTGAACGTCTCTCATGTCCATGCTGCAATCCCAGTGTGTGCAGGTTGAGCCGGGTTTCATTATTTACATCTCTGCGGATCCTCCTGAGCTCTAATCTGCACGTCTCACAGGCTCCTCGGGGCTATTTCATTTAGCTTTAATATGTGCGTTTGACGTTTTGTTCATTTAGCTTCCCCCTTTAATTTAATTGACATGCTGCTGCCTTGTTTTGTTTGTTCTCGCCTGTGTAGGGATGGGTTTTTTTCTCATCTTCTAATGCTTCTATAATGCTGCGGTTGTGTTAGAACTTTTATTGTGCGTGGACAGACAGAGAAAATGAATTTATGCAAGCATGCTTATGGGAAGGTAAAAGTCAGTGACTTTTTCATTACGATACAATTGCATGCGGTACCTGTGGGCATCAGCAGAATTGTGTTGCGTAATCTGATTGACTGAATAATAACCAGCTGATATTACGAGAATGCCATTATGTTGGCTATCGATTATGTGCATTGGTTAATGTTGCCTTTAAATTAGCAGTTATTTAATAGTGTAGAACGATGGTAAACTTATTTAAAAAAGCACTGAGAAAACGAGAGCAAAGAAAGGGCTGTGATTTTCAAAAGCATAAACTTATAGTTAATTGTTAAACTTATTTACATGGTACAATTTTTTTATATGTATCTATTTTAGCTCACGTGCAGCTGCTCTGGGGCCTAGACCAGAAATATTTTTCCAAAAGTACAGTTATATAAGAGCCATGAGCTCACACTTTTCATTTTAAGATGGTTTAAATGAATGTTAAAGCAATTGTAAATTATTTTATTAAGGATTATTTTCTTTAAAACTTTCTTTAGACTTAAGAGCAGTCTATAAAAAAATGCTATTATAATTTTTAAATGTAACGTTAAATCTCACATTATGGTTTTGTATAATGTATAAACATAACCCTTCTAATGAGAACAAGCTTATAAATAATAATAACAATAATTCTTATTATTCAGCCACGTTATTTACATTTTTCTGATTATTAGAGGTTTATATCTTAAAGTACCATTTTGCATACATTCCATTTGAATTATTACTGATTGTCTAAATTGTGTAGGCTGTTTTGAAGGGAGGTTTCACAAAATGGTGTGTGTTTTAGCTACAGTATCTGAATGTGTTCTTTGTTTCGGGGACAACAGAAGCGTTGGTCTCAAATGGCGCGGCTGCCATCTGGCGGTCACTGCGAGAATGACACCCCCTCAGACCTACTAATGTGTACACACTGACTGACATTATTCTATCAATCGCATATATTATTATAA
>JAUMHE010000055.1:10925213-10948856 GCA_032359235.1 Enteromius mattozi
AACTTAAAGCACCAATCAAATCAGAAAGATAATGTGTATATATATGTGTGTGTATGTGTCTATATATATATATATATATATATATATATATATATATATATAGAGCTCTAAAGGCTACAAAAGCTAGAGGAAAAGAACGCATTACATTTTATTCATCCCTTTATGTACATAGTCGGAGGTAGAACTAATTGTTCTAAGTGCATCTACTATATTTAGGACCAAAACCAACACCCAGCCCTAAGCGTTTGCTTTTAGATGTTTAGGAGCAACATTAAAAGATAGATGTGAAGCGGGAAATTCTGACAACCACGTGAAATATTAAGAATACATTTCTTTTGCCCTAGTTCTACTGGTGTGCAAAGGTTAGTGGGAAGTTCTGATCTAATAAAGATAATTTAACAATAATACATAGAGCTTGATATTTTATATTCCTGTTTAAATAATATACTGTATTGTAATTAATTTGATATCAAGAGCAAAAACTGTTCTGAAGAATATGTGCTAGCTGTTAGGGGGTTATGACACGAGGTAGCCTGTATCAATTCATATATTTTCCTCAACATCAATACACTAGCATTGATAATGATGCCACAGTGTTAAAATGTTCTTTGCTATCTAAACTCACACAACACACTGTCAGAAAAAAAAAAAAATTATGCAAAAATTGTACCAGTTTGTCACTGGGACGTCCCCCGTATTTACCCCTAAAAGGTGCGTGTTCGTACTTAAAAGTACTGCTATAACCATTTAGGGGTAAATAAAGTGTCTCTACTAGGGAAAGTCCCAGTGACAAGTTCCTGTACCCCTACACTTTTTTTTTTCTAAGAGTGAACCTCAAATTACACAAAAACTACTTGGGAACTGCATTATAAAAATAACAAACCATTTAATCCTACAAAAGTAAGAACTCTGAAACAACACATGGAATTTCAACACAAGTAAAGTTCAGTAGCGAACTAAATAAAAATATTATCTGGGGTGGACGACAGCAATAACTCTAATGGTAAGACCATATCCAGCAGTCCATCTAATCAACACAAATCCTCATACTGACTGTCCAAATGCAAGGTGTTTCTACTTGGCATGTTGTACTTTTTTTATTTCATGTTTGTTATTAATAGCATAGTGGCGTTTAGCCAGGCTTGACTTTGACAGATCCGACTTCCTCACTTCTAGGAAGACGCAAGAAATGCGAAATGTGGCAGAAAATCCACCGAAACTAAAAGAACAAGTGTTACTGCAAATATCAGCAAGGCACTAATTTACAACTCTATCCGCTAATGTGAAGACACCCTGTTTTAGCAGCTCTCTGTGAGATTTTTATTTCCTCAACCGAACCGTGTGCATCTGCCCAACAACTAATTCACGGCACAAGTCAGTAAATAGAATAAAACATTAAATACAGGAGTTAAGTAATAAATACATTTTATTTTATATAAATATGTGGGCCCTTATTTCCAAATTGTCTGGGAAACGTAGGAAAGAATGAATGTACAATAATGACAACACCTGTTTACATTCATAGAACAAGCTGCCCTATTAAAATAATGGCATGATGAATTTGATAAACTGTAACATTGATACACTGGCAGCATCTATAGTGATGCGTTCTTCGATATGACTCGACGTGTGACTGTTAGCTGCGAACGGGGTGAGATTGCACGGTTTATACAAGGAGGACAGAATCAAGGATTCTCCTCTGAAGTGTCCCGACACGTGATCGTTGCAGGTAGTTCCTGGTCCCTTTTTCATTCGATAGGTATGTTTTAACAGAGCTAATTACTTGCTAAATCTGTGTTTAATATAAAATTTGATTCTAAGCCCCAGCACCTCCCCAGTACTACAGAAAAAGACGTGTGTTATATAAGCAAGATCAGTAGAGAGCGGCAATGTCGCCACCTGCCGCGTTATTTGTTTTTATTCGTTTAACACCCCAGCGTAGTAAAACCTGTCGTGATCATATCTAATGTTTGATCGAATTTAAACATGAAGTGTTTTTGCCTCTATGTACAGCTTTACAGACTGAGGCGGTGCGTTCTCAATGAAGGGGAGAGTTGTCTGCGCTGTCCTCTCTCTCTCTCTCTTTCTCCTTCCTGCAGTCTGCCCATACAGGTGGCTGTTCTGCTTCACTTGCGATCGTCGATGGTTTTAATGAATTCCACGGCGGCAGTGAACTGCATCCACCAATAGCACTCCTCCCCGCTCAGCCTGCTGGCGTAGAAATTATTGATGTACTGAATGGTGGACAGAAGGCAGGGTGGGTTTGCCTGGAGGGAGGGAGAGAACGAGCGAGAGGGGGGGAATTAACGTACGAGATAACATCTGACCACCCACATTGTGCATGCTTACACATTCAAGCGCACTTACAAGTTTAGAAAATCTGGTGTGGGCGTGTGCATAGAAAATGCAAATAGGTATGAGTGGGGAAAACTAAAAAACTCCCCCCACACACACACACACAATAACTAAACTTACATCAAGAAAACAAAATGACTTTAGTATTAGGATCAGTGCATTAAGTTGGTTTACAAAGAGTTTACAGGTATAAATAGCATTCAAAACTGTTTTTTTTTAATTATTATGAATACTTTTGTTTAGCACAGATGCATAAAATTGAGCAACAGTAAAAATTCCACTGTATTTTTGATCAAATAAATGCACTTTGTGGACATAAAATACTTCTTTGAAAAACAAAAATATCTTACCAACCACAAAACATTTAAATGTAAAGTATTAAAAATTAACCTTAAAAAGAATGATCTGAAGCTTTCTTTTTTTTTTTAATGTCATTTGTAGCAGTGATGCACAATATATTGGTACCATACCTGTTACTGGCTAATAGATAGTTTTTTGTTTGTTTTAAATAATAAATAAAAAAAAATTATTTAATAAGTTTTAAATAAAAAAAATAAAAAAAAATCAGCATGATATACATAAATATCACTTAAATATTTACTTCTCTCAAGTTTAAAGGCAGATTTTTGCTCCTAAGTGAAAGTTGTAGAAAGCAGACCATTAATTGTGGTTTTAAACTACTATTTATGGTCACAACATGACAAACACTTCATGTTTTTTTTAATTCTTTACACTTTTCCAGTCTTTTATGCTTAACAAAAATACTGTAATAAAAAAAATCTTGGTTTCTGCATGTCCTTATGAGTGGCATTGTCTCAAATAATGAAACAGGTTTCCGTTGCTTGACTTTGATGACAAGTTTTTTCAGCACAGTTTGTAGTGCATGCTGCCATATTAATTCAACTCAAGCTTTTATACAAATCGTTGCAAAGCAGCTTCACAGGAAAGGATTCTACTAATAATATAAGTTTCTATTAATAAAATCTCTTAGAAATGAACATTTGACAGTAGCTTAGGATGCAGAATTTATGTTCATTTTCAAAAACAGTAAAAACCTTATTTTTATATAGTGAATTTCTATATATAATTTATATAGTGAATTTAATTATTCAGACGGTTTTGAGTTTTACTAAAATGAACCATTGGCCTCCCATAATATAGATCATGATAACCACACATATAGTACCTCGATCCCATTGTAAAAATGTAACTACATAGTTTCTAACTATTTGTAGGAAGAACAGCAGTGCACAAACTCTATATCTTGATGACAAAAAACACTATGTTTTTATATTACTCCATTTAAGTGTAAATAAAAATGAATGAATTTGCCATATTTCTGCCACAACACCATGTTGCAGTTAGTGTTACTACAGTAAATACATTGTAATTAATAGCACACAGTGTTTTCCTGTTTGTCAGCGCCATTTCATCTGGATGTAATTTAATGGATGTAATTTAAACCACCGACTCATTTGTGTTGTTTGCTAAATTTGCAAGTTGCTTGTATTTGAAAGGATGTGCAGTTTTTCATTACATCTTAAAGCTGTTTAATAAAGTCATTATGTGTTATGGATGTACTGTAATTGTGATTACAGATCAAGCTGAATTTATTTGATCAACTTCTAAAGAGATATTTTTATTATATGCCATATTTGTTTACTTAGACCCCAATGCTTATGGGCCTTAGTGCCAACTATCAGAAATGATCACTGTACCGTTACAGAATGCACAACACACTTAACACAATTATGAGCATTATCACTCTATGGTTGGGTCTCTAAACTCACTTTAATCAGGACAAAGACGAGCACAGGGACAAAGTCGTCCGCCCCAGGTACAGCGTCCTCATTGGCCAGGCTGAGCAGGTTCATAATTGTGGAGCACATGCGCAGGATGCACTGTACTTTATCTCGTGGGGTCTTATAGGCATTGATGGTCCTGATCTCAGCCTGTGCTGAGGGCCACGGTGCCTCCTTCAGATACACCTGCACACAAAGATGAAATGCTATTTGTCGGTTTTTGTTTCTAACTATATTCTGAGACATAGTGCAAATAGTTACCTCTGGGATCTGCAGGGCTTTGTGATTGGCCGTCACCACTTTGGACAGTCGCTGAATGTGCTCGTGGAATAACCTTGAATAAAGAAGACATACCATTTACACAATTTTCTCGTGCAAATTAACAACAACACAGGAAGTTGAAACATGTAGTGTTTATGCAGGCATAAACAGGATCTTAATCCAATAAGATTTCATTGTGGGCACGGCAAAAAGACAAAAACCATGTCTCACTGACAAAACGCCAGAGGAATTAGTATAGGAGGAGGTTGCATCACATCTGGTTTAGACAATGTGGAAATTAACAGGAGTAAGGAAGAAGGATTTATGAGTTTCCTCACTCGTCTCTGTGGATGTCCCCATCCTGATTGGGGTAGAATGCCAGTTTGAAGATGCGGTTCATGACGCTGCGTTCGATGGCCATCTGGGCGTCCTGGAGCTGCTCTTCACTGGCGTACTGCCAGATGGCATCGTGGGCCATGGCTCCATACAGGTAACGCAGGAAATCCTCCACGGCTGCTGTCTTATCGTCAGCTGCTGTGCATCCCTGAAATGCTGCAGAACCACAAGACAGTTGGACTTAAATGCAGGGATCTCACACTATCATTTCATACAACCACTCAAATTTAGTTAGATTAAATGTACACAAGTAATTTTATTTTGCATTAAGAAAATATTTGCAGCTGCTGTAGACACTTTATTTTGCCCGTTTACAGTAAATAAAATAATTTTATTTATTTACAGAACAAATATCATGTATGCAAATTTACTGCTAAGTATTATAGTCACTTTATAGTCACTCACTTTTTATAACAATAAAATAAACGTCATATAGCAAGGATGTACTAAATTGAATTAAACACAGTTAAGCTATGTGTAATGTTACAAATTATTTATGTTTCTAGTAAACGCTGTTCATTTGAAAAAGATGTATCATGGCTTCCACCAAGTATTAAGCAGAACAACTGTTTCCCTTACTGATAATAAAAAACACATGAATAAATATTTTCTGAAGGAACATGTAAGACTAAGTAATCCTTGAAACAGGAGTAATGGCTGCAGACAATTCAGTTTTGCCCTTATAAGAATACAATACATTAGAATTACATTCTAATATACATTATTATTTTTATTACTTATTTTAAATGATTTATTTTTACAATATTACTGCTTTTACTTTATTTCCGATCAAACAAATACAGGTTGACTAGAGAAGTAAAACACTTCTTAAGCACCCTCAATCCTTTGAACAGTACTGTATTTTTAATTTACTTCCACTGTGATGTATCTGGTCTATTAATGAGACAGCAACCTGTCTGCAGTTCTCCATGAATACAATCTCAGAAATCATTAATCTACTAAACTACAGGCTAGTACTTTAGATAGGTGTATAATATAAGTCACTATAGTCTGAAAAGGGCTAGCCATGCATACATAACTATACAATTAGTGGCTGTAAAAAAAAAAAATAATAAAATAAAATGAAGAACTCCAGCTAGCCTGCAACAGCTGGGGAATTGAAGTTTGAGACTCTAATGAGACAAAAATCCACCTCTGCTCTAAGAATGACTCAAACTGTCTCAAATGCACTAGAATCTCTAATCAACACCATAAGCGCAACTACAAGTAGTTCTCGTGTTCATAGACATGCATATAGACCTTTGATGAAGTCCAGCATCTTTGACTCCATGTGTTCCAGGAGCAGTCGGACACAGACGGTGGTAAAGTAGCGGTTGGCCACTTCTTTATCTCTCAACACTCTCTGCAGGAGTCGCTCCAGATGAGCCTGAGACGTCTGCAAGCCTTGCCTGCACCGTGTCAGATATGCGATGTACGGAGCCCGCTTCCTATTGCACAAAACCACCACAGCACTCATTATGGAGTCAAGCCCAAAAATATGTCAGCACAATCTTTTATTAAACGGTGATTCATAGATGAGTGTGAAAGTAGCGAGTAAAGGAGAGAAACAATGTGACAAAGTTAGTGAGACATTAAGAGAGAGAGAGAGAATAAGAGAGTAATGTGTGTACCTGTAGTCCTCTGCCATGGCAGTGAGCAGTTTTCTGCAGGTGCGGGGGTCGAGGTGGCTGACGCAGCGCGTAGTCTCCTGGATCTGAGCCATCTGGTTCTTATCCTGCAGGTTAATGGCCTCCGCCAGCTGCACCTTCAGAAAGCACACGATCTCGTTGTCTGAGGAGAGAGAGGAGACAGGGGCCAGACATAAATGCACAGCGTTTTGAACCTCAAAACCTGCGGAACAGCTACTTTCACCCCATGTGTACAGAGCTACAAAAACTTTAGTTCATATGAAGGTTCCTTTTAAACAGGACTGCATACTGGCATAACAATAATAATAATAATAATAGCAATTACAACAATAATAATAGAGTAGAAAATAAATAATAGTAGTATTAGAAATAGTGACAATCACTATAATGAACAACCCTAATAAATGCAGTTATTTATTATAAATGACTAAAGTAAATATTATTGTGTCAAATAAAAAATTATTCTTGTTTTAACTCTTATTAAGGCTAATAATTGCATATTTTTATAGCAGTTAATAATTCCAATTATATAAAATTAATAATTATTTTTAAAAATAGTACTCATTTTATTATTATTATTATTATAAGAAACTAAAAGAAACATATTACAGCTTTGTAAGAAGTATAGAATGAGACAAGTAAATATAGATAATAAATAACCTTCAGGATCTGCATGGTCTGGGAGACCATTACGTGTTGTTGCCGGTGGAATGATGGGAAATACAACCGAATCTGCAGAGCACAGCGCCAAGCGTAGCTTTTTCTTAATATCACTGGAGAGATAAAAAAGACAGGTTATGCACACATTAGATCAAAATTCACTCCTCGTTCTGATTCTGTTAAATGTTCATTGCCATTTTGTTTTCTGAGACTGAGAGAAAGTACTGATTTTACTTTCAAGAATAAAGTGAGAGTTAGTTTGTCTAAGACACCTGAAGGAGAATGTCTTGTCCTGAGGGGGCGCTGTTTGACTGGCAGAGTCGGGAAGGTCATCTGCAGAGATGTTCTGCAGAGCTTCATCTTTAGGGGAGTCGTGCTCACTGTCTCCTTCTCTACAAGGCTCTGTGAAAACACAGCAGAACAGTTACAAAACACCAGACGACAAACTGTTTCATTGATAAATTTTGTCTAACAGATGAAAGAAAGAAGCAGCATTAGCAGTTTTGGGGTAAAAACTAGTCAAGCTACTCTGAAAGTAGTTAAAAAGAATAATTTACTGAAATTACTGCAACTATATCATCACTATTTACAGTGCTGTTCCAAACAACAAGTTGCCAACAAAGATATTTTTATTTCGTATTTAATTTCATACATAAGTCAAATGTATTTTACTACAAAATAATAAGAACTTCTACACACTCTCAGCTTCACAGGCTATTTAATTCCAGAGACAGATTTAACAATATATGAATACAATAAACAATACAATAAATAAATCATTAAATAAACAACTTGTCTGTGTGTGTGTGTGTGTGTGTGCCCCATAAAGTCTATAAAATATTATTTGTGATAAAAAGTTTCACTTTAGAAAAGTCTTATAAAACAAATTATTTTGTTTGTCAAAATTTGTGAATTATTTATACGATTCATGCTTAATATATTTACATGAACCATCCGCACAAATAAATTCACTAAAATGAATTGCTGCACAAGCTACAGTGTCTGTACCAGACTACTATAAAATGTTAGTAGCATCACTACTTTTAGTTATTTACTCCACAATACCGAATAAAGAGAGTGTTTCTACAGTTTCTTTATAACATATGAACATTCTCATATGACAAACCTTGTCCAACATAAGACCCAGCAACTGCGCCATCACTGTGGGTGGGTCGTTTCTCCATGATGTACTTGTACTTGTCCATTATTGCTTCTGCTGACTGGGTCTTAGAGCTCTGCCTGAAAGCTGAAGGCTCATCTGGTATACCTGAGATGCATACACACACGATCAGCTTGGACAACGAATGCAGTGTGTGTTTGATAAGAGTTAAATGAAAGCAGACCTTGTGGCACCCTCTCTGCTCCTTGCTCATCTTTTTCCGGCTTGTCCCGCTTTCTCAGCCCCCCAATCGGCACTGCAAAAATGAACAGGAACAGTTATTCTCACAAAAATCACATACTGTGCAGCCGTGCTCCTACAAAAAGGCAAACCTCAAGACACTAACCCTCTCCGGTCCGATGTACCAAATGGACGAACATGCTTTGAATGCTTTTGAGCCACTACCAAATACTCAGTAATGGGGGAACTAAAACAGGAAGCATGTCACTACTAAAGTGCAGACACACAGATGTGGGTCTCTGTGCTGCAGAATGTCATGTGTATGCATGTGTGAAGGCTGTGTGCAAAATAAAAACTGATGGGACTGTCTTGATTATGAAAAGTCTATGAAAATTGAGGTTCTGAGGTCAAAATTTTAAAAGTAAAACAAATAAATAAAATCTTGACTCTCATTACTAATTTTTACAACAAAAAGTTACATGCTAATAAACAACCTTTCTAAATTATTATTTATTTTAGTTTTGACTTGATACCAAAGTAGGTAGTTTTTATATCCCAGCACAAAATTATGCATCTTTTTCAAGTGCATATTTGAGCAAAATCCTTATTTAGAGTTTAACCACTGCTAAATAAATTATGGAAAACCAAGATGGCTGCATGAAGGACAAGATGAAGCTTGACTGCGTCAAGTCACAGCTCAAGCCGTCACGCAGTGGCGAGGAGAAGTCTACAGGAGCGAGCAAATTTTCGGGCTGCTAGCGTACAGCACTAGACTGAGTGGGAGAGAGCTTGAAGAGTGGGTTACCTGGGAGTTCACCCTCTGCAGTCCAATAGAGCACTGTGTGAGGACACAACAAACAGGGTTGGGCTTCACAAACACAAACCCAAGCCATGCTAAATGCTAATTTCTAATGAGCATTAAAATGTTAGACCGAATCAAGTTGCATTTTGGAGTTTGAATGTCCAGAAAATAGTTTTTGTCTTTTAGTTTTTCATTAAATTGATCAAAAATGACAGAAAAGACATTTGTAATGTTACAGTAGAGGGTTTTTTTTTTTTTTTAATAACTGCTGTTCTTTTGAACTTTATATTCAAAGTATACTGAAAATATATTTAAAACAGAATATATACTTTATACCCCACACATTTAAACATACAAGGCAATTCCATGCAAAACACATATTTAGTGTTTAAAAGTCAAATATTTGAAAGAAAAAACACAGCCAACTTGAGAAAGAAAATCACAAAGACAATTTCTTCACCAATTAGGAACACAGACTCACATTCACAAATGCAATAATATGAGTACACTTTTTTTTTGCACATTTATGAGTACACAAGTTTTGCACATTTAAAGACGTCTTATAGTTGTAAGTATACACATAAGCGCAGTGACCATATCAGTATTAGCCAATATTAAAATTTTCAATTTTATTGCCATTATTCCATCTGGACCAATAATAGAAGCAGATATTATCAGTACTTTTCCTCCCATTCAAACATTCATCTATGCCAACTATTTCCATATTTAAATGCAATTTTCTAGCCACTGACCACTGATCCACAGGATGAAGGAAGGCATGTACTCATTACAAAACCTTCAGGCAATAAGAGTTGGGCTCCTCACCTTTAGGAATGGCAGGAACAAAGCGCTTCTTCCACCAGGGTCTGTTCCTATCAGACTTCTCATCATCGCTGTCCTTCCTGTCCTCAGACTGAACGCATACAAAAACGTGATCATAGAAGCAGTTCACTTAAACATTTGCATTTTGTAAATTAACTTGAACCATGATGGAAAAAAAAAAGAAGAAAAAAAAAAACATTACAAAGTTGCTGTTGTTTTTTTTTTTAATTTAAATTTTGGTTAATTTAACACTTTTTTTTTTCCCCCTCTAGAAATATACATTTTACATAACGCAAAAAAAAATTCTACTCATTTAATTTAAATAATTACATTTTTAAATTAATGAATGAATAAAATGATGAGAAAGAAAGAACTGAGTAAAAGTAACAGCAATGTATACTGTTACAAAAACTTTTAATTCATAAAAAAATGGTGGTTCCCGCAAAAATATTAAGTGGCACAACTGTTTTCAATACTGATAATAATAAAATCAGCATATATGATTTCTGAAGGGTCATTTGACACTTGTCATGTGAAAATTCAGCTTTGCATCACATTTAAAATGATTATATATTTAAATATAAAACAGTTATTTTAAATTCAAACAGCACTGATTCTGTACATTAGTGCAAGTCTAGATAAATAATACTGATTAGACAAATCTGATAAATCCATCTTTCTCACCTCTCCTTTGAGTGAATCCTTGCTGGGAGAGGAAGTGGGTCCTGTAGAATAGGCCCCAGCCTGGTCTCTCTCCTCCAACAAGGTCCTGCGGTTCAGTCCAGGATCACTGTTGGGTCTGCGGCCAGCGGACACCACATCTGTGCTGCGGCTCCTGACCAGCCTTTCAGGGTAAGAGTGCCTCTGCTTGGGATGCTCCAGATCACTCTGCACCAGGTGGGGGGCAAAGAGGGGCGGACGAGGCTCCTGGTGGCCCGTTATGCTGGCCTCTGGAATGGGTGGGTCAGGAGGAGGGTGAGGAGGCCGGGGATAGTGTACCTTGGGCCGCACGATGGTGCCAGTGGATGAACCTGCAAAGATATTTGACCCAAATTTAGAGGGTCTTCACTTTTGAATTTAAAAGCATACCACAGGCTAAACTCTATATCTTTTGCATATTGATATTTGCAACGTAACCTCCAGTTCTTGACAAACAAAACTAGAGCCAGGGTCGTGACATGACTTCTGTTCAACTGGCATTCATAAAAAAGGTAGCACGCACACCGTCAGCAGGAGTGTGTGTGTGTGTGTGAGTGAGAGAGAGAGCTTGAGAGAGCTGTCAGAGTCAGACAGACCTCAGGTGAAAGTAGGCCACCTGTTCCAAGGGTACAGCATCTCTGCTGTGTGCCTTCTAATGCCAGCCCTGTGCCACAAGCTCAGTAGGGACAGGCCGCTGAGCCAAAACGCCTGCAGTGAGGTCTAGCAACCTGTCATCCCCTCACCTTCCCCCACACACATGTATTCTCACAATGTCTCTCCAACACATTTATGCAACTTTCAATTGTAGATTTGTAGGCTTAGACAGGCACAAATCAAATTTAGCATTTAAACACCAACATAATAAAACTCTCTATTCTACAAGAATGGGCCATAATAGGATAGAAGTCTGGCAAGCACTTGCTTTATTTCACAGCGCACACACTGTTTAGTGGGCTCTTGTCATTAGGCACGTTAATGGCACTCCTTTCTAGCTCTTACATGTGTAAGTACTGCATTCAACAGCAGTGCATGCTGGGAAGTGACATTACCTTCTCCAGAGGAGAGGGGATCGAACATGGCCAGCAGTGAATCTGCTTGAGAGGGTGCACAGGATAGACTGTGAGCTCCTAGAGAGGTGGAAGAATGGAGGGGTGCATAAAGGGATGAAGTAAATCAGTGACAAAGAACGTGTTAGTCCCACACCAGAAATCCCAAGAAAAATATTCAACAACTGTGCAGAATAACACTTAATAGTGAAAAAAAACATTATGACTGAAGATAAAAAGTTTGAAATACTCCTATATAGATGTAATGATATAATTTGAATGATATAATTTGAACTTAAAGATGCACCAAGTTATTACATGTTCATATGTTTTGCTGGCTCTTATCACCATCTTTAAACAACTGATATATCAGGATTATGTTCTCTGCTACCCATTTTCCATCAATTGGTCTGCAACATAAGCAGACACTCACTGGAAAAACACAGATGCACGGATATTAAAACCCTGACCGATAAAGAAGAGCCAGTAGTTATATAAAATGTTGTAGCCAATAACATTAACAATTTTTTATGTTTTTGAAAAAAGTCTGTAATGCTCACCAAGGCTGCATTTATTTGTACAAAATACAGTAATATTGTGAAATATATTTTAACAATATAAAATAACCATTTTATATTTTAATATATTTTAAAATGCTATTTATTCCTATGATGGCACAGCTGAATATTCAAGAGCCATTACTTCAGTCTTCAGTGTAAGCAGCGTTTATTTGAAACAGAAATCTTCTGGAACATTATAAAAGACTTTATTCACTTTTGAATTTAATGCTTCCTTGGTGAATAAAAACTTACTGATCCCAAATTTTTAAAAGGTAGCGTAAATGTATATATAATGTCAGATATTACAAATATATCAGACATGGTATTGACACATTGTGGTAAATGTTGTCTGAATTACGTTTCACTGAAGTTGAATCATCTACCACCATGCTAACCAGCCAAATCTTCACATCTTGGCAGCCAAAATGAAACTCTACTTGTGTTCCGCACCACGAAACAGCTAGTATCAGTTCATATCTTAAGGAGTGAAGCTTTCTTGGTGCATCTTTAAGTAATGATTAAGTGTGTGCATGTGCTCATTTGATTGTGTGTTTGTACCATGAGCAGAGTCCTCTCCATCTGGACTGGTCACAGAGTCTTTGCCTCCAAAATCTGAGCTGCACTCTGAGCGTAGGTCTTCAATTTTATTAGGTATGTCCTCTGATGTGGCACTGATGCCTGCACAAACAATATGCAACAAATCAGCAAAACCTCCAACTATAAATCAAAAAAGGAAACATATTACCTATAGAGCTGTGAAGTAGTTTGGTTTGTCAAAGAGGAAAGTTTGCATGACATACTACCTCTGATACAAAGAATAAATGACAAAAAAAAACACTTTGTTCTGCTGCCTTAGCAAAACGAGCCAAGAGTTTGACTGTGCATATATCTCTCAGATCTACAGAATAGTTCAGAGTGTAAGCAAAAGTATAGCTTGTAAGTGATGGAGTGGTGGCCATGTTGAACAGCCAATCTCATTTCAAGCTCTTCATGGAAGTGGAGAAACCATGCCAATGCTCCCTTGAGCACACAAAGAGGGCAGGAGAATCCCCAGGGAGGTCAGAGTAGGTGAACGAGAGATGGAAACGGCAAAAATGAACCAAGGAGGAAGAGAAAGGCGATCCATCTGCCGAAGTCCTCAGGGAAAACTCCCCACAAGAAGTTTGCCGTTGTGTTACATGGCTATTCGTCTTCATCAGCATGTCAGGGAAGAAGAGTCGCTGAATAAAGAACTTGGCGAGGCAGAGAATAACATTCAAATGTGACATGCGAAATGTTAAAACCTTTGGATTGTGGAATTCTGCAAGTTGACTTTTGCACGATCCTGCAATTCCAGACTGACAGTGATCGCTCATTTGAGGGCATTTAGACAGGTTTTTGTGTATGTGTACCTGAAACGACACTGAGTCCCGGGGTGCTGGGTCGGGAGCTGACCTCTCTGACCTCGGTGTCATCTGAAGTGCTACCCACACCCGAGCAGCTCTCCAGCTCCTGCAATCGTTCCTCCTGCTTCAGGTCTGCCGCTTCTGCAACACAGAATCATTAACTGCAGAAAACAGCGTATCCACACACACATAAAGACACCCAGGGCATCCCCGTGGAGGGCTCTCATTTACGTGCTCATTTGTAATAATGCAGGTCTCAATTGGTCTTCGGAGTCTACTTTTCCACTGCCTACAACTGAAACAAACCCCAGCAAAAGAAAAAACAATCACTCATTCTCTCTTTCTAGTGTTTGTGATGCAAAACGGGCAGGGAGACAAGACCACACACAGACTGCCTTATGCCGGCTACTGGCACAGTCTGATTTTACATTATTTCTTATTCACAACTGCATGATTCATAACATAATTAGCCCTGTTCATCATTAGGAGTTGTCACAACAACCAAATTCCAGTAATGGATATTAACAATTGTATTTAATTTTTTTTAAATTCCTGATACAACAACAAGTACCCTGTAGTGTTATTGCAGGAGCCATGTTCTGGAGATGCTAAGTTTCGTTGTGTTAGTAAAACTACTTTCTTTGTGCTTCCAAAAGAGGACACAACTAGAAATCAATGGTTAAGTTGTATTTACAACACTGTTACAGAACAGTTCAACACAAATATTAGAGTGTGTTCAGCGCATTTAAAAAGGACACGCATGGTTTTATTGTTTTTGCATCTTCACGCCAGGACACTGCATCTCATTATGGTAAGAGGCGTAACACTTCCGTTACGCACTTGTGGTATTCGGCCAATCACAACGCACTGGAGAGATGGCCAATCAGAGCTCACCTCGCTTTTTTTAGAACGATTTGTAGCTTTGTAAACATCCACGTGTTTCAGAAAGGCGGGGCATAAAGCAGTAACAATAACGTACAGTATGTGGAAAATAATGTGTTAATAATGTGTTTTTTTGAACCCTAAACCCCAAATACACAAATTAATGGTCTTTTAAGCAACATCATATGACCCCTTTAAAGTGTTTATTCATGTAAATGGGAAAAAAAGGGCAGTGAGTGAAGTCAATTAAACGAAAATAGATTATTTAATATTATTATTATTAATCAGGCTGCACTGTTTATAAATAATGATTTTTTATATGTTTATATCTTTACATTATTATTATTAAGAAGAAGAAGAAGAAGAAAAGAAGAAGAAGAAAAAGAAGAAGAAGTAGTTAGCATTGACATTTTAAGTACCAAAGCACAGATCCAATGCTTGTTTGTTTTTTTGCCCCAATTGATTCATTCATGTTTTCCTACCAGAAATGCAAATAAATAAATAATTTAAAAAAACACTTATAGTATTATAACTTAAAAAAAAAAAAAATAAATTACAAAAATGTGTGTATAACATTAAAAGTCATTCAAATTATTCTAAATTGTTCATTTATGCTCATAAAATCCTATAAGAATTAACTGACAAGTTTATTGGCAGGTTCTCAAGGGACACAGGGGATCAGTTGGGAAACCCTCCACTTTAAGCTATAGACTTATAGACATGTAAAGTTAGTTTAATAAATGCCATCTTTGGACAAGTGATATCAGCAGTGTTGTGTTACTAAATCGCATATTTTAGCATGGCTAGAACGCTGTATTTCCCAGCAGTCAGGAACAGAGCTACATTTAATAAAGTGCTCCATGACTATTTAGTAAAGCCAAAGCTGAACAATAACACTCTAAACTGAACCGTCCTTGTATGGGTTCACCTCTCACCTGAGTCACTCGGCAGAACCTCCACGCTCCATGCCTCGCTCGTCGTCTCAGAGATAGTAGACCCGTATGGATCCAGCAGCACCGGCAGACACAGCATGCTGCCCAAGGCGTTCTCCGCTGCAGCCCCTGAGAGGAACACACATAAGAAGCACATGAGTACGAGGCATCTGTGATCTAAAGCAGCAGGTAGGCGGACTGCGACAGAGATGGCCAAAGGTTAATTGCACCCTCCCTCCTCACACACAGACGCAGACATGAGTACGTGGCATCATCAGGGTTGTGACTTTGAGGTGTGGATCGAGCCGAGCATCACTCATAACCTCATTATTCTCTCAACCAGCATCCCACACAGCGCCTCCTCTCACAGAAACACTCCCAACAGGAGCTAACGCCTAACAAGGCAGAAGAATGGAGATGGAGCACCGGAAAGGGGAGGGGGAGAGCGAACAGCCAGCATGGCGGGGGGGGTGTATGCAAGCGTGCGGGGGCGGTTGATGGTCGGGCGGAAGCGGAGATCATGAGCGCTCCGTATGAAGCTCTCCACAGGTCACGTCTCCCCACATACGCACGCATACGCGCACGCACAAAGGCAGGTTTGGTGGGCCTGCAGGAGAGCTTTCCCCCGCTGGCCCTGTTTACAGTGAGTGAGGCAGGGGCTCTGGGCCGCCCGTCTTTCAGGTGCATGATTAAATGAGTGGCACCCGCAGTAGTGAAACAATTAGAATTTCTGCCTCATTATCATGGTAATCTTATCAGTGGGATAATGAGGTATTAATGGATATTTAATGTGTATCTCATAACCCAATCCCTCGGAGAAAACACATAAGGAAATCGCTGTAAATTCACTTAATGATGGAAAAGTCCCCCAACGCCATATTCCGAGGAATGAAAAATGGAGGATGCAAATGAGAAGGAACCAAGGTCAATAAGACTGCAGGGACTGTGTGAATGTCAGAGAGAGGGAGGCGAGAAAGAGAGAGAACGCGGAAGACGAGGGAACAGAGTGAAAAGAAGGGGTGGAGGGAGCGAGACTGACTGAAAGACAGAGGAAGAGAAAGATGGAGAGAGATGGAATGTGGTGGGATTAAATGAGAAGCTGTTTTAGGTTGTTCTGCACATCACTCTGTTCCTGTACAGAAATAATTCACACACTTGATATTTTTAAGTCAATAAACCTAATTTAAACCTAACCTAAAATTGATTTAGCCAAGAGTGAGAAGAAATAGACTGCCATTCAAAAGTGCTGCATTTATTCCATCCAAAAAAAAAAAAAAAAAGAAAGTAGTATTGAGAAATATTATTACAATTTAAAGCAACATTTTTATATTTTATATAGCATTTTATAATATATAATTTGATATAATTTATTCCTGTGATGAAAAGTTGAATTTTCATCAGCCATTACTCTTCAGTGTCACATGATCCTTCAGTATGCTGATTTATTTTCAATGTTAGAAACAGTTGTGCTGCTTATTCTTTTTTTGGGGGGGAACCTGTGATGCTTCACAAAAAGAACAGCATATGCAAAACAATATGTCTTTATCACGTTTTACCAATTTAACACATCCTTGCTAAATAAAAGGTTTTCATTTCTTTAAAAACTACTGATCCCAAACTTTTTAATGACAGTGTACATCACCCTATATTTTGGAAACTGGTTTCAGATTTTGAAAGTGTAAATCAAATTATAAAAAAACTTTTACATGTTATAATAATTATATTAAACTATAATAATAATTATTTACAACTATTTAATGTTGCTTAAAGGCATGCAAATATTAATGAAAATGGCTAAAATGATAAGAATGTCTTAAATGTGAAAACATAAATTATAGAATATAATTACAATAACAATTTATTGCAAATTCAGTTCCTTATTTGAGAAATGCAACTTTTCAGCTAACCACAAGGTGGCAGTAATGGATTTGCTTGCCACTATGCCAACATCTCACTGTCATTTTTAACAAAACTGAAATTAAACTTGCAAAGAGAGAAAAATACAACTATTTATGGTTATATAATCTTTATGCGACCATGTGTAGCATTATAACTGTGGCCATGCAGAAATGCAATTATACCTGCGATCTCCTGTAGTCGGTCTTCATCCATGTTGGGATCAAAGTCACTGCCCAGGACGTCAGTGCTCCAAGTCTCACTGACTGTCTCAGAGATGTCTCTGTCATCTGTCAGTCCCATCATGTCCCGAATCTCAAACTTACGCAGCTTATCGTCCAAATTATCCTGTGTAGTGGCTACATAAAGAACATCCCAGAGTAAAAATAAAGCTACAGCACTCGAACTGTAAAATTCCACAACAAATCATATTTAGCTCATTGCTGGAGATGGTGAAATACTCTAAAACACACATTTACCTTGTTCATGTTCCAGTAGCTGCAAGGCCTCTGCACCATTGCTACCAGACGGCCCTGGTCCTCCTTCTGACACAGACTCCACCTCCAAGTCCAAAGAAGAAACTGAATTGGAGCGGTTAGACGGGCCTGCAGACAGACCACATTTATTCATAACTAACAAGCTACTACTGACTTAGTTGATGATTTTATCTAAAACGACACTTATTTGTGACAAAACAAATTTAAATCAGCAGATTATATCCATGCCTCGACTTAATGTCCATGTCTGGCTGCAAGGTGAAAAAAAAAAAAAGTAATTAAATTTAATTAAATTATAAATTTAATACAAAATTAAATAAGAATAATAAAATTAAATAAAATACAAAATAAAAAACAAAACAAAATATAGAGATATAAACTAGCAATCTTTTAAAATATTTATGGTAATAATGAAAAAAAAGTCAGGTGGATGTGGGACAGTTTATGTACAAGAGAGCCATCTGCTGGTTGTCTGATGAAAACTCACCCTCAGAAATGCCCTCCAGGTTGTCACTGCAGAGTGAGAACCGCAGCGTTTTGTCAGGTTTTCCATGCAGTTTGGTGTCATCAACAGGGGCATCTCCTTGTCCACCGTCTCCAAGATGCAGAGTCAGAACCTACAGACAGACAGCAGTCACTATATCACTGTGTCTGTAGGCAATATCACTATACTTGTTAACTACTACCATTAGACAATCACAGCACGACATATTGACTGATGATTCTGACCTCGTTTTCAGACATCATCCCAGGTACGGTCTGCAGTGAGGTTCCCAGTGAGATGACAAGCACTTCTTCAGGTGTGACCTCCTGCAGAGACTCCTGAGAGCTGGCTTCAGTCTCACCTTCCTGGGCCATGTTAGATCGGCTTCGGCTGCGAGAGCCTGCTGGGTGAGGAAGAGCAGGAAAGGAGACAAACAGTTAGGGTTAGGAAAACCAGCAAGGCTGCTAAGTGTGTTAGCAAAAGCCTGCATGAGCACTAGCACTCACAAATGTTCAAAAAACCACAACAATAACATACAAGTGAATATTAACTTAAGAGAACTGTTGAAAAATAACTTTTACATATAACACTTTAAGTCGATAAACATGTTTTCTGATGAAACCTAATTCTAATGTGTTAAAAACTTTGCATCGTTCATTGAGACCGGAATGAATAAAACAAGAGCAAACAAATCAAGTGAAGAAAACCTCTAGTGTGGAATATGATGGAAAAGGTACAGGTAAATCTTACAAAATTTATGACACTCATAAACAGTCTTGCTTGTCTGAGCAACTGCAGCTGCATTTATATTGCTAGGGGCAAGTGATGCACCCCAGATGTGCTACAGCGAGAAGCAAACGCATAGCAAAGACACACACGGCAGCGTGGGCAAAGCATGGGTAATGCGATGAGAGGCTGGACAGGGGTATTTGTACATGTTGGTCACGACAGAGTGTCAGGGTTACCCACCAAATGGGGTTACTAAGGGTATATGAGCAGACAGGGCAGTGGCAGAAGGCTCCCAACACGTTATGGCTGCCAACTGTTGTCCTGATGATCATTGGCAGCAAGGCAAGAAAAGGTGGAAGAGACAGAAGGGGGAAGTCAGAGAGTTGGTGGATAAGATAAACAGTGTGTAAAAGATCAGTAAATGAGTGTAAGAACAGACAGTAGTTAATTAATAGAAGACCACTAACTAGTGTCCATGTCTGAATGAGTTGTACAGAAGATATTTTAGCTGTTTCAGCATCCTTATGACTCCACTCTTAAACCTCCCATCCTCGTAACTGATTTCAATGTATTTTGAATTAATCAACATGTAGGTAAGCTTACAGCACTATGCTCCATTTAAAAAAAAAAAATCATCCTTGATTAAAACTTTTTAATACTATTTTTTTTAGTAGAATATTAAATCAACATTTTTTGGACCTCATCTGTCATCTTGGACTTTTACCTCTAAGCTCATTCAAAAATTGCTGTCACTTTGAAAAAATACATGGGATGCCAGTTTTCTAAGACTACTTAAAGTTTTAAAAAGACTACTACTACTAAAACAACTACTATTAATAATAATACTTAAAATTATTAATATAATACAATTAGAATTACAATAACATTTATTTTAAAATAGCAAGTAATAACACATTTAAGTTTCACATCCTTAGTGCACAAAACTTACTTTCAATATGAACATCACTGAAAGTAATTCAATAAATGAATCAAATACCCTTCTTGACTGACTGCAGCAATCAACATGCATTAAAGTTAATGTAGAAAGAATACCAATAGGGAGTCTGTTCTTCTTGTTGGCGGGTGTGGTAGCTGGGGAGAGCTGGGGCGTGTTGGAGGGCGTGAGCTCCAGGCTGTTGCTCTTTGTGGTACGGGACTGAGGTACATTGGCTATTAGGGTTTCCAGAGCCAGGTGGTCTTCCTCTCTGAGCTGATCTCCTGCAGTGACACTACGCACAAAGTCCACCTGAACACAGAAATGAGGTTAAAAGACATTTCTATTTTTTCTTTGGCACAAACATGCTAGTTGATGTCCAGTAAAATAAGGCTTGGAAAGATGTACAAGCATTCTTTAAGTCTTCAGGTAATTTTTTTTTTAACTCATTCTTAATCAGTGCTGGTAATTAAAGCAGGTGGGCCTCATTATTCAGCTATCATCATTAGTGAATTTCAAACAGTGAGTCTAATGCAATAACAACATAGGAGTCGGGCTAATTGGCTCTGTAAATGACAGTGTGATGATGAACATCTTGCTGCTCATGCTGAGAAGAAAAACACAGGGAAATGGAGGGTTATTGGCTCTTGGCAGAGTTGGGTAGGAAGAGTTAAAGCATTAGGACTATAAAGGTATGCAGTATGACTGTTACTACTGTATTAGAAGGACAGGTTTGGGCATGTTCTGCTGAGGTTTGAAAAAAGGGTGAGGTAGACAAGTCATTTTTCATGGATTTGAATCTTGTGTAACAGCTAAGTACAGTAAATGCACTTAGATGTGTTTTGATTAAGGCTGTCAAATTAAATTAATTACGTGACACTGTGATAAATTAAATTTACTGCAAATTATTGCACATCAATATTACATAAAAGCTCTCAAATGAAGGAAATAAAATTCCTGCTTCTATAATCTAATGTCTTTGAATTGACATCACAAAAAGTGTCTTTAGAAGGCAGTAAATTGTTTTCTTTATTATCATACAATTAGCATAAGCCTGTCACAGGCCTACAGTCCACATTGTGTAATCAAGCCAAGTGTGTGATAACGTTTTTGTATGCTGATTCGCATTCAGGTGATTAAACATGTTTATTTTAGTATCGCATTATATTCTCTATAATTGTACTAAATTACAATTTAAATGGACAGTGCTAGTTTACTGTTAAGGATATCCCAATCTCTGCTAAACAGATTCATCTGAATAGAGCTGTACAGAAAATGTTCAAACTATAAACATTTTCATAAAGCCTTAACATTTCAGGAAGTAAAAGGATGTGAAACTACAAAGAAATCCTTATATGAGTCATAGTGCAACTTATTTTGAAACTGCAAAGCAGTATTTTAGAGGGATGTGATTTCACTGTGATCATGTGAACAATGCATTAAGCTCATTTGTGCTTCTGATGATGTAATCATAAAACCCAGATAAAGTTAACTTCCGTCCACACATCTTTCTTCACTAAATTACATACCAGAGCTAAAAGCTGATTGTGAGTCATGTAAACCACGGTCCGTGTGAGGCCCTCCAGTAAATTCATTGACGACATAGGTGGAGTCTCGACAGCTCTTCCACCGATGACGACATCCAAAAAGGCAGCAACACACGTCTAAAAAGACAAAAAAGCTATGAGTAAATCCACACAAAGAGTGTTGGGACGTGTTAATGAAACATTTAACATACACTAGTTATAACTGGAATAGTGTACTACCAACATACTACTCGTACTACCTTCTTTGTGCAGTATGTTAATATTCTGTATGAATGGAATACCAAGACGGCATTTATTAATATATATTTTAATTAAAAAAAGAAGTATGTTCAATAGCAGGTGTTGGGTGGTTTCCACTACTGTTATCATATTACACTGTAAACTGACCAATATGCAATATGCCAATATTCTATGTTAATCTTCAGATAGTAACAAGATAAAAAAAAAAGATAATCAGAAAAAAGCATCATCAGAAGTCTGGGTTTGTCTCTTACCTTATCAAACTTAGATAAACTGCTTTTGCGTCGAGGATCACCATCATCTGCATCAGACATGGCTAACTGCTGCAACAACTGCCCAACCTAAACAATAAAAAATGGGGTTAATTTTTTTATTTTATTTATCAATATCAAAGCCAGACATGAAAAACACTAAATATGTGTGTCAGAAAAAGTTTTTATTTTTGACTTATAGCTAGAAGTATTTCTATAGTGTCACCTGTCCTGACCATATAAAACCGCAAACATAAATCACAGTACAGTTTATGAACAAATTCTTATAATTTGGTTATTTTAATGAATTAAAATTTGACTGAACTGCAAGTCATAACTTCAGAACTTGAAGCAAACTGACACACTGCTCTATACATAACCTTACACATAACTGCAGGCCTATTTCAAGTTACAGTATTTAGTAATATAATAATAAGTATTTTTTTTATATATATTGTTCTGATGAATATTTTAATGTTTATCAATACTATATATTTAAATACAAATAAAAAAAAAAAAAAGTGTAAATTCTACTCTCCTACAGTCAGCATTTTAAACCTAGCAGACAGCAGTTGAAGAAAGACCCTCACATTACAGCTGCTTTTTTTTTATATACTGATGCAACAACATTATCCTCTACCTGCATGAGGTTGAAACGTGCCACCTCATTGATGGGTGCATCTGAGATAATGCCGTACTGTTCAGGGTTGACGATGGCTGGACAGATGAAGCAGGTTAGCAGCAAGTCAGTGCACATCGTCCTCACCTCCCCGACCTCTAACCTCTCTACCCGTGCCAGCGTCTTATACATCTGAGACACAATCCAGCGCAGGCTCTGAGGGAAGCAATAGGTGTTCTGCTTCAGGTAGCCAATAAAGGTATTGACCAGGGCTACCAGCTTGGCCTCGTTGACCTCCACTGCTGCCTGAACTTTCCTGCGGTACTCATCTGTGCCTTTCTCCCCAAACAGACGCTCCTGCTGGGCCGGGGTAAAGCGCTCTATCAGTTTGCCTGGATCTGTTTCTAGGTGGTCCTCGTCCTCCACCAGCAATTGCATGATGGGCTCGTGGAGGGTTGCAGTGAGGAAAAGCTTAGCTGAATACAGGCCCTCGGAGAAGAGTTTGAAGAGGATGCTGAAGGCACACGTGCCTCGCCGTAACATACGACGAGGGTTGTCACTTTCCTTAAGCTCAAATTCCACCAAATAACGTAGCACCTGGACAAAGCATGACAGCACAATGTGGTATGTGGTATAAATATTGAATCCTTAAGAAATATTGTATTATATTATATTATATATATATATATATATATATATAAAAAACAAGTACATTAAATATTATATATATATATAATACGTATACACCACTGTGCACAAGTTTGGGACTTGTTTTTAATGTAATGTTTTCAAAGACGATTCTGATACTCATCACTCTTATACTGCATTTTTATGCATTATATATATATATAGTTTT
>JAUMHE010000055.1:10948956-10981393 GCA_032359235.1 Enteromius mattozi
TAAATCTGCAAAAATGTCAACAATTCTGTGTTTTTCTGTCAATATGGGGTGCTGTGTGTAGATTAATGAGGAAAAAATGAACTTAAATGATTTTAGCAAATGGCTGCAATATAACAAAGAGTGAAAAATATAAGGGGGTCTGAATACTTTCCGTACCCACTGTATATATATATATTTGTGAAAACAGAAAATCTGTAAACTAACCAAACAATTCATGGTCCACATCACTATCTACTAAATCTGGAGCAGACGGGGTCACAGGGGGGTCAAGATCTTCTTCTTGTGTAAAAGACAAGTAAACTGGAGTGTTAATGATCTCCTGGTTTTCACTTTCATCCTCATCTGAAGAAATCCAAATAGTCTCTTCTATTTTTCTGTCCTCCTTTTCCTGATTTTCAGGAAAATAATTTTCACCATCCAACTGATTGTCCTCCCCAGAAGACAGAGAGTCTGAGGAATCATCGCTTCTGTCATCTGAGGAGTCAAAAACTGATCTAGAGGAAACTGGGGAGTTTATAACAGATGGAGAAGAAGCTGAAGAGTCACAGACAGTTCTGGGAGAGGCTAAGGAGTCGTATCCTTGGCTTTTAGAAGCAGATGAGTTTGAACTTGAGTTACTGATAATATCTGAAAGATATAAAAACATACAATAAAATACAATAAATTTGTCATACAAGATGGTGTAAATATAATTATTAGAATATTATATATGTATATATATATATATATATATATATATATGTTGTTGTCTCTTATGTTCGCCAAGACTGCATTTATTAAAAGAATCAAAATTACAGTAAAAACAGCTATTTGGTTTTTTTTTTACTTTACAGTTTCAAAATGTAATTTATTCCTGTAACATCAAAGCAGAAATTTCAGCATCATTACTCCAGTTTTCAGTGTAAAAAGATCCTTCACAAAACAATTTGTTGCACAAGAAAATGTATTTTTATTATCAATATTGATATTGTGGAAAATAATATATTATAGACATATATACAGATATCAATGAATACCTGTATCTGAGTGATCTTCATCCTCTATGATACCACTAGGATCCCTCTTCTCATCTTTACGTTCTTTCATCTCATTACCCTTCTGAAAAACACAATGAAAACATGAAGGCCATGGTGAAATTGATCACAATTTCAGCTTAAATATTATACAAGTACATCTTTGTTTATCAAAGTGAAACAATACCTGAGCAGACACATGAGCTTCCCCAGGTTTTCGATTCTCTGCTTTTTCAGAAAATTCTTCATCTTCTTCTTCCTCACTATCTAATGCCAGAGGTCTGGAATGTCTGCGTTTCACCAAGGTGTCTTCACTGGGATTTTCGGTTGTGTCCTCTTCAACACTATCTACAGCTGTTTGCTGCTCTGATTCTAAAAAAAGATTTATCATATTTCATCATTGTGTAAGATTACTTTAAATGTAAGTAGAATGCAAATTCAAGTGGAGACAGGTGCAAAAAGGCTATTTAAACTTCATATAGTACATTTATGAATAATATTCTAAAACTATGGGAGCATGTTTCTACCTCAGAGTGAAAGATATTGTGAAATAAAGGTAGGATTAAGAAATAAGGTCCCATAAACTGGAATCACAATCGGAAAATACTATAAAAAGTCACAGTCATCTTTTTTATCTCTAAGTTAGTAAGGTAGGATTCCATAGAAAATAGATATTTTTCCACACTCACACATCATTGGTTTTCATTGAACCAAGTGAAACATCATTCCAAACTAACCTTCATCCTCCGAGTGCTCAAGACCAGGAGAAGAACAGATCCTTTTAACATCACTGGAGGCCTCAGTTAATGGATCCTTCCTCTTTAGCTTAGCATAAACACAAATTAAAAATCATGACTCCAAAATTTTAGGATAGTGCAGGCAATACAGAAGTGCATAATACACACTAAATCAGCTCTTCTATTGTTTATCTTGAAAGTTACTGAAATACCAAGTTTTTACCTTAAAAGATGGTAGTTTGATGCCACCATGCAGACTTATTTTCCTTGTGCCCAATACGGAGCCTTCCACCTCTGCATTCCCCATTCTTAGGCTCTGCTCCATTGCTCTGAACGTTGTATCTTTATTTCCTCCTGATTTAACAGTTGGGGTGGACACCTGGAGGTGTACAATATGAAAACAATGTTGAAATGATAATGAAAATATAGATTGACAATATACAATTTATCACTACGGCTGAAATAAGAAGCAATTCCCACCTTAGCTGCCTGTTCTTTATCATCCCACCACTGATCAAACGCTTTGAAGGCCACAATCTCAACCATCCTGCGGTGTATGTCTTTCTTTACGATAGCCCGCAGCTCTGAAGCAACAACAGCTAGAACTCCATCTACTGTTGCCTTATGGGGTGATTCATTCATAGGGACATACCCCGGTGGTGGTACTGAGGGGTCAAACCTGGGCATGGGGGGTGGAGGCCAAGGTGGTCTGTACCTCAACATTGTAGATGAACATCCAGCAGAAGGGTATGGTGGGCGATGAGCCATGAAATTGAAGGTTGAAGGAAGAAAGGGAGGTGAGAATGAGGTTTGCCCTTGTGTTATTCTAGTAGGAATGGGAAGAGGTACTTGGCTACCCTGCCAGTTGGGCGGCCTACAGACTTGCTGGATCTTTGGAGGAGGGTACAACGGGCAAGAAGAACTAAGCATAGTGTGTCCAGGTAAAAATGAAGTCATAGGTGGAGGTGGAACCAGTTTTGAGGGTACATTTGGAGATGGAAGGGATGTGTAGTGAGCAGATGGTGATATAAGGATTGAAGGTGGGGGCATTTGAGGAAGAGTCAGAGGTAAAGAGCTCCTGTTACTGCAGATCACTGGTATACTACACGGCTGATCTGAAGTATCTTCGATTTCATTTGGGTTGATCTTGGGCTTCTTGGCTGATTGAAGTTCATGGTCTCCCACATCACTGAATGAAGTCAGAGTCACATCATCAATGCAAGATAAAATTTCTCTTGGATGAGAGCCATTATTACTCACAATAGATGATGTTTGGTCACAGTTTAGGACAACATCTGTGGAATGAGAAGGAGAGAGGCTGGGAGCTTTGGGAGAAGGTTGAGGATCGTAGTCTGGATCATGCTCTTCAGTAGCTGAAGTCTCTGAGTCTGAACATTCTTGGTTCAGAAGAGGCAGAACTGGACTTCCACCACTGAGAAGCATCTGAATGCGAGAGTCCAGGCTGTCAGGCTTTGATTCCAGAGCAGGGGATTCAGATTCAAGAGAAGGACAGTGCACTGTGGGCTCTGAAAGATCTTCTGTGGTTTTAGAGGAAGAACACGGTTTTGGGCAATATGAGTGAGAAGACTGGCCTTGTGGTAGACAATGATTTTGGTTCACCTCATGGGTAATCTTACGAGGTTCTTGATTACCACTGAAATGATTTTCTGACTCATTTGCATTTATCTGTTTATCAGGAAGAATGTGATGAACATCCACTCCAATGGCCTTTTGAGGCAGTTTATCTAAATTAGGAATTGATGGAGGATCTTCACCAACAGATCTGTGATTAACACTGAGGCCCTTGATTGAGCCAGTAAAGTTTTGTCCTGTGAGCTTATCCAAATGTGACGGTGTGCTTGGAGCATCCTGAAAATTTCTGAAAGGCAGTTGATTGCCTGTAGATCCAGAGCGGTAATGAGCTCCCCTATATACAGGTCTATGTATATAGTGGTGCTGTGGCCTACGGTTATATGCATTTTGGTACTTGCTCTCAAGAGGTCTGACCCGGTGTCCCCTACGAACATGGTTGCTAAGATGAGGATTGCATCCTGGAGTTCTTTGCCTATTTGAAAAGCTACCATTTTGGCAAGGAGCTCCACCTAGCTTCCAAAAGTTTTGCACAGCACCTTGAATAATGCTAGGTTTACTTGAGGCTGGTTGAGTCACGTGGTCAGGCTGAAGCTGTGAAATGTTTGGGAAGGATTGAATAAAAGGGACACTGGATACACTGTTTATCAGTGTTGATTCATTTGGGGTCTTCTCACACTGAGATGGTGTGCCTGGTCTACTGTGGGTCAGAGAAGGGGTGCAGGGGGTATCTTGGTATTGAGGGGTCTGCCAGAAGCTACTGGGTGTGTCCTGATGCATGCTGGAGTAGGCGGTATCCATGGACAAAGGAGTTGAACAATCTAATGAAGGGGAGCCATTACATATTGAGGATGATGATGATGGTAATGTGTATGTCAGCTTCTTCAGTGGTTCACACTCCTGAAATGTTGAAAGATACTTACAAGTGAACTAAAACAATAAATTCAGACAGGTGTCCAAACAAAGAGAGAATATGTTAAGCAATGCCTATGGTCTTGTACTCACAGTTAAAGAGTCAGTGAATGAGAATGGTGACTGGGGACCCCAGGCCTCTTCTCCAACAGGGAGAGTAAAAGGTGTATATGAGCCACTAACTAGCATGTGGAAGTATCGGTTCCTCTTTACACCTAAAACCAGTCAATAAAGATCATAGATCATGTAATACACGCAAATACATTAAATGTGGTAATTAAAACAGACTGCATAGACATTTTCATTAAATATTTTACTGATAAGGTACAGTATTACAGAAAAGAGCTAGAGGTCTAGAGGTAGCAATGTATTTACCTTTGGGGTCAAATTCTACATGGATGTTGTTTCCCATCACAGATGTGTTATGGAGGTTTTTTACCGCATTATTTGCTGCCTTTACAGATTCAAAAACAACTTTCGCTATTCCTAAATGCTTCTTATTCTTTGGATTGTATAAAACTTCTAGATCTTGAATCTCTCCAAAATTTGTACACATTTCAGATAGGAATCCATCTCTAATGTTGTCATTAAGCCTTGCAAATGTCAGCTCCTTTGGTGCTCCAACATAATCATCATCAACCTAAAAAAAAAAAAGAGGTTTAGTGACATATGGCATTATTTCATTGTGCTGATTTGGATCTGAAAACCCCAAGGAAATGGTAATTGCTGAGACATCATACATTAACATTGGATACTCAGGAATAAAACAATTAAATTTTATTGAATGAATGTTTAGATTTTAGGATTCTTGGGAGCAGATGTAAGGTACACACTATATATATATATATATATATATATGTATGTATGCATATAGTTAGTATGATCACAATCAACTTTTTAAACAAATTTATACTTTGTAATAAAAAAGCCAATAATAATAATATTTGCCAATAATATATAGGCCAGATGAACTAGGTGGTTAAAATAATATAATAAAACAATATTTTAAAAATTATCTGGAACCTCAAACACACAAAGAAAGTCAATACCAATATGTTGGGGGATACATGTTTGTACCTGCATTTGTGCCTGGTACTAACCTTAAATTTGGGGACTGGGAGATCTGCTTCTTTGAATTTCGTCCAAAAACGTGCAATTCTGGGATCTCGTAAGACATCCACAGGGAAACATTCAGGATGCTGGAGGCAACAATTTAGTAGCTTAATTTGTACAATGTAGAATACAATATGAAAGTGTGTAAATATGCTAAAGATTACACCTGGATCGTTTAAGTTTGATAACTAATCATTATTAACATTTATAAATAGGCCTAGTAGGATATTATTGTTCAGCTTGAAACCAGATGTACTCACCGGTGCACTGAAGTGCTGTCCATCATAGCGGTACAGTTTCTGACTGGTACTGCCGTTCAAACCCGGATCAATAATAAGTCTGTAAGAACTCCAGTTTGAAGCTGCGTCTTCCAGGGGATCACAACTAGCGGTTTTGACTAATGCATCTAAAACGGAAAATGAAAAGTACCATCTCTACACGACGAAAGCACTGAGTCATGAATACTCAGTAGGCCTAACAGATATAAATTTATTTCTTACCGTTATCTTTCCGTTGACCCTCCTTTTCGACGCTTTCGTACATGATTCGCAGTCATTGTACAATGTTAGTTAATATCTCTTTATATGACGCTGATTAAAACGATATTTCCTGTAAATATCAGAAGGCTGTTGTCAGGAGTACACAGTGGGTCTTACGTGTCTCCCAAGAGGAGCAGCGCATCACTGCTGCACAACAGGTGGGAGGAACCTGGCGCCACACCCGCGCTGTCATCAGAGCAGAGACGAGACTGAAGAAGATCACTGCGGATCAGCGGAATACTGTCATTCTCATAATAAAATGACGGATTAATTGGATCTAAATTGGATCAGTCTAATTTGAATTTGCAAAGTAAAGTAAAATCCCACTGTCTAGTTCTTAAGACCCAACATAGTGCCTTAAATGCAACTGGCTACAGAAGCCAAATGTTGATTTTCTGTCTTAAATTTATTTGTTTTTCTGTTTGAGTTATGGTTCTATTTGACGCTGAAACTTACAGGTTGGTTAGATATGCTATAATTAATTTCTAAGTGGTTAAACTGATGGCACAGCTTACCCATTACAACTTATTACATCTTACAACTGCCCTATCAGTAAGAATAAAATAACCTGGGAATGGGAAATATAGGTACTTTCCAGCACAGTCAGAACATGGTGGATAAAGTCTCCTATAGCTGTCTTAGTTATAATTAAAATAATTGGCTATGGAAATTGTTTATTTATTTATTTATTGTCATAATTGGCTGATCAAGGCATATGCTTCAATTCAATGAGAATTTTTATATTTCTTTTAATAATTTTTATAACATTTTTCTACTAACGCTAAACCTACCCTAACAGTCTACTTTGTAGTTACAAAGTTACTTATAGTTAGTAGAATGTCTAAATGGACTAAAGTGTAACCGTTTTATTCTTTGCAATAAACTCTCTCTGTGGACACCCTGTCTTTACTTAGACAGCAAATGTTGCATGCAGTTGTTTGGCATGATCAAAAACAAGGCATAATGTATCAAAAACAACAAAAACAAAACAAAGGCTACCTATAAGGGAAATGAAGGAAGAGCCAATCCAGTTTGATCCAAAAGGTTGCTGTTTGCAGAAGTGAAAATAAAAACAAACAAAAAGAAATGAAAGTGGAAAAACACATTATAACATGAGGACAAAAACAACTGATATAACTTAAGGGCTGCTATAATTTACTGTAAGTAAAAATATGTGATAATTGTAGAAGTACACTACACCTGTTTTCTTCTGTAGAACGAGATTACAAACTGAGAGAATGTTATTGTTTGTGTACTTGATGCCATGTTTAGCAGTCGTCAATTCTGGTAAGTACTCCTTTTTCAAAAAACATTGTATGATTTTAACTTTTCAATGATTTTATATTTTGTACTTAAGTAAAAGAGAGTTTTTATGTTCTTCATATGTTTGTTGGACAACCTCCAGGTTTTGAATAAGTTTGAAAACTGTGGCATTCAACAGAAAAAAAAAAGATATTGAGATGTCTAATGAACAAATGTAAATACTTGTTAAATATATGTATCTGCCTTTTTATTTATTTATTTATTTTAACCTTGTTACGAGTGTTGTACACAGGCTCGAAACCAAGTCCCTGGACCACAAAACCTTAAGTCTTAAGTCGCTGAGGTGTATTTGTAGCAATAGCCAAAAATACATGTATGGATCAAAATTATTGATTTTTCTCTTATGGCAAAAATCATTAGGATATTAAGTGACGATCATTTTCCATGAAGATATTTTGTAAATTGCCCGTAAAACCATAAAACTTACTTTTTGATTAGTAGTATGCATCGCTAAGAACTTCATTTGGACAACTTTAAAGGTGATTTTCTCAATATGTAGTTGTTTTTGCACCATCAGATTACAGATTTTCAAACAGCTGTATCTCGGTCCAAATATTTTCCTATCCTAACAAACCATAAAGGGAAACCTTATTTATTCAGTTTTCAGATAATGTATAAATCTTGACAATTATGACTGGTTTTGTGTTCCAGGGTCACCTTGATTTTGGAATTCACTCAGGTTTTGACTTGGACTAGACTCTAAAGAGTCATGCCTACAATACTTGTTAATACTGCTTATCTATTTTTAATGTAATTGGAACTGCTTTGACATCCGTCTGAATCATTTTCGCTCTTAATTCATCCTGCCCCTGTTTGCTTCTCTGTTTCACTGTTCCACTGTTAGTCAGTCACACCATCAAAACCAGACGTCTCAGCTCCACCCACTCATACCAGCCATGTTAATATAGGACACTTTATATCAGTCACTCCACACCTCACCCTTGTCCAGTGTTTTTGTTTACACTCGTATTGAAAGGTTGCACATGGCTATCTACTTACTTGCATCATACTTTCTTTAAGTCTTATTCTGTCCACCATCATCCTGCCAGTTACCTTGAACTCTGTCATCATCCTGTCAAAGAGAAAGACTATTACCATTTAGTTATAAAGAGTTGCTAGAATTCTCAGTTCCTGCACCTACTCACCTGATATAACCGCCTGGTTTACCAGAGTCTGTTAATAAAGTTCCTGTGTGTTTTTTAAATTTCCTGTTTTGGTAACATCCACATCACGTACAGAAGCCTTCATACTACTTATTTTTTTCATAACATACTGTAACAAATATGTGATGTATAGTAATATTTAACATATATATTTGTGTTCTTACTGTGTTTAATTTGACATATATACATATTATATTATTATAATATCCTTTTTCTTCTTCAGGTTCTCACTCACTGATGGCTTTGGCAACATATATAGTTGGACAAACACCATTTCCTGAGTTTAGTGTTGTGGTGATGTTGGATGATGTGCAAATAGGATATTATGACTCGATCACATGGAAACCTGTCTATCGCTCTCACAGTGATTCACAATACTATCATCAAGAGGAAAGTGATGCTAAATATGTATTTAGTGTTATGTATGACAGCATGAAATATCGAGCCACCTATCTTACGGGTTCCCTAAATCACACTAACGGTGAGAGATAGGACCATCAGTATAAACAAAAATATTTAGTAACGCTCAGCTTGTTACATTATAGTTTCCTAAAACCTTTTGACATATAAAATAAAGAGGGCAATCATAAAAAGTCTAGTACTTTTTACAGTTACAGATGACAATGTTTTTTTTTTTTTTATTTTAAGGTGTACATGTTCAACAGAGACTTGCTGGATGTGAATTAAACAATAACACACCAGGTCTGTTTCATTTCTGGGATGCTTTCGGTGGACAAAATGTGGAGGAGTTCATCTTTAATACAGAAAAAAATTATATCCAGATGAAAAAGCCATGGATGATTATGGAACACCTTTCTTTGGAGTATCTTTATGAACGTTTTTATCATCCTATTTGCATTAAAATTTTACAGAGGTACCTGAAAATGGAAAAGAACAATGTGATGAGAATAGGTGAGAGAATCAACCAGATTAACTTCAGTATATTAAAGGCAGAAAAGATCATAAATGACAGCACTGACAGAAAATACATGTGCCTCTCGCTTTATAAAATGACCATAAATCTGTACTAAAGCATTGTGTGCTTCGCTTCTCTGTAGTTAAACCCAGGGTCAGACTCATGAAGAAGACACTCAAAGACTCTGGTGGGCTTCAGATCAGCTGTCTGGCCACTGGTTTTTACCCCCGCCACATTAACCTGACCCTGTTCAGAGATGGTCAGCCTGTGGATGATGATCAGATCACAGGAGGAGAGATTCTGCCCAACGGAGACGGAACTTACCAGATGAGGAAGAGTTTGGTGATCAGTGAAGAAGAGCTACGAGAGGAACACAAATACAACTGCTCAGTGAAGCGCCTCAATCTGGACAGCAAACTGGACATTATTTTTGGTAAAGAAACAAAACTGTACTTAATAATAATAATCGGTAGACTCAGTTTTCTTTATTGTGATTTTAAACATTACAATGACATTTAAATTGGTCCAATATTTTTTGCGTACAGATTCCTTTTTCCTGTTGTTTATTTGTTTGTTTTTCTCACCACAGTTTCAGATGTGGCTGAATCTGACCCAGGATCATCTACTCTGTCTGTAGTTTTCAGTGTGCTGGTGTTCATGTGTGTAACTGGTCTCATCAGTTGATGAGCTGCCGGTAAATGTTCTGTAAACTCAATTAGAAAAAACAAACAAACAAACATCAGTTACTTTAGAGACACTCTTTAAAGGTTCACCAGTTTATGATGATAATCACAATCTCATTCTTTTCAGCTCTGAGGCATCACAGAGTAAATACTTCGCTCCTAAAATGTGAGTACACTATTTTATAAAGAAATGAATACAGCAACATGTTCATTTTAAGATTTATTTTAAAAACTTTCTAGAAATGAAACTAAAAACGGTTTCCTCTGTTTCAGCTTTGTGCAAAGTGAAACATAGAATGAGTCTATATGGGCCCATGTTAAAGTGAAGACAATACTTTATAGGCCTATTATCTCCTGCAATGACTTTTTTGTTGTTTGTTTGTCTGGTTTTTTTGGTTTAAGGAGTTCTGATTTCTGATTTTTTACTATACTGTAATGCAGACAATATCATAGAAATGTCATGCATATGACAAATACACAGCTATTTCAGAAAAGCATTGCACTTTAATGTATGGAAAGATGTATAATTATAATCCTAGAGAGTGAAAACGCTGAATGACAGGACTCTGATTCTGATGAAATGACAAAGGTGCATATTTTCAAATATATATTTTATTTATTCCATTCAGTTAACTTAATTGTCCTTCCTACTAAAGTTTGCCAATGTAAAAAATAAATATTAAATAATAGGTTTTCCCTGCCTGTTTCTGGCACATATGTTATTTTTAAAACGGCACAAAAAAAGCAGAAGAACAGTAAAGGGACTATAGTTTAAAAAATAACCATAGGGCATATAATAAATTTTATGTAAATAATTTTCTGTAAATGTCTGATTATTGACTGTTGTCTTGTGTATGTTTTAATCCTGTCTTATAAGTATATCTTGAACATGTTTAAAGTAATTAATATAGCCTTAAATAAATAAACAGCCTTCTGATTGAGAACCCGGTGTAGACAGGACTTTTATTTTGGCCTGAAGTTAAGACATCATAAGCCTTTATATAATACGTAAACAAAGTTCTGGATTATGGGAAACATGCCAAGTAAAGGAAACAGTAGAACATGTGTTATTAATTTGTTCCAGATGTGAGCAGGAAAATAATGAACTATTAAGAGAACATGGGATGCAAATAATATACAATCAGACACGTATTAAATACAAATCAAGGGTCAAGTAAAATTATTAACGTTTTTTTTAATTAATTTTATTCATTCAAACTATTGATTTTAAGAACAGAATTTATTATGCACGTGTAGACTGAAATCACTTCAGCACAGGAGATGGCGATATGCACCTAAAAGCTATGCAACTCGGCTTTAAACCCACAGAAGAAGACAAACAAGACGTTATAAGGCTGCGCCTTTCTTCTCTGACTCAACACAGGTTTGTGTTTTTAAACGTTAATGCATTTAAACTGTTCAGATTTATTTATAGTAGGTAACAAGTAATATGAAATTAAACAATTATTTTTTTTAGGAAATTATTTTCCGTTTGCTGCTTTACGGTTACGTATTCAGACCATAACAATGCAAAAAGTAAATAAATAAATAAAAGATAAAAAAATACGAAACCATACGTTTTTTATATATATATATTGCAACTTTCATTTAGGAAAAAAAAAAATCATTTTCTCACACTTACTGTACGTCGTTACAAACGTATGATTTTCTTTATTATGTGAAACATAAAACATGTTTTTGTGTTTGTATTAATTTGCTATAAAATTTAACTAGCGTTGCATAAACCCTAATGGTGTAAGTTATCTCCTTTATGCACGTTAATTAATGTAATTGTCTAGAATCATATTTCTTTCTATAATTTTGTGCAGTCTGTGATCCAAACATACAGGGGCAAAAACTGCTGCTGAAGCCAGCGAGGTCAGCTGCCCGCTGTTATTAAGATGGCCTTTATTAAAGAAGAGAGTGAAGACATGAGTATTTCAGAGCCATTTCCAGTGAAACGTGAAGATACTGAGGAACAAACAGGTTGGTTCTCAAATGTGAATCATGCAAATTGTATGATTATTTTCACAAATATGTTGTTCTTTACTAAAATCATAACCTCAAAACAAATGATTTTTTTTTTTTTAGTTGTGGTCATGTAAATAAAGACGGTTATGTAGAGATAATAAGTTTAGAAGTAATAATAGTGCAGTAATTGCCTACTGTACCTTTGCCATGTCATCATTCACCATGGACAAATACATGATGTTTAAGTGATATGTTTACAAGAGATTGTTGTTATACCAGTAAAATGTCATTGTTCTCAGTAACAGTTTAAATATATAATAAAAACTATTGTGACTCAGTTTTGTTTTTTAACCTTTTGAAAAATAAATGTGCTGAACACACTCTAATATTTGGATTATTCTTGGCCTTCTTTCTTTCTTATGCATTTGGGCAGTGTTATGAATATAAACCCACACAGTAACTTAGAGATGTGGGGGCGTGTTTAAACGAGCCGTTTTAGGAGGGCATGGACAAGTCACAACTTTTATAAAGAGTATCTCTTTGCTTTTGAGACTTTAGTCTTTGCACCTTTAAGGATCTCGTCTATGCAATAACAGCTTTTAACACCCCCCAAAAAATTGCATCATATGACCCCTTTAAAATATAACCCAATAAAATGACCCAACTGACTGAACCTAGCTGTTACTACCATTCATTGCAATTCCAATTAAATCCAAACTTAAGTATGGTTGTCACTCCCAATACTTTGCAGTGTGAAAAATTGTGAATGGGTTATATATTGAAAACAACAAAATCTGTCTTTTTATGCCACTGCAAGCTCACTGACTGGGTACTTTTGCAAAAACCCCTGTTATAATTAAAAATCTGTCTATATTAAGTAACATATCTCTCATTTACAATGTCTTCAATATGTTGTTGGTAATAAATTTCTATGGCTACAATGTTAAACACTTCTAACACACATTGCAAATGGAATCCTTGATTTATGTTGTTTTGTGTTTTTTGTTTGCTTTTTCACTTTAGACCTGATGCCGCTTAAAGAGGAGAGTCAAGAACTGAATGAAACGGAGGAGAAAGAGCAGTATGAGAAACATGATTTCATAACTGGTCAAAAGCTTGGCTTGCAGACTGAAAAGTCACAAAAACTAGTGAAGGAGACAGAATCTCAAAGTTTTTTCCCCTGCCATCAGTGTGGAAGTGTTTTCGGTTCTGCAGGAAGCCTTAAAGTCCACATACGAATTCACAACGGAGAGAACCCCTTCACATGTGATCAGTGTGGAAAGAGTTACACTCGAAGCAAAACCTTAAAGCATCATATGAAGATTCACGCTGGAGAAAGACCTTTCAAATGTGATCAGTGTGGAAAGAGTTTCGTACATAAAGACACCTTTAATTCACACATGAGAATTCACTCAAGAGAGAACTGTTCTACATGTCATCAGTGCGGAAAAAGTTTCATGTCTTTAGAAGACCTTAACAAGCATGTCATAATTCACTCTGAAGAGAAGCCCAAGGGGTTGCAAGTAAACAAGATCTTCAAGGGACACATGATATCTCATACTGAGGAGAAGGTTTTTAAGTGCCATCAATGTGGAAAGTGTTTAAAACATGAAGAATCCCTCAATTACCACATGAAACTTCACACTGGAGAAAGACGTTTCACCTGCCCTCAATGTGGAAAGGGTTTCATTTATAAAGGACACCTTAATAATCACATGGGGATTCACATGAGAGAGAACAGTCTGAAATGCAGTCAGTGTGGAATGAGTTTCCCAGACAAAAAACAACTGAAAATGCATGAAAATACCCACACCGAAGAGAGGCATTTCTCCTGCTCTGTGTGTGGAAAGAGTTACACACTTAAAGGAAACCTTAAGATTCACATGAAAAGTCACAAAAGAGACAATGATTTCAAGTGCCAGCAGTGTGGAAAGAGTTTCACAGACAAGAAACATCTTAAACAGCATGTAAATATTCACAAAGGAAATAAGCCTTTCATGTGCCATTACTGTGGAAGGATTTGTACATGCAAAGCAAACCTTAAGGTTCATGTGAGAATTCACACTGGAGAAAAACCCTTCTCCTGCGCTCAGTGTGGAAAGAGTTTCACATTTAGCGGAGGTCTTAAGACTCACATGAGAATTCACACCGGAGAGAAGCCGTACACGTGCCTTCACTGCAAGGAGAGTTTCGCTTATCTAGATCAGCTGAAAAATCATTTGAAAACTCCTTCTGGAGAGAAATTACAGTGTTCTGAATGTGTTTAGAAGTTTGTAATTTCAAAAAAAAATTGCAATTTCAAAGATCATGCCCGCATTCATTCTGGACTAAGGTTGTTTAATTGCGATGAATGTAATAAAAATGTATTTTGGCGTCTCACTTAAAGATACACCTGAAAAGTCACGCAAGCAAGAGACTCTATTTGTCTTCTTTTTGTGGAAAGAAATTGAAATGGCTCTGTAATTTGAGATTGCACAAGCGATTTCATATCCATGGGAAACCTATGATCAGAGCAATCTACTTGAAATGAAAGCAACAAATTCATATTGGAAAAAGCCTTCAGCATCAGGAAGGGTGGCTTTTGTTCTGGTTGTGTTATGTGATACTCTTTGCATCTTCTCAATAGTTACTGTAATATTAATACATTTTTTAAAGGAAATTCTGTTCTTACATTATTGTGTGTGCGTGTCAGGCAACTATATACATATATACATAATGCAATTTTTTATTCCAATACAGTGCCTTTTTTTTGTTACTTTTCTTTAATATTTTACCAAAATAATGAAAACTGCAGTGTGTAATGTAACCAAGTTATAATATGCCATTAATTAAATGAATATTTATACTCCATTGCCTACATTTCTAAATCCGCTTGTTAAGGGGTGACGTAAGAAGTGCTGTTTTTACTCGCTTCACTTGACAATACTACCTCAGCAGCCCTTTCTGAGCACTGTGTATTCAAATGAAACATTTCAGCTAACAAATGTTTTCAAACTTACGGTGTACACTACAGTCTCCATGCTCACAGTGTCCCAAACACAATTTTTTTATATTTATTTATTTATATTTATCTGGATATCTGGGATATCATATGGAGTTAATGGTTAGGATTGTAATTTTTCGAGCAAATGGGATGCCCTTACTTGTATATTGTATTGCTTTTATGTTATATGTATAATTGTATTTATTCAAATTTTTACTCGCATTTTTAAAACTCTTTTTGTATTTAATGTTTATCTGCTATCCAGCAAGGGTCTGAGAGTAACGCAATTTCAATTCTCTGTATGTCCTGTACATATGGCAGAATTGACAAATAAAGCCGACTTTGACTTTGATATATCGCCCTCTAAAGGGCACTTTAGATTGAAATCTATCATGGCCACCATATTAAAGGGTCATTCCAAACCAAAGTGCTTAAAACGGACCACTTCAAAGGGCCCTTTCGAATGAAGGATGACACATAAAGAGTATTTGCACAGATTCTTTGCATGCATGATGATGGCGTCTCCGTGTGGGCACGGGATGATGCTGCTGCAGAAGGCCACCTCAAGAAACAGCTGTTTGTTCCCCTACACCCTTCAACCATTCAAAGATTTGCGTTTACTTGCTTGCACTTTCAATACACATGTATGTACAAGTAACTAAGTACAATAAATACATCACATACTTAAAAACTTTTAGTCAAATAATATTCTAAACAGCGACTTCAACTTCTATCAAAAGTCATTTTCTGTTTAGATATCTGTACTTTTACCAATGTGTGGCTTTCAAGACCTTCATCCACCACTGGAGAACTGAGTATTTGGGCTTATCTGGTCAGTCAGAAGACCATAAAGACAATACATTTATTATATTTATGTATTTATTTATTTTTATCATAAACTGGAATAATGATTAGTGAAACTGCAAACATGGTATGAGTGATAAAATGAAAAAAGGGGGGAAATTGCACATTCGGTATGATATAGTATTGTGTGTTCTATTGCCTTTAAGTTTAAACCATTCCTGAATCGCAGCACGAGGATAATTTACTGATAAAGTACGTTTCTGTGCATAGTTTCTGAACCTACAGTAAGCATCAGTATTTTGCAGATCTTGCATTTTAGATACTATTTTATAGCCTAGTTTTTGTTTTTGTTCAGCACATTAGTGGACGGCATATTTTAAATATGTAGTTTACCAAGCATACACTTTGAATTGTACGCTGAATTGTAATTTGTATGTTTGTTTCCTCCAATGTATATGCATTTTCATGCATTATCTATAATTTTAGGCAGTGTGTGAACGGGACTTTTATTTTGATCTGTCAGTGACATCACATGGCCGGACCGCTCTCCTCTGCCTCAACAAAGGTTTGAGTTTTATCACGCTTAAGTATTTGAGGTGTTGAAATCGATACGGATCGATCAATCGATGTATCGTTTTTACAAATAACGTGCAATGACTGGATTATGTGAGGTGCCGTGTAACGCTGTACAGTCAGGTTTTCAGTTCATAGGCAAACACCGTTTTCTCTCCTGTCATTCAATTTTAATCTTCAAAATCTTGAAATCGGAAAGTATTTGATTACGGCCTTTTTATTATTGTATTTATGTGTCTGATAGTTTGTCTCGTAAATGGCCCAATATTTATGAGTGTTATTTGTTTGAGAAATAGAATGGATACGGATTTGTATTTCTTTCTGTTAACTGAACAGATAAAATAAAAACATACAGGAACAAGAAAAACTGAGAACATCTGAAATCCATGTGACACACTACTATCAAGATGGCATTTATTAAAGAGGAGACTGAAGACGTGAGCATTTCAGAAACATTCAGAGTGAAAAGTGAAGATGCTGAGGATGACACAGGTTGGTTTATTAGTTACTGGTTGATTTGTGTGGCTTCATGTAAATTAAGATGAGCTACTATATAAGCTGCCGATGTTACATGTTGTGTCTACTGTACACAGCTGGCTAAACTTTTGTGGGGTGACAGAAAAATGACCTTATAGTGTCAATGCTCTTAAAAAAGATAGGTCTTTAAAGGTTATTTACAAATAGTAATAGTTTTATTTAGAAATATATTGTCCTGAAGAACCGTTTTATGTTGAAATGGTTAATTGTGTTTAGGGGTTCCCGCCCCTAAAAAAGAGGAAAAAAAAGTAACTATCCAAAACATTATTTTAAAGCCACCTCATTTTCGAAACCATCCAGCTAAACAGACTGTCAGCGTACTCTCAACAGGTACTTGATATCCTTTTCAAAATGTCTTCAAATCTTCATTTTCGAAAAAAAAACTTGTTTCATCATACTGTCCTTTTTTTTTCTTCTTTTTTTAACAGCACATAAGTGGGTCATGCTCTGTTCAGTTGATGAGACTTCATTCTGCGCTAAGCAGGTAAGTGAGGGATACAGAGTGTATGGTCCATATTTTTTGTCAGACGTAATTAAACATCATTTCTTTTCACCCCAAAATGAAAATTCTGTCATTAATTACTCACCCTCATGTCATTCCAAACCCGTAAGATCTTCATTCATCTTCAGACAAATTAAGATATTTTTGATCAAATCTGAGAGCTTTCTGACCTTCATAGACCGCAACGCAGTAAATACATCAGTAAAACTGTCTATGTGACACCAGTGGCTCAACTCGCTATGAAAATACTTTTTTTTTCTAAAGTTGTATTTCTGCCCAGACAGATGCTGTCCCACCCCACAGAGTCATCATCTGCCAAGATCAGCTGCCACTCATTTTTACAAAAATACACATAATGATGAACGTGAAGACATGACAGGCAACTGGAAAGATACTTAATTGAAACGTTTATTTAGTTTCTATTTGTATTTGTGTTTATTTGGTCTATTATGTTTCATCTTGATTTATGTTGAAATGTCAAGTGTAATTTTTATGCTTTCATGTAATGAGTTTTTAGAGCATTGTCATTTTGTTAATTTTCCTATAATTTTCAATAAACCATAATTGATATAATTTGCTGTTCTTTTTTTAACATAAGAGGATGCAATGCATAAACGGCCTTAGGCCAGACAGATATATGGGGTAAAAAAAACCAACTCATAATATTAATAAATAAAAACTAATATTGATAAAACTAAACTATTGTTTAAAAGGAACGGAAACTTATAACAAGTATTGCTGCAAGGTGCATAACCTTATTTTTTTTTTCCTTAAAAAGTGCATAGCTTAGGTAATGTGTTGTCATATTGCACACAGAATTAACTCATGCCTTTCAAGTCAAACTGGTTTGTCGTCAACTAAATACAGCTTTGAAATCAGACAGCTCAATGAATATCAATATCAAGTGATTTGTATCATTCACCACAGACATTGGAATATGGGTCTACAGACATGATGTACAAGAGATTTACATTAGTGTTGGGAAGGTTACTTTGGAAATGTGATAGATTACAGATTAAAAGTTACCCTATTTAAAATGTGATGAGTAGTGTAACTATTTCAATTATTTTTAATGTGCATTTTATTACTTTCTAATGTATTCAACTGTTAATCATTTTCAAACCTTTAAAGCAGGCACGCTTTTAAAAATAAAGGTGCTTCACAATGCCATCGAAGAACCTTTTTGTCTAAATGGTTCCATAAAGAACCTTTAGCATCTGAAAAACCTTGTGGCCCTGTGGCAAAAGAAGGTTCTTCAGATTAAAAAAAAGGTAAGAAAGACATGGTTCTTTAAAGAACCTTTAACTGAATGATTCTTTGTGGAGCCAAAAGTGGTTCTTCTATGGCATCGCTGTGAATCTGTAAAGTAAAAATACACATTTTCTAAGTAACTGTAACAGATTACGGTTATATTTATTTTGTAACTACATTATTAGATGTAACTAGTAACTGATTTACATGGTGTAAACCACTTTACAAAAAAAAAGGATTATTTTATTTTATAGTAGCATATTATGCATACAAGTAATAGAAATTTATTTAGAATCCAAAAATAATTTTATACCAGGTATCTAAATCATTATAAAATAACTGCTGCAGGTATCTAGACTTGATTATTTGCAATTAATATGATAATGGAAGAGTTAACTTGTATGTTTCTTTTTTCCACCTTAGACCTGGTGGTGATGAAAGTGGAAAGTCAAGAACTGTATGAAATGGAGGAGGAAGATCCATATGATAAACATCATGGAGGTAAACTTGAAAAGGAGCCCTCTCAAAAACAATCTCGAAAGAAAAGTTTTAAAAACTGTTACATCTGCCCTCAGTGTGGCAGGAATTTCACTTATGAAAAAAGCCTTAAAAAACACGAGTTAATGCACAATGTGCAGTGCCCTTTCACCTGTCAACAGTGTGGGAACATTTTCACTACGAACGGAAGCCTTAAAAACCACATGAGAATTCACACCGGAGAGAAGCCTTTCACGTGTGATCAGTGCGGAAAGAGTTACACGCGAAGCAAGACCTTAAAGGATCACATGAGGATTCACACGGGAGAAAGGCCTTTCAAGTGCGATCAGTGCGGAAAGAGTTACATACGAAGCAAAACCTTAAAGGATCACATGAGGATTCACACGGGAGAAAGGCCTTTTAAGTGTGATCAGTGCGGAAAGAGTTTCATACATAAAGTAACCCTTAATTTACACAAGAGAATTCACTTAAGAGATAGCCATTTTATCTGCCATCAGTGTGGAAAAAGTTTCAAAGACATAGAACGCCTTAACAGGCACGTGATAATTCACACTGGAGAGAAGCCCTTCAAATGCCAGCAATGTGGAAAGGGTTTCCAGATAAAAAACAACTTAAAGGCACATATGAGATGTCACATCCAGGAAAAGCCTTTCAAGTGCCATCAATGTGGAAAGTGTTTAAAACACGAAACATCCCTCAATTACCACATGAGACTTCACACGGGAGAAAGGCCTTTCACCTGCCTTCAGTGTGGAAAGAGTTTCATTCTTGAAGGACAGCTCAGTCGCCACATAAGATACATTCACACCGAGGAGAAGCCTTTCGTGTGCCATTACTGTGGAAGGATTTGTGAAAGCAAATCAAACCTTAAGATTCACATACAAGTGCACACAGGAGAAAAGCCTTTCTCTTGCCCTCAGTGTGGGAAGAGTTTCATACATAAAGGACTCCTTAATTATCACATGAGGCTTCACACTGGAGAAAAGCCTTTCAGCTGCCATCATTGTGGAATGAGTTTTAGATATAAAGGACTTCTTAATGGTCACATGAGAAGTGTTCACACCAACGAGAAGCCTTTTACGTGCCATCACTGTGGAAGGATTTGCGAAAGCAAATCTAAACTTCAGATTCACATGCGAATTCACACAGGAGAAAAGCCGTTCTCCTGTCCTTGCGGTAAAAGTTTTGCACTTAAAGGAAACCTTACGGCTCACATGAGGCTTCACACTGGAGACCGGCCTTACATGTGCGTTCAGTGCGAGAAGAGTTTCGCCTATCTAAGACAGCTGAAGAGTCATTTGCAAACTCATTTTGGAGAGAAATCCCAGTGTTCTGAATGTGGCAAGAAGTTTGCAAAAACAAGCAATTTCAAAAATCACCTGCGCATTCACTCGGGACTAAGGCCGTTTAATTGTGATCGATGTAATAAAAAATTTGTTTTGCCATCACACTTAGAGATACACCTGAAAAGTCACGCACACAAGAGACCTTATTTGTGCTCTTTGTGTAAAAAGAGATTTAAATGGCTGTGCAATTTAAGATCGCACAAGAGATTTCATATCCGCAAACCTATTTCCAAAGCAGCCTTATTGAAACGAAAGCAACAAATACATACTGGAGAAAAACCTGTAAAAGTGGTGGTCATGTGATGGCATTTTAATTGTGTCAAAGTTACTCAGTTTTAAGTCATGTTTTGGACATGGCTGGACATTTCTGATACTGTTGTGGGGTTATGAATGGGGATGGAGGAGATACTGTATCACTGTTTTTTTTAGCTTGTTTGTAGGGGCAGGTGGGGCAAAATATCAATCCACTCGAAAACATAGACCTTTTATATAAAAATAATCAATCCTACATTTAACTTGTAAATGTATGTCAGTAGCATTTTGCAATATCTTTCTAGTGAGTTGGATAAAATCTCACATTTGAATTTAGTCTGCATCAGTTTAGCAACTAGTAGCTCAGTTCCAATTTAGTGAAAGTGTAAATCCTTTTGTTTAAATGTGCTTATATTAATAGGCTGTAAACCATTCTATTATGTTTGTTTTGTGTTGACTTGACATGGCTTCATATTCCTCTCTCGAATTCCTCAGCATTCAGACACATATAAAATTTTATGCAGAGGTGGATATATATCTTGTCCGTCAACATTACAGTGCCACCCTCAGGGTGAATTACACAAGGACACTAGACCTCTTCCTAAAGTATGTCTGCGTGTTTTGTGATTGACGCATGAAATCATCATATCTATTAATTATATCATGTAAGCTAGCACTTACGACCCAGAATCTGCCCCATACCGATTCATAGCTGCTGTTGGTACTTATGAGTGAATTTCAAATACAGACACTTAATATAATTTTTTTTTTAATTATTAAGAAAATTGAGAAAGTACATACAAACAAGTGTCAAATTCATCTTAATGCCTTATCCCAATTCACTGTGGCAAGCCTGTAGTATTCATTTTACAAGATTCATTTCCCACATTATGTATCTTTTCCCGTCATTTCTATAAACACGTGTCCAGTTATTATGTGATGCATGTCGCTACAATAAATAGTGTTGTTTGACTATAGCTAGGAAACTGTATATGTGAATGCCCCAAAATCAGTTTCATGCTTTTCATTCTGTCTAAACAAGGCCTAAAAGTCTTTTTACCATCCAAATGTTTCATGTACATACTTTTGTATTGTTTACTATGCATTTGTATGCCACTATTCATATTGTACCTTTTTTTTTCAATGTGCTGCCTTTTCTACTTTTCTTTGATATTTGATCAGAATTACCAGAACTGTAGGCTGTGTACTCATATGACAAATCAGAAAATGTCAAGTTTTAAATAAACAAGACTTGAAATTTCAATCATAAACTTGCACAACTTTGGAACAATAGTCAAAAAGTAATAGGCTATGGCTATTAGTGGGAACTGCAAACATGACATGAGTGAGAACAAGGAAAAAATGCTTTAATAATTTAAATGAGGTTTGGCAATTGCTATTTGCACTGAGTGTTAAAGTTTATGACATAAAAATACTTTGACCTAAATCTCAGCATGAATAGACCTGATCAGTTAACATTAGCTTTCGTGCCCCCAGATGAGAATGCAGAACGCGCATCACGTTTGTTTTCTTTATTTTATAAAATCAATATTGTCAGTTCAAACAAGTAAAAGTAGACCATTTACAGTTTTGAATTATGTGTTACTCTTACCTTTATCAGAGAAAATGATGGTGTGTACAGGCTATTTTGTTTCCCCTGAAAAAAAAAACCCCGCAAGTGATTGCGCTGGTGATGTCCTGCAGAGTGTGCTTTAGATTCTAGTCTCTGAACAAACTTAGATATACATCATATCGCGCATTTATTATTATAGCACAGGTTTGCTGTATAGAGCGAGCGGAACTGACAGTGGCAGTGAATAGGACAGTCACAAGCCTCCTGGGTTTCATAAAAATATCTTAAATTGTGTTTCAAAGATGAACGAAGCTTTTACGGGTTTGTGATTAATTATAAAATTTCATTTTGGGGTCCCTTTAAGAGATTAACCTTAACTGCCTAAACCATTACAATAGTGCAGCATTTAAATGTACAGTTCTGTGAGTACTTACCAGACTATATGAAATTATACAATAAGTATATATTATATAATAAAACTAGAGTGTGTTTCATTGGAATACACCATAAATACTTCTGATACTGGTCTATTATGTTTCTATCCATCCTTGACTCTGTTGATGATCATTTAATCAGGTGGCATGTTTGTTCTGGACTATGCTTGTGTGGTCTGTGGTAGGATTGTACAACAGTAGATCATGTGTTACATTCTAATAATGTAAAATGGACACATTGAACTGCAGCCATGTTCATTTGAACCTGAACATTCTATTACTATTATGATGCCATGTATTGGAACACTGTAAAGCGCTGCAGTCTTAGTTTTTGTGTACAGCTACGATGAACAGAGTCTTCCCATGAAGGTAAATCTATACAGAAGTGCAAGAAATAATCATTAACCTGTCTTCAAATTAAACACAACAACCAGTTTTTTCAAATGTTTCTGAATAAATTCAGAATGTGTTTCATTTGATACACCATAAAATCAATGTACTTCTGATACTGGTCTTTTGTGTTTCTTCCTATGCTTGACTCTCTTTATCTTCATGCGACTGTTTGAGTCTTTACCATGGTAAATGTGAGTCATGTGACAACAATTAATTAACAAGGTATGTATAATAAGATTATTTAGTTAACAAGGTATGATGAATGACCTAAATGTTTATATAAATTCAGAATGGGTCATGTGACAACAATAAATTAACAAAGTATGTTCAGCACTTCACATGTTTTATTTTAATATAAATTCAGAATGTGTTTCATCTGAATACACCATAAAATCAATGTACTTCTGATACTGGTCCTCTGTGTTTCTTCTATGCTTGACTCTCTTATGCTGCCGTTTGAGTCTTTACCATCGTAAAAGTAGGTCATGTGACAACAATAAATTAACAAGGTACCTTTAGTAATTCAAAAATTTATTTTAATATAAAATCAGAATGTGTTTCATTTGAATACACCATAAAATCAATGTACTTCTGATACTGGTCCTCTGTGTTTCTTCCTATACTTGATACTCTTCATCTACATGCCGCTGTTTGAGTCTTAACCATCATAAAAGTAGGTCACGTGACAACAACGAATTAACAAGGTATGTACAATAAGTGTTTAGTTAACAAGGTATGATGAATGACCTAAATGTTTATATAAATTCAGAATGTGTTTCATTTGAATACACCATAAAATTGATGTACTTCTGATACTGGTCTTTTATATGTTATTTGTCACGATTGAGAGACGAGGAGGCGTGCGGGTTCATACGCAGACTGTTTTATTTATAACACAGAGTAGAAACGAGCAGAGTCGATCACCAGCTAACAGGAACATCAAGGGCAGAGACAGCAGAATAATCCAGATACGTAGCGTGGGTCAGTTCAACAACAAACAGAGTCCGGGGGGCGAGGCAAAGGCAATAATCCAAGGCCATGAAGGTCGGCAACGATAAATCCAATACAAGGTGACACAGAGAAACAAAGAACGCTGACACGGGAAAACTCCAAACAAACAAACAATGATCCGTGAAAACACAAAGACATCCGGGGAATATATACACGTGTTAATTGACTACGGGGTGGAGACATGAATGAAAAACCATGACAACAAACAAGGTGAGTGGAGACAAGAGTTCATGATCAAGTCCAGGCATAGAAACGGAGACAAACACACAATGAGTACACCAGGCGCTGGAGTGCCATCCAGTGGCCTGTGCTGGCACTACCAGCTGGATCGTTACATTATTAGCCTATTTTGTCTTGTCATATTGTTTATAATGAATTATAATGATTGAGTAATACTAAGAAAGTTGACATCTAACCTTTAAAAAGGCTAATAAAAGGGAGAGGGTAGTGAATGACATTCCAGGCATTTGAGGGTTAAACCATGTCCAAGTTGGGTAAAAATTATTCCAGGGATACAGGCTGACTTTGTTTAAAATCAACATGAATGAACGATTTTCTATATAGTGACCGAGCATTAATCAGTGAATCGCTTCCGGGAACAGAGGATGTATTAAAGAGACAAGATTTTGAGTGACTCCATAACGAAGAACACAGAGAGGTGCGTTATAGCAGGAGAAAGCCAGCGAGCATGTAGATCCAGAGAGGACAGTTAGACTAGTTTATGAAAAAATACTAATGGTTGAAAATAAAAAAAGGCTTATAATAAACATTTTTAATAAAAAATACCACATTTATTGCAGAGTACAATGACACAATCAAGTATGCCTACCATTGTTTCTATTTTTAAGTATGTGCTTTAAAATAGTTATATTCATATCTTGACATTACACCACCTATCCCTCTGTCATGATCACTAACTCCACCCCCACACCTTGTTTCTATCTCACTCCAGTGTGAAAAAAAATTACAGACTAAATAAAAGTTTTTATAGTCTCTTCCGTGTTGAGAATGTGAGAGATACTCTTTGACCTCCATTTTAAAGACTGAAAAGACACCTGCAGTGTTTTCTGAAGTACCTGGATAAATTAGCTTATTTGAGAGTATGCTCATTCTTGTGTGTATGTTGTTATTTTGGACAGTTGTTGACGCAGGTAAGTTAGCCTACTTTTAGCTTCTGTTCTTTAAACCATACCTGCAGTCATAAATCTGTTTTAAATGTCTATTTGTAAATTTGTTTGTCTGTTGGTGAATGCATAGTAAATCTGCTGCAAAAGATCAGCTTACTTTTTGCTTGTTAGTTTTCTTAGTTAAAAAAAAACAACAAAATAATAATAATTTTGTTTGTTAGTTTTTTTACGAAAAACTGGTATTTGTCTAGCAGAATGGGATTCAGTTGTGTAAGCAATTAAGGGAGAAAAAAAAATAAACCTACTGAAAACATGCCAACAAAACTGATCTACAATTTGGAGTATTCATAAATTAAAAAAATAATAAAATAATGAATCTGATCGCACAAGCAGTAATGCTGTCTCTCAGTATATGCAGTGCAACAATAAGGTTATTGTTAGGGCCTGTTTAAGGTTGTGTAATCTGCTCTATGACTGTCGACCAATGAAACCTTTGCAATCGGCTGGGGGCGGTGCTTGCGCATTACTAGGTTGACTGGGAAAAATCAGGCCAGTTTCCATTTACATATTTATTTTTTCCCCTCTCTGTAGTTGAATGCTTGTAGTCTTACGCAGTGGTAGGCTATACCTTAAGACAACTAATATTGCATGCTTTTCCAGGTGTATCCACAGGTTCTCACTCACTGATGGCTTTTGCAACATACATAGATGGACAAACAGCATTTCCTGAGTTTAGTGTTGTGGTGATGTTGGATGATGTACAAATAGTGTATTATGACTCAATCACGTGGAAAGTTGTTTATCGCTCTCATAATGATTCACAGTACTATGATGAAGAGCAAAGTGATGGTGGTGTTATATTTCAGTATATATATAACAATCTGAAACAGCAAGCATTTTATCTCAAGAATCACCTAAATCACACCTACCACACAGGTTAGTTCAAGCAACAAACCGATAATACCACACAATACATATCAATTATAATGTTTTTATGTTTTTATGCACACCGAATATATAAAAGAAACATGCTAGAGACAGTAATGATAAAACAAGTATTCATTTTCATTCAGTATTCATAAAATTTCTTACATTTCTTTAATTTTAACTAGGTGTACATGTTCATCAGAGACTTGTTGGTTGTGAATTATTGAACAATGATAAACCAGGTCTACTTAAGTCATGGGATGCTTTTGATCAACTAAATACAGAAGAGTTTGCTTTCAATGCAGAAAAAAACGATATGCAAGTGAAAAAGCCATGGATGTCATGGAGCCAGCAAGAATGGCATAATAAAAAGTTCTTGCATGAATATATTTATCAACCTATTTGCATTAAAACATTACGGAGGTACCTGAATATGGAAAAGAACAATGTTATGAGGAAAGGTGAATCGACCTGATTTTTAGTTTTAAGTTAAATTTGACACAGGCAGCGGTGCTGACAGAAAATCTGCTTTCAAATGTTTTATAAATTACAATGTTGTTAAACTGTTAGGTTCATTGCACATGTTTCATCCTACTCCGTAGTGAAACCCAGAGTCAGACTCATGAGGAAGATGCTGTCAGACTCTCAGGGGCTTCAGATCAGCTGTCTGGCCACTGGTTTTTACCCCCGTCACATTAACCTGACCCTGTTCAGAGATGGTCAGCCTGTGGATGATGATCAGATCACAGGAGGAGAGATTCTGCCCAACGGAGACGGAACTTACCAGATGAGGAAGGGTTTGGTGATCAGTGAAGAAGAGCTACGAGAGGAACACAAATACAACTGCTCAGTGAAGCGCCTCAATCTGGACAACAAACTGGACATTATTTTTGGTAAAGAAAAACTAGCAATTAAGTAAAATGCCCCTTTGGAAATCAAATTAAACATTATGTTTAATACAAACAATAAAACTAACTTTACCTGTCTGTAGCTTACTGATTCATTTTATTTATTGATTTATTTTTTAATTGCTTAACCCCAATTTCAGATGTGGATGAATCTGACCCAGGATCGTCTCAGTCTGTAGTTTTCAGTGTGCTGGTGTTCATGTGTGTGGCTGTTCTCATCACAACTGCACTCATCATAAGGAGGAAGAGACGTGCTGCTGGTAAATGATCTGTAAACTCAATTAGAAAAAAAAGAAGTTTCAGTTTCTGTAGAGACACTCTTTCAGAGTTTACCTTATATGCAGTTTTATATTTCTGTAGTGTTTTTGTTTATTCATCCTGGTCTTGTTTTAATTCATATTCAGGACGGGCATCTGAGACATCAAAGAGTGATTATTCCCTTACTTCATGTAAGTAACTGTGTTTTATCAAGTAATATAAAATAATCAGCATTTTCATTTCAGGCTTAATTTTGGATTTTTTTCTTTCAGCTTCCATGCAAGATGATGAAACATAAAAATTGAGTCTACATATTGGGCCTATATTATATTCAAGATAATACATGAAAACTCATAAAGTCTTACCAATTGCTTAGTGGATGTCATTTGTGTTACAATAATGATTATAACGATAATATTACAATAATGACTTTCTGATTTTATTCAGTCTGACCGACTGATTTTACTTTATTAAAAGGACAAAAGAATGTAATATAGACACAGAACAACAGCATATATTGTGTAGTATGCAACATAAACCCTTGAGCCTGTCTGGTCTGAAATCATAATAATGTTTAAAGGGGTCATATGATGAGATTTTAAGTTTTCCTTTCTCTTTGAAGTGTTACAAGCTGCATAGATAAGATCTTTAAAGTTGCAGAGACTAAAGTTTTAAAACCAAAGAGATATTCTTTATAAAAGTTATGACTTGTCCACACCCCCCTAAAATGACTCATTTAAACACGCCCCACCTTTCTACATCACAGTGTGGGTTTATTTTTATAACAACACCCAGATGTTTACATAAAGAAAGAAGGCGGAAGTATTATTCTCGCTGTAGTTTACTGCTTGTGCCATATTCTGGAGAAAGTTGTGAAAGTGAAACTACTTTCTTTGTGCTTCCAAAAGAGGACACAACTAGAAATCAGCGGTTACGTTGTATTTACAACACTGTTCCAGAACAGTTCACCCCAAATATCAGAGTGTGTTCGGCACATTTATGGAGAACTGATTCTTGAACCTGCAGAGCAGCCTATGCTAGCTGTACAGACACTATAAAGTGAGGCAATTCCAACTCTGCAAGGACAGTCTGGTGCTTCTGACTCACAACCTGTAAGTTACATTTTCTTATTGAAAGAACCTACTACTTACTATTCAAGCATCACGTTATGGTAAGGGGCGTTACATTTCCGTCACATGCTTGGGGTATTCGGCCAATCACAATGCACTGGATAGATGCCCAATCAGAGCACACCTCACTTTTTTAGAATGAAGAGCTTTGTAAATTGACCCATTTCAGGAGGCGGGGCTTAGAGTAGAAACAATAATGTACAGTATGTAGAAAATAATGCCTTAAAGGGGTCATATGGTATGATTTCAAATTTTCCTTTCTCTTTATAGTGTTACTAGCTCTTATTACACGGCTTCATGAAATACTCGGTTATGATTGGTTAGTCACCACATTCCAAGGTTTGTTATTCCCAGATAACAACCGGTAAAACTAATGTTTAAGCACAGAAAGAAGGCGGAGCCTTGCTATTGCTCTAAGTGGGGCTTAGAGGAGAAACAATAATGTACAGTGGAAAATAATTCACAAAATAATGTTATCTTTTTAGCAACGTCATACGACCCCTTTAAACCTTAAACCACATAAACACATTGCATTACACCAAATACACAAAATAATGTTCTTTTTAGCAACAACATATGGCACCTTTAAAACGTTTCCTGCTTTATTGTTGTGCAATTTTTGTATAATATTGAATATTTTTGTTCACTTTTATTCTGTTGGATGGTTTTAGCTTTGGACGGTATTATAGATATTACATGTTTTTAGGAGTTATTTGGCATGTTGAATAAAAACTTGAGTCATCATGCATGAATGTATATGTATATGACAGCGCTTACAACTCAATATTCTTGAAATACATTGTTTTCACTTTTCTTTTGAAATGGCAAACACCTAGCATGGAAAGGTTTTTAGAAAAAGACAAAGACCTTTGTCTTGTAAATCAGAAATATATCAAAATATTAATAAAAGAAGTTTAGATCAGTGACATTTACAGGTCAAAAGAGGAGCTGACTTCATAGAAGCAGAACCAAAGAATGTAGCTTCTCATGAATGCATATCAGGAAGTACTCAAATATATCAAAATGGATCAAAATACCCAAATATATAATATATAGATTACAGTAAAATTTGCTAGTTTTGTGTATTGGTTTTGTTTGTTTGACGTTCTCTGATCTCTTCTCAGGTGTTTGGTCATCTCAGATTTTTATAAGAACTGGATCCCGACTGAGGCTTGTGTAATTCCTAGTTACCTCGGGATGCCCATCCCATGGCAGAAACAAAGAAGCAAACAGAGAAAAAATTATAGAGAAAAGTGATGTGTTCAACCCAAGCAAAAAAAAAAAAAAAAAAGAACATTATCAAGAAGGCTATTCCAGAGTTGGGTGCCAAATGCAAAAAAGCTCTTCCTCTTTTAACAGACTTTGTTATCCTAGCTACTACCAGAAGTCCTGAGATTTGCAACCTTAGGGAGCATGATGGATTATAGCATGATAGAAGACTAGTTAGGTATGCAGGAGCTAAACCATTTAGTACCTTATAAAGTAAGTAAGTGATAATATTTTGTAACTGATACGGTAGAGATTGTGTAGAGATTGTAAAACTGGGGTACCCTAATATGATCATATTTTTCTTGACCTTGTAAGAACTCTAGCTGCTGCATTTTGGACTAGCTTGTGTTTTGAAAATGCAGGACAACCACAGTAGTGCATTAATCCAGTCTTGAGGTCATGAATGCATGGTCTAGTTTTTCTAAGATGGAAGAAATTTAGAAGTTTTTTGACCATAGAAGAAGTAACAGTATTCATCTAGATGCAGATTTTAATCCTTATTTTGGTCTAATAAATAATATCTCTGTCTTATCTGAATTTAATAGGAGAACATTTTTGGTCATCCCATATTTTACATTTTTAACACACTCTGTAAGCTTAGATCATTTAGAAGTTTCATCTAGTCTTGTTACAATATATAGGTTAGTTAAGTATCATCAGCATAACAATGGAAATTAATCTTGTATTTTCTAAAAATACTACCAAGGGGCAACATATATACTGAAAATAGCAGAGGGCCTAATACGGATCCTTGCGGCACTCCATACATTACTGGCATTAATTGACATGATTCTGCGGTTAAATAAACAGTAGTAATAATCAGACAAGTAGGATCTAAACCATCTTAAAGCCTGCCATTTAATATCCATTACCATTGAGTATAGATTTATAATTGATCATGTATGTCGATGGTGTATGATCTATTGTGACGAATGCAACAATAGCTAACAATGAGATGCAGCCTTGGTCTAAAGCAAGAAGCAAATCATTTATAATTTAACTAGTGCAGTTTCTGTGATGCTATGATGGGGCCTGAAACATGACTGAGATATTAAAATTAATATGGCACATACATATGGTAGTAGGTTTTGCTGGTTACCAGACCCTTGTAAGAATAGCTGGAAATGAAAGGTATGACTTGGCAAAATAAATAAAAATAATAATATAAAATCATTGAAAAACAAAATACAAATAAATGAATTACAAGCAAAGGGTAGGAGTAGAGATAAATTGATGTTAAATTATCCATAACAAAAAAAGTAGGTGGCGATATGGACACAGAATGCAATATTAGGCAACTTAAGTAAAAGTAAAAGAAGAAGAGTAAAAGTAGAAGAAGGAAGTATGGGGGATATCGGGCCCGTCACAAGATTATTTATTGAAAAAATGTTTGTGCTTGTATATTTGTTGTCATGCTTGACATTCATCAGAGCAGGTAAGAAAGTCTCCTGTATGGTAACTTACACAGTTTCCACTGACCATCTTTATGGTCTCAAATGGTTTTGAATGTCTTCATATTAAATCCTATTGACAGCTTAGGCCAGCACAGATTTTCATGTATTAAGTGAAAACTACTATAATTAAAACTACTGCATGTAACACTGTAAAATGTACACTCAGGAATCCTTAATACAAACCACGGATGCACATATCAAGAGATCACTGGGGGTACTGCAAATCTGTTTTGAAATAACATGGATTGTGAAAAACTCTATACAACTAAAAAAAAAAAAAAAAGACTCATATATTTATTGTATTTCTATCTTACCACTTTTCTGTCTTTACAGATGTGATCAGAAATAATTTGAGGTCACGCTAATATTGAATCCTTGTTCTTGTGTATTCACAGGTTCTCACTCACTGATGGCTTTGGCAACATATATAAATGGAGAAACACCATTTCCTGAGTTCAGTGTTGTGCTGATGTTAGATGATGTGCAGATATCATATTATGACTCGGTCACATGGAAACCTGTCTATCGCTCTCACAGTGAATCAAAATATTTTGATGAAGAGCAAAGAGATGCTGGTGTTGTATTTCAATATATATATAACAACCTGAAAAATTGGGAATTACATTGTAAGAATCGATTAAATGACACAGATCACACAGGTAAGTCTAAGCAACAATTAATTAATGCCACACAAAACATTATCACCTCATCCTATATTGTGCTATGTCAGTGAAGGCCAGTAGGTTTTAATTAAATTTCTTTCCATTCACATACAGGTATACATGTTACTCAGAGACTCGTTGGATGTGAATTATTGAACAATGATGAACCAGGTTTATTTAAGTCTTGGGATGCTTTTGATGGACAAAATATTGGGGATCTCACATTTGACATGGAAAAAAATGAAATCCAGAACACAATGCAATGGGGAATAGCATGGGAGCAAGGAAAACAGCTTCATGTAAAGTTTGTTCTTCAAAACGTTTATCTCCCTATTTGCATTAAAACCTTGCGAAGGTACCTGAACATCGAAAAGAACAATGTCATGAGAAAAGGTGAGTGACTTGTACTGTTTAACCTCAGTATGGACCATACCTTTGACTTTGAATGTTTTATGTATCATGATCATAATGCAATAAATCCCAGTTTTACAACAGTAACACTTTTATGTAGTTAAACCCAGGGTCAGACTCATGAAGAAGACACTCAAAGACTCTGGTGGGCTTCAGATCAGCTGTCTGGCCACT
>JAUMHE010000055.1:11009166-11032779 GCA_032359235.1 Enteromius mattozi
AATAATTTATGCGCGCCCCGCCTCCTCACACCCTACTAGAAATAGAAAGGTTTCAACAATCTGGAATGAATCAAAAAATAATTTATTTATTTATTATTTACAGTCCAGTTTTCTCGGAAGAGATTCAGATTTCTTTTTATCCAATTTTTCCAATTCCTACACATGTATTGTCTCTGTGTTTGTAATAAATAAGTCTGCACATGGATCCGCACGCCTCCTCGTACCTCTATCGTGACACTCATCTATAGGCAGGCAACCAAAAGTCTTAAAATCAAAAATAAATATGGCAATAGAGGTTTGCTTTCGTTACATTTAAATGGCATTTTCTAGTTGTAAAGATTAAAACAAGGTTAAGATACTGACAAACGGTAGTGTTTCACTGGACTCGGACTCGACCTTTTGGGACTCGGACTTGGGTCCAACTCGGACCATTTTGCACTCGGACTTGTCTCGGACTCGACTGGTCAAAGACTTGGACTCTGTCACAATGCCAGCTGGAGGTGCCATTGGGCTCCACCAGAGGGCACTCCAGCCAGAACTATATGTACTATGTCTCTGTCTTTCTGTGCTCTGTTCGGGACTCTTATTATGAACTTGTTGTCTCCACCCACCTTGTCTGTCGCTATGGACACTGATTCATTCCTCCTCCCCTTAGACTTGTTGTCACGTGTATAAAAGCCCCGTCTTTAGTATGTGTATCCGCTCGTCATTGTTTGGATGTACCCTGTGTCTTCCCCTTTGCCGAGCCCTCCGTGTTTCCCTGTGTTTCCCTGTTTCCTGTTCTCGACCTCGCCTGAACCCGGATTTACGACCTTGTCTCGCCCTATTGGATTACGTTTGCTCATCGCCCGACCCCTGCTTCGAACTGTGGATTATTCTTTCGTCTCTGCCTTCGATGTACTGTTTGGCGGTGTTGACTCAGCCTGTTTACTCAGTGTGTTTTCAATAAATGTCTGCAAATGGATCCGCACGCCTCCCGTCTCCATCGTTACAGACTCGACTCGGACTCGAATTAGGTGGACTCGAACCCGACACTAGGAAATGGAGGAGGAAAAATGGTGAATAAGGCAAGAGAAGCTGTTATACCTTTTATTTTAGTTTAACACTTGCATGAACACCACATCCTTAGGGGCTGCCATTGTTGTTTTGCAGGCTATGTGACGTCAGAACTCGGAACTGGGAGTACATATATTGTATATTGTGGCCCATAGAAACAATCACTAATAAGGCATCTATGTATATATATCTATGGTTTTAACTATAGACATATATCAGGGCTTTAGAGTGCGACCAACACTTTTTTAGTAAGTTAGCTTTTTTGTGCTTCAAATAAAGAACTTTATGTTGACCAGATTGTGACACTGTGTCTACTTCGGACCCGAGTGGCACAGTGCAGTGCGACGCAACAAAATACAGTAGAACCTATTCTGCTGTCTATACTGGATGAGGTGCAGCGCGACAAATTCCCGACAGAAAACTAATGCTAAGTTCTATTTATGACGTATTGACACAAGTTTCAAATGACTTTTAATGATCACTTTGTCGCATCCAGTGTAGACAGACTTTAGCTGTTGTGGCGCGGAACGACAACTGTCGCATTCGGTGTAAGTACGGTGTTAGTTAATCATTTACAAGTCAATATTGCCTATGTGAAAATTAGGCGCACCAGTGCAACCAGTGCAAAAAGTTAGTCTAGAGCCCTGTATATAGATTTCCCATTGAAGCATCATGTGTCATGTCAGGAAGTCAGCCAAGAAGCCAAAACTTGACTCTCTCGCGAACGCGCATACAGTCGTTTAAACGGGAAACACGAAATGCGGTGTCAGTAACAGTAACAGTTCAAATGAATATTACATACAAGCTTATGCTGTGAACATCAAGGATCAAAACCTTTTTCTCACTTCATTTATCATGCAGTGCAAAAGAACAACAGTATATTTTCTTGTAGTAATTTGTTGTAGTCTGTCAAGTGCCTTATAAATTAATGAATACATTTAAATGTACTGTAATATATATTTATTGTAGTCAAACATTATATTAAAAATAATATATTTTATTTTTATCTGATACATTCATGTTTTTTTCACATAATGTACTTTAAGAATAGAAATTTACAGGCCTTGATGATAAAGACAATATCATCAAACAAAGGTTATGAAGTTTTGGGGTAAGAACAGAAACATTCCACATTTTATAGGGTGAGAGGTGTGACCTGCTAACTCCCGTGTGTCCTAAATTGGAAAATTCCAAATTACAAAAACTACTGGAGTCAAATGAATGAACAATTACTTTATAAGCATCAACCATTTGCTACCAAATACCCACAGAACTGTTTCACTTCAGTTTTTTTTTTTTGCAGTTCAGCTCTTGTGAAAAATGTCCCAGTCTAAGTTACATGATCACATGTTGTTTTGTGGATTAGTGATCAGCTTGACTTTCCAGTTTGATGAGTTGCGATGGCAAACTGGGCTGGCATTAGATAAGACATTTACTGTAACTGCAGCCAGGCTCATTCCATCTCTGTGCCAGTAAAATAACACCGAATGAACAATGCGGTATGATTGTGTGATATACCTGGCCTTCTTATTGCCTGCTTTGTTTGAGACAGGTAAGATACAGCCTTTTTAGAAATGGTGAAATCATTTTTGTTAGCGTTTGAAAGAGTAAATATATTTTATTTTGTGATTTTTTTTATTATTATTATTTATTTGCAAAGTTCTGCACACATGTCAGAACATGTTAAATATTGAACATGTTAATTTTTGAACTCTTTGTTGGCTGCTTGTTTTTTCAGTTCATGGCCATTATGCATTCGTCCTAGCTCTCTGCCGTGTACTTGGTTCTCTGCAAAATGTTGAGATTATTTACTCAATCTATTATGACAAAACATTATTGGCAAGATATAACAGTAGTGAGGACAAAGTTATTGCTTACACTGAATATGCAATGAAATGGGCAGATGACTTGAATAAAAAACCTGAGTGGCTACATAAGGAGGCAGAGAAAAACATTAGAGACTGCAAGCGCTTTGGACAGCTATTCCTCCCTATGATAGAAGAAACAGGTGAAATGCATTGAACCAAACATATCAATAAAAAACCAAACACATCAGTGAAACACAATAGTAACCTCATTATTTCAACAGTGAAACCAGAAGTCAACATCCGGTCAGTAAGGCAAGCCAGTGGTAAGAGTCCAGCCATGCTGATCTGCAGTGCCTATGACTTCTACCCCAAACCCATTAAAATGACGTGGATGAGAGATGATAAAGAGGTGACTGCTGATGTGACGTCCACTGAGGAGCTGGCTGATGGAGACTGGTTCTACCAGATCCACTCCCACCTGGAATACTTCCCCAAACCTGGAGAGAAGATCTCCTGTGTGGTGGAGCACGCCAGCTCCAATAGACCCATGATCTATTACTGGGGTGAGAATAGAGCTAATATGACCACAGAAACCAAACTATTTAGTTTGTTGCATAGCCTAAACATTTTAACCAACCACAGAGAAGTGGTTCAGACCAGCATATTATTAATGCTCATTGGTGCTTTTGAACATATTCTTAGTATAATTCCTATAGACCATGTTAAAACAACATAAATACATGCATATAAGTAACAACATCCATCTTATTTTTTAAAAAGGTCACTTTAAAGGAACTCATTTGGTTGTTGTTTATCCATAGCAATTTTTTTTTACATCTTCTAGGCTAGTGATAGACTTATGTGCATTGCATAACAAACATGGGATATTATAGCACAGTTTTATTTTATTTTGCAGATCCATCAGTGTCACAGTCTGACAGGAATAAGTTTATAACAGGTGCTGCAGGGGTGGTGTTGGGAGTGATTATGGCAGCAGGAGGATTGATCTACCATAAAAGAAAACACACAGGTTAGCACGCAGACACACACACATACAAATGTAAAAAAATAAATAAATAAATAATAATAATAAGGCATTAAAAATCTCATGGTTTCTACACTGCAAGTATGAAATACTTACGCCTGTGATTTAATTCATTTATAGCACATGTCATATCAGCTGGAAGTCGAGACATCAGATACTCTGAACCTCTGCATACACTGAGTGGCACTGAATGCTAGAAATACACTGCTTGGCCAAAAAAAAAAAAAAAAAGGAAAGAAAGTTAGTGTTTAGATTTAAATAAGCACCATTGTGTCACCATTGACTTCCAAAGTAGGAAAAAAATACTATGGAGGTCAATGGTGACCAAAAAAGCCTGGTTACAACCAAAATATCTTCCTGGCAGAACAAAAAAAATAATACAGGTTTGGAACTACTCAAGGGTGAGTAAATGATGACAGAATTTTCATTTTTAGATGAACAATTCCTTTAAGGTCAGGACTTCATGGGGATCAGTCTAAAAGTTTGAGCCTTATTCACAATTTGAGCCTGATGAACCCTGACATACATGGACATACATCTAATTATTTACCTTACCTGGCTTTTTTTTTTTTTTTTTGGGCTGGGCTATACATTGAGTTACAGAATGTATATCAGCATATGAGAAACACAAAAAAAATCTTCATAGAAATTCATACAAAATGATACTTGCTTACAAAAACTTGTACAACTGTATTAACTTTGTGTTAACATTTTTCTTTGTAGGGTATGTGCAAATTTCCCTTTTAGGGTGTGTGTGTGTTCATCTGTTGATTGTACATCTGTCTATGAAATGTATGCAAAGGAGTGTATGTAAAGCCTAATATTCAGGTCTTTTTTAGTGTAAATGCATAAAAAAGTGGTGGTTTTTGCTTTACCATTGTTTAGTCTGTTTTACTATGCTTTACCAAAAAGATAAGGATATTATGTCATGAACAGAGAAATCAAGGTTTCCCTTGATCTTTTGACATATAAAAGGTATTGTACTATAACAAACATCCTGTAAGTTTCAGAACTAAAAATCCTCTTGATAGTCTAAAAATAGCTTATATGGAAGGCAATATGTCAAAACAAGTTGTGGAAAATGCCACTTTATGACATAAAAGTGTGGCTAAACACTAAGATCAACACCTGCTTCTACATTGCTGCCTGTTTAAACTTTAGATCTGTATTAAATTATTATAAACCAGAGGGTTTTACAAATATGTAACCAATGATAAGCATTAAAAAGAATGTGTCAGTAAAACTTTGTAATGTAATTGGATTCTCAAACTGTCAAAACTTCAACCCGCCTCAACAGAACTCAGCCTTTTCACAGTGCAAGGGTAAATAAATAACTGATGTTTGAATAATACAGTTTTTTTTACTTAACACTAGGCCTATGTCTGCTTAAGCTAATGTTTTTTTGTATGTTTAAAGAGTGGAGAAGTAGTAGGCTATTTACTGTCTAGTTGTAGCCAATATACTTTTGTACAGTTTAAATATCCTGTGCGTATAGAGCTTGATTGTTTTATTTATCATACACATCCCCTCTGCGCACCATACCCTATGGTTTTATGAAATGCCTTGACTAAACCACCCACTGATTCATGCAGGCAGTTCATGACCCCTTAAGGACACAACATCAAAATATAGCTAAACACAGTATATGCTTTAAAAAGCATGGGGAAGTTTGACAGAACAAATTCCCGTTCTCTGACATGCATACAAAAGTCTTTTTTCACATTATGTTCTCCAAAGCAAGAAAAAAACGAGGAACTAAAATTAAAACGAGAGAGGAAAGAAGCACAGAATAGCAATGAAGTTAGACAATAACTGATATGATTTAATCACATGCTGATCATTCATTCTGATGTCTCGTTTGAAATTATAAATGTGATACATAAAGTAATAATGAAGTTAATTTAGAAATATTTTTAAAATGTATTTATATGAAATATATTTTGCAATCACCTGTGAGAGCAAACAGACTGGATCACTTTCAAAAATCACTTTCTTTCTTTTATTTTCACAATTTGGCACCCGCGCCCCGATCTATGCTACCTGCATGTGTGGCTGACCTCACTGGCCTTCCTCAGGCCGTGGTGAATACCATCACTCAGGCTAGAGCCCCCTCTACAAGTCAGGTCTATGCTCTGAAGTGGGATCTCTCATCGTGAGGACCCCCAGAAATGCTCGATCGCTGTGGTTCTGACCTTCCTGCAGGAGAAGATGGAACAGAGGCTGTCCCCTTCCACCTTAAAGGTCTATGTCGCTGCTATCATGATGCAGTGGATAGAGTTTCATTGAGAAGGCACCACTTGATCATCAGGTTTCATAGGGGTGTGTGAAGGTTGAATTCAGCCAGAATACACCTCATCCCTTCTTGGGACCTCCTCATCGTCCTGTCGGGAAGGCCCCCTTCGAGCCACTGGACTCAGTTGAGCTGAAGTTCCTGTCTCAGAAAACTTCGCTCCTGACAGCACTCACCTCCATGAAGAGGATGGTAGACCTGCACACATTCTCGGTCAACCAGTCATGCCTAGAATTTGGTCCGGCCTACTCTCACATTTTCCTGAGACCCAGACCTGGTTATGTCCCCAAAGTTCCCACCACGCCCTTTCGGGATCAGGTGGTGAGCCTGCAAGCACTGCCTTCAGAGGAAGACCAAAACCTTGCATTACTGTGTCCTGTATGCACTTTGCACCTTTACGGGGAATGCACGCAGAGTTTCAGGAACTCCGAACAGCTCTTTGTTTGTTTCAGAGGCCAGCAGAAGGGGAATGCTGTCTCCAAACAGAGGTTGGCCCATTGGGTGGTTGATGCCATCACCTCGGTGTATCAGGCCGTAGTGTTGCCTCCCCCTGGGCTCTGGCGCACGGCGCCTCTCTTACAGACATATGCAGAGCTGCGGGCTGGGCGACACCCAACACCTTTGGCAGGTTTTATGACCTCCGTATAGATCCTGTGTCCTCCAGTGTATTGGGTAACAACAGATAATTTCGAGAGGACTGGGAGGGCTTGCTGCGCCATTCCTCTAGGTTCCGAGCGCTTTCCTCCAGTACGGCCGGAAGGACTACTGGCTCCTCCTTGCTCGTCAGTTAAGGTTAGCCGGAGTAGCCTTGACTGTGCCGATAGAGGGGCATCCTTCACCCTCTCTGCCCTGACATTTTTTCCCGCTGCTTTTTCCCCGCCATGTCCCCTTCATTTTGGTTCAGTTCCCATTTCTAGCCGCCCATTTCTGGGTGCTCCGTCCCCAACTTGCTTATCCAGGCCCCCTGCTGGGCCCACTTTTGGCCCCCAGGGCATTGGGATGGTCATGATGGACAGCCTTTGAACGGTCCCGCTCACACAGCCTGACCTTTCGGCTAAGTGACCCATTCATGGCGCAGAGCGGGTTGTGGCGTTTTCCATAGGGACCCCATGACATCAGTCTCCGTTCCCTCCTTCAGGGAACGAGGGTTACATATGTAACCAAGACGTTTCGAAGAGGAACGAAGGTGTTATGGGTTTGGAACGACATGAGGGTGAGTAATTAATGACAGAATTTTCTTTTTTGGGTGAACTAACCCTTTGACTCTAAAGAGAACCTGGATCTTTTCTTGGTCCTTCTAAGCACTTAATTGCACTTAGCACAAGTTCTCCAGTCTGGTTTTGTACAAATCAGAAATGGATTTGGCAAAGCAGACAACTTAAGTATCCTGCAAAAATGTACTGTTTGCAAAAGATTTAGAACAAAATGCGCAGAACAGGACAAAACTCTACTGCCCCAAGACAGATTAACAGAGACTCCTCCATTAGAAGGGACAGGCATAGACTTTGCAGGTCCACTATATGTGAAGAATGATTGTGTGCTATACCAGGCTTATGTTGTTCTGTTCACATGTGCAGTCAATAGAGCAGTGCATTTGGAGTGGGTTTCAAGTCAGTCAACAGAAAGTTTTTTTCTGTTAACATTCAAGCGATTTGTTTCCAGAAAAGGGCTGTGGTCATTTCTTCAGATAATGACAAAACTTTCAAAAGAGCAAATCAAGACCTCGGCGAGCTGTGGCAAGCCATCAAAGACCTGCAGCTGCTGGAATACTTCTCAGGGAAAGGCATCATCTTGTGCTTCATCGTAGAGCAAGCAGCCTGGTGGGGCAGATTTTTGGGAGAGGCTCTGTAAAGACATGCCCGAGAAGGGTACTAGGAATAGCATCACTTACTTTTGAAGAAATGACTACACTACTCATGGAAGTAGAAGCCTCACTGAATTCCAGACCCCCTACCTTTGTGAGGCTGACGAGCTGCAGCCACTGACACCTGCACACTTCCTTGTTGGTGAATGACGATCTTCAATCTGCAAATGTGCCTCCAAAACCATTCCCAGTGAGAAGCGTTTGCAGGGCTTGAATGCACTAGGGGTATAAAAAAAACCCTAGTCTAAGTCTTCCCTCATTGATCTAGTTTCCCCTTGTGTACAGATCTTTCACTTATAGAGAACATTTGGCAGATAATTAAATGAAATGTATGTAAAAGATGACCACAAACTCCTCAGCAGCTGGAGACCTATATCAGGCAAGAATGGGACCAAATTCCAATAACAAAACTCCAGAAACTCATAACTTCGATGCCCAGACATCTTCAAACTCTTCTGTTAAAAGAAGAGCAGATGCTTCACCATGGTAAACATGCCCTCGTCCCAACTATTTTGAGACCTGTAGCAGACATAAAATTTGAAATGAGCTAATTTTGTGCATAAATCTGAAAACAAAAACATTTTTTATGTTATCTATGTTCTGTTGTGAATACAATGTTGGCTCACATGATTTGAAATTCGTTTAGTTTTCATTTTAAAAATGGCCAACATTTCTGGAATTCATGTTGTAAAGAAGTCCAGAAAATTCATGTTATATACACGTGATATACAGTAATAAAAGCAAGACAAAATACTGTAACACATACAAATACACAGTAACAGTGACAGTTCAGATTGTGCAGATTATTATAAGTGGCTAAGGACTAGTCAAACAAGTGGTTATTAAGAGAACTAAATGGTGGATCACTCCCCAGCAGCACACTTATGTGGGGCCCCAATGGGTGTTATCTGGGCTCTCTAACTGGGACCCAGCCAGTTTCAGTGATTCAGATCAAATAACGATTATGTTCAAACATAATCATTATCACCTGATGACTTCTGCTCAGTTACAGCAGCCAAACAAAATAAGATTCAAGGGTCACATAACTAACTAAAGTAAACACTGACCACTGTAATGGTTGTGATTTTCTTCTTTGTTGATTCTTCTTGTTAACATCAGGTGTCTTCAATAATGGTCAATCATTACTCAATTAATCACCTAATTATCTAATAGTGTTCATTCCACTGACCCATGTGGAGCCCACGTGGAAACAAAGGACAAAACTGTCTGGGCCCCAGTTAGAGAGCCCAGGTGAAACCCATCTGGGCCCCACATAAGTGTGCTGCCTGGGTCATGGTATTGGAAAATGAGATACTATCACATACAGAGCATATTATTCTGAATGAAAATATTTGAATATAATAAAAAAAAGTACATTAAAAAATTATATATTATTTTTATCTGATACGTTCATGGTTTATCACATAATGCACTTCACGAGTTCCCCCTTCCTCACTAAGTAACCAATAGTAAGCATGTTTGGCGTGCCGTCCGGGGAGCAGGCAGAGAGCCCTGTGGACCCTGAGCCCTAGGGGATCAACCCCTGGCCTGGTCACCGCGTGCCCCTGGGAGGAGGGTGGGATGGCAAAATCAGTTTGAAGGTGCGATAGTTGTTAGAGGCTTGAGCCTTAACTAGGGAAGCTGGAAACCAAGTGTCCCCAACCAAGCAAGCCAAAGGCGACAGCAGCGAGGAACCAAGAGAAAAATAAAGTTTAAGTGGTTTAAGGGGCGGCGGAGGGCTGCAAAGAAAGAAGATACGAGGGAGAGGAAGTTGGAGGTATTTAAAGGGGAAGCTTTAGCTCTGATATAATTAGGTAATGGGGAGATAGGCGGCAGCTGGTTAATCATTCGTACGGGGTCCTCCCGAAATTAGTTATAAAACATCATTTTTTACAATTCTTGATGGTAACAAGAAGTTTAAAAAAAAACAAACAAAAAAAAAAAACAAAGGTTGTAAAGTTTTGGAGTAAGAACAGAAACATTCAAAATTTTATGGGTGAGAGGGTGACCTGATAACTCCTAACTGGAGTCAAATGAATGAACAATTACCTTATAAGCATGAACCATTTGCCGCAAAATACCCACAGACCTGTTTCACTTCAGTTTTTTAGTTATTATTATTATTTTTTTTTGCAGTTCAGCTCTTGTGAAAAATGTCCCAGTGTAAGTTACATGATCACATGCTGTTTTGTGGGTCATTGATCAGCTTGTTTTTCTTGTTTGATGAGTTGCGATGGCAAACTGGGCTGGCATTAGATAAGACATTTACTGTAACTTCAGCCAGGCTCATTCCATCTCTGTGCCAGTAAAATAACACCGAATGAACAATGCGGTATGATTGTGTGATATACCTGGCCTTCTTATTGCCTGCTTTGTTAGATATAGCCTTTTTAATAATGGTGAAATAGGTATACATTTCGTTTTTATTCTCACTTGAAAGATTAAATATATTTAATTTTTTTATTCTTTTTACTTTTATTATTATTTGCAACGTTCAGCAGACTGTGTCAGAATATGTTCATTATTGAACTGTTTGTTGGCTTCTTTTTTTTTCAGTTCATGGCCATTATGGATTCGTCCTAGCTCTCTCTCTTGAATCCCAATCAAGTGTTGAATTTATTTACTCAGTCTATTTATGACAAAACAGTATTGGGAAGATATAACAGTACTGGAACAAAGTTGTTGCTTACACTGAATATGCAATGAAATGGGCAGATGACTTGAATAAAATACCTGAGTGGCTACATAAGGAGGCAGAGAAAAACATTAGAGACTGCAAGCGCTTTGGACAGCTATTCCTCCCTATGATAGAAGAAGCAGGTGGAATGCATTGAACCAAACATATCAATGAAAACCAAACACATCAGTGAAACACAATATTAACACAATATTAACAATATTAACTAATAGAAGAGAAAAGAAGAGAAAAGAAGCACAGAATAGTAAAGTTACACAATATAACTGATATTATTTCATCAGTTGCTGATCATTCATTCTGATGTGACTTCCTGGAATTGAGAAATATGAAATATAAAGTCATAATGAAGTTTATTTAGTAATATTTTCAAATATGTATTTCTATGAAATCTATTCTGCAATCTCCGGTGGGAGAAAACACTTCCAACACCTTCAAAAATCACTTTCTTTTAGTTTTTACATTAGTTTACATTATCTTATATTCTTTTGGTTATTACTTTTTAGTCTAATTAATTTGAAAACTATGTTAGCTTAGTAACATAACCAAGCTGAATTTATAAAACATCAATAAAACTCTGTTTTTAACTTCTTTTTTTTTTTGGTTTTGCTGCAATTGAAGTCTTGTCAAATGACTGTTGCATGTTTTCCCATATGAATAAATATAAATGTAATACATAAATACAGTAGACAAACAGTAATATTATATAAAAAAATATAATATTTTGGTCTGATTAAATTATGGTTTGTCAGACACTGCAGAGAGTTTTATTTACAAAATACAGAATGTACTTCAAGAATAGATATTTACAGGTTTTGTTGGTAATGATAATGACATTTTTTTTTGTAAAAAAGTTCCCAAAGAACTCTCCACCAGCAAAAATAAACAAGGAAAGAGAAGGACGTGACATGTGGCCAGGTATGGTTTCCCATACTAGGAATTTGTGCTCTGCGTTTAACCCATTCAAGTGCACACACACAGCAGTGAGAAGCGACCACACACTGTGAACACACACCCAGAGCAGTGCCTTGCTCAAGGGTCTCACATCAGTCGTGGTATTGAAGGTGGAGAGAGTGCTGGTTATTCACTTCCCCCACCTACAATCCCTGCTGGACCTGGGACTCCAACCCGCGACCTTTGGGTTATAAGTCCAACTCCCTATCCATTAAGCCACAACTGCCTCCAATAATAATGTATAATTTATAATGTACATTGTATGAATGTAATCAGTACTGTATCAGTCTGATTGCAAGTATTTTAATGTAATCTAATTACAAGATTATTACAAGATCATGGCTTTAGAATAAATAGGCTACATGTTCATTCTGATTTCACTGATTGACAAATACTAACTTTTGGGAGATTATCTAAATTTTGAGTTATTTACAGGCTTTTGCAGGAAACCCATTGTGTTTGGACTAATTGTTTTGAGAAATGCTACTTTGCCAGTATTACAGTAAAGATGCTTTGAGAAATTAATAATGGTTTTGGAAGCAAACAACATAATTTCTCTTTCTTACTGTGTAATACTGTATTCACAATAACAAATGCTCAAAGTAAAAAAAAAAAAATTGCTTTTAATCTTGCGTTCATGTTTACCATTAATTTTTCATGACATTTTTTATCTCTCTGCCAATTAAAAATATAGTATTATGGCAAAGGTGTTTTTAACATAAGACATATGTTTGCTTTTGACATGTTGGTGATATTCTGAATGCAGTGCTTCATTTTGCAAGAGATGGCATTTTGCATTTTGTACATGTGTGTGATTCTCAGATTTGTGTTTAAAGTTCTGAAAAAGAGAGACAAATTTTTTATTTTAATTTTTTTATTTTGCCGAAATACATAAAACAGAAAACAGAGCTGCTGACCAATCAGAATCCAAGAATGGAACTAACTGTTTTATTAATAAAAAATAGCTGATGTTCCTGAAAGGGGTTTAGAGTTAGAGTTAGGGTTGGGTTAGGGGATAAAATAAATATTGTTTGATCAGTATAAAAAGTAATAGAAGTCTTATAAGTGCATATGGACTGTTTGTAATTGTTCTCTTGGATTTTGTCTATACAAATTAGTTTGAAGAATTTATTTTTTACTAGGAAAAGCTGTCAATGATAAGTACATTAGACACATTTTTCCTTACCATTTATTGTACCCATGAGCCTGTTTTGAGATACGTTTACCACCAGAGGTCCCCATCACCTATGTTTTGTCTATGTCTTACCTGTTACCAGACATAGTCCCAGACTAAAATGCATATAAGACTGAAATTCATTGTTTTGACTGAAATAAATTTGCACTCACATATATTGAAATACCATTGTTTTGTTTCAGGATGTACAGTAATTTTTCTGATTCTGATTTCTGATTTAAAGTTATCCCTGCTCTTCCAAGCTTTAGAATGGAGGTAGGCAGGGGTTTTTTCAACATTCCAAAAGTAGTCAAATAAAGCACGCACATCCATAACAAAACATGCCTCACACAGCTTTGGGAGTTGAATAAAAACCTTCTGTAGCGAACTAATGGGTTTTTGTAAGAAAAATTATCCATCTTCAAAATGCTATAAATCATTTTTTCTTACTTCCCACTGACTGTCATATGTGCAAGTCGTTCCGGACGGATGGCATAGAACGTTTTCATCGTGCATGAAACTCCGGTTTATTCTGGAAGTAGTCCAGACCAAACTTTCACAGACAGTGTGCATATATAAAATTTACATCAATTTATATGTTGTGGCATGAATTTTATCATATTAAAGAAAATGATGCTTAGTATGTCGATATTCAAATATGTACACTTTAAGTACTAATATACCTTTAAGGTACAAAAATTGACCTTTTAAGTACAAACATGTACCTTTTGTAAAAGTACCACATCAGTGACAGCTTATGTACCTTTATTTCAGAGAGTGTATTTAGCAGAATGTGTCTAGTAAAAGCGATGTCCAAAGCCTTCATATCCGTACAGCCTGTTTTATGTTTAATTCATATTTAATTAGTAAATATGTTTCATGTTTCAGTTGAGCAACTGTGAAATCTCAGCATTAAATGTGTTTAAAGGTTTTCAGACAAGCTGATTCAAACTGTAAAATAAGCAATGACAGTCAACTGCTAAATTACATTAGAGTGACATATCAGTGACAGATTATAGCTCATTATGGTTTGTTGTATTAAGTTAGAGGTCACAGTATCACAGCATTGTTTGGACATTTCAGTTCAAAAGTTTGGAGTCTCTAAATGTTTAGTTTTTTTATGGGGGGCTCACTGAAAATATGTGCCTCCGCATACATTTTTTTACAAAACGGGAAAAAACATACCTATACACACAAGTCGCTGCAGTTTCAGTTGAAATGAACACTAGAGGCTGTAAAACTCCCACAACTTTTATTCCTTTTCACACAAAAGTATGATTTACAGGTACTTTTCTGGTTAATAAAGGTTAATTTTCACACAATTACTTGCAGAATGTTATGTTATGACTTCAAAACATTTTTAACATCCTGCACGATTTGAAAACTGAAACTGATACTGATACAGCTTCATAAATACGAGTTTTCTAGTTTAGTCGGTTAATTACGGGGTTGCAGAAATGTATGTAGAGTCACGTATTTCCAATGAGCCTGGGTTGCAACATTTCGATTAACATAGAAAAAAGTGTCTTGAAGTATTCCAATTCAAGAGTATGTGCTAGACTGGAATCATCAGATTGTTTTGAGGCTGAACTGATAGCAAACAAATTATTAAATGTTATTAAATGTACTTTAAAATAATTTATAATTACATGTGAGCTGAATTTAATGATTTCAGATATTTAAATAGAAATGAAAATGCACAAGAATTTAAATGTATATAATGTATATAAAAAACACTTTCCTAATTTTCTTATTAATACATTTCATTAAAAACATTTAATTTGGCATTATACAAAGTGGTAAGCAATGTCAGCAATGTTTATATGTAACAGCTTTGGTTTTGATGGATTTAAGCACAGCTTTTGACACCACTAACCATAAAATTCATCTTAAACATATTGAACGCATGTTACTGTACTACAGTGATTTGCTTCTTACTTTGCAAATAGGTCTTTTACTAAAAATGTGGAATTTTTGTCCATTATTATGCCCCAGGGATCTAGTTTCAGCCTTTTTTATGCTTAATTCTTTCAGAAACATAATACTGCTCTCTAAAAATCAGTTTTCTGATAAATAAATTAGTGCTGTTATTATTTCTTTAGTTCTTTATTTTTTATTTTTTTTAATCTGAGAAAAATTTTACATTTAAAAATCTTTTTTTTCAAGCAAAAATATGTCATTAGTGATTCGTGCACTTAACACATCATAGATTACTCTGGTCTCCCTCAATCTAAATTATCTTGCATCCACGTTGACCAAAATGTGGCAGCAAGTCTTCATCTGTCACAGACAGATAAATTTACAGATTCTTACAGATGCAATCCTTTCCAATAGTGTGTGATCCACAGCAGGTTTTGCAAAGCAAATTAACAGGCGATCTGTACATGACGACAGAACTAACAATAAATATGCCATTGTTAGTGTCGTCCATCTGTATAATTATATCCATTTTTTTCCTTTGGCAATAAAAACTGCTCCAGTGATAAAACCCAGCAGCCCAAGAGTCAGACCAACTCCACAAAACACTGATGGACCAATGCTGGGCTCCATTATCTCCACATCTGCACACACACATAAATATTTGTAATATCAGTCTTGTGTTAATAAAGAGGGTTAAATTTGAATAAAACATACAAACCCACCCCATGTTCTGGTTTGAGGTTGTTGAAGAGCTTTGTGCTCCACAGAACAGCTGTAAATGTCTCCTTCCTCTGGAACGAAGCTCAGATAAGAAAAAATATTCAGTGTCCCGTCTTTGTTGGGGTAATTTCTGCTGAGAGTTGATTCATCTGTCACATTCACATTGTTTTTGGTCCACGAGACTCTGACAGGTGGAGGGAAGTATCCAGAAACCAGACAAATCAGCGTGTTCCTGACGTTTAATTTTACATCGTTCCTTGGGTAAACTGAGGTCCAGGGGGGTTCTGTAGTACATTTCAATTTCATCAAAGCATTTAACCACATAAAATCAGATTCTTCTAATGTATAAAATGATTGGCTATTTTAAATACTTCTAATTACATTTAAAATTTTAAATGTTTAATCCAAATCAAATGATGTCACTGTTTAGTAAAAACAATGCCTTACCAAGAGGTTCAGATACATTAAAGGAGAGTGTCCTGAAATAAGTATCTTTACACAAAGGCGTTAGTCCAGCAGAAGGGTCTTCATCAGCAGCAAGTGTCAAAGCATCAGGGCCAGGAACAAACATAAGAATATTAGGTTGTATGACAATTTTCTTCTGTTCAAGGTCCAAGTACGCGGCCACTTCATTGTTATAAGTGAAGAGCATTTCATTCCTACCAGCTGATCCAGTGCATGATTCAGTCACACCAAATTCTTGATAACCTAAAAAATTGTAGAATTTAGAACATCTGTTACAAATAACAAAAACATTTATTACATTAAACTTTACAAAAATGACAACATAAGCTTTACCAATGGGATTAAATGGGAAATAATGTAAACAAAAGATTACATTTTAAAACACAAAAGCAGAAAAGTTTTGTTACAAAGGTTTGTTTACTTACTTTGGCTCTTGGTATATAAAAAATAGGAAATGAAAAATGTTATTCTGCAAAATGTTTCAAGCATGCTTGCTTACAGAAGTCCTACACCTACATACAGTATATTAAAATTAAGTGTGCTGCTGTGGTCAGTCATGAACTGGATATTCTGGTTTGATATGAACTGTGTAGCAGATTGTGAAAAGCCTATATATGAAAGCTTTCACCGGGGCGGTGCCTTTTGTACCTTTTATGTACTAACATGAACACTTTAGGTACTAATATATACATTTAAGGTATCAATATTAAGTACAAAGGTGCTGCCCCAGTGACAACTATTGTACCTTTTTTTTCTGACCGTGTACCGTAGGTTCTTGTTTTTTTTAAGGTTGTACAGTCTGAAATGTTTCATTAGGAATTCAAAATTTATTTAATCTTTTTCTTCTTTCTTAACATAATTGATACCGATATGCCACAAGTTAACCTCCACTGACAACTGAATTTTGACTGCCTCACTTATTTGAATCTTGGGTCTGTTTATTCAGCAGAACTGGATTTAAAGCCGTTACAAAAATACTGGAGACAACTATCCATTAGCATTCCTATTTATCTAGTTGACAGTTGCTGAATCTTGTTAGTACTTCGACTTGTTAATACTTAAGACTTTGAAATGTGGGTTTGAATGGCTACTTCACTGAAAAGCTCTTCACATTGATGATAACCGCTTGTCTATGCTTACAGTTACTGTTTGATTTAAAAAATGTTATGCCTGTTCATACATGTCCCTTGCAATCACATACAAGGATATTTCTTATTCAGCAATGGATTACTGCTGTTTTCCACTAGTAGTGACTATTTTGTAGAATATTTTAAAAGCCAGATGTTCTTTGTACATATGGTAAAGAATAGTTTGTGTCTTGTAATGTGTAATAATGTATCCACATAAAAAAAAATAACATTGCATAAACAGCATTAATCAATAAACTTTAATCACAATCCTTTGCAAAGCAGAGATGATCTACTACTACTGAAAGATGAGCAGTAATATCATATTTTGTGCTTGATCCAAATGTCAGTTTATGAGACAGATATGAAGTAGATCAGTGGTTCTCAACTGGTTTGGCCTCGGGACCCACGTTTTCCCATGGTCATCAAGCCGCAACCCACTATATATCATATAATTTGTAAAAAAAAAAAAAAGAAAAGAAAAGAAAAAAGAAAGAAAAAAAAGGCTAATTTATTTCAAGACTGACTAGAATTGCACAAACAGGTTAGGCTATTAAAAAAGGCCCAAACTAGTTTTTGTTAATACAATTAAGTTGGCATGTGCCACCAAAACATACAAAATGGCACAAAGTGAAAATATGTTTACATTTTTAAATATTTAAAATAAAAGTCTCGGATCAGAGAAAAAAAAAACATTTAGAATTACGTTTTTTATTGTTGATGTTGTTGTTGTATTTTGACTGTACACTCCTCGACCCACTTTTGAGATTAAGCACTGAAGCAGTTGGAAAAACGTTATTTTTGACATATATTTTGCAATGCAAATTTACACATCGTCTGTGCACAACAACAGAACTGACAACAGTGTCAGTGTTAACATCTCAGTATAATTATTATTTTTTTTTTTTTAATTTCCGCAATACAATAATGCCAGTGACCAAACCTAGCAGCCCAAGTGCCAGACCAACTCCACAAAACTCTGATGGATGGACAAATGCTGGGCTGCTTTATCGCTATATCTTTACACACACACAGTGTTTGTGAAATCTATTAGGTGTTTTTTTTTTTAATGAATTAAACGTGCATATTGCAGTTTTTCTGTCACTTTGGCACATTTTTCATCACAAATATCACAACTGTTTGCCGGAATATCAGAACTCTGTTGCATGTCTGCAAAATGTAGTAAAAAAAGTAGTTTTTGTCTTCATGTGAGCCACGCTGGTCAACATGTTTAAAATGTTTTTAACCATGGAAAAAGTGCAAATTTAATTTCATGTTATATCCAAATTTAATCTTGTAATATGCATTTTCCTTTTATATTTGTTACTTTATCTTATTCTTGATAGACTGCTTTCGATATGCAAAAATTTTCTCTGAGCATTTTACATACTGTATTTCAGCAGTTAAATTTTGGTGAAAAAGATTGGAAAACGTCATTACTGTAGTTCACAAAAAAAAAGAAAGAACATTTTTATTAATTTTTTTGTAGAAATGTTACATGTAAACTGAAAATTCACCATTGCTTATTTATTTTTACAAGCTTTTGTCTTCCCCTCACCACTCACATACATTCTTTCATTACAATACTGCTCTTCTATAACTGTCAATTTTCAGTTTACATAGAGATATATGTACTGTACAGATACGAATGTACTGCTGTAGCTGCTGCTTGTGACATTCCTCCTTGTTCAAAAATGGTAGTGATTGTGCTGGACGAACACAATATACTTCCAAACTGATTGATTAGAAAGACTGCAACCTGGTCTTCTAAAAATATAAAAATATGCAACACTTTTTCAGTATTTATTTTTATGCACCTTACTGCATTTTTCGCTGCAGTCTCAAAGACAAATATGCACTGAGTGGTGCTGAAACACAGGTTTAATATTTGAACCCTCGCACATTTTTATCACGTTGCCACAGTATTGCTTATTACGTTGCTTCAGTTACATATTGCGATGGTTCAGAATTCAAATATCCATGGACTGTTGCTAAAAGTTAATGCTCTAGTCTATCATGTTGGAAATATGCCTACACCAAATCCAACCCTAAACCTATCCGATAGTGCTGACAAATGCAAAACCAATATCAAAAGGCATTTGTTGTTGCAACTGTGCCATTTCAACTTCCTGCTATGCAGATTTGATCCATTTTGATTCAGCTTTCCAACGGCTAAAAGTGTAAAGCCGTATCACATGAGCTGCCAAACAAACCTGCCGTCTAAGAAAAGCTCAATATGAAGCTGGATATGTATGATGCTGCTGTTCAAAAGCATCAGTTTGGAAATTTCACAGCATAATAATATTTTTTTTAAGTCATAACATGATATACTTCAAGTAATTGTGTGAAAATTACGTTTCATTAATTGAAACTCTGTAAATTTTTGTGAAAAGGAATAAAAGGTGTCATGGTTTTACTGCCTCTAGTGCTCATTTCTTTTGGAAACTGTACTGAAACTTAATGGTACTGTACGTATTTTGTGTCTCACTAAAAAGTGTGCCCAGGTATGATTATGCCATGAGACCAGGTAGCAAGATTGTGATTCCCTTACAGTGGCACAAAAGGTTGCAAAGGGTGAATTCTGGAATCCACTGTCTCTTCAGTATATACCCTTTTTAAGTGGAGAGTGAGAAATGTTCTGGGAAATTTTCAGAAACTTCAGAAATGTCCCTGAAATCCACTGCTGCTTCAATATATATCCTTTTGAGTAAATATTAAATGATTTGAAGGACTGTTCGTGTTCATGGCCAGTTTACAACTGAAGCACTTACTTTAGACATTAAGCATTAAAAAACAAAAAAGAATATTGACTGAGCTACTGTAGCTGAGAAAAAGGAATTCATATCTGGATGTTTGTGGAAAGTTCCTGATTAGAGCTTGGGTTTGAACAACCCAGTCTTAAAGAAGTTGCATATTTGTGTGTGTAGTATCTGTTTGTACAGGACTGTTCTCCAGGGAGACTTTTAAGAGATAGAATATGCTTGGACCTCTTCTGTCACCCTGACACATGGCCTTTGGAGAGACCTACTGCATCTGACCTCTGATTGCTAATCTGAAGATATGCTTGTCCATGTGTGGATATTTTATATGCTTCGACCAACCTTTTTACCTATAAAAGTGGTGACAGTGACCTCTGTTAGAGTATAACTACTGTTGTATTAAGAGTTTATGCAGAGCGGCCTACAAACTCCATCAAGAGCATTGAAGCTGACCAGATGCAAATTATTTTCTTCAAGACTTTTTTCTTTATTTGGTCTCATCTCTTAATTATCTCTTATCTCTAAAAGTTAATTATAAAAACATTTCACTAATTCAAAAGTGTGGAGAATGTTTACTTTTTCTGGCCTTCAATGTGTAGAACTTTTGGATCCTTACACCTGTATTATAGGTCAGTGTGGTGCTGTGGTCAGTCATGAACTGGATATACTGGTTTGATATATTCTGTGTAGCCGACTAAGGGGTGTGCATTGTATGACATCACAAATGTGATTATCATAAGCAGTCATGTAATGTGACTGTGCCCAGACTGTAACGCGAAAATGCAGTACAAGCTTGTGGCAGTGTTTTTGTGTGCTTTATGTGAAACAGGTAGGATGATTTTTCCTACAAATTTTTGAATGACTTTCTAACTGTAATATTCATAGGGCCTACTAGCAGATGTTACCAAATCACAAAATCATCAAATTACGATTCACTATGTCTCTTTCTGACAAGTTAATTAGAAAAAAAATCATGTTTTTATGAAAATTGTTATAAAAAGAAGATATTTTATTTATTATTGAAAATTATTAGTATTGGTCAATCTTTGTTTTTTATGATAAAATTATGTTAAATCTTATCTTTCCTGTTACTGTTTCAGTGCATGGACATTACGGATATGTCCAAATTCAGTGTAGATACTCTCAACAAAACATTGAATTTATCTTCTCAGTCACCTACAACAAAATTGAATATCTGAGATACAACAGTACTGAGGATAAGGCTATTGGTTTCACTCAATTTGGGAAGAAATTGGCAGAGGACTATAATAAAAACAAGATTTTATTTGCACAAGCAGAATTTGTGCTACGAGAATGCAAAAGATTTGGAGAGATTATTGTCTCTTATTCAGGGTTGACAGGTAAAACATTTCCTTATTCACTACATTATTAATATTAAAGGCAGAATTTATTATTTTATTGGTATTTTGGTTTGACATAAATAAGACATCTGGTCTAACTCTTACAGTACAACCAGAAGTCATTATCCGTCTGAATAACATGAATCAGAAAGCTATTCTGGTGTGCAGCGCCTATGACTTCTACCCCAAACCCATTAAACTGACGTGGATGAGAGATGATAAAGAAATGCCAGCTGATGTAACATCAACTGAGGAGCTGGCTAATGGAGACTGGTTGTATCAAACCCACTCCCATCTGGAATACTTCCCCAAACCTGGAGAGAAGATCTCCTGTGTGGTGGAGCACGCCAGCTCCAATAAACCCATGATTTATCGCTGGGGTGAGAGAAGTTGTGGTGAAATTATAAGGTGAATTTAAGGTATTAAGATACAGATTGTTGCCTCAATTAACATATTTTAAGAATTCATTTTACAGATCCCTCTTTAGCAGACTCTGAAAGGTCTAAGATCATTCTTGGGTCTGTGGGGCTGCTGATGGGGTTCTTCATGGCAGCTGGAGGTCTGATTTACTATAAAAGAAAACAAACAGGTTGGTATTTGACACATTTGGTGGAGCTGACGGTGTGATAAAAAAAATCCCTGTCATTATCTGCTGAGATGCTGGGAATTTTTATTTATTTATTTATTTTTTTTTGTCTACAGGCTTTTACAGACTTCCAGTTTGTTTACTTCCAATGCAAACAATGAACGGAACTGAAGAGCAGTAAGCCGTAACATCTGGGACTGCACCATCTCTTCATATTGCCATTTTAGAGAACCATTTATCAAAAACTTTATGACACTGCAGTTTCAAAGGCTTGTTGTAAAACTTCTACAATATTATAATAACATTTTATTTACATGAATTAGATATGACCGGCCAAACGTGTTAATAAGTGCCTTCTAAACATTGCTTAAGTGGACTGTGTGAAACAGGCCATGTTTATGTTATTATAAATGATATAAACAGATATATTCTGGTCTTGACTTTTTATTTTTGAAAACTCCCCTGTTTTAGTGGTCTATTCCAAGATTAAATTTCGTCTAATGTTGTTTTAAGTATTTATTTAATTTTGCTTTTTCACCTGCGAATGCTTGTCGAAGCTAAGTACACCATTTATTTTACACATCAATCTGTTTTCATCAATGCTTTGAGGCTGATTTACCACAACCTGTATAATGCACCCATTATAATCCATACATTTCTTTTAGGCTACCTTTAAGGTTTGTTTTTTAGGCTTGTTACTCAAACATGAAAAAGTGCCATGATTTTGTAAAACCAAACATGAATAACACATTTTTACTTGATCTAACTATCGGATTGTGAAGCAGATCAGAGCAGTATTTTTTGATATAGGTGTTTGCAATATAAATTTGCATAGGATCTGTGCAAGACAGCAACAAATATCTTGTGTCATATTTTTTTTATTTGTTTTCCAATGTTGGGCTCTTTATCTCTGTTGGTACAGATACAATAATTTGTGACATTTAATAAGGAATTAGATGTAAATATTAAATACAAACCCAGCTCATTCTAGTTTGAGGTTGTGGAGGTTTCTACACAAGCTTTATCGTGAAACTGTTCGGCAAAATATGATTAAAAAATTAAATTTGCTGAGTAGGTTACACTTTCAAGTTACAACGAAAGACTGGGCGTTTGTGTACCCTTTAAATTAACTTTGGATGATATGAATTATTTCGTAATTCAGAATACGATCAAAACTGCGTCGGTGGACGCTTTCGGGGATTCAGGCTGTTAAATGTGCAATATTTAATGCCACTTTTTGACTTAAAGATTCGTTCATTCTGATGAACGAGCTCAAACGAGAGAGTCGGTAAAGTGATCCGAACTTCCATCACTATTGCAGGAGTTAACCACCAGATGTCCCTGTCACCTATATTTTGATTGTGCCTTACCCATTATTATAACATGAATTGTTTTACATACCACTGAGGAACTGGATTTGGCCTGAATGTAAGTCAAGCACGGCTGCGTTTCCCAAAAGCACCATAAACCCAAGTACAGTATACTGATGCTCTTTACAGTCTATTTACTGGTCTATACCTGGAGAAAGCTATGGTCAGCATTCAATTTCAGTACTTTTTTCGTATCTACTCTGGTTGCTGTTTCTTCAGGATCTTTACATATGCATTATTAATAACTGCAGCCTACTTGTTAACAGTTTAAAAATATATAAAAATGTCAGTTGTTTATCTGTGCCTCTGACAAAGATTAAGCTAAGAATAGTAGTAGCCTATAGTAATATACAGTGGGTACGGAAAGTATTCAGACCCCCTTAAATTTTTCACTCTTTGTTATATTGCAGCCATTTGCT
>JAUMHE010000055.1:11062246-11119246 GCA_032359235.1 Enteromius mattozi
TGTGTCCCTAGGTCAACATATTTTGTTGACCCTGGAACAACATTTTAATGCAAAAATATAGTCTTGACCATATCTCTGCACCTACCCATGAGTAATCCCTAAAATCAGAGGAAATGATAGATGATTGACACTGACGTAACACTGACTATAAACCTAAACCTCAAAAAAACTGTAAAATGTTTCTTCAAATGTGACTGGTTAATCACAATGTTGTTCCAGGGTCAACAAAGATGTTGACCATAGGACATGTTGCACTTAGTAAAATCAGGGTAGCGGCACTTGGCACGAGCATGTGATGTAATGCTCAATTTCTCAAAATCTTTTTTAAAAATGCAATCTCATCTACATCTTGGAGTGAGTACATTTTTTAGCAAGTATTAATTTTTGGGTGTTCAATTTATTTTTTATATTGTACTATATACTGCAGCATTAGTAAGAGCACTTGTTTATACTATTCTTTTTTCTCTCTCTCTCTCTCTCTCTTCCGCTATGTTTGATGTGCTGGTTGTTGTGATTTGAACAATCAGGCTAATTTTAGGAAGGCCGGGTGTGAGTTTCCTGAGGATAGATGTCAGTACAGATTGAATGGGGTCAATAGCTTGTGCTTTAACTGCACTGCTGGATCTACAGCACTATGGCAAAATAAACCATGTGTGAGTAAAAACAGATATATGAATAACGGCAAATCATACATATAAGCATAAATGTTTGGATACACATGTAGTGGCAGACTAAAAGCTGGAGATCACATGTACACACATGCTAATGCATGAGATTCATGAGCCGCTTGTCCTCATGGATCCCTTGGCCTTCATGCTTCACACAAACAGAGGAAAGTGCCGCTATCTAAACATCAAAACAGCTGTTTTACTAGTCTGAGGCTTTGAGCAATAATCCTTGGATTTATGACTTTAACAATGACATACAAACTAGGTATGACGTATATGTGTTTGGTTATGCATGTGCATACAGGCCTATACAGTGGTGTCATACAGTCTGAATGCTACTATTGTGTGTATCTTATGATTTAATACTTTTCCAGGTTATATTATTAGCCATAAAAGATGAACTGAAGCATTAAATGAATTTCAGCATGTCTTGGTATCTGGTTTGCCACTCTTTTGCTTTAACGACAGCAGACCTTGAGCTGCATGAACTCCTTAAGTTTGTATGAAACATGACAATTATGTTTTACAGCGTGATTTGAAAAAGAGCATTTTGAGCATCTGTACGAAGAGACACATAATCAATGCCACAGATTGACTTATTTATTGGTCATCTTTAAAGCTGAAATCTGAAATATTTAATTGATAGTAATGACAATAGAGCATCTGTCTCTTAACAAGGTCCTCTATAGGACAAAAGAGTTCAGAGGAGGTTGATGAAGCATCAGATAGGACTGCTGCTAGTTTTGGCCTCCTTTTAAAGGGTCAGTTTGGATAGAGGCAGTTCATTGATATTCAGAGATTTGACCTTTTAACAAGAGGGGGGGTCACTAAGGTTAAAATAACTAGCCTTCGTCTACGCCTTCAAATCTACATACGTTTTTACTCTTGCAGATAAATTTGTCCCTAAACTAAAGTCAAGTAAGGATGCATTAAATCGATTGAAAGTATAGATTTTTATAAGGATGCAAAGATATACTTTTTTTTACTTAACATTGATTAAATTACATTTTAAAATATAATTGAATAGCAAACTGTTATTTTAAATCAGAATGATATATCACAGTATTACGCTTGTACTGTATGTTAGATCAAATAAATGAAACCTTGGTGACCATGAGATACTTTTCATTACCTTCCCTTCCTTAAATACACTACACGAATATGAACAGATTGGGCATCATCTACTTATACATACTCTCAAAAATTGGAGTATATGACCATCATGCATGCATTTTCTATGAAAGAAAGAAATAAAGAATGAGATGTGACGAGAGAATGCGACCTCCAGTAAAGGAGCAAAGAAATCAAATAGAATTGTGTGATAAAAGTATGATAATAACTGAAGGCAAGCCATAACCCTTTGGCCTTCTGTAGTTTTATGTGTACAAATACACACTCACACATGTGCACACAGCACACACTTTGGACTAACAGAGCTGGCACTAGTTAAGAGGATACAGTAACAGCTGCTGCTGTGGCATCTGTGACTGGATTCCATTTTTCACTTGATTAATTTCTCCTCACAGTGGACACTGAAAACACACACACACACACACACACACAATCAGTAATTTTTCAAATCTGTAATTTAGACTGCTGACAGCTTAATTGCTGTTCAAATGAAAAGGGAAAACAATCAAAGAAAGTATTAAAACTTAATACGGTTGATTATGTTTTTGTTCTATCTATGTTGTGTATTGTTTCACATAAGTCGTGCATAGCAACATTTACCCTCAGTTTTATTCACTAAGGTAATAATATAATCCAAATGAACACCTGTTCAAATTTTAATGCTGGCTCTCAATTTTCCTGGACCACTGCTTGAAGGAGACGAGTTTGAAAAACTGTAGACTCAGCTGTTGTGTCACATCAGCAATCCATAGCCATCCACAGGTGTCAGTTTAGCATATGCTCTTCTCCATTAAACTAAAACAATGCTCAGTACCAGTATTGTGCATGAATAGATGAAGCACTTGTAGAAATGAATGGGAGGTATTGTAATGTTCAATATGGCAGCTGTTGTGTGGTTGGTAAAGGATTGTCTTATTGCTCCAAAATGCACATGTGCATTATCTTTAATTTAAAAAAAAACACAATTTATGATTTCATTTTTGTCAGATTTTATTGGTAATTTAAAATATGTTCTTAAAATTTAATCAGTATTTAACTGCACTAATTAGTGTGTCCACTAGGAGGTTTAAGCAGTGTCTGAAATTGCATATTCTCTGAGTAGGTACTTCTTTTGAATAAGTACTTCTACTATTTTGTATGTATGTGTGTAGTATAATGTAATCAGGATTTATTTGTTATTATCATGTTGTCTTCCACCATCATCAGTCGCGTTACTTCATTGCCATTCACAAATGCTTTCCCATGGCCTTATGGGATAATAAAGTGCCCTTTGCAATCTCAATAGAAGTAGGTCATCTCGGTACTTTTTGCTTTCTCTTTTTTTTTTTTTTTTTGGACATACTCTTCACCTACTGTTTTTCACCTACTATAGTAGGGAGGTATGTGAGGAAAAATGGAAACAAGCACTTTTAGGACTTACAGTGCCTGAAGTCAATGTGTTTTTGGTTAAATGTCTGAAGTAAGCTCCATGGTTAGAGCAAGATCAAGATATTTTTTACACAAAAAAGTGCTGAAGCTTTTACTTCTGTTGAAAAAGTCAGCTACTGACAAGGCTAAATGGAACTAGAGGGTTTCAGGGAGGTTAAACTGCCTCCACGCTGTCCTCTACAGGTCAGGTGAAGTATAATGAAAAAGTGGCACTATGGTTTTTTCTCATGGTACTTCTGTGCACACTGTTTACTGAGAAAGTAGTTGTTTGATGGCTGCTCTGTGAACTGGCTTGCCTTAAAAAGATTTGGATTGTGGCCATTTTTTTTAATTCCTCAACAGGTGCTGATGCTATGAAACGAGACATTTAAAATATGTTTAAATGAGTAAAGTTGAGTGTAACTGTGACTCATGACAATGTGTTCATTGAGAGTAGTGTGTCAACACACCGAGACACGAGAGTCAAATCATCAGCTTTGACTTTCTTTTGTGTGTACAAAAGATGAGAGTCCCACTGATCCATAAAATCATTACTGCTTCTGCCAAGGAGCGTTTTAACAGGTTCCAAGGACCACGGCTTACTTTTTAAATAAAACATAAACAAGGAAAATATCAAACCCATTAATCTTTCATTAAGCTCGCCTGGATAAAAAAGAATCGCTTAAAGTATCATTCGTTACCATCACTGCGAGAGCACAGGCCCCCCTGCTAACTTCAAAGGTTTTCTCAAAGAAAAAAAGAGAGGATAGAAAGAGTGGATGAGAGAAAAAGAGAGAGAGAGTCAGTTAGCTAGCTGCTTGCTACTTTGCGTTTGGCAGCGAACCAGCTTGTGGTCGTGTTTTTATCTTCTGAGAGAGAGACAGACAGAGAGTGAGATTGTTAGCTTCGTAGGAACATTATTGAGACAGCTCCTTATATCACTCACCCACTATAAACACAGCGCAGTATATAGTGCCCAACAGCAGCGGCAAACTGACTGCCAGTATCACCATAGCAATAAGAACTTCATTCTAGAAGAGATGATCTTTTATCGCTTTGGTGACCTGCCTGTTTTTTCTTTTACTGTGTTCAGTAATTAATGTGCCTGTTGTTTCCCTGTATGTGTGGCTTTAATTTACTGACCTCATTTTATGTCTCTTATAATTTCCTGTCTCAGCTCAACCTCTTCCTTTTGATTTTGATATTTCAGTCAGGAGAGATCTATTTTTCATTAAGCCTGCAGAATACAAACCTTGCTGTGAACACAGTTAGAGGAGTGTTTTTTAAATAATACACAAAATTTCAATCTGAAAATAATATAGTGTTCAAAGTGCTTTATTGCAGCCTTTTTATTTTATTTTTGTTATTATTCTTATTATTCTTATTATGTCATGTCTGAAAAGTACCAAAATATATTTAAAAAATTGTGTACTTTTTGTATGTATTTATTTATTTATTTATTTATTTATTAATTTGTTCATTTACCCCAGTCTTTACAACATAAATTTTTTTTAATTAAATTTTAAATCAATGCATGCACACACACTATGTCTTTCTATGTAAGGACAAAAATGCTTTAGTCAATATGAAGAGTTTACTTACAAAAACATTTTTAACAACTCTCAAATATCATGTTTTTTCATTGCGCATTCCAGATAATCTCAATCAAACTGCAGGTGGGTTATTTTTATTAGGTTAAAAAAAAATAAAATACATTAAAAATGTGCATAATGAAATAACATAATAAAAAACATTATTTTTGAAAAATTATGTTTTTTTGTTTTGGTTCGTGTAATTTATATGGCACTTTTGGTTTTTGGTGATTTCAATCGCAAATTCTGATATGTCTGATCCAGCCCAGTCTCACGGCAATTCGTACATATTTTACGAGGTGGCTAATTTGTACAAATTTGTACGAATGACCTACACCTAACCCCGCCCCTAAACCTACGCGTCACTGGGGTTTAGACAAATGGTACAAAATCGTAAGAGTGAGGTCGTACGAATTAGCACAAATTTTCCACCTTGTACGGACACGTACGAATTGGTCGTGAGACTGAGTTGGTCTGATCACAATAAGTCAACCCAGCCACTTACTCTGTTATGTCCAAAATTACTTTTTCAAAACACCACACCATACCAGTTACATGTTTTTTAAACAATCACTGTGCAATAAACGCTATAACTAGACCTAAATTTTGCCTCAAGAGCCGCTTGAATTTAGTAGCATGAGCTATACTTCTTTCTCTACAGTGCTTCCCTTTGAACCTTTGTCTCCATGTATCATTAAAAATGTAAATCAGACCCCCATCCTCACATGACTCTCACACGCCTCTCAACATGTTATGCATTGCAGCTGTAATGGACTGGAAGCTGGATTTCTTGCTTTGATTTGGCTCACAGACCGGAGAATGGGCAAACGCTTCAGCTATCACACCTGTGCCAGTCTGATACGAGCTGCTTGGAGTGCCTGCTTTGTAGCTGTGCCAGACTGGGAGAGATAGGGGCTTGTGCAGCGATAGTCCATGCTGGTAAACCGGGTCAGGTTATGATGCTCTTAGGGTGCCAAGTGGAGCAAAAATTAGGTATGATGAGTTGTTATCCATGTCAGGCATTTTACAATGTTAAGTTAGCAAGTCTTTTTTAAGTGTCCGTTTACAGACATCATATAAGACGTACTTTATTAGTATGGTAGGTAGACACATTTTAAGCCGTTTAGTGCAGCCAAATAAGTTCACATTACTGCTGAGGTAATCAAGCACACTCTTTAATTTTCTCTTTCTCTCTTTTATATGTAGCACTGGACAGTCTAAAAGATTCTAGTGAATAAGTTGAACTGGTTTTACTTGTTTTGTCTCATTTAGCTTTGGCAAGTCTGATTCAATGTAGTGAATAGGTTGATCATTAATTTTTCTGTCTCTCACATAGCATTTAGGGTTGTGATTCATTCTAGTCATACACTTTTTCTCATATTACAAAGTCTAATTCATTTTAATGAATAAGGTCATCATAAATGATTCACTCACACAGTGTTACGTCTGATTCAGTCTAGTGAATTGGTTCATCTTGAAAGGTTCTATTTTAAAATTGAGCAGTCTGATTCATTACAGTGAATCAATCCCTCATAAACTGTTATCTGTTTCATATAATGCTGTGAAAACAAATTAATTCTAGTGAAATGGTTTCTCATAAACAGTTAGCACTGAAAAATCCAATTCATTCTAGTGAATCGGTTCTTCATAGACTTTTCTCTCTCTCTTATAAAGCATTGAGAGTTTAGATTCATTATAGTCAACTGGTTCATCATATTTCTTCAGTCTTAATTAATTCTAATTGTCATTAGCTTTTTACCTTTTGCAAATATACTTTTGGGAAGTCTATTTAATTTTATTCTCTCACACATACTGTACATCCAACACAATCTCACGACCAATTCATACATATTTTACGAGTTGGCAAATTTGTGCTAATTCGTACAAATTCATACGACCTTACTCGTACAATTCGTACGATTTGCCTAAACCAGTGACAGGTAGGTTTAGGGGCGGGGTTAGGTGTAGGGCATTCATACAAATTCATACGAATAGGCAACTTGTAAAATACGTAAGATTTTGCAAATATTGTATGAGCGATGTCGTACGAATTTGTACGAATTAGCCACCTCGTAAAATATGTACGATTTAGCAAAAATCATATGAATTCGTACGAGTGAGGTTGTACGAATTGTATGAATTAGCCACCTTGTAAAATATGCACAAATTGCCATGAGATCGGACTCGTACACCTGATTCATTCTAATGATTTGGTTAATCCTAAATAGCAATTCTTTTATTTTAGTGAATTAACTTGTTTGGATTGATCTTTTAAGTGAACAGATTTTAAAAAGTTGCATTTTAGTCTTTTCAACTTACAAAAAGTGTGATGTATACTGTTTTTTAGTTTTATTTAAAGTAATTTCGGTTGAATGAATGAATGACTGAATGAAGCATTTTTATAGCTCTTTACTGTGTATTGCCGTACACAAGTTCCTGAGTTACGGCTAGGAGAGCCGATCCCGATCCTGATTCCAGTTCCTGATTTACGGCCAGGAGTGCCGATCCCGAATCCAGTTCCCAATTTACGGCCAAGAGTGCCGATCCCAAATCCAGTTCCCGATTTATGGCCAATAGGGCCGATCCCCGATCCAGTTCCAGAGTTACGTCCAGTAGAGCCGATCCCCGGTCCATTTCTTGAGCACGCGCTGCAAGAGCGCCTCCCTGAGCATGTGCTACAAGAGCGTGCCCCTGAGTTCACGCTGCAAGAGCGTGCCCCTGAGTTCACGCTGCAAGAGCGTTCCCCTGAGTTCACGCTGCAAGAGCGTTCCCCTGAGTTCGCGCTGCAAGAGCGTTCCCCTGAGTTCGCGCTGCAAGAGCCGCAGCCAAGAAGAGGGGGAAGGTTCCCCAAGAAAATTTTGGGGGGGGCTATATAGTCCCGCAGCTGCCGCAAGCAGCCCCTGAGTCACCACTGCCGCAGGCAGCTCCTGATCCGCCATGGCCTCCCGAGCGTCCTGATACGCCATGGCCTCCCAAGGCTCCTGATCCGCCATGGCCTCCTGGAGGCACCTTGTGACTCTGTCCCGTGCAGCCTCCAGGACGACCACCCTCCCTCCCTCTCTGTGGATCAATGATGTTTCGTGGTGTTTGGGAGGGGGAGATAATGTCACGCCCTTGTCTGTATTGTTCTATGTCACTGGTTTTGTTTCGTTACTTCCTGTGTTTCCTTATATAGTCTTGTTCCTGTTCTTGTTAAGTTAATTAGTTTATCCTTGCCACCTGCGTTCCTCACCTGTCTTGCATCTTCCCTTGTGTATTTAAGCCCTTTATATTCTGTCCAGTTCGTCGATAGTCAATGTTATTTGGAGTGTATGTACCTTTGTTTATCTGGCTCATTAAAGTTTTGTAAGAGCCGCAACCTTCATGTTTGCCTGCTGCTGCTTTTACACCCACTGTGACACTACCTAAGAAAGTACTGGAAATATAAAGTAACCACATGGGGTTGGGTTAGGGTTAGTACATAGTTATTGCCTAGTTATTGTAATTACTATAAGTACATAGTATGTACATGAGTGACAGGACTGTAAAATAAAGTGCTACCGTAATTTCATTAATTCATTATTTATGATGTTGAAGGTCTGCATAATTAACTTATATTGCTCTTTGTAACAAGTCATATGAATAAATATGCCAAAAGCGCTTATATACAACCTTCAATACAAACATGTTTTCAAATACTGTGAAATGAGGGTGATTAGGTTGAGGGAGTGGACTCATCAGAGCTCACTGGATATTTCCTGTTTCTGATGGTGCTGAAAATGGAAAAAGTGTTTTTGTGATTGACGCCCAGTCTCCATTTCAACACTATGTGCTATGATTAGCTGAAGAATGTGTTAGGTTTAGCCTTGGTTGTGTCTGTGTGGGGATGGTTTTTGGTAGATGGATGGATGAAAGAAGGAAAATGTAAGGGTGCTGAGATTTAATGAGATGCTGGAACAGTGGGGGAGATGGTTTTAATTACTGCTGAGGACTCGTCCGGAGGGGTGGAGGAGACTGGTGTGTGTGTGTATGTGTGTGCAGGGGCTTTGCTGTGTGTCTTAGGGTGGGAGTTCACACACTGCTACAGGAGCATGCTGAGATCCACTGCCTGTGATGCTCACTTCTCTGTGGCCTTTCTCCACTCTCTCCCACACTTTTTCCTCTTTTGCCCTGTCCTCCATATCCTGTCTCATTGTAACTACACAAAACTTTGTTAAGGCCATGGTTAAGAGAAGAGACATAAAAAGGCTTAACTTCAATGACCAGCATTTCATTTGGGTGCTGGTTTTCCTAACTATGCTTTTAAAAATAAAAGTTTCATATTTGAATCTATGGTTTAACGAAGAACCTTTAGCATCCATGGAACATTTCCATTGAACAATAAGTTGAGGATCTTTATACTACCATCTTAACACTGAGATGTTCTTCAAACTGAGAAAAAATGTTTCTTTTAAGAGTTGTTCACTGAAAGTTTTTGAACCAAAAAATGTTCTTCTGTGATCTCACCATGAAAACTCCCTTCTTGAAACTTTATTTTAGAGAGTGTACATTCACCAGAAAGTTTCCCACTGAAAGTCAGAAATATTATTTTTGTTGATGGAAAACATGGCTATGGTCCACTTGCTCTAAACCAGTGCTAAGTTAACCATCATAAACTAGTCTGAAAATGCTGATCTAAGGTGGTCTTTCCAGAAAAAGTTTCAGTATGTTAAAGCACAACCATTTTAAGCACTTACGTTGTAAGATTTCAAAATGGAATGCCCACATGAACCATAAATCAAGACCAAAAATCCAGTGTGCCATTTCAGATGAATCAAAGTGAATCAAACTGTCTCCAGCAGTACAAAAAGCTCCTAAACAATCTGGCTGACAGTTGATTCATGTGAATTGGTTGCGTAGTTCAGTCCCAGTGCCCTCAGCAGGAGTCTGTTGCTACGCTCCGTCCCTCTGTTCCCCTCTGCCGCCCAGCTGTGTCCCCACTCTTTTGTTGACTTTGAAAAAAGATCACATAGCTTCCCTGCTCAGCGTGGGGGGAACAAGAGAGAGGAGGGGGGCACCGCAGGGCTCCGCTACGGTCAACATGAGATCCCCCATCCAGCAAAAACTCTCACTCCTACCCCTCTACACAAAAGAACAACAGTGAAGTAAGTTAATGTTTGTGCATGCGGGCTTCTATTTGAGGTTAGAGATACTAGCGTGGATAGGGTCTCATTAATTACTTTTAATGTTTCATCAGACTCACCAATCAGGAACTCACTTGAGGTCACATGACTCTTTCTTAAATGAATTTCAGTTTGAATTGGAGGAAGTGGGTAAATGTTTGGATGGTTAGCAATAACACTTTAGCCTCTGCTGGTACATATATGCAATTGCACTCTTTCTAAAATATCTTACTTCATCCTGTGTTCCGATGAGCATCTACTAATTGCATCTATCAACTGAAAACAAAAATATTAAATTGATCAAATGTGACCATAAAAATGTATAATTTTACAATAAATTAACTCTCAAATAAAGACCCTACTGTTCTGTTTATCAAAGAATCCTAAAAAAATAAAATGTAAGATAACATATATATAATTTTAACACTGATAATAATAAGAAACATTTCTTGGTCACTAAATCAACTTGAAGAAGAAAAATGGAACAGTTTTACTGTATTTTAGTGGTCATATAAACGTAACCTTGTTAAACAATCTTCTTTCAAAACATAAGCCCTTTAAATTATGGTCTCAATATGTAATATATATAGTGAATATGTATAATACTTTGCACTAAAATAGATATTACTTATTTTTTGTTTACTTATAGTAGATGTTTTAGCAATGCCTTTCTTTTTTATATATTTTATATATGTGTATATATATATATATATATATATATATATATATATATATGCATTTAATTTTTTACTGAATACCTTTTCATAAATTATATATTATATTATAGTTATATATGTCTTCATATATCAGGAACTGCACTCCAGTAGTTTGAATCTTACGTCTCATATAGGTTCATATAGATTCGCAACATCTAGCTACTGGGGTGCCTCAGGGCTCAGTTCTTGGACCACTTCTCTTCTCTGTCTACATGACATCACTAGGTTCTGTCATTCAGAACATGGCTTTTCATATCACTGCTGATGACACTCAACACTACTTCTTATTCCATCCTTATAATCTGACCATGGCTGCTCACATCTCAACTTGGTTAACAGACATTTCCTGCTGGATGATGGACCATCACCTTCAACTCAATTTTATTACTGTTGCCTCATGCAACATTGTGACATTTTCCAGAAAATGTACGTATTCTCACTCACTGTGTAAAAATACCATTATCTAAAAGGTTTGCTCCTTATTTTTTCCTTTTTGCAGACATTTGCTTCCCTAACACAGAGCTACCTTGTTTTTCAACAGAACCTATTGTTAAATAATGGCAAAAGTTTATCTCAGCTCAGCCTAAATAGGGCACCTCCATGAACCCCCCATAACAGGGTGACCTTCACTGGTCTTTATCTTACACTCCCCCATTCTCAACACATCCCTCCTGCATGCCCACAGACCCAGAGCAGTCAAGGGCACAGTTCTGCCCTGCCTTGATATGTTTTATCAAGTGTGAAGGAAGTAGCATGTGCCAAGAAAAACACATCTATCTACAGTTGAGGAAAACGTGCACTTGGGCAAGAAGGCCTGCCTTTTGTTTGTGGTATGATTAAAAACATTTCAGTGGGTAGAATATAAAGACTGATAATTGCCTTATCTGTGAGTGCAACCCACATACCAAATCCACCCCCCAGTGGTAAAAGCCAGCAGGACATTTTCATTAGCTGAAATATATTCTTAGATGGAACAACATCTAAAGTGACGCTGTCTAAAGCTGCTATAACACGGAGCAGATTACTGTGTGTCTCTGTCAGTGAGCGTAGCTTGTTTCTCTTCCCCCACCCTTACCCTTCTTCACTTTATATTGAGTGTTGCTAATCAGACTGACACCCTGAATGTGCAGTGATAGCCGAAATCTGTCATAACTGATCAGTCTCATTCCTATTCAGGCTGTTACTATTGCAACCACACTAGCAGACATAGTTGCAACAGATAAAACTCATTCCAAGACTAATAGATTTCAAGCATTGTTCATTGCTGCCTCTTAAAGGTGCAATCCCACCCAAAAGTGTATGTAAATATATATATATATATATATATATATATATATATATGGTCTGCTTGTGGTGGCAGCCATGTTGAACCATATGACCAGTTGAATATAAGTCAGTAACCATCCCATTACTGGTGGGGCAGTCGTGGCCTAACGGATAGAGGGATTGTGGGTGGTGGGAGTGAATAACCAGTGCTCTCTCCACCTTCAATACCACGACTGAGGTGAGACCCTTGAGCAATGGCTGCCCACTGCTCCGGGTGTGTGTTTATGGTGTGTTTGTGTGTGGTTGATCACTTCTCACTGCTGTGTGTGTGCACTTGGATGGGTTAAATGCAGAGCACAAATTCCTAGTATGGGAAACTCATTATAACTGCAAATAGAGTATTTTTTTTTTATTACAAAGGGGTTGGTAAACAGAAATGTTTACTTTTGCTAACAGCTCACTCGAGCACAAACTGTCTTTTAGCACTAAAATAGCACTGTCAGCATTTACTGAAGATGCACAGTGAAGAATTAGCGCTGAAAAGGCATGGACAGTTATTTTTGCACCTAATCTTATATCGAATATGCATTTGTAGGAGTTTCCCTTTCAGAAGCAAAATTTATGGGAGGAGAGTTTCAAAAAGTGATTTACTAATGTTCATGCTCGTCAAATTACTGGTATTTGTGTGTGGTATTTTGGTAAATATGTCTTAAACAATTTTGTGCTGTAAATAGCTCTGTGTCATGATATCCAGCTGGAGTCCCTCGTTGTGTCCACCAGAGGGCACTCCAGCCAGAACTTCACCAACAGTCACAAACTCCATTTCCCATGATTCATCCCTGGACTGATTACACTCACACCTGGACTAGGGGAGGTTTGCCTGCAGTCTTATGGATTTTATGGAATATGCCCTGGTGATGGCCGGTTCCACTTTTACGGTGGTCTTTTCGGAGGGAGAACCCCAGCACAAGATGGCCGGCAATCTAAAGTCTCAGCCCCTGCCTAAGATGGCCGCCGCCCCTGAACCACAGCCCAAGATGGCCGCCATGCCCCAGCCAGAGTCAGCTCACAAGATGGCTGCCATGCCTCAGCCCGAGTCAGCTCACAAGATGGACGCCATGCCTCACCCGAATCAGCTCACAAGATGGCCGCCGTGCCCCAGCCCGAGTCAGTGCTCAAGATGGCCGCTGACCCAGAACCACTGCCACTGCTCAAGATGGCCGTTACTCCAAAGCCATGGTCACAGCCCAAGATGGCCGCCATGCTCCAGAGCCCCAACCACTACACCAGACGATTGCTACCTCTGAATCAACACACAAACTGGCCACCATTCCAGAGCCACAAGGCTGCTTCAGAGCTTGCTTCATAGCTCCAACCGCTACACAAGATGACTGTCGCCCCTGAGCCGCTGCACAAAATGGCTGCCACCCCGGATGCTGTAGTTTCCCCAGAGGTTCCGTCAGTGGCTGCACAACCTCCCAGAGATGCTGGTTGATGCCGTAGATTCTCCAGAGGTTCCATTGGTGGCTGCACAACCTCCAGATTCACCAATTTATGCCCGAGTACCCTCTTTCTGTTCAGTTCCAACCACGAAGGCTCCGCCAGTGGTTGCATGACCCCCGGAGGAGTCGACTTTTGTTGTAGATCCTCCAGAGGTTCCGCTGGTGGCTGCACAGCCTCCAGGTCCATTAGTTCCCACCATTGAACCCTTGCCTTACCCTGCCACAGCCATAGAAGCCGTAGTATGCTCAATTCAGTTCCCCCGCGGATTCCGTGCCGCAGTCACAGCCAGGAGAGCTGTTCATGAGTTCCGTTCCCGAATCACGGCCAGGAGTGCTGTTCATAGGTCCTGTTCCCGAGTCACGGCCAGGAGAGCCGTTCATAGGTCCTGTTCCCGAGTCACGGCCAGGAGAGCCATTCATAAGTCTCGTTCCCGAGTCACGGCCTGGAGTGCCGTTCCTAAGTCCTGAGAATCCAGTCTGCCAGTCACGGCCAGGAGTGCCGTCCTCGAGTTCTGTTCCCGAGTCACGGCCAGGAGTGCCGTTCCCTTACCCTGAGAATTCAGTCTGCCATTCACAGCCAGGAGTGCCGTTCCCTAGTCCCGAGAATCCAGTCTGCCAGTCATGGCCAGGAATGCCGTTCCCAAGCCCTGAGGATCCTGTTTCCAAGTCATGACCAGAAGTGTTCTGTCCCGTCACAGCCAGAAGAACCACCATAGAATCCTCGTCCTGCCCTGCTACGGTTATGGAGGCTGCCCATGAGCTCCTGTCATGCCAAGTCACGGCCACGGAGGCCACTGAACTCCCATCCTGCCCAGTTTCAGCCATAAGAGCCACCATGTCACTGCTATGGAAGCTATTATCGAACTCTCGTCCTGCCCTGTCCACCCACAGAGGCCGTCCTCGAACTCTGGTCCTGCCCTGTCCTGGCCAAAGAGGCCTTCATTCATCTCTCTATGTTCTCTCTCACAGTCATGTCTGCTCTGCCCTGGTTACCTGCGCCACCCTGGTGGGCTCCCCAATGCCTGATCTGGCCAGGAGGTTCTCTGTCCCACCTGCATCGTCCTGGAGGCTGTCTGACCTCCGGCTCCGCCCTGGAGGGCATTTGTCCCAAAGCTTGTTTGGCCCCGGAGGGTGCCTCTGCCGTCTGCTCCGCCCTGGTGGGCGTCTCTGTCACCTGCCCATGCCATTCTATGAACTCCACGCAGGTACTGTCTCAGCCTCAGAGGCCATAATTGAACTCTCTATGCTCTTTGTTCCAGTCCCACCGGCTCCGCCCTGGAGGGCGTCTTTGCCATCCGCTCCGCCCTGGAGGGTCTTACTGCTGCCCGCTCCGCCTTGGAGGCCATCCGCTTCCCATGTTATGCCCTGGAGGGTTTCAGAGTCGCCAGCCCTACCTAGGAGGGCTGTTGTTCTACCTGCACCACCTTGGGTCCCTGCTCTGCCTGTACCGCCGTGTTCCCGAGTGCCTCTACCTCTGCTCCACGGCCCAGGTCATCCACAACTTCACCGTCTGTCTCCCCTTCTTCCCGAACCTGGTCCCCTGTACATTCCCTAGCTCCGCCTCCGCTTCATCACCCTCCTGGACGATGGTGGTTGAAGCGTCTGGAATCCGCTCCTAGGGGGCTATGTCATGATATCCAACTGGAGTCCCTCGTTGTGTCCACCAGAGGGCACTCCAGCCAGAACTTCACCCACAGTCACGAACTCCATTTCCCATGATTCATCCCTGGACTGATTACACTCACACCTGGACTAATCACACACACCTGCAGCTCGTCACCACACCCACACACTCATTACACCCTGCATAAAAGCCACAGTCAAACACTCACTCACCGCGAGGTCTTGAATTCCCTTTGTGTTTCACTTCTGAGCATTTATTCCCATGTTTGTTTTCCGTATTTGATTCTGGACTGTTTATCTGTTTATTGATTGTCCGCTGCCAGCCCCGATCTCTGCCTGTTTACTCGAATCTGATTCAGCCTGTCTACATTGTTCTGTCTGCCGATGATCACCTCTGCCTGCCTGACCATGATTTGTAATAAAAGCTTGTGAATGGATCCGCATGTCTCCACCTCCTTCGTTACACTCTGCTTCTTTTCGACTATGCTAATTTGCAACCTGGTCTCGTAAAATACCTCTGTGCACTTTTTGTGCGACACAGTTTTTATGTGCCTTACTGCATGTTTTGCTGCAGTTTCAAGGAGAAATGTCCACTGAGTGGCGCTAAAACACAGTTTTAGTTTCGTGAACCCTGGCACACTTTTATTACGTTAATATAATGTATTGTATGTAATGTATTGCTGTGTTTTTATTACTTTAAATATCCGGGGACTGTCGCTTGAACCAAGTACATCTCAAGTACAACTCTGTACTCTGTGAGCTACCGAACAAACCTACCATCTTTGAAAACCCATATGAAGCTGGATCATGTGTGATGCTCACATTAAAAAGCACCAGCATATTAATATTGTTTGAAGTCATAACATGATTTCTTCAAGTAATTGTGTGAAAATTTCACTTAATTAATCAACTTAAAAGGAATAAGGTTTTAATTATTTTAGTGTTCATTTCTTTAAGAAACTGCAGTGATATGTACTTCTTGGTACGTATTTCATGTGTCACTAAAAAGTGCACCCAGGTATGTTATGTCATAAAACCAGGTAGCTAATCTGTGCTGTGCTTAGATTGGATTGATCGATATGTAAATGAGATGTTGCCTCTGTGTTTTTAATTTGTATGTTGTCAGTAAATCACGATCAAAAACTGGATTAGTCCTCTTTTTTGATACTGCTTGGTGACTTTACTGTATTCCTCAATTGACATGAAGTTTAACTTCCAAAGTCAGTTGGGATACAAAACTTATGTAACAAAAAAATTATAAAAAATAGTTTTGTAGTAAGTCATGGTGCTAATTCTAATTTTGCAAGATAGAGTTTAAAATATAATGTACACTAATTATTTTTTCTCTGAAGTACATACAGTAGATATAGTGTATTGAAATCAATGTGTTTCCTTGTACATGGTGCCTTACAATTACTGTGACATTACAAGAAACCTTCAGAAGAAAATTAGCTTTTAGGGTCACGCTAACATCCATCAAAGCAGAGTCATTTAATTCAACTGAGTGCATGGTGAATTAACTGAACTTGGACATATTAAGAGTCATTGTAGTCATCAGCTTCTAGGAGGATTTTTATCTCAAAGGCCATTTGTTTCCACTTATTAGTTCAAAGAATCCCCTTCATGTTGGTCATTGCTGTTCAGCATAAAGATAATGCAGTAATTTAGTATTTTTTTATAGATTAAAGGAAGGAGCGTTTGGCTTATCTTGCAAACTCTGCCCCTTTTCCATGGATTTTTTCCCTCTTTTTTAGATGTTTTGCTTATTTGAGCAATAGAGCATTTGATCACACTGCGCTTAATATGGATTAGGAAAGGAGAAAGGATGATGAGCTCACTTGAAATCGTGGTGGTATTAATTATGAAACAAATTAAAGCAGAACTATGTGTGTGTTTTTGGTCTGCATAGCCTCAGAACTCTTGCATGCTTTATACTGTATATAGATCACTTTAATAACTTAAAATATTTTATATGTAACCTCTGACTACATTATATTGAGATCACAATCAAATGAGCATCATACACTGGGGTTTTACCATAAACTTGTATCAGTAAGGCCTATCAGATACCAAAGGTATTACATCAGGCTAAAATGTGACCTCATTTTCATTAGATGATTACCAATAACATCTATATGTTAACCAATCTCTTGATGTCCTTAGCAGTGTTATTTTATGACTTTTTATATATACTGTTACTAATCATTCAATTATTGTTTATATTTTCTGTTTATTTTACTGTGCTTTAGTCATTGTTTTTTGTTTATATATATATATATATATATATAGTATTTAGGATTACTTTTCTTTCATTTTTATTTTTTTTATTCATTTTATTATTATAAGTTATTTATTTATTTCCAGTTAGTAATTTCTAGTGCTTAAACATTTTTTAGCAAGCTGTCAACTTCAAGGCAACATTTTACATTTTCATATTTATAGTTTAGATTTAATTTTAAGTAACAAAAATAATTGCTTTAGTGTAAGTGAGGTGATATCTATTATTATTATAAATGTTGTCTAATTATAAATAAATAGTACAAATTATTAATTGATCAAAAAAATGAAATCAAGTAACAATAATTTAATACTGTAAATATAACTATATATACCTTAGTACAAATGTAATATAAATACACTAATTATAGCTCAATTCTATTAACATATAATGGCATATCGCTCAAGACTTCATTATTTAATTAATTCTAAGTATAATTAAACTTTATTTGGACTTTACTTGTTAAACTTTACTTGTGCACAATGCGCATTTCTAAATATGTATCCTAAAATATTTTTTAATGCGACTATTAATAAGGACTGTTTGAATAGTTCCACTTTTGCATAATCAAATATACTTAAGTTTATCTTTAGTTGGACTTTAGCTTATTTGCACAATTAAAGTACATTAAGTACAAAAGTAGTTAGAGTATACCAGTTTAGTATACCAAAAATTGCAGTTTTTATTAAGCTTATAAATATGTAAATGTATTTGTAGTATACAAACCATTTTTAGCATATTTATTTTTCAGGGTAAATATGTCTTATGACTTGAAGAAGGTATGATTTGATTGGATTGATGTCAAGTGAATATGTGATTTCTGCCACAGCGTTTCAGGCAAGATGACTACTAATTTCCATAACTGACATAGTCAGCTTTAGATAAATCACCTGGCTTCATTTGCACTTTGGTGGGACAACTTCAATCCAGCATTCCGGTGTCTTTCTCTATCTCACACTTGGACAGGTTTGGGGCCTGGGGGGCATTCATCAGTCCACTAGGCAGGGGGCACCTTTACTCTACACCTACCGCTGCTCGCACACTCTCTTCTGTGCTTTTCTTCTTAGCTCTTTTATTTCCACTCCTCTTTAAGTTTTTGCCTTTGCTGTGTTTTGAACATTTTAGGGTGAGATATATATAGTGCACTATGTCTGCTACATTTTTAAATAAAAGTATTGTGACCCTTTTTGCACACGTTCTAAATCTATGTGTATAGATTTACGTAAATGATTGTATCTTCTTATATTTTTAATATCTCTTTTTCTGTTTCAGGTTATAAATGCATTAATCTTGGGCCATCAGGATACTTTTATTTTTTGGAGGATAAAAAGCCACTTGAAGCCAAGGACCATATGTCAGCAGACTTCTCTCTCAAATCAAATGAAAGAGAAATCATTACAAGAGATCAAAGCTGTCTTTTTTTCACGCATATTTGCATAAAGCTGTATTCTACAACTTGTTTTGCCAACTTTTGTGCACTTTGCACTGTGTCACCAAAGAAAAAATTTTAGAAAAACCTTCATTAAAGGAATTATCAGTGTAACTTTGTCCACTGTTTGTGACAATAATCTATCTTGTTGTTGTAGGTAAATAGTCATGCGAAATTCTGCTATCTGACTAAATCCCACCGGACCGAATCGCTAATCATTCTTAGATCTTGACATGAAAGTCAACCATAGATCTGCCTCCAAAATGCCCTTCGAGGTGCCAAGTTCCCAGTCAAAAAGATGAGGGTGTGAGTCTAAAACTGATAGAGGAGGGCGAGGCTTCTCTGGAAACGAGAGAGAGGGAGAGAGGCTGCAGAATCCTTAACATTTGAATCATTAATCTTTCATCAAAGCCTGAGAGAGGCAAAAAAAAGAGAACAGCCCAATCTGGTAAATAGAGGGCAACAGATGAACACCATTATGAAAAAGAAAGCAGTTGAGTTGAGATTCAGTAAAGCACCTGAGCATGAAAATACATTCATCAGGTGAAAGTGAAACTTCATTCAAGTAGTTTTATTGAATTCTCAAATATTTGTTGGTTTTTTGACATTTTTTGAAGATGGCGGAAATTAGGAAAAATAACCATTCAGTATTAAAGCCTATTTTTGAGCATCCCAGATCTTTTTCTGATCATGAAATGTCAAAAAAGCTGCTTACATCTTGTTTGCCTACCAGATATTACTTTCTTGATGAAGAGCAGAGAGCAGCGTATTAAACTAAAAGAACATCTCACATTATGCATTGTGACATATCTTAAGCCTCCCTTAATTTACAGTAAATCATTTATATAAAACGAGTATTGCAAATTGTTCTTGTAGAGGGTAAAAAGTGGTTATTAGTACTTGAACTTCTTCTTTCTCACCAAAAGGGAAATTTTGTAGGGCTGTCTACTGAAATCTGTTGGTTGAAGCACCTGAATGTTACAGCTGTAGTACAATGACCACTCTGCTGACTGATCAGTAATAGCCTTATACATTAAATTTGTCTTAAGCAAATCATCGGTTTTTTCACTTCCTAAAGGGAACTTGTATTAGAAAGTTTTGTTACTGAACCTCCCCAAGGTATTTAAGGACATCTCAGAAATTAAAATATAATTGTAAGCAGCGTTTATTGTTATTAATCTAACTTCAAACGTGATGACTGGAACGATCAATCAGTTGTGTTTTGTGTATTTGAGCGCCATCTGGTGGTGAACATCTATCATTATTATAACAGGACCGGGTGACTCCTGTAACAGGTGCTTTCGTATCCTTCCAAATAAAATAGTTTTCCTCAACAACCTTTTTCCATTCCATTTTTAACAAGCTTTTTAATCAAAATACGTAATTACGACTTGAAAAGACGGTAAGGAATGAATTATTCTGAAAAATATGAACCAAATCAGATGATAAAAATATTTAGCAGCGGAGGGATACAGAAGAAAGCAGGGTAACGGCCAGTCGGGAGTTAATTGATTGTCATTTGGCGCTTGCCGAGGCGAGGGTAAGAGTTGCGTGTCGATTTCTAAGATTTCATCGATTTTATACATATATAATTAGTCATTTGATTGCTCCTGATAATTGTTTATTATGTTATAAACAATGGAAATGCCGTATAAAATGTCTTAAACCACAAATTACGTGTACATTTTTGGTTACTGTTGACCAATTAAGTAATTAACTTAAGTCATGTAACTTTTACACGATGGCAGAGCCCTTTCCTTGAGTATTTAAGAGATTTCGAACCATTCAAATAAGCTTTTAAACTTTGCTCCATCTTAGCAGACAGAATTGTAACGTTATAACTTTGTTTAGAGACACCAGGGCCTGGTGCGCCAAACACGTGCTTATTATCGGAAACGGACACATTAATATAATATTTAACGATGTAATATTAGTGTATTGTGGTATAATTTTGTGTCTTAAAATGTCACACTGTAACAATGTATGACTTTTACGTTAAATGATGATCCTTTAACGTATTGTTTAGGCCTAACGTTCGTCATTTGCACGTGTGAAGTGCGCACTTGTCAGAAAACTCCCTAAAAACTTTAATAAAGAAAGAGCACTTTTTTTAAGTGTAAAAGGAAAATGTCAGTTTAAGTAGAGTTTAATATTTACCCATATAATTAATAGACCCATAGAATTTGAATAACCCTCACGTGGCCGTTGCGCACCGTACAAGTGAAGAAAATGTTTTTACTGCTCCATATACTAGTAGGATGTCTCAACATTTCAGACAGTTAATAATACATTTTAATATACATAGCTCATTGTTTGTGGCAAATTACGTTAAGCATTTATCTCTCAGTCGGCCATGAAATAGCTAAAGTTACATTTCCTCAATCGTGTCCTTTCAGATTTGTTTCTGTGCAACTTGAAAGATTAGGCTGTAGGCATGCGTAGATATATGTACAACACAACACTCGTTCACTTAAGTATGGTGATTGAGGCTGTCTTTCTGTCAGACATAGTTTTGTGTACCACAGAAGAAAAACTCTATGGGGAACTCTACACTGAAAAAGTGGCCATTGTGCACCAAAGGGTAGAACGATTAAATGATAACCTCAACTTGTCTACAGTACTTTTGGATTGACATAAACCAAAGCGTTTGAGAAGAATAATCCAATATGACTGGACGAGCAAGAGCGAGATCCAGAGGCAGAGGTCGCGGTCAGGAGCCTGCTGCTCCTGGCGTGGTGAGTTTATATACATGTTAGAGTAACATGATAGCATTTTATTGAAATAAACTTATTATTTTTCTAATTCCTCTGCAGCAACCACCTGTATCACAAGAGGCTGCAAAGCCTGTTATACCCACTCCACCTGAAGGTCAGCTGGTGGGAAGAGGGAGACAGAAACCAGCTCCTGGAGCCATGTCTGAAGAAGGTAAGTGCATTAGAGCAGTAAGTGGGAATACTGTTGCATGCATGCTATGATGATATTCCCTCATCCCATTTCTCACTCTTGCTTATTTTCTCCCTGTAGTGATGATGCAGATTTCTGCAGGCTTTCAGCAAGTAAAAATTGGGGAAAGAGGTGGGCGCAGGAGAGATTTCCACGATTCTGGTGTCCACACTCGCCAGCTAATGGAACATGTGAAAGAGTCCAAAACGGGTAATATCATATTAAATGAGCAAGACTTGATTTTTGGTCTTTTGCAATTGTTTTGGCTGGGCGGTGGCACTGACTTCTTGATTTTCCAGTTTTGATTTTTATTTGAATTAAGTTTGATGCTTTATGTGGGAGTATTTGTTAAAGACAAATCTGAGACAAAAAAAAATCAGTGTTCAAAAACAAATATTCTATATTAATTTTACATTAATCAAATAGTCCTCAGGGGGAAAAAATCAGTATCAAATCAGCATATTTTAGTGATTTCTGAAGGATTGTGTGACATTGAAAGGGTTAGTTCACCTAAAAATGAAAATACTGTCATTAATTACTCATCCTCATGTTTCACTTGAGTAATTAATGACAGATTTTTCATTTTTGGGTGAACTAACCATTGAAGAAAAGTTGTGATTTTTGGGGCAACAAATAAATGGAGCCTTGGTAAGCATTAGAGACTTTGTTTAAATACTTCTGAAGTTTTTTGACCTTAAACTTTCCCAAATCTCTGCTTTAAGTTTGGTAGCAATGTAGTGCGATGTTAGATTGACACTCTTCCTATAACCACAGGTGTTTCAGGCACTGCCATTGAACTTAGGGCCAACTTCATGCGTCTTCTTTCACGACCTCTGTGGGCTTTGTATCAGTACCACGTGGACTTCAAGCCACCTATGGAGTCCCGACGTTTGCGATCGGCTTTGCTTTTCCAGCATGAGGAGACTCTGGGCAAAGCACACACTTTTGATGGAGCCATTCTCTTCCTCCCTAACAAACTGCACAATACCGTATGTTTCCAATTCCTGAAAGTACTTAAAATTTCATGGCCTCTTACATGAGGCTTTGGAATGTGGTTTTGATTTGGTTGTCAATGATAAATAGGAGACAGTCCTGTGCAGTGAGACTAGAAACGGTGAGAAGGTTGAGATCACTGTTACGCTGACCAATGAGCTCCCGCCATCCTCTCCTGTGTGCTTGCAGTTTTATAACATCCTCTTCAGGAGGTAATCACAGATATCACTCTGTTAGAAATAGTGGTATTTCCAAGATAATTAATTTACATCCTTGTTTTGTAGAATTCTGAGGATACTGAACATGCAGCAGATCGGACGTCATTACTACAACCCTGATGATCCGTTCAACATCCCCCAGCACAGGTTTTGAAACAAATGTGTTTTGTGTCATTTACCTTCTGTTGGAGAGTGATTGAACTTTAGAGCCCGTCTAAATCTGTTTGCAGGCTGACGATTTGGCCTGGATTTGTGACCACCATCCTTCAGTACGAGTCCAGCATAATGCTGTGCTCCGATGTGAGTCACAAGGTTCTGCGCAGTGAGACTGTCCTTGACTTCATGTATAGTCTGAGACACCAGTGTGGAGACCAGCGCTTCCCTGAAGCCTGCACCAAGGAGCTTGTGGGCCTGATCATTCTGACCAAGTAAAATGAGCACACATTTATTTTTAGCACAAACTTTAAATGTTTTAAAATCTGTGAAATTTGTTTAATGTATGGAAATTGTGAAGTAGCAAGTAACGTGTGACAAATGATCGTTTATAGGTACAACAACAAGACGTACAGGATTGATGACATTGCCTGGGATCACACACCCAACAACACATTTAAAAAGGGAGACACAGATATTTCATTCAAGAACTACTTCAAAACGGTAACTTAACACGGGATTATTTTGACACTGGTTACAGAATTGCACTGTCACACTCAATTTCTATTTGCCTCTTCTCCAGCAATATGGTCTGGACATAACAGATGGCAACCAGGTTCTTCTGGTTAGTCATGTGAAGAGACTGGGGCCATCAGGTCGTCCTCCACCAGGACCTGCTATGCTCGTCCCAGAATTCTGCTACCTCACAGGTAGGTCCTGTTTAAAAAGGCTTGAAGACCATGGTTTTCTTTAATGTTCTGTATCTTTGACCATGTCTTTTGAATATGAAGCTGGGAGGGATCACGCATAGATTTATATACACAGACCGTGTTCTGTTGTTTAGAACAACTGAAGACATAGACAAGCCATATATAGAAAGTCATATAGAAGGTAAAAATCTGTGTTTCAATTCTGTGTTCATAAAACTGCAAATGGAAAGTACCTGGATGACCTGCTGCTACTGCTGAGATTCTCAAGTTCCAGAGCTTTACTATCCCATGAGTCCATTGGAGTGAATTTATTTCCCTGTTTAATTCTATTACCTAATTAGTATGTGATCTAAGACTTAGCTGTTGATTTGCAATTTGATGGCCAGGTGTGTATGTAGTTTTTTTTAGCCTCTATGAATACACCAGCATGAGGTTTAAGCTAATAGAGTACAGTATTGAGTAAAAGGAGTTCATGTTTTTAGTCTTAAATTTTAAACAACTCTGATGTGCATTCGTCTGTTTCCTGTGAAGGTCTGACAGATAAGATGCGTGCTGATTTCAACATCATGAAGGATCTTGCCTCACACACAAGGCTGAGTCCTGAACAGAGAGAGAGCAGAATTAACCGCTTGATCTCCAACATCAACAGGTACAGATTCTACACAAGCCCTATTAATAGATTGCTTAAATTTGGTGTTAATATATCTTATCAACTCTCACATCCACTCTATTTTCCTTTAGAAATGCAGATGTGCAGAATGAACTGACTACTTGGGGTCTGAGCTTTGAGAATCGACTGCTGAGCCTGAATGGAAGAGTTTTGCCCTCCGAGAGGATCATCCAGGGAAGCAGAGCGGTAAGACAGATGACTTCACATCCCAGCAGCCATTCATAAGGCAACAGGCTTGTTAATCTTTATTTTCATTCCTTAGTATGAGTATAACCCATGGACAGCCGACTGGGCTAAAGAGATGAGAGGTCTTCCTCTGATTAGCTGCATGTCTCTGGACAACTGGCTGATGTTCTATACGCGGCGAAATGCAGATGTTGCCCAATCTCTGCTTCAGACTCTCAACAAAGTGTCTGGGCCCATGGGTATCCGCATGCAGAGGGCCATCATGTGAGTTGTGTGAAACTTTGAATATTAAAACAAACTTTGCATTTCATTTTTATGTTAATAATTATTCCTGGCCAAGCAGGATTGAGTACGAGGATCGTCAGGAATCTCTCCTGAGAGCCCTGCAACAAAACGTAGCACGTGAAACACAGATGGTGAGTCTGGCAATCACATGCATGTATGATTTGCATTTACAGAGCTTTTCTTATAAACTGCTGGTATGCGTTTCATAGGTGGTGGTGATCCTCCCTACCAATCGAAAGGACAAGTATGACTGTGTGAAGAAGTATCTGTGTGTGGACTGCCCTACTCCAAGTCAGTGTGTGTTGTCTCGCACCATCAGCAAACCTCAAGCGCTTATGACAGTGGCCACCAAGATTGCTTTGCAGATGAACTGCAAAATGGGAGGAGAGCTGTGGAGTGTTGAAATCCCAGTAAGACTCAAATTATAGCTGTCCTGCTGGCTTTTGTCAAATGTCAGCTTTACAATAAAGCCTTGTTTTACAGCTCCGTCAGCTGATGATTGTGGGCATAGACTGTTACCATGATACTGCTGCTGGGAAGAGATCCATCGGAGCGCTGGTGGCCAGTCTGAACCAGGGCATGTCCAGGTAATATAATTATTACAAAATGGCACTGTTTAACCAGATGCATTTAAAGTTTATGCTTATAATTATGTTGGACTAGTTGAGCAATAATGCAAAAAAGTTATTGTCATGAATAGTACTACAGTTAATAGACTACAGTAAATACATAGTAATATTTTAGAGACTCAGATTGTGTGGTTGGGTATAATTGTTGTGTAATGTTGCTTTTTGTTACCTTTTTAGGTGGTTTTCCAAGTGCGTCTTGCAGAACCGTGGTCAGGAGATCATTGATGCACTGAAAGGGTCATTGCAAGGTGTGAAGTGATAAATGTATTTACATATTACTCACTAACGCGCTTCTACAACTTTCCAGGCTGTAGATTTTGAATAAACATTAAAAAATTTTACTACTTTTTTTTTTTTTTTTTTAATCTTTTTACCTTTTTACTTTTTTATCTTTACTTTTTATGATTTTGACTGCTTAGTGCAATGCCGAAAAGTTGCTGCGTGGCGTTCTGTACGCCTAAGTAAAAAAAATTATCTGAAGATTTATATACTGCTGAATAAACAGCTGGAGGTAGCAAAACTGAGCGGTTATCAGAACTCCTTTCTTCATATCAAATAAATGTCACTCCCTGATTTTGTGATGTAAATAATCTATGAAAACATTTATTTCATATTATTATACACAATCCCTTACGGAAATAATATATGGTTTTTATTACCAGTTGTAGCCTATAACCACAATTTTACTCTAAATACCATGTTTAATCTATGGTTAGTGTAGCAAAAAATACTTAGTTTTTTTACCATGGTTTACCGATAGTAACCATGTTTTTTGGTTGTAAACTTGTTATATCTTTATATTTTATGCCGTGTATTTTTAAATGTTATTTCAGAAGCAGTCACGTATAAGCTTATAGTAATCGGCCTCTTGCCTGGAGACTATCAGGTAACAAAAAGTGCCAAAAAATGGTACCTCTGGCCATTTCATTGTCGTCGCCAGTCACGATAACGTACGGACAGTCTAAATACGGCAGACAGACTAAATACGGCTCAGTTTTTCGACACATCTTGTTCTGTCGAGTGTCAGAAATTATTTTATGTAGGCTATTCTGGGTCAACACCATGCTTTTCCAATGAGGGGGAAAGGATTGTTTTCCCCCACACAGCTATGACGAGACCAAGTCAATAGCTTAAGTAATAGTCTAACTTTCTACTTTTGGATATTATAAGCTTCAGAATACATTTCTTTTAGTCACATCTTATTTTCCGGAATGATCCAAAAGCCACTGAGAAAGGTGACATTAACCGAGTGGCCTTGTCCTTGTCTTTACAAAAGCTGTTACTGAAGCTATTTGTCTTTTCAGCTGCCCTGAAGGCCTATCTGAAGTACAACAATTCTCTGCCCTCCCGGATCATTGTGTACCGAGATGGAGTTGGAGACGGCATGCTGCGGAGCGTGGTGGACTATGAAGTCCCTCAGATCATGCAGTCCATCAAGACCATGGGGCAAGATTATGAGTAAGCCACACTTCATGTTGACATGTTTACATTTTGGGGATGTTGAATTGCCTTGGTTGCAGTCACATTTACATTTTTCATATAGGCCCAAGCTGTCGGTGGTGGTGGTGAAAAAGCGCATCAGCTCCAGATTCTTTGCCCGGATTGATGGCAAAATTGCCAACCCTCCTCCTGGGACAGTCATTGACAATGAAGTCACTCGTCCTGAGTGGTATGTATAGAGTCATTATGCCTGGTCTCTATCCATAAATCACGGGGTCCAGATGGGGCTTTAAAAATTCATAAAATATCTTGTAAAAACATTATGCATAAAATCTTTTTCCTGGTTATTGCTGTTTTGGTTGCACAAATTGCATCCACCATTTAATTCAGTGTAAGTGTAGCTTCTCTCTGGGCTGCACTGTCATAGGAAGGAAAGATTAAGAACATTATTTAACACATTCGAGATACAGATTTCTTTGCATTTATGTAAACACATTAAGTAAAATCCTATACCAGTCAACCTGACCTTAGTATTAGCTATTTTTTAGTTGTCAAATAATGCAAAAAGCTCACATTTATTCAATACTACATGTGCTCATCACTCAGGTACGATTTCTTCATTGTGAGTCAGGCGGTGCGCTTTGGTTGTGTTGCACCTACTCACTACAACGTGGTGTTTGACAACAGCGGCCTCAAACCTGATCACATGCAGAGACTCACCTACAAACTCTGCCACATGTACTACAACTGGCAGGTAATTACCAATGATATCAGTATCACACTACTCTTAATAGTCTGTTATAATATGTGCCATCTTACTCATTCTTTTTTTATTCTAAGGGTATCGTCCGAGTGCCAGCTCCATGTCAGTACGCCCACAAACTGGCCTTCCTGGTTGGTCAGAGCATTCACAAGGAGCCAAACATGAACCTTGATGACTTCTTGTATTACTTGTAACCTGCATTGCAATAAGTTGCAGGGTCTCGGAAAAATGTTCTTTTTCTTTTTATTTCTTTTCCAAGTTGATAGTTGTGGAAAATATACACTGTCAGAAGAACGTTTTATATTGCTTGGTATGTTTTCAGAGAGAAGCAGGTACAAAGTTTTCAGTTTATGGCAAGTGCATATGGTTTTTATTTCTCTTGTTCTTGTGTTTTGTAAAGATAAAGAACATGTTTTTGTTTTTTTTATGGATGGTTCAAATTGCAGATTTCTTGGATTTTATATTCAGAGGCCCTGGATGTTAATGGAATCAAGTAAACATTTATTTTCTGTCTTCCAGTGTAAAAGATAAATGGTTGTATCTGATCAATATCGCAAGCGTTCACATACTATATCATCTGTGGTTTTCAAAATGACAAAAAATATGTTGCTGCTGATTATCAAGTTGCAGCTCTGATAGCTTTATTTTGTAAATTGAATTGTTGATTATAAAATAAAACAAAAGCAGTAATTTAGGCTTGTATTGATGTTTTGAAGAGATACATCAGGACTGGAGTGCTTTGATGCTAGAAGAATAAAGCTCAAGTTAACATCGCTCGGTTATTCATTTGCCATGAATTAGAAGTGAGAACAATTTTACGTCTTGTTTTATATCGCTAATTACAAGCGATAAAAAGTATTGGGAAGTTTTACTAATAGCTGTTTGCTAGGCGCATGAAGGCTCAAAAGGCTCCATTCAGACACATTGAAACCTTTGGACATTGTTTATCTTAACGCAGACAATGACATTTAAATAACGTTAGCTTAAAGAAATAAACAATTGAAAGTGTTAATTATACCCGTGCAATCTATGTGTTTAAAAGTAGACTGAATGAAAATGATTTTGATTGGTCCGTTCAGAAGAGTGTTGAAAAAAGTAACAGACATCACGTGACAACGTCTGCAGTATGCTACGTCGTCGGGAATAGAATTTACACTTGAATAATGACAACGAGAATTGTAATGAACATCTAATAGAAACACACAGAAAGCAATAAAGATAAAAAAAACTAACCTGACGCCACGCTGTTTCTATGGTTACTACCGCGCTGTATAGTGTAGCTGCGCCCACTGTTTTCAAAGAGAAAAGAGACGTCAGCTGGTGACAGGACGGTGAATTAAAGGATGGCAACCAAACAGACACACAACGCTTCATAACTGGGTGGCTCTTTGAACAACAACACCATATTCATACGCTTTTATCGCCAGGTTTCGAACTCCAAAGGTGAATTAATGTACATTCTCCGACATAACGTACATTAGTTTGTCGCGGTCTGGTCAGGACTCACAATGGACTTTAACGCGCACGGACCGCAAGGAACGTGGACAATCAACAGAAGATAATCGACATTTCAACAACATTGTTATGAGGGACCGACTGGCTCATTTGAATGGGGCAAGTGATTGATTAATAATAAACCAATTAGACTGACTGTTAACATTGGCGGATTGATATCAGTGTTTTTGCTTACAGAAATACAACATTTAGCATAAACTTACACATATTTGGTATTAACTACTGTCGTGCTCATGTCAGTGTAACTTTAGTGGTCTTTCTCCATGCTTGAGGAACGTGTACTGTATCTTTCTGGCTTGTTTTAGGGCAGGCAGAGTGCCAGTGAAGATGGAGGTGTCACTGTGTCCATGGAGAGAGATGGCTTCATGCAGGATTTTTTCAGAAAGGTACAGTCATTCATCTGTATGAAAGGTGCTCCTCCTCTGTACTCAATATATTGGTGAAAGACTGTCCATAAGAGAAAAAAAATTCTGACTGATTAATCTTATTATTAAATAAGCATCTCTAGAAGTTCATGTATAGAAGCACACTGAAGTAAAACTATTAAAGAATACAAAGTTTCTGAACTTCGCTTTTTTTATTTAAGGTGGAGGAAGTCAGAGCTGTCATCGACAAGATCTCTTCCCTAGTGCATGATGTGAAGAAAAAACATAGTGTGATTCTTTCAGCCCCAAACCCTGATGAGAGTAAGTCCCCTTTACATCGAAGACTGTGAAATCTGAACAAAGTGACAAGGTCATGCAGGCTGAAGTGGTTTATGATCTACGGTATAACCATTGAGCCGTTTAATAAGACTCTTAACCCCAGGTTGCCCCAGTAAGATGTCCCTTAGTGTACGGTGGAAGACTTTTACACTGTGCTTAATGAATAGTTCACCCAAAAAAATACAATTATTTGTTTTTTACCCACTGTCAAGTTGTTCCAAACCTGTATGAGTTTGTTTCTTCTGTCACAAATGAAGAATGGATAACAGTTGACCTTAAGCATTGACTGCCAGCAACTGTTTGATGAACAACATTCTTCAAAATATCTTCATGTTCAGCAGAAGAAAGTTCATACAGGTTGAAACAACTTGAAAGTGAGCACTCTTGGTGAGCTATTCCTTAAACTAAGTCTTAAATAAAATATATTTTAAACTACTTTTAATGCCAATTTTAGCTATCTTTTACCTTCTTTATTGTGCATCTGGGTTAAAGTGACACCACAGCTAGTTTATACTGATTGTTATTTGAGTTGTAAATTTATCCAAATCGCTCGCTTCGTTTTAGCTTTCAACCTCTTTTGTTTTATTATGTAATGGACGACAGTGGCTTTGCGTCATTTTCCTGTTTTATTTGAGTACACATTCAAACTTTCTGTCATTCATATCCACAAACACACAACACAAACTGATATTAAGGGTTTAGACATGAACAAAGAAACGGTTTTATAACTCTCTGCCCAGCAGCACATAGCCTTATAACAGCGCAAGACCATGAACTTCCTCTGTCGGATATATCACATCACATCACATTACTCTATACAAGTACACCACTGGAGCAGCCAGGAAACTGCTTTGGGAAAACATTTTTCACATGGAGTACACACACACAGACACACATTTTCACTTGAAAACATTTGTAATAACTAGTCGGTGTTAATGAGGGATTGTGAATGGGTTCCACTCATACCATATTTACCAACAGGGAAAAGAGACCTCTTAAAAGTTACTGTAGAGAGTCAAGTTTGGGCATGCAAGGAATTGTAGTTTTCCCATCACATTCTTAATTTTCAGTGTGTGTGTTGTGGGTTAGTTTTGCTGTTACTTGCAGGGCATGTATAGGACATGCAGGCAGGAATGTGAGATTGAGATAAAGACATCAGCGAGGGTGTGAGTGTTTCTGCAACGAACTCTATGCCCGGTTTGTCTTCTACTTCTTAAGTTGATAATAAAACTGAATGGTTTGTTTGACGATTGTACTAATGGATGTGTTTTTCGTTCTCCTTTTTAAGGGTCAACTATAGTCACTTCCATATACCTGCCTGCATTTAACACCACAATATTTCTCCAACATGACACATCGTTATGTAAAAGTGCTTCATAGGGGCACAGTTTTCCTGAAATGTTAAAAATTAAAAACTAAAATTCTGATAGCTGATGTTTTATTTGTAGTCTAGCACGTGTTGAGTTGTACATCAAGTAAACATCAGGCCCTGAAATAACAGGAAGAAGCCTCTATCTTTTAAATAAATCATAATATTTATATGCAATATAGTGCAATATAAATATATTTACTGAAAGAAGTCTCTTACGCTCACCAAGGCAGATTTTTTATTTACTTATGTTTTTGGTGAAAATACAGTAAAACAGTCATATTGTGCTTTGTTTGTTTGTTTTTAAGAAACATAATTGTGATGCAAATACTTCAGCGTCATTACTCCAGTCTTCAATGTCATATGGTCCTTCATAAATCATGATTCATAATTATAATGAATATGTTGATTTGCTGTTCAAGAAACATTTCTTTGTAAAATGAATGTTGACAGTTGTGCTGCTGTTTTTTTGTTGGTTTTTTTCAGGATTTTTTTGAAGAATAGACAGTTTGAAAGAACAACATACAGTTGAAATCTTTTGTAATATGAATTATGCCATCACATTTTATATAATATTAATTTCTTTTATTCTAAAATATGCCTTTGCTTTCAGGGACAAAAGAAGAGCTGGAACAACTTACAGTGGAAATCAAGAAACATGCCAATTTTGTCCGGACCAGACTCAAATGTGAGTTGCATGTTCTGCTTGAGGATACGTTTGAGGATATTAGATGTTCTTATATTGAAGATAAGAGCACCAATGCACTTGGATAAGAAAATTAATTAAATTCCCATCTATTTTCTCCTTAGCAATGCAACAGAATCTACCTCCAGATGAACCGATGAATCAAGCCTCAGTGGATACACGCATTCAGAAAACACAGGTGTGAAATCTTTGTCTCTTCTTTTTCATCCAACCATCCAGTGTGATTTTAATCCCCAATTGATTTATTGCTCTTATTGCATCTTTTTTTAGTACACTGACTTGTCACGCAAGTTTATGGAGGTCATGACGCAATATAATGAAGCCCAAATGTCCTTCAGAGAGAAAAGTAAAAGCAGGATTCAGAGACAGCTGGAGATCAGTAAGTCACACATGGTAATCTTTATACATCCACACGCACATATGTACGCATAATGCCGTAACTAGCCCCATAAGCTAGACCATTAACAGCTGACAACCTTAAACCTGTCCACCTTAAAATGATCAATTATTTTTGTTAAAAAGGATATGCATATATATTAATACATTTTTTTTCCCTCAAGGGATGAATGATATACAGTTGTGGTCATAAGTTTACATACTCTTTGCAGAATGTGCAAAATATTAATAATTGAAACAAAATAAGAGGGATCATGAAAATGGCATGGTTTTTTTTTATTATTTATTTAGTAGTGTCCTGCAAAATCTATTTCACATAACAGATGTTTACATATACACCGCAAGACAAAATAATTGACTTTATAAACATGACCCCATTCAAACGTTTACATATCCTTGAATCTTAATACTATGAGCCATTTCCTGGATGATCCATAACTGTTTTTGTATTTTGTGATAGTTGTTCATTTACATTTAGTCGTTTAGCAGACGCTTTTAGCCAAAGCTTATGGGTTTATGTGAAATAGCTTATTCTGGAAAGTACTGAATAAAAAAAAATAATAACATGCAATTTTCACGATCCCTCTTATTTTGTTTAAATTATTAACATTTTGCACACTCTGCAAAGGGGTATTTAAACTTACGAGCACAACTGTATTAGATTTCTGTATCAGTTCTCAGCCCAATCTTAGAGATTTTAAAAAAAGGTCCCAAGTTAATATTGGGAAATATATTAGCTAAAATTGCATATTTAGTTGTGCAGCTTATTTCCTCTTATTCATATTAGATTACCTTGCCCCTCATTCACTACTTACTTAAAATTAAATATCAAAAACAATCGTTTATAATTTAATATTTTATGACTTATTAACACTATTAAATGTAATCTCATAATATTTTTCATTGTTGAATTGTTAAATAAGGACAAACATATTGCCTAATCATTTTTGTCCACTTTTCACTTGTGGTCAGACATGTAGTGTACTGTGTGTGTGTGAGAGAGAGAGGGTGTGAGTGAAGTAGTCCCAGCGTGAGAGGATTAATGAGGTACTTTCTGTGCTTTACGACACATGAAACTGAGCGGGCTGTCACCGGAGACTATAAGGCAAGTGTTACCTGGGCAACAGGGCTCCAGAGATCCTGCTGCACCTCTGCACAGTGGGCCAGGAGCAGAATGTCATGTGATAGGATAATGAGTCATCAGTCATGTGACTGATGTGATTTGCATAAAAACCCAGTTACCTCAATTTTGCGTTTGAAACCAATTTCCATGAAAGTTGTGTGATTTTGTTCGGAAACATTTGTTGAAACTTTATTTCAATTATGTGTATTTTATAAATATATGTATGTACATGTGTGTGTGTGTGTGTGTGTGTGTATGATATAAATTATGTATATGGTATGGTTTTTCTGTTACACTTTATTTTGATAATCCATTTAGACATTCTACTAACTATAAGTAACTTTGTAACTGCATGTCAGCAAATTCTCATTAATTCACAACTACACGTCCACTAACTCTCAGATTAGACTGTTAGTAGAATAAGTTGACATCTACTAGCAAAGTTTCTGATAGTTAGTATGTAGTATGTTATAGACTCATCAAAATAAAGTGTTGGAAGATATTAAGCAGACAGTCTACTAATACTCTAATGACTGCTAGTTGACATGTAGTTGAAAAGTTACTTACTGTTCGTAGAATATCTAAAGTGGACTATCGAAATAAAGTGTTACTGATTTTTCCTGGTTATCAGTATGCATATAAGCGCTGGTCATTTGCTCAGGGGTCATATTATACGAGTGTGTGTGTATTTTTCCAGCAGCCTTTACATTGATGATTTCATAATGTTCCATCTCATTTTCCCAGCTGAATCAATATAGTCCCCGAGGCGTACTTAACTTGACCACACACACACACTCCTAAAAGTACACAGTACACACATACACTGTTCCATGACACAAAGCCAAACAATTATACAAATGGACTAGTCTATTAGCAATTGCTGGTCATCATTTCATGTTTACCCTTGACAAATTCACACACACGCTGCCATTTATCAAACAAAAAATGTCCTTAACAGGATTGGCCGGTTTGTGAGAAGTGTATTTCACTCATCTATTTCACTCTGAATCTTGTAGCTGGAAGAATAACAACTAATGAGGAATTGGAAGAGATGCTGGAGACTGGAAACCCTTCTGTTTTCACCGCCGATGTGAGTTTGCTTCTTAAAATGACTCTTTCCAGCCTTATTGGATGTTGAAGGAGGAAATATTACAATATTGCAGCTCTCATCCAGAGCCAGCTTTCTTTGGCTTCTCAGTTTTCTGTTAATTAATGTGATGTGAGCAGCACATTTTTCAGCAATTAGCACCCTCTGCTGGCTGTTTCTTTGCACTTTCCACTTAAAAAGGAATGGCTCAGCCTCAACTTAAACTAATCATTCTGTTATCATTTACCCCATTTCCTCTCATATTTCTAATATGGAGTACACAGTGACAAAGTTCAACAATCTATTGGACTTTTTAATAAACAAGTTCTTTCTGCTCATCAAGGCTGCATATATTTGACAAAAATAGAAGTTTATTCTTGCTGGATATTATTATTAATTTATTTTAAACTACTGACACAAAACTATTGAAAGGTAGGGTACACAATGGAGACTTTAAAAAGGATCATGAAGTGGTCGATATGATTTTCCAAAGACTAAAGTGGTCAACTTTCCATTTTTTTGTAATTAAATGAAATTCAGTTCTTTACCGTTTTTCCTTTTGTGTATTTTCAGAAGAAATAAAGTGCTTCAGGTTTTTAAAAAGATGGGAATAAGCCTATTATGACAAAAATGTCTAATTTAGGCTGATATGTTCCTTTGTTGTCACTGTTGTTAAATGTCTAGAGTCTACTAAAAGATTTCCCTTGTTTTCAGATTATCTCTGACTCTCAGATAACTCGTCAGGCCCTTAATGAGATCGAGTCTAGACATAAAGACATCTTGCGGCTGGAGTCCAGCATTAAAGAGCTTCATGACATGTTTGTGGACATGGCCATGCTTGTTGAGACCCAGGTGCAGTATACAGTAATCAGTGATCGTTTGTTCACCTAATATTTAACCCATACAGCATTCATTTGTGAACTCTTTCAATAATGTTGTACAGGGGGAGATGATTGACAACATTGAAAAGAATGTAAACAATGCAGTAGAGTACGTGGGCCAAGCTAAAGTGGAGACCAAGAAAGCTGTGAGGTATCAGACACAGGCACGCAGGGTAAGGAGAAAACCATACAGATGTTTCAGAAGCCAAAATATAATACTGCTTCTAATTAGGCTGTACTGGTTTTGTTCATTAACTCTTTTAAAATAATAATTTCTTTTGTAATTAAGCTGAAAAATACTGGAATAAAGGCCACAAAATATGGTGCTCTCTTTAATGTTTTAGATTATGGCTGACCTGTCACTAACCATAGATGGTTTTCTATACATATTTAATATTACATTTAAATATATTCAATATAAACAACACATTTTTCTTAATGCGTGTGTTTGTGTTTATAATTATACACAGTATAAACATATATTATGTAAACACCAACTTTTCCTTTAGACTTGATTAATTGCGATTAATTGTTTGACAGCATTAGAAATAATACAGGCCTTAATTAAATAAATATAAACGCATTCAACTTTATCCTTTCACTATGTGCTACAAGCTGAAGAATATTCTACAGAATTTTAAAATGCCATCATTGTAACAACTTCTTTTTGTCTTGTACAGAAATACATTATTCTTGCTCTTATTGTTTTGGTGGTGCTCGCTGTAGTCGCACTCATTGTTGGCTTATCTGTGGGCCTGTCTGTTAAAACCAATACTAACTCCGCCTCCTCCAGCTCTAATGCAGCCAATCCTTCCTAAGCATGGTTTCCAAGGTAACACCCAATGCCCAATCACTAACTATTTCATCTGCTATCACTTTGTCTCTAATTTAGTTTGAATATGATCACAGCTTTTTTGGTTTTAATTGTTTCAAATAAAGATTTGCATATATTCTAATCCATGCCAGTTTATTTGCTTCTAACCAGTTACACACAAAAGGGGTAAAATTACACTTAGTAATTAATTTAATACATAGTGGATTTTCCATTGTTGTTGTTTTTTATCTGTCTGTCATAGAAATTGATCTCTGTTGCCATTTGTGGAGCCGTGTGCAGCATCATTCTTCTCATCATCATCCTCATCGGAGTGTTCACCGATTAGTCACCTAGAGCTAAACTTTCATCCCTTTAACATTACTGTGCCTTTGAGAAGAAAAAAAAAGAGAGAGAGAGAAAAAAGAATAATTAGTTTTGTTTTGACTAAAATTTAAAATGTCCTGCTGCATATAATAACTCAAAAACTGCTCTTCAATTTATTACCGGTGAATTGTGTAGAAGGTGGCACTGATCTATTGTTGAAGACTTTCTTTTTCGACATTGCTTTGCCACTTTACTACAGCAACCAGAGGTAATTTTCTGTCTTTTTATTTAAAGTATCTAATGCTGGTGAATACATTTTGCACAGTTGAGTAATTATTTTGTGATAATACAGTCTGTAACATTGGGTACTTCGTGCCTTGGGAGATCCGACTGACATTGTGGAGTTAAATAAAATCCTGCAAAGTGCACTTAAGATATAAAAAAATATACTTGTATTCAAGAGTCACAAGTTCATTTCAGCTGTTACACAATGGTTTGACAGTGTTTGATATGACAGCTGGCTCCACACAGTATGATGTCAGATCTGTGAACAATGTTACAAAACATCTTTTAGTCACTTGTTCAATGTTGTTCCTTTTTGTATCTTTCATATAACTGTGTCTTACAGGAATGTAACCATACAGCCAAATGCTCACAAAGTGTATTGTAAAATAAATGTGAGTTGCTCACCACTCAAAACCGTCTCTTTTTGTTATTGGTGAATATTTATCACATACAATAGTGTTCAAAAGTTTGGACAGAGAGAGAGAGAGAGAGAGATGGAAATTAATAAGGAAGGATGCATTAAAGTAATTAAGAGTGACAGTACGTATATTTTACAATGTGGCAAAAAAACATCTTGAGCAAAATGCATCAACAAAAATATTAAGCAACAAAACCTATTCACCACATGATAATACAAATTGTTTCTTGAGCAGCAAATCCACTTATTATACATTTTTTACATTATTGTTTTGTACTATAAGCAAAATATCCAAAAACCACTGTCCAGCAAGTCAACAATCCACCCTGTGCTGATGATGACATCACTGTTACCATGAGAACCTCAGTATGTGTAATAAAGCTGAAGGAGGTGCATACAATGATGCTCATGGGATTTTACCCTGGACACAGCAGCTGTGAAAATCTCCCTGAAACACACACACATTATTTAGATGGTCTAGATACTGACTGAAATCCATATGCACTTGCACTGTATGATGAGAGTCGAATAAATGCCTCTCGTGACATGACACTTTTAGGACATCCTATCTCTGCTATTGAGCTGTGAGTGAGTGGGCAGAAGCACAGACATTATGTAACTGAAATTTTCCTGCCTCAGACAGTAAGAGAGCATCCACACACACACATGAGAGCGAGCCAGTGAGAAATAAATAAATTAAAATCTCACCTGACCTGGTTAGGGTGAGTGAATAAAGAGATGAAGCTGAAAGGGGAGACAGTGATTGTTTGTAACAGTGATGAGACAGTCAGTGCTTTTCTCTCATTCTGTGTGTGAGTCATTGTTTGGCTGAGCAGCAGCGTACTGGAACCACAGAGAAGGACAAGAAGAAAACGTAAGTGCATGCATAGGTATGAATGAGGATTTGCATTTTTTTAAAACTTTTTTTAGAGAGGTTGGCTTTTAAATGAATACAGGAATTAACAGATTATTGAAGTTTTAATTAAAGTCTCTTGTGTACTATTGAGCCCTACATTTTAGTAAATTATTTGAATTATTTGCAGATTCAGAATCGGTTTAAAACTTCAGAGGAAAACGTCAATAACATGTAGCCTACTTTAGGCTTTTGTTGGTCAGTGTAAAAGTCAAAGAGCAAATTTAATTGTTAATTACACTGTGCCAATTCAAGCTTAAAAAATAAATAAATACAATTTTGGGAGGCACATTAATGTTCAAAAGCTCTTGTGCAGCAAATCAGCATAGTGGAAAACTATATCTGAAGGATTGTGTGATACTGAAGGCTGAAATACTGAAGTTCACCTTTATATCACAGGAGTAAACATTAAAAATATCATAAAAAATGTTTAAACTGTAATAATATTTCACAGTGTTATTTTACTGTATATTGGATCAAACACATGCAGTCATCTTTCAAGAACTTCTTTCAAAAACATTTTTTTAAAAAGTTAACTTTTGTCCAGTATTGTATAAGTCTGTATCATTGTATAATGATAGTGTTAAAGTTATTTTAGATACGAATAGTCCTGCACTCATATTACAAGGTGTTTGTTAGAAAGATGTATGTTGACTTTTCTACAAATACCCACTTTACAGTTGTTTACTGTACAAAATCATGAGTTAACTATTTAAGATTATTCTGTCCTCTACTAAAAAAAAAATAAATACATTTAAATAAATCTAAAATTTCAAAAGTGGGATAAAATATACTATACTTTTTATATTGTAAACACTTCAAGGAAAATTTGGGAAAATTAGTTTCATTATGAATGCAAAAATGTGCTCTCCCTGTAAATGTTAATTGTTTAATTAGTTTTGCTCTCAAACATACTATGTTTGATTGCATTAAAAGAGACAAAAGTAAGTTGGAATGACCCTTGTGAAGCTCCAGCAGGTTTCTCTGTTTTGGCTCGGAGGGGATGGATTGTTCTACAGCTTTTGCCTCAGGCAGTGTCCTCAGTTTCCAATGGACTGCTATCGAGTGACTCTATTCATAGCCCTTGCCCCGTCCCAGACAAGCCATGTGTGTTCTCAGCAGTACTACACCGCACATCTGTTCAGCTGCTTTCTTTCTCCATTATCATTTAGTCAGACTCATTTAAGATGCAGTGCTATCAGAGGGGATTATATTCACCCCTGACACCCATTCCTGTCCCTCCTCAATCCGCTTTCTTCGCGGCCATTTTCTGTACAGTAACGATATAATCCAGCGCCCGTTCTTATGTAACTCCAGCGAAGTACAGATATTAATAATCCCACGCGGCCTGTGGCACACTGGCTCTGTGACATCACCGTCAGCCACAGAGGAGTATGACTAGAGCACTGTGGGTAAACACGCTTAAGAGCAGGACATGGACCGCTTTGCTGGAGTTCACAGAGAGCAGGGCTGCCAGTGTGTAGATTATTCATAGATTATGGGCCATGGTATGTACCGCTTCTACACACAGATGTGTGGATTAAGACATAATTGATTTGGTAGATTACAGTCTGTGGGTTGATTTTTTTAGAGTATGTAATGTATACTAAATCTTAGGTGATTTTAAGTGTATTTGTATTGTCTTTGGGTATAATGCTTGCATTTATTATGTTTGCTTAGATTATTTGGGATTTATTGGATTGTAACTGTAAAATATCATTTAGAGTTGTGTTTATATAAGAATGATTTATGTTGTGCATGCAGGGGCCATATTAATGTTCGTGCTTATGTGATATGGCTCAGAGCATATGTGTGTGTGTGTGTAATGTTTGACTGCACCATGGGTCTGTGTATGATGTTAGACGTCTGGGGGTGATTTGTATGCATCATGTAAACAGTGTTTGTATATGTACGTGTGTGCTTTTTGTGTGATGTGTATTAAAAATAATAACAACAGAAAATTATAGAATAAAATTAAAACTAAATGATTGTACTGTTGGACTTATAAATATTTGTAAGTTACTTAACATGTTTTTAATATATTTTTAAATCTTTTTAAATAGTAAACATTAGGAAACTTCTAATAAAATTTAAAACAGGTATATAAAATCTTAAAAGATTAGAATAGATATATGCAATGGCACTGATTAATGTAAATAAATAAATATTAAGCAAGGCACATATACAACATAGATGCAAACAACCAATAAACTTACTATATTCTGAGAAAGAATAGAAAAGAAAAGAAAAAAGAAGAAAAAAAGGTGAAGTGGTCTTTTCATTCCTCTTCAAAAATCAATCAAGTTATCTTATTATTCTAACAGGTTTCTGGATCTTTTTACTTATTATATATTCCAATGAAAGAAAGTAATTATATATAAAGTCTCTTTTAAAAACAGAAAAGGTTCCCTTTCAGTCAGTCACTATGACGTTATGTCATTGACTGACGTCATGAGGTCCCGCCTGGGAGAAAACGGCAATGGGAATTGGCCAGTGGATTTTGCATGCGAAGCCACTCCCCCGGACATACAGTTATATAAGATGGCGGCACTCAAACCACTATTAGCTTTCTGCTTCAGAGCCGGTTTGCTTGTGGAGAAGAAGTTATGAAGAAAACGGCTGTGAGAAGGCTCTTGTTCTGTGTGTCCTGCATTCCAGCGGAGAAGACTACACTGAAACACATTGTGTGTGGCAGTCCTCCCTTTGGCAGTCCTGGTCAACTAAAAGAGCAAATTTCTAACAGTTACACGGTCGTCGAGCATGTCCTCCGGGATGTCGTTCCGCATATCTTGCCCAGGCGCGATGCCAAAACGCTGGGTGCCGCGCTTCTGTCTGGTTGTCACCGAGGATCCCCCCCGGCAGCTTCGAAGGAGGTAACACCTCAGCAGGGGCGTAGAGCTAGCCGTCGTAAGGGGGCGCCGCCGCTAAGTTTTCCCAGAAGACAGCGAAGCGGCCCTGAGACGGGCTGCCCAGAGATTTGTTCTTCAGGGGAGCCTAACACCTGCACCCCCAGCCTCGGGGGAGGGCCGAGTGCTTCCTTTCCTGCTGCTGCCATTGACCCACGGGTCCCAAATTCAAGCCCCGCCCCTACTTACGCCAGAAGATTCAGCTCTCCCCGACGGGAGTTGGCTCTTCTCGTTCGCTACAAAGAATCAGCTCTTAGAGCCGGCTCATTCGCGAACGACACATCACTAGTGTCCAGGCATGTGGTGGTTTCCACAGATGACTGTCTGACGGGTTGGGGCGCTGTGTGCAACGGGCAGGCAGCTTCGGGGCTCCTGGACGGGACCTCGACTGCAGTGGCATATTAATTGCCTCGAGTTGCTGGCAGTACTGCTCGCCCTGCGCCGGTTTCGATCGATGCTGTGGGTCAAGCACGTGCTGGTCCGAACCTACAACATTGCGACGGTAGCGTATCAACCGACAGGGTGGTCTGCACTCCCGTCGTCTGTCGCAACTCGCCCGCCATCTCCTCCTCTGGAGTCACTTGCAGTTTAAATCACTGCGAGCCATTCGCATTCCGGGCAATCTAAATCATGCAGCGATGTGCTTTCACGACAGCTCACCCTCCCCGGAGAATGGAGACTCCACCCTGGGACAATCCAGCTGGTCTGGAGTTGATTCAGGGAGGCCCAGGTAGACCTGTTTGCCTGCCGGTTGTTCTACTGACCCCGGGCCTTAACCAAGTACGCCTTTCCCCCAATGAGCCTCCACAGACCCTGTGCAAGATCAGGGAGGACCAGGAGCAGGTTCTGTAGGTTGCGCCACTGTGGCCCACCCGAACCTGGTTTGCGGACCTCAGGCTCCTGTCGACAGCCCCTCCCTGGAAAATTCCCCTGAGGAAGGACCTTCTTTGTCAGGGGATGGGCACTATCTGGCACCCGCGTCCCAGTGATTTCCTTCCTTCAGAAGAAGTTGGAGCTGAGGCTGCCCCCTTCCACTTTGAAAGTTTACGTCGCTGCCATCGCGGCATACCATGATGTGGTAGACGGGCTTTCTCTAGGAAGACACCACCTGATCGTCAGGTTTCTTAGAGGTGCGAGAAGGTGAACCCAGCTAGACCACATCTAATCCCTTCTTGGGACCTCTCCGTCGTCCTCATGGGACTACGGGGAGCTCCCTTTGAGCCGCTAGACTCAGTCAAGTTGAAGTTTTTATCCTTAAAAACCTCACTCTTGGTCGCGCTCACCTCCATGAAGAAGATGGGAGAGCTGCACGCATTTTCGGTCAGTGAATCGTGCCTTGAATTTGGTCCGGCCTACTCTCACATTTTCCTGAGACCCAGACATGGTTATGTGCCCAAAGTTCCCACCACACCCTTTCGGGATCAGGTGGTGAACTTGCAAGCACTGCCTGTGGAGGAGGCAGACCCAACCCTTGAATTGCTGTGTCCTGTTTGCGCGCTGCGCCTTTACGTGGAACGCACTCTGAGTTTCAGGAACTCCGATCAGCTCTTTGTCTGCTTTGGAGGTCAGCAGAAGGGGAATGCTGTCTCCAAGCAGAGATTGGCCCATTGGGTGGTTGAGACCATCACCTCTGCCTACCAGGCCCAAGGTGAGCCGTCCCCCCTAGGAGTGAGAGCTCACTTCACCTCGCCTCCTCCTGGGCATTGGCGGACATCTGTAGAGCTGCGGGTTGGGCGACACTCAACACCTTCGCCAGATTTTACAATCTTTGCGTAGATCCCGTGTCCTCCCGTGTTTTGGGTAACATCAGGTAATTCCAGGAGGCCGGGTGGGTGTTAGCTTGCAGTGCCATTCCACTGGATCCAAGCTCTTTTGTCCATTTGTTCCATAGGATCTCAGTTGGTTCCTTCGCTGCCCCATGGTTCTAGTTGGGGAGTAGCTTGGACTATGTCCGACAGAGGTCTTCTTCCCCCCCCGTTGGTCCTGGCTATTTACCCCACGGCTTCTTCCCACCGTGTCCCCTGCTCCTTCTAAAATGTTTTTTCCGCTCAGACTTCTGTGCGCTCCGCCCCCATCATTCCCCTGCTGGGTCCGCTTGCTGACCCCCAGGGTGTTGGGAAGGTTAAGTTTAAACTGCCATTTGGTCTAACACGCCGTTCTTCGCAGCTTGCCAGCATTTGGGCAACCTACGTGACGCAGTTCGGGCTGTGGCGCTTTCCATAGGGACCCCATGACGTCAGTCAATGACATAATGTCATAGTGACTGACTGAAAGGGAAAGTCTCGTTTACTTATGTAACCCTCATTCCCTGAAGGAGGGAACAGAGACGTTACGTCCCTCTTGCCACAGGTCAGACTGTGCTGGGGAGTCGGTTGTGATTGGCTCCTCAGCAGGAAGCTAATAGTGCTTTGCGCACCGCCATCTTATATACCCGTATGTCCGGAGTCAATTGGTCTCCCAGGCGGGACCCCATGACATCAGTCAATGACTTATGTCTCCGTTCCCTCCTTCAGAGAAAGGGTTACATATGTAACCGAGATGTTTCGTCTTCATACATTTGCATTTATGAAAACAAATTGCTCAGAATCAACATTGTATTCATGAAAAAAAATATTATTTTTATAATCTAAATAGTATTCCAAGCATAATGTGTTTTCTAACAAAATTTGGGAATGACTGAATTTTTTTCTCCAACCAATAAGATATATTTTCACAGAAAATTCTGAAAGAAAATCTTAAAAGATAAAACAGCTTTGCTGTGAAGCAACAGCAGTTAATGTAAATCTTCATGCATCCACGCCACTAAGTGTCAGTATAGAGTCAAAGACTGCCGGGATAAACAAGAGTCAGGTAAAATTTAGTGCAAATTAGTGCAGTTTTACATGCAGTTGGATGACATTATTTAGACACCAGTTCTATTATTTAGCATTCATTACATGATCACAAATCAAATCACAAATACTTTATATTTAACAGAGAAGAACTCTTATTGTCACATAAGGAGGATCATAGTAATGTGAATAATATTTATTTTATCTTGTTCCTCGTTTCTAATTGGTTAAACTGATGGTGTTACACATCTCCCCAGTTTAGGCATGTTTATGTGACATGTGGCTCTGTCCGTTAGGAGATGATGGGGGTTGAAAGGCAGTGTGAGGTGGAGGTACTGACACCGTCCCAAAGAGATTTACAATGGGTCCAAAAACAGCTGTCAATCATCTCCAACAGAACCAATGGACCAGGCAGGACCAAGGATAAGGTAAGTCTTTGGATTAATCAGAAAATTCACTACAGAAATCTAGATTGACATTTTTTTTTGTAGTTGTTGTATGAACTATACTAAAGCATGTTATATAGGCCCTGTGTTTTATGTTAGCTTGGTTTAGTTTTGAAATAAAATGTTAATCTGTTAGCAACGTTGTAATTTTGCGTCAACCACAAGGCTGTTGTCCAGGCATTATTGGATTAGTGTGTGGCCTGATCATGGTTTGGTTTTCTGAGGACTTGGCCTACTCCTCCATCCGGAGGAAATGCCTACTTCCTCTTGAACCCTTTACTGTCCCTCCTTTACCCCATTTGACTTACTCCTTTACATTTGACTTACAATAAAATATCTCTGGTTGATTCCTGTGAGCTTGTCTGAGATGGCAACAATAACCAAGGTGGGTGGAACTTAGCAAAAGCTAAGTTCAACATACCATTTGGTCTTTTTGTGGCAGTGTATCCATTCAGTTGGCTCCTCTCTCCTTTTATTTAACAAATGAACTCCATCTTTCTTTTTTTTAACCTACAGTGCTTATGAACAGACACGTTTTCTGCTTCAGATCTGAAGAGGATGGAAATTGCTCACTTATGCTAAGGGCAAATAACATTTACTTGGCTGAAAGTGTTTTAAAGATGTTAATGAGTCCTGCAATGTACTAAGGGTCTAGATGTGCCTTTTAGAGATGGGAATCAGTGCAGGTTTATATACTAGAGTGTTGCCATATTTGGCTGTGGTTATGCAATGCTAGATATCCCATGAGACAGCAGAGGGCTCTTTTGGGAGAGATTGAGGGAGACGGGGAGAGAAAGAGGAGGATGACAGCCCACTTTATAATTGCTACAGTTGCCAAGCAGCAGTATCCAAACAAGTCAAGCTAGTTTTCTATCTAGTTTAAGGTTATCCCTATGATATTTCTTTCTTGGATCTCATTGTTTTTATTGGTGACACTACTGTATTCATGCACAGCATGCATTAATTTTTTAGTCAGTGTGTAATACCGGTGTGAGGCACAGAGGGCAGTCTTGTCCTATTGTTTCATTGCCAAGTCTGGGGAAACCCTGAACTGTCCAAATAATCCTCCTTAATACCCTGCTGCTCCCGCATCCCTGATCTCTGATTGGCCGGTGCTGCTGGGAATGGTCCTGCCACTGCACAGTGGGAGATAAACGATTGGTCGGACTCACTCACTGGTGAAAAGAGTAAGCGAACGCGGAGAACAGGATAGAGAGAGAGAGAGTTCACTGGGTTTCTCACAAGGAATCCTCATTAACAAATCTATCTTTTGCATTCAAATCGCAGAAATCTGTTAAAGCATGTAATGCGCAGAGTACTTGACCATTGATGAAGCAAGTTCTTTAAGTATGCAGGTGTGTAGTGTAAGTATGTAATGCTTCTGAAATGTTGGTATTGTCCTTTGATTGTCCCAGATGTCCTTTGACCTATGGCCTCATGGGATAGTGAAGTGTTCAGTGGTTGCACACAGAATCTCTACTCAATGGTGCTAATTCAGTCATCCTATTTATTTGGCATATTTCTGTGTGTTGCAGTTATTGTATTTACATGCACGAGAATATTCCTACATTAATCAGATTTTTGACATTTCATTATAGGTTTCATGTCATTGTTTTTCCAAACCTGTATCATTGTTATACTTCTGTGGAACACAAAAGAAAGAATTCTGAAGAATGTTAGTAATTAAATAGTATTGGTTCCCATTTATTTCCATTTAATGGGGGGAAAAAAATTAAATAAAAAAATCTTAAAAGTATAAAATGCATACATTTTTGGAACAACATGAGGGTGAGTAATTTTGACTGTCCCTTTAAAGTGATCCTGATTACCATAACCAAATGAATCCAGTGCACAGAAGTAAATATTCATTTCATATCTGTGTATGTCTTAATAAATTTATTTCTGTCATATAGAGAGAACAAAAAAACATCATGACCTATATTTTGAAATCCAAAATATGATATTGTAAATCATGATATAACAGACACAGCAACAGATATTCGGTATAAGTTCAAGTGAAAAGGATCATGAAAAGGACTTTGTTCTATCCATTGGTTGTTAAATAGTTTCATGCAGATCTGAATGCATGCTTGCAGTCAATTGTAAGAAAGGAGTGAGGTGTAAGTGGAAAAAACAGCAAACATCATGAGCGAGACCTGATGTTTTTACCAGTCGAGTTATTTTTAATTAAACATTATGAGGTCTAAATGAATGAGTGAGTGAATAAATAAATGAATAAATATACATGGATGAATTGTTCATAATAAGATCAATAAGTATTTACAAAATAGGGTGAATTATTATTTTATTACAATTGATGTGTTTGGATTATTCTGCTGTATACAGGAGTACTCTGATAGCTGTACAGCTTGTAAACATCCTTTTGTATTACCAAAATATATGGACCTAAATCAGAAGATGATGCTCATGTAAATATGGCCAGTGATGGGGGAGGGAATGAGCGAGAGAGAGAGAATGCAAAAACACCTTATTTGACCTTGTCAGCTCCAGACATGGCCCTCCAGGGCAGATGGGTGATGCTCACCTGGAAGATGATGCTGAAAATGCAGATGCACAGCATTGGTCATGAGAAACGTGCATTTACATGACAGAGATGTCAAAGTGAAGCAAGCGCACGACTGTCCTGCTGAAAGCTGCACTGGCTCTGCACTTGTGCGTGCTACTGTGGGAACGAGAGAGCGAGAATAGGCCAGTTGTGTTCACATATCTTCTGCGTTGATCCAGCACACAGATACAGCTGAACAGCGCTTTAAATGAGCGCTAAAGGCAGCGTGTGTGTTTGTGTGCTGCGCTCTTCCAGTAGTGTGTGTTTATGTGAGTGAGCGCGCGCCTGTGCGGTCTCCTCAGTACCGCCCGCTCCAGCGCTTTTCTCTTCCCGACGGTCGCTAATGAACCGTTTTAAGCCCGGATAGCACGGACAGCGGACCGGAGCCGTCAGCCGCCCCTTAATATGACACAGTTGGACGCGGCTGTCTTTACGGGAATCATCTTTTAACGGAAGAGCGGCGGAAGAGGTAGAGTCGCTGTCCATCGCTTGATTTCGTTCACGCGCTCAGCTGATCTGAGAGCATGTTGTGTTGAAAAGGAAGATATTGGATGTTTTGGTCAGAAATTTCTTTTGGATGCGTTACAATAGTCGGGTATATGTTTACGTTGCTGCTTTGGCTGTAAATGTCATTATGGCTCGTGCTCTCGTCTGCACTATAACCTTATAAATACATATAGCAGTCCGCTGTGCCGTATTAAACGTGCTGAAAACATTATTCAGTGTCTTTCTTTCAGGGAAACACATGGCTGTGTGTGGTACTTTTGTCCATAGCCATTTTAGATTGCAGCACTGCTGAATGTTTCTCACAGTAGCTTGTACCATTAAAGAGATAGTCCTCTTTTTCCCATCACTTGTGAGCTCTTCAAACTCCTTCTAGATCTCGCCGTTATAATTCTTTGTTTTAGTAACATTTTAACGTATTCTTTTATTTTAAACAAGCTGAAAGTGATAGGTGAGGTCCGGGCTTGGTTGTGTAGCCAAAAGTCCAATTACACGAATGTGTGTTTTCCTCTTGAATGTTGTGTTCTACTTCAAACCCTAAATTTGGATGTACTTTTTTATTTTGTAATGCTGTCCTTTCATTAAAATTCAGCTGTTGTGCAAACAATTGAACACAATAAAAATGCTTTCAGACAAGAGACAACAACATTATAGATGTGTTGAACTCTGGAATATGTTATTTTACCTATAAATATCAGGTTGTATTTTATATGCTCTATAAAAAAATTATACAGTTTATTAATTGGGATTTAAGAATTTTTACTGACCGTATCAAAAAAGTACAGACATGTACCATAATTCTATTTTAGGAGAGATATAGAAATAGTAATTGTAATGATAACGCTGAAAATGTTATCGTCACGGACGTCATATCAGTTAATGTCAAATCGATCTGTTTTGACAGTGAGTATCTGTCTAAGGGATGGGAGTACAGCATGTTTTATGCACAATTTGAACTATTATCCTGAATTCACTTCAAGCCCATTAAGTATAATAGTTATTATTTAATTGCTTTACCAGTTTAGTAGGTTTAGTCACCAAAACATTGCCATTTCACACGCATACAAACGCCTATGTGCTTTTTAATTATTTATGACATTCTATAATGACATGGTGTGCCTCTGGTGTAATATATCTCCCTGTAGCGTGATGTGACAAAACCTGATCTGTTACATCATAGTGTGTGGATGGTATAGATTAAAATAAGGGCGTGATTTAATGAAATTACTTTACATATTGTAACTTTATTCCCATTAAGCAGGTAGCTATTTTGTCCTTTGCAAATTGACATACAGTACATTAATGAAGCAATATGGTATTAGATGTCTCGCTCAGAGGTGCAATGATGATATAGTATTGCATTCTCAGAAAGTTTTCACTTCTTGGAGCTTGTATATGTGGAAATGGATCTGTAACCTTCGTGCAAACTTTGAGCCTTTGTAGTAGTATAAGCATATGTTAAACTTCTACTGTTATTATGTTTTTGTTTGTTATAGAAAAATGAATATGGTACTACTGTCCTGTGGTAAAGCACTTTACGCCGTATAAACAGTCTCAATTACGTGAAATGTGTTCTCTCAGAGCTCATAGAATATTAAGAAGAATATAACACCTTTCACACACAGCTTGAGTCTCAACTCTCTCAGCATTCTCTATCTGCCTACAAACCCTCACCTTTTTTGTTTGTCAGTCATGTCATCAGTGAAAATGAGTTTGGTGCATATGATTTGAGGATTGCATACAGGCTATACAGGCCGTTCTTGAAGATAAATATGTCATTTTTGCATCTTTTAAGACCAACTTAATGTGAAATACTAGTAGGGCTGTGAAAATCATAATAATGATGTATATTCATATATACAGTACATATAAATATACATTACAAACATATATCATGTAAACACAACTTTTATTTTGGTTGCGATTTAATCAAAGTTAATCATTTTGGCAGCACAAGGCTACTTTGCCTTTTTGTCTAATTTCCAAATATTTTTTCCCCCTTCAAATCAAGGTTTGTGATGTTGTAATTCACCTTGTGAGCCTCATGGATCATTACAGAGCCCTACACATGACATGTGGAGGAACAAATGAATATCAAATCCACAAATTAAGAATTTGTTCCTGTGATTTATTCATTTGTAGCTACATTTTATTAATTACTTGTTTTAGTTACATCATGCACACTGTACTAATTCATTCCCTTTTTTGAATTAAGTTTATATAATATATATAAACTATATATTTATATAATTATAATTATATATATATATATATTTTTTTTTTAACTGCTGAAAATTTGGGCGGACACTGTTGCACTCAATTACAGAACTCGTTTTTTGCTTTGCTAGTAATTAGTGAATAAAGGAGGTAGGATGCTGATTGGAATATTAGGTCACACACACTGGGATGCTTCAGATGTTTTTTGTTTAATTACCTGTAATGTGTTTTCAATTTATCACTTGTTCGGGTTACGTGAAGCAGCCGGAGTGTAAGAAAAATTGTTCTAAATACCATCAGATTAATCGCAACAATAGTGGAATGAGATCTGTGTTCTTCAACACAAAGAACCACATCAGAATTAAAGGCTTCATTAAGTAGTTATGACTTTAAATTATACTAATAATATCATTAATGTGCCCTCATTTTTTAAGACCGTGCTGTAACAACTGAATTCTGGTGATGCTTAGTGCTCTGCTGGCAGTACAGGGCACGTGTCTTTCTCTCTCTCTCTCTCTGCCTTATTCCCTCCATCCCTGCCTTACTTATATGAACAGCGGCAGTCATGTCCACATTACATAACTGGCACCCCCTCCCTCATTCGTGCGGTCCAGCAGAGGCAAATGCTCAACCGGGATCTCATTATAGTGTTGTTCAACTGGGGTTAAAGTGCATTATGATCACACACGTTCTTTGAGTCTCATCAGGCAGGTGCTTGCTACTACGTGTCCATCATTGTTTCGTTCCGCCTAAAATGCTGTGTTTTTGGGATTATATGCGATTCTTCTTCAGCAAAGAGGATTTAGTGTTTTAGATTTACTAGTGTCCACTCTGTATGTGTGCTGGGCTTTGATTTTTGTGATGGACAGCAGTGAACGGCATAAGCCTATCCGGAAAAGTGTGCAGCTGCTGAGGAAATGGACATGCTTGTGAATTATGAAGTATGTGTGTGCATGTGAGAGGAGGACAGGGATAATGAAGAAAGGGAAAGAAAGATGGAGAGCGAGAGAGGAAGAGAAAGAAGGTGGGGTGAAGGAGAGCGCGTGTGTTAACAGCAAGAGAAGACAGATGCCAGTCAGTGGCTGGTGTTTGCATACAAATGAATTTAGAAGATAATAGAGGAGGCTATATTTATGTGTGCGGACAGATGTGGAGGAGTGTATGTGTGTTTACGCTTAAAGGAATAGTTCACCCAAAAATGAACATTTGCTGAAAATGTACTCACCCTATGGCCATCCAAGATTTAGATCAGTTTCTTCACCAGAACAGATTAGGAGACATTTAGCAATGCATCACTTGATCACCAATAGATCCTCTGCTGTGAATGGGTGCCGTCAGAATGAGTGTCCAAACAGCTGATAAAAGCTTCACAATAATCCACAAGTGACTCCAGTTCATTAATTAATGTTTTGTGACTTTTTTCCAATGTAAAAGTCATATTCCCTGTTGTTCCCTCACATCAAAATCCACCGTCATGTTTGTTTTGAACTGTTTTGAACTGTTTTTGCTTGTGACCTGTACATGTTTTTCTCCTGATTAAGACAAAATGATTTGTAGAAACTTATTTTGGGTGCAAACAATGGTTTAAAACGTCTTCAACTTTTAATTTTACAAGACATTATTGATGGACTGGAGTCATATTGATTACTTGTGAATTATTGTCATGTTAATATCAGCTGTTTGGACTCTCATTTTGATGGCACCCATTCACTACAGAGGATCTATTGGTGAGCAAGTGATGAAATGCTACATTTCTCCAAATATGTTAAATTAAGGAACAAACTCATCTACATCTTGAATAACCTGATGGTATCTATATTTTCAGCTAATTTTCATTTAGTTTAAACTGTTGCTTTAAAGGAAGTTTACCAAAAATGAAATTTAAAATGACACTTTTTGTTGTCCTGAACCTCTATGACTTAATTATAAAATAAGACACAAAAAGAGGCCCACAAGAGACATTCTGAATAGTGTGCTGGTTGCTATTTTAATGCAGTTACAATAAAGTCACAATAAACTGATAATAGCACCAGATCTTTTCTTTAGTATTGTGACATACCTTGCTTTCTCCCAGATGCATTTCTTTTAAACGCTGTCATTTGGCTCTGCCTTCCCAAGGGCTTCTATAATGAGTTTATGCACCATATTCGTCTTGTGTACATGTGGGAACACCCTAAGCCGGAGTGTCCAAGGAACTCCTATATCACGTAACGCTCCACAGTGAAACCTGATGTTCATGATAGTGTAATAAATCGAACCCTGACCCGGTATTCCCGTAGAGGAGACAGATCTCGCTGTAATTTCCAGCTGTTTAATTGGCTTTAATTGGGACAAATAAAACACAGCTCAGGCCGGCGTTACGAAGAGATAACCTTGACATTCTATTTAGCCCTGCTGTCTCACAGTACTGGGAATTCAGCCCAGCTAGTCGGCTTGCTTCAGATCTGCCGGTGGAATAGCCGTTCTTTCACTTTCAGCATTACTGATCTGGACTGTCATCAATCCAAGCAGATAGATTTAAAATAATAGAAAAAAAAGACAGGTTATATCCAGGTTCTCCTCTGAGAGCCATGGTACGCTTCTGATTTTTAATTATACAAACACAGCACAGAGGCGGTGATGTTCTACAGAGATCTTACAAAGAGTCTGCACCAGCATTCAGTTACTAATTGGGTGTTATTAGTCATTTTTGTGACAAAATGAAAATCTAAGGCTGAAGTTCAGATGTAGTATGTGGCCATTGTAAGATTTAAACTCTACATAAGGTGGCTGTTTATGTAAATAAAATAGTGAAGTGCTGTGGTATATGGATGTTGTTAAAGACCAGGCTCAAAAGATATTTGTAGTCTATTTAAGATTTATATATTTGAATTTCCATCCACTTGGATGGAAACAGTCCACAGTTCCAATATAAACCAATATATTTGCCAGTCACACATACTAAATTAGATTTGATGTGATGGCACTAATAAATTCAATGTATTTGAAATACTTTTTTTATATAGCAGTTTTAAATAACAGTTTATTAAAGGGTTAGTTCACCCAAAAATGAAAATATTGTCATTGATTACTCACCCTCATGTCGTTTCAAACCCGTAAGATAACACAAATGAAGATATTTTTGATGATATCAGAGAGCCATCTGACCATCCATAGACAGCAACTCAACTGAAATGATCCCAAATCCAGAAATGTACTAAAAACACGAGTAACACAGTCCATGTGACATCAGTGGATTAGTTTTGAATACTTTTATTTGTGCAATAAAAACAAAAATAACATCATTTAACTCTACCGTTCTTCTCCTGTGATTTACATTTTTAATGTCTTCAAATACATTAAAGCATGCGTAAGGGTTGCGTAATATCCACTGACATCACATGGACAGTTTTACTGGTGTTTTTACCACGTTTCTGGATCTGGGATCATTTCAGTTTTATTGCTGTCTATGGAGGGACAGATGGCTCTCTGAGATTATCAAAAATACCTTAATTTGTGTTCCAAAGATGAACGGTGGTCTTATGTGTTTGGAATGGCATGAGGGTGAGTAATTAATGACAGAATGTTCATTTTTGGATTAAATGTGGGCCATTTTTGCAGAATGGTTTCAAACTCTTTTTTTTTTTTTCTTCATCATATAACCCCTGTCAGTGATGAACTGCAAAGCTTGAATTGGGACAGGTCCTCATTTCACACTAGTCTGGGACCTGAGAATCAGTGCCACTTGCAATCACTTTTTTTTTTTTTTTTTTGCCTGTGATTAGACGAACACCAGCTAGTTTTAAGGCTGCGTGCGAGACAGGATTTAGCTGTAGGTGTGATTGCTTATGACCCGAGCATATGAGAGCAGAGGACCTGTTGATCCAATCATGTTGGGATTCACACTCATATGAAGTAACACCTTTCAGTAGAGCTGAGCTTGGGAGGCTGCCTCTGTTATAGAGTGATGTTCTCAGTGACAGCCAAAGCTTCAAAGCTCGGCCTGTAATCATCCAAAAACACCCACCCCATGTGATGACGGCGGGACATCTGGTGTCACATTCGGCAACTATTTAGACACAGACGGCTTGTTTGTGTTCACATTCTTTGTAAGCCAGAACATTTGTTTGTTTATTGTCATGTACGCTAGATATTTACGCATTTATGTGATTTAATGCTTAAGTAAATAATTCATTAAAAGTAATTGCTGCTTCAAAGCATGTAGCTAATTTCTATTTATTAGACCTCTGTAATTGAATACGAAACACCCACAAGAGAAGATGAAAATGGCATTAGACATTATTAAGGGTTTTGAACTTAATGGAATTAAATGGAGTTTCACACGCAGAGAGAAAGGGACAGTGTAGTCATACATTAAGTGACAATTTTCTATTTTTATTTATTTATTTTTTTAAGACTTTTGTGCACACCAAATTCAGTTAAATGTATTATCTTATGCAATTTAAAATAACAGTTTTAACAGTCAATATATTTTTGTTTTTATTTATAACTGTGATGGCAAAGCTGATTTTATTTATTTTTTTAGCAGCCGTTACTGTTTAGTGTTACATAATCAGAAATCATTCTAATATGCTGATTTGCTGCTCAAGAAAACATATTATAAATTCATAATTTCATTTATAAATACATTTATAAATTTATAATAAAATGATACATTTTTAAAAAATTATTGTGCTTTTTTGTCTTTTCTGTCACTTTTGATGATGTTAATGCATCCATGATGAATAAAAGTGTTAACTTCTTTCCTAAAAGGAAAAAAAAATAGATAAACTAAACTAAATAAATAAAATAATATATATGTACTGTAGAGTCACAGATTTAATTGGAGTTTTGGGTTATAAATATGACTCTGCGTTAAAGTACATTGACTTTTTAATTTCAAAAGATCAATGAAAGTTTGGTTCGTGATGATTTGTTTTCTTTAAGAGGTGTAAAATTGATCTGTGGTGGCTGGCCTGCTGTGGATGTGATAAGTCTGGATTGACAGTGATGTGAGTGGATTAGAGGAAAAGTTCCTTTCTATTGCTGCTCGCTGAAGTCATCCTGACAGTCTAAGCATATACATGCTAGCCTTTAGCCATCATTAAAGAAAGAAAAAGAACAGCACATCACTACAGCCTTCTCAAAAACTGAAGCCATAATCAAATCTGAGGTGTATTGGAGATTGTGTGAGAGGTGTGTTTCTAAAGACAGTTTACTGTGAGACGGTGGCTGTCAGTATTTGACTTCACCAATGAAGTTTCTTTGTGTTAGTTGCTTGGAGGATTCTTAAATATTGTGTATGCTATATGTGTGAGAGAAACTGATAGTTCTTCTGAGTTGCCTTCGTTTGGCTTCTGCTACTTACAAACCTCTTAATAGATGAATATAAACTTCTTTATATATCTATCATCAATACTGATATATACTCTCTAAGCTAAATTCTCTTAAACAGCTGATCATACTTTTTGTTTGTTTGTTTAGCTGACTAGCTGATGACTTGTTGTTTTTAGTTTTTTTGGAGGATATGCCATATGTTGTTGTAGACTTGTTTGGATCCACCTTTTCTGGGCAAATGTAGCGTTGCTTTTTTTCTGAGCTTGCTGGGCACTGGCTCAAGATGTGATGTTGTCAGGGATTTCTTCAGTGATCTGGGACAGATTGGAAACAGCTGCTCGGAGTCTAACGGAACTGGAATTATGAGGCATTGAGTCTAAACGATGTGATTAAAAAAAATAGATCAGAAGCGAGAGATTAGAACTGTATCATTGTGCGCCGTAATTAATCAACTTATTACTGAGCAGAGCTGTGGTGTGGTGTAGCCTGCAGTGTTCAGATTTTACACCTCTGTTCTCTTTAAATTGCGGTCGTTCATTTGAAGTGCAAGTTCACCACAAAAAGAAAAATTCTGCAGTTTAGCTACTCCTCATAATGTTGTTTTTTTTCTGGGAAGTTTTTGTAACAAAACGCTAAGTACGTGTAAAGCATAAAGCAGCAATTCTTTTTTTTTTTTTAATGAAAATATTGTCCGCCACCAAGGAGATCATACATTTTCAGTCAATGAAAATGTTTTCTTTTTTTTCTTTTTTTTTTTAGCTGAATTTTTCCTTTTTCTTGGATCTGCTTTTGAAAGTTTAGCTGCTTCTTTAAAAAAAATAATAAAAAATGAGATTTTTCTGTTTTTCTCCTGGAGTGCTGATCAATAGGAAGAAAAGGGCTGAAAGGACCCTTGTTTACTCTACAGAGCTAATTGATTCTCACTGCTGTTCTGATCAATTTCATTTCACACATCATTATGTCAGCATATATTTTGTCCCACTGTGCCCTCAGATAAATGCTCGTCTTTTCTTTTTGTCTTTTTTTTTTTTCGAGTGTTATCTTCACACCCTTCAATTCATCTTCATTGCTGAAGTTCCACAGAGACCGTTAATGTGTTAACGAGTATGTGACCTATTGTTATTGTCCCCTTTACTTAGCCGAAGCTATGATTATAATCCTACATTCTTTCCTGAAGTTCATTCCTTCGAGCGTTACAGTAATGTCAGCATTTGTGAAAGCAGTGTTTTCATAGCCTGTGTTAAAGGACATTATGGCTTTGAGCAATTTTATGAGGTTTTAAGAGGCTGCTTGTGATGCCACAAAGCAGCTAAAGGAATAAGGTCACCTACAAGCTTTCTAAAGGTTTTTGTTTTTCTTTTGCTATCTTTGTCCTTCCTTTTTCTCTCACTGTGTTCCGATACAAGACAGAAGGCACTGCAAAGAAAAGTACATTTTTCACTTTGAAGTAACAGAATAGGTCTCATTGAACGGGTCTTTATTTACACCTTCACTTTATTTTATTTATTTTTTTTATTATTTTTAGGACCGCAGAAAGAAAAAGGACAGCAACAATGAGAGAGAGAAAGATAACAGGATCATGGCATGACAGTCTAGACTCTTAACCATATTTCTTATGATCTTAAAAACCTTTTGACCTAGAGATTTAAAACATTAAAATTTCTAACATAGTTAGTCAAAATTTTATGTTTTATGATAAATGATATCATTTCCGTACATGTCTTTGTTTTAATACATTTTATTATTATTATTAGCACTACTACAGATTTTAATGTCTTTTAAATTGTTGAAATAGTAACACACAGAGTGTGGGTGTGTGTGGGTGTGTGTGTGCGTATAAAAAAAATAAAATTTGTGTTTAAAAAACAAAACAAAACAAAACTATATATATATATATATATATAAAATATAATTTTTTTTATATATAAAAAATTAA
>JAUMHE010000055.1:11128314-11140350 GCA_032359235.1 Enteromius mattozi
CAGGCATTACAGGAGAAAACTCAGAGCTGTTATCTTGGGAAAATGACATAGCAATAATTGGGTGCCAATAGTTGTGGCCAACATGTATTGGAGAAAAACATTTATTTCATCATGAGTTTTTCTCCCTATTTTAATTGTTTTACTTCAATGATAGGTTAGAATTTTGTAAATTCTTTGAACGAAGATCAAAAGGATAAACAATGCAGATTTATTTTCACAGCCATCTTTGCTCAGATTTACCAAAGGTGCCAATATTAGTGGAGGGCACTGTATTTTAAAAATGGGGCCCTTTTATATTTGGTAGTCCTCGATATTAAAGATTGAAAACCCAAGTATGAACTGAATTAGTTTATACACTTCTTTAAATGATTTGCATGCATTTTTAAGAAATCTTTCAGAAATTTGACTAATATAGCAAAAAAAAAAGAAGTTGGCACACGCATGAAAACACTGTGCTTGCCTGTGTTTACATAATTGCCAATGAAGTTAGAACAGCATGGTGACCGCACTACAAGCCTTCCATAGACCTCTAATTTCATTATCCTTCTTATTAACGCTCAGAAGGATCCAGTCTGGCCAGACTACTTCCTCCTTCTGTCGCTATCTTCGTCTTCTCCTCCACAACCTAAGAGGCCAGTAATACCTGAAGAAAGCTGTCTGCTAGCATTCCAGTTCATCTCAGTGCAAGCTGCTTTTTTAGCCAGTCATCAGAGGCATAAATGTCATTTGACTAATCACTTTAAAGGGTTACTCCACACCAAAATGAACATTTTGTCATTAATCACTTACCCCCATTTCGTTCCAAAACCGTAAAAGCTTTTGTTCATATTTGGAACACAATTTAAGATATTTTGGCTGAAAACCGTGAGGCTTGTGACTGCCAAGTAATGAACCAGAATGGTCCAGAAAAGTATAAAAGACATAATCAGAATAGTCCATCTGCCATTCAACTGTAATGTTATAAAGCTATGAGAATACTTTTTGTACAGAAAGAAAACAAAAATAATGACTTTAACGATGGTTGAACCACTGATGACACATGGAGTAATCAGATGATGTTTTTCATACTTTTCTGGACCTTGACATTGCAGGAAAATGACATTGTTAATGGGCTACTCGCCCACCACAGAAACAAACATAGTCCAAAAACCTTCACTAGTGACTACCCTAAGCTGTGATGTTTATCTGCAAGCATTAAAACTAGTCCCAATGGGTGAGAGGAATGTGAGAGGCTGTCCAACCGTATCGTCTCTACACGTGATCTCACATCTTTTCACACGCTCGCATCCCTATCTCAGCCCTGAAAACACTCACATACATGCCTCAAGGATCTCTTATCATCAACAGTGAAGGAGTGTGATATGCAGGTGCACATGCATACACACACAGAGCACACAGTGAATACCAATGATGGGTGAAGGAATATTTCTTACCAGACATCCTTTCATTAAAAACACTCTTCGTGTTCACATGACAACAAATTGCTGTTGTTCTCTAGCATAGTACATTCGACTCATAATACATTAAAGTTCTTTATTGGTGTCTATGGAGTCATAAATATCCACGAATGCAAAAATATGTTCATTGAAGAACTGTTACATGAAACTTTCTTTGGGGAACCAAGAATGACATTGCTGTGAAAAACCCCATTTGAAAACTTGTTATAGAATGTAGCCAGTTTCTGTGGCCCACTTTAATAATTTTTTGTATCTAGAGCTGAGAATCAATATAGATTTCCTGATTCGATTCTGTTCTGATTCACAGGCTATCAGCCCGATTAGATCTGATTCTAATTCATTTAGATACATTTCAAATATAAACTCCATTTTGCTCAAATAATAAGAAAAAGTTAAATAAAAAATCTGCTTATGGTGTAAATTATAAGAATAATTCATAAGAACTGGCTCATACGTCACAATCAGGCAACACTAGTTGATTCTGATTCATCTTACCAGAAATGTGCCACAAAATACACTACCAGTAAATCACTGTTCTATTCAGAAATTGATCCTAATTTCTGAAGGATCATGCGACACTGAAGACTGGAGTAATGGCTGCTGAAAATTCAGCTCTCTCATCACAGAAATTAAATGACTTTATGAATTTATAATATAACAAAATCTAATTAATAGTGATAATGGCATTGTTGCACTTTTTAAATAAACAAAACAAGTGTGTGATAATATATTATAAATTTAAAATAAAAACATTGATTTAATTGACTTTAAAATAAAAAGTATTTTTTTTTATATATGTACAATTGTTTATATTGACTTAAACAAGCAATGCTAATATTAAATTTTTTTTATATATAATTGTTATTTTTATCTGAATTTTCAGCATTTTCAAACCTAAAATCTGCAAGCAAGTATGTGTTGCCAGTTTTTGTGCTGAAGTGAAGCACGTCAGTGAATGAAATGTCAGTATAATATAATATATAATAGTTATTTTATTTTATTGTAATATTTATTTTTAAATCCTCTTAATATTTCACAATATTGCCATTTAATTTTGATCAAGTAAAGACAGCCTTGGTGAGCATAAGAGACTTTTAGACTTTTGAACTATAGTGTAAATTAGATAATGGTTAGAACACAGTCCTTATTTGTGCAGCTTAAACATCTTAGTTTCTGACTTAATAAGGTGAGAAAAGCAGCATGAGTTAGCAGTGTCACAGATCTGGGTGAAAATGATACCCCTGGCATCTCCCTTTCTCACTTCCCTTAGTCTTTCTTCGAACATCTCCCATTAGATGAGATGAAAAATAAAAGAGCTGATGACACAGGAGAAATCAGCGGAGTTGAAATCTCGTCCTTCTGTGCCAACTTTCACAATCGTTTTTTCCTCCGACCGTGAGAGAATTCATTAAAATTTCACTCAGCCTGCGGCCTCTTTCTCTTTCTCCCTCTCTCTCTTCCTCTCAATCTATCTTTCTCTCTTTGCCTTTTCTCTCTCTGAATGAATGGAGCTTTGAATAATGTAACCAGTTTTAACAAGATCATAAAACCCCCCATCCAACATTCATAAGCCAGTTAGCTGAGGTTGGGGATCTTGGGGACGGCAGCACGCACACGTTAAGCACACCTCGTTTCTCTCACACGCTCACACGTACATGCACTCGGGCACGTGCACGCTCAAATGTCTCTCTTCCAGACGCACACGCATACTTGAATTCCGCAGAGGATGAAAGAGTGACGCAGGAGCTGGAGAGATGAGAGAGGGATGCCTGGAGGAGGAGGATGAGAGACAGAGAGTGAAATCAAAGAAGCAGTGATGTAAGAGAAGCCCCGATAGGTCTCTCTCCTGTCCGTCTGTCGAGAAAACTGCACCGGCTCTCTGGCTCTGCCGCAAATTAGAGGAATGTGAATGTCCTTTACACTGCGCTTATTTCTAAAACACTATAATTGTACTTTTTATATTCTTTGACTGTTTTTATCATAGCGCAGAAACATTAAAAACATGTCGGAATAGGTGCGCTGAAGACATTAGATAATTTTTAGCAGATAGCATTACCAGCTGTGATGCATTAGCAGTGTTTTTCCAAGGAAGTAATCTCTGTTTGAATCTTGGAGCTGATTTGCTCTTAGCGATCTTATGTTATGAGGAAAATGGAAAATGAGATTTTACAATGGTTAGATGCTAACATGCAACTGTGTTCATCTGCATCTCAATTTTATACCATTTGCACTGCACAGTATGCAATAAAAATGACAAAAGCACACAGCAAAGTTACTAAAAGTTAGAAACTAAAAACATAAAAATAAAAGTTAATCCAATATAACAAATGTAATATTTTCATTTTTTTTTTTTTTATATTGCTAGCTTTATTTTATTTATTTATTATAAAAAAAAAAGTTTTACTTTTAGTAATTTTTAGTATATTTAATTTTAGTTAGCTGCCAAAGCAACAAATGTTCATTTAAGGTTAGTTTTTCATCCAAGGTTCATTCGATCTCCCAAAGTATTTTAATTAGCAAAAATACATTTTCATATAGTTTAGTGTCAGATAATTATTAATAATAATAACCCTGATTTTCAAGTTTGAAGTTTCAGTTGTTTTAATGTAGTCTTTAAATATGAATCCAGAAATGTATTATTAATAAATTTTAAGATAACTATTTAATACATTTGTAGCTAATCTTTTTGGTCTCACACTATTTTAGTGTCCAATTCTTGATATTAACAAAGCAGTATCTATGACTTTTGCATCCGAAAACTCCTAATTTGCTTATTAGTAGTAGTTATTGTTAGTAAAGTAGTTAAGTAGGTATTGGGTAGAATTAGGGATGTAGATTATGGTCATGCATAAAATGTGCTTTAAGGAACACTCTACTTCATTTTCCAACTCTCCTTGAGTTAAACAGTTGAGTTTTACCGTTTTCGAATCCATGCAGCAGATCTCTGGGTCTGGTGGTAGCACTTTTAGCTGTAGCTTAGCATAGATCATTGAATCTGATTAGACCGTTAGCATCTCGCTCATAAATGGCCAAAGAGTTTTGATATTTTTCCTATTTAAAACTTCTTCTGTAAAAAAAGTTGTGTTTTTTATGCCTAGGACCTATACTCTCATTCCGGCGTAATAATCAATGATATTATGCAGCACCTGAAAGTAGTCCCCAGCTTTTTTAGGTGCTGTGTAATATCATTGCGCCTGTTGCACCCATGGTACAGCAGCAAAGTTCCTTGATTATTACGCCAGAATGAGAGTATAGTTCCTAGTTATATCGGTCTGGAAAATCTCAACTTTTCATTTTCCGTTGGTCTTAGTACACAATCTAACTACAAAAGAGTCAAGTTTTAAATAGGAAAATATCAAAACTCTTTGGTCATTTATGAGCGAGATTCTAACGGTCTAATCAGATTCAATGATCTATGCTAAGCTACAGCTAAAAGTGCTACCGTCAGACCCGGAGATCGGCTGAATGGATACAAAAACAGTAAGACTCAACTGTTTAACTCTAGGAGAGTTGGAAAATTAGCCTAGTTTCAAAGAAAGTGGTGTGCTCATTTAAAAGTACTATTAAGCAGCCAATATGTTATAAATAGGCATGTTAAAAAGCAACTAGTTAAAAGTGAAAAGTGGTATACTAGTATACTTTAGTATTCTAAAGTGTTACTACGGTCTTATCCCAAAACTAATGCAGTAGTCATACAAATGATATTCATACACCATTAATGAAGGATAATTTGAGAAGCATTTTCGTACAGTCTCATAATGTGCATCTGGTTCAGCGTTGCAGGAATATGTTGGTGACTTTGTGTCTGTGTGTGAGAGTGTGTGTTTCTGTGCAAGTGTGTGTCTCTAAGTCTGAAAACGAAATGTGACCTTCATAAGAAGATGAAATACACTGTGAGCAACAGACTTACATTGATTTCTGCAGCAATTACTGCCATTCTCAGCTCAGCTAGTGCATAAATATTGATGTTCTGTGTTGAGACATTCAACATTTGGTTGGTTTATATGAGCATGTGTTTGCATATATCGCTGGTTCTTTTGCTTTTTCTCTCTCTATATCAGCTTTTCACATTTCACATTAGCTCATATTCACATTCTCTATTTTTCTCTCTACGCAAACACACACGCTAAAGCAGAACGCCACACATCCTTCCAGCAGACGTGTCAGACGTCACAGTGAGAATGCAATCCAAATCTGTAACATCTAATTTTACGCTATCAGAAGGAGGGACATGTTCAATCTCACAGCCTTTAATTAGATCTCTGGCACTGGAGGTGTGTGTATGTGTGTGTTCGCGTACACACATCTGTGTGGGTGTGTGTTTGTGCTGGAGAAGCAGCAAGGGGCATTAGAATCTGTGTGTGTCAGATTTGTGCTCGCATGTTTGCGAATGTTGTTCGTGGAGAAAAAAAAAATCGATCAATGGAGCAGCATGTATTTTCATGTTATTTGGCTCATATGCAGGTTTTATGACCTCTTATTTATATGAAGTAAATCTGTAATCTATCTCAACCATATAAATTTTCAGCACTGCAATGGTTGTTTTTACACAGACGGGCTCTCCATGTAAGCCCTCCTCATTTACAGGAACACTTTTGCCCAAAATAAAAATTTGCTAAAATGTAGTTACCCTCAGGCCATCCAAGATATAAATTACTTTCCTTCATTAGAACAGATTTGGAGAAATTTAGCATTACATTACATGCTCAGCAATGTAATGTACAGTGAATGGGTGCCATCAGAATTAGAGCCCAAACAACTGGTAAACAAATCCATCACTTAGATGTTTTTAACTTCAAACCATTCTGGCTAAAATATGTGCCCACTATCCATAATATTGCTTTCTACAATATAAAAGTCATCTAATCTGAATCAGGAGATTAATATGCACAGATGTGTAACCGTTTAAGTGTTACAGTGGATTATGGACATTGGTTGTTAGTCACAATTATTATATAATGGATTTGTTTCTTAATTGATGGACTGGAGTCATGTGGATTATTTGTGGATTATTGTTATTGTTTTTCAACTCTCATTTTGACGGCAGCCATTCACTGCAGGGATCTTAAATTTCTCTAAATCTGTTCTCATGATGAAACAAACTCATCTCCATCTTGGATTGCCTGTGGGTTAGTCCATTTTCATTTTTGTGTAAGCTATTCCTTTATTGCACATGCTGAGGAGTGCATGTGTGACATTTTCAGGGGAGGTTTAGGCTGCTCTCGCTTTTGATATTACCGGAATCTCAGCAGGTCGGAACCAGTGGGAGAGAGTTTTGACACTTTTACGTGTGAGAGAAGAAGCAGGAGGAGGTTTAAAAGTCAGCTAAACAAGAGTGTATAGATGAGTGACTGCACATTTAAAGCTTTTACAGTATATTGGTTATTGTATTTAAGGCCTCCCAGAGTAATACTTGGACTATAATTTACTGCACCAGCACTGTAGAGGGTTCAGACTGAAATAACAACATTTTATGTCAAAATGGTCAACGTATAAGGTGTATAAATCATCCTACTTCCAACATCAGATAGCCCATAGATTATAAGAACAACTGTCCGATTCATATTACATAGACGGTGAGAATTTAAAATATGCTGATTGTCCATATCTAAATGGCTAGCTTCAGTTCAACTTCCAGGTTTTTCTTCATTTGTGGGTTATATTGTTTAAATCTTTTCAATAAAAGCATATTTGAGAATTTAGTTTAAAACACTTAGAGATTTAATCACCCCTAAAATCACATTTAAAAAATGAGCTGTTGTAGGTCAATAAGTAGTTATCATTAAATACTTTTGGAAAATGATGTGGAATTGTGGAATGCTATACTCTAAGCATATTTATTTACATTGTTTATTTGCTTATTTATGTATTTAAATTTATTAACTTTTCTATGTAAGCATTTGTTTAATTTTAATCTTCAATTAGTGTTTTCATTTATTTACTTTTAATTTCATTTATTTATTAGATTTTTTTCTTTAAAATTACACAGACATAATACAACATCTAAAACACATTTAGCTTATACATAGATTAAATTGATTAAAAATGGTTTTAATTTACATCTTAGACAAGTCAACTATCCACATGTCAGTCAAATACCCTGTTCCTGTCTAAATGGGTTGTTGTTGGCCAAAAGAACCTGTAATGTATGCCACATTTAATGCGGCTCATCAAAGTCTGGTCACTAAAAGCATCTTACGATTGCAAAGCATGCTTTCTGTGAGCCTCGAGGCCATCAGCAAAATAAGAAAAGGCTTGATTAGGCAGTGAGTATGTAGTTGAGCTCCACTCAATGGTGTGCTTGATTCAGCACCATGGTCAGCTCCCCGAACCAGAGTGCACTACATTCCCTCAAACCGCGTCTGTCCTGCGCCAAAGAGGCAGTTTGTCAACACTTCATTAAAGTCTCATCAAAGAGCTGACTAGTCATGATGAATAAATTATTTGAATAAATTATTAACTGTTATGTTTTTCCTCAGTGCCTTGTGGTGTAGAGATGCTACAACAGAACCTCACTTAATCTGCACACCGTTTGTGTTTCTAACAATTTTGCTACAGATGCAGTCTTTATTCTGCTCTGATAACTGACGTCATTGGGATTCTTAAAGAACATTTAATAAAGTAACTCTTACTGTATTCTGTTGATTCATATGTGACCCTGGACCACAAAACCATTCGTAAGGATGAATAAATAAGCTTTCCATTGATGTATGGTTTGTTAGGATAGGACAATATTTGGCCAAGATTCAACTATTTGAAAATCTGAAATTTGAGGGTGCAAAAAAATCTAAATACTGAGAAAATCGCCTTTAAAGTTGTCCAAATTAAGTTCCTAGCAATGCATGTTACTAGTCAAAAATGAAGTTTTTATATATTTGCAGTAGGAAATTCACTAAATATCTTTATGGAACATGATCTTTACTTAATATCCTAATGAGTTTTGGGATAAAAGAAAAATCTATAAATTTGACCCATACAATATTTTTGGCTATTGCTATAAATATACCCCAGCGACTGGTTTTGTGGTCCAAGGTCATATATTGCAATAATATTTTACTCCATTTTACTCCAACATGACAAGATTGCAGTAATTCAAAAATATGACCAAAAATGCCAATAAAAAAAAACGAGAGAGCTCTAGCTGTCATCTTAAAGGAAAAGTTCACCCAAAAATGAAAACCTGTATGATTTTTGAAGAAAGTTTGTAACCAGGCTGTTTTTGGTCACCATTGACTTCCATAGTAGGAAAAAAAAAATACAAACTTTCAGCAGAACAAAGATATTCACACAGATTCGTAACTACTTAAGGGTGAGTAAATGATGACAGAATTTTCATTTTGGGTGAACTATTTCTTTAACCTTAAAAATGTCAATTATTATCATATTCACCATCTTCATATAATCATCAGATCATTAAGCAGTTATTGTCTTTTTAAATGTATACATCACAAATCAGTTGATAACTTAATAAACTCTTAAACAATTGGCCTGGTAGCGTATTTTACCGAGTTAGCCTGATAGTTTTGCATATTGTTAACTGCTTATCCAGCTGGTAAGCACATATCCTGATAGCTTAGCATATTGTTAACTGATACTCCAACCTTAACTTCTAAGTTATCAGACACAATAACAGCATTCTTTCTGCATTTGTATTGAGATGAATTGTTTGTGGTCATATCTCTCAGTGTGTCTGTGCTAAAGGTTGACGTGAACTTGGGTCGGTTAAGCCTCCTCTGTAACTCAATCAACAGGATCAGTACACACAGTTGCAGTATTGAGTTACGGTGACAGCTCTAAGTCTAATGTCGTTCGTCCACACTTCTGGAACCTTCTTGAGTATTCAAATGTGTCTGTCTAGAGAGAACGGCAGTCTAGTCTGAGTGTTTGAGGGACGGGCGCTGGTCGTTGGTTGTGGAAGAACACAATGAGAGACATTAGCTTCCAGTACTGCTCGGTATGTGCATGGGAAAAGGTAAGCAGAGAGATGAGAGAGAGTGATTGTAGTTATTGCTGTCGTAGTGGTCGAGACTGCATAAGCATCTAATATACAAGTCTACTTTTCTTTGCTTAAATTGTATTTCTTTGGAGACCGTTTATGCATTTAGAGCACTTATCCTGTTTATTAATGCATGAGTCAATTTATGTATGCATGTATACTATAACCCATGCGTGAATGTTATATACACACAGTGGGGTCAGCAGCTTTGAGACCACGAGTGAAAATGCTTATTTATTTATTTTTTAATTTCACATTAGGTATACATATTTTTCATTACCTATCATATATTTCAATAATTTTTATTGAAAAATACATTGAGTTGATCAGCAAATATATGGATGGATGAAGGAATTAATGAATCAATATGATGCTAATTTCAAATAATTGCTCTTCTCTGTCCTCAAAAATAGATTTCCCCAAAACTTAAACAGCGCATCATCATAAGTCATCATATTAGAATGATTTCTGAAGGATCATGTGACACTGAAGACTGGAGAAATGAGCGCTAAAATTCAGATTTGCAACAGGAACAGGAATAAATTAAATTTCAAAATATATTCCAATAGAAAATAGTATTTTAAATTTTAACCATATTTCACAATATTACTGTTTTACTATATTTACTCATCCCAAATATTATTCCAGATTATTTACATGTAATTTAAATGTACAAAATAAATTAGGGTTTTTACAGATACTCAGTCAGGAATTATAATTATCTTTATACTACATTTCAAGAGTTTAACTTAACAAATAAGAAATATTTGTAGAACAGAACGTCCTCAGTTTGTGTGTGTGTGTGTGTCCTCATCAAGCAGGTTTAATAAGTTGTGGATGAAGACTTTGCTCCCTTCAGTGTGTAACAATATCTCTCGCATTACTTGAACTCATACTGGGTAATACAGCAAGCACCTCAGTGGTGTAATAAGATCAGCTCAAGGCTACGGAAAGTCTGATCTCTGATCATCTCTGATGTTCGCACCCTTGGCAGGGTCCATTTCTCTTTCTCCTCCTCTTCTTTCCCTCATCGCTTATCTCTTTTCCTCTGATAATCGCTCTTCTCATTTCACTGTGAGGCTAAAATTCAGCTGAAATCTCTGGACATCAGAGGATGGGAGAGCTCACACCATTAGTTTGTGCCCTGTGGTTTATCGGTTGGAAATCAGTAATACTGTACTGATTTACGTATTTTCATGTTAGTGTGTTTGCCACGTGTAGAGACGGTATGCAAATAACTGTAAAATAAATCAAATTAGAGACAGAAAGGAAACATTTAATACATTTTTGCCCTGCAACATTCCGAACTGCATTTTTGGAATTTTGCTGCTGTGTTACCAAGGTAACATACAAGTTCAGAATAAATTGGCAGTGATGTAAAGCTTTGTGTAGGGTGTACCAGACACACACACACACAGGATGCCAGACTGGCCTGCATCCTTCAGAGTACTCATTTCAAGTGCTCTGCCCTTTAGAGTGAGTAGGCTGTTGTGATGCTCACTTCTAAATGGTTCTCAGAGTTTGTTTACTATAGAAAGTGCATAAAAAAATCAGCCAGGAAAAAAGAAAATCCCACCTAACATTAAAGTTTTTAAAAATACTTCCACATTGCAAGGCTGGGCTGCTCCAGGACAGTTTGAAAAACCGGTGCATTTCAAAAACACATATTCTTAAATATGGGTCATATAACAAATAATTACATGCTCAATTTTAAGGCAGCTTTAATTGCCTTTTTGATAACTTAATGCCTTGCATGGTCATAGTTTGATATGAAATGTTACATATTACAGTGCTCTGGTGCATTTGTGTGAGGAATTGTAGTACATTTTCATATAAAATATACACTACCAGTCAAAAGTTTGGAAACGTCTTTTTAAAGACGTTTCTTATGTTCATCAAACTAATATGCATTTATTTGATCAAAAATACAGGAAAAAAGGTAATTGCAAAGGTAAACTGCAATACTTTTTTTCAGGATTCTTTAGTGAATAAAAATTTATAAAAAACAGCATTTATTAAAAATATAAATCTTTTCTAACAGTATAAATCTTTGCCATCACTTCTTATCAATCTAACATATCCTAGCTAAATAAAAGTTTCAATTTCTTTCAAATAAAAAATAAAAAATATTTACTGGCCCCAAACTTTTGAATGGTAGTGTATATTGGTAAAATAAATGCTCCTCTTTTTAATGTTTTATTAATTCAAGAATCCTAAAAAAAATCACAGGTTCCAAAAAAATATTAACCAGCACAACAGTTTCCAGCACTGATAATAAATCAGCATATTAGATTGATTTCTGAAGGATCATGTGACACTGAATACAAAAAATTCAGCTATGCATCACAGGAATAAGATAAATTATAAAATAAAATAAAATAATAAAATATTATTATATAATATTATATAAATAATATAATAATATAATAAAATATTAAATTATTTTACATCGCAATAATATTTCACAATATAAATGTTTTTCTGTATTTTTGATCAAATAAATGCAGCCTTGATGAACATAAGAAACATCTTTAAAAAATACAAATCTTGCTGTTTCCAAACCCTTGACTGGTAGTGTGTGTG
>JAUMHE010000055.1:11168939-11184263 GCA_032359235.1 Enteromius mattozi
AACGGCCCGTCGTCAATTATTCCTTACTTGGTTAACAACAAAACTTCTACAGTATTTACTAATTTTGCATTAGCATTTACTAGTGTATTATTAAAATCACAAGTTGTGTTGGTTAACATGAGTTAACTATAGTTAACATTAGTTGAATACAATGAAATACAATGAATGATTGTATTTTTGTGAACTAACATTAAGAAAGATTAATGTTCAATATTTGTTTTGTTCAGATTTAAAACTGTGCAGGATGTTTTCATTCACTTAGAGCTGTGTTCTACACAACATGAAAGGTCATTTTCAAAAATCCATAATAGGGGCACTCTAACTAATGTTAACAAAGGACACCTTGATGTAAAGTGTTAGCGACTATTTAAACATGAAACCTGTGTGTACATGTTAATGAATGGAGCAGACGTGCGGTTTTGTTTACTACACACACACTGAAGCATGCATGATGCTTCGTGGTGATTTCAGCGTCTGGTGTCTCTCTGAATGAGGACATAAATACATTAACAATATCTCCAGAACTGCTCTGAGAACCACTTCATGAGCATTTAACTAGCCTCATATCACATAGAAATGTAGAAATATTCATATGATATTCAATAATACCCTAGTAAATCCTCTTTGTTTGCCGAAAATAACGTTTGATTAGTTTTCAATAATTAAAGGATAAATGAAATTAATTAATTGTGTCTACATTTGATAACCAGAAAAAAGTAAATACTGTACTCAGCACAGAATTTCAGAGGGGGGAAATTCTAATTCTAAGAATAAATTTGAATAAATTAAGTTTTTTATGCTTCAAGTTATTTATAAAACATATGGAAGCAAAACATGTGGTGAGTGGAAAAAAAATCAAAAAACATTTCATATTGCCCTAAGCAGGATTTTTTATTTTTTTTTAAATTGTAATAAATTGATGAAGTTGAATATGTCTCATAATTTCAATTAATTAGACATTCTTTTTGATTCATACTGATTAATTTAAGCATTTATAATTAAAACAGGAAAAAAACAAAAAAACTAGGGGAAAGACTGGTATATTTCCTGTCCAAATCTCTTTGTAAGGTATTGATTGATTATAGTTCACTCATATTTTGCTCACCTTTAGTTTACCATCCTTCATCCTTTACCCTTCTCATGAGGCAATATGAAACAGTGTCTAATGCTGAAAAATCTGAAGACTGATAAGATCACCAGCAGGTATGATGTGCTGAGATGGTGGGAGGAGTATGGGACTATACACAGTAATAAAGTAATCAGTCACCTTTGTTTGTGTGTGTGTGTGTGTAAAGGTAATGAGGATTCCATGAGTAAGATCTCTGAGCTCATTCGGCCCCTGCAGATGACTGAGGGGGAGAAGGTAGAGCTCCTGTCTGTCAAACCCACCTTCCTGTCACGCAGCACACCCTCCAGCCCACGGCGGGCCTTCCTCTCAGAGGTACGGCCCGTCATCGCCACTGCTGTGAGTATGACAAACAAACCAATCAATCAGTGTTAGTTCATTTTACCTTTAAAGGGGTCATGAACTGCCCTTTTTATTATTTTGTACTGTTCTCAAAGGTCCACTTATAATTTTCTTTAAGAATTTTACATCGAAAAACCTAATTTACAAGTAATAGGCTCAGTTTGAGTAGCCATGGCAAATTGTAGACTCGGAAGTAAACACCTACGGCTGTGATTGACTAATACATGTAGTTGTGTTGATGTTTAGCAGCCTTCACAGATGGATGCTGATGTGATTGTGCTAAAAACATGCATAAATACTCAGTACATATCAAAAGACCTGTGTTTGTTTCTCTTGCTATTTACACTACATGTGCAAATCAGTGGGCGGGGCTAAACAGGCAGTGACGTAGAAGCAGGCATTGATCATCTTCTGTAGAGGTGGTGTTTAACCACACGATTACACTGTAAAGTAGAACATTCTGCAAGCTGTCATTTTGGCAGATTGGCTTCAGTATAAGCTGTTTTTGGACTAACAAGAACATTTTGAGTTCTGAAACTTACAGAACTAAAGTACTACAAAACAAAATATTTTACATTTGCATTATCTGAAGGAAAGGTCAGAGCTTGCAAGCCAGCACAAGAATGTTACTGTGTTAGTGGACTTTGTATTTTGATTCTATGTGCATTTAACAAACTTTAAACGTGTCAGTACATGCATTTTTGGTTTTAATATTTTTTTATTGTGTGGTAATCATTTCACAGGCTGTGATGATACATTTCCATAGTTATTAGCATAAATCTAGTATGGTTTTTAGTATTTTCATCTTTTTTTAATTTTAATACAATTTATGTAAGCAATAAGGTACTTGAGGCATACTGTATTGTGCATAAGCTTCAGGCATGACTTAAGAAAAAATTAAAATATTAAAAACTGCTAGATTTACAAAGTTAATCACTCTGGAAATGCATCATCACAGTCTGAGAAAAGAGCCCATTGAAAATGTTTCACTTAAATTTGCATTTAAATATTTGTTAATTTATTTAGTTTTTTACTTAAATTTATTATCAAGTTTAAAGATTATTTTTAAAAGGATGAGACTAAACTAAAATGACTAAATTATTTTACTAACCAATATATTTCAGATTCTAAGCGAGTAAAGTAAATTTAAGTAGTGTGCCATGTACCACAGTGATTTGGCCATTATGAGAATAATTACAGTATACATTGACAGGTTGTGTGTGTGTGTGTGTGTGTGTGTGTGTGTGAGAGAGAGAGAGAGAGAGAGAGAGTGTGTGGGTGTGAATAGTCCAATCTGTCTGCTCAGACTGTGCTCTGCTGGTGTTATTGGCTTAATCGCCCACATTATTAGATTGCACACTGGACTTTGCTTTGAGCTATTTCATGCCCAAACATTTATTAAAAACCAAAACTTGAAAAACATTCATTCAGTTTTATAACCCACTGATTTGTCATTGACTCTCATTATTCATACTGCACATAAATCTGATTTGGTTTTCAAATCCGATCTTTAGGTCTGAGTGTGTACAGTGTCATTTTGACATTTGATTAAATATGATCCACTTCAGGAAGCGTCATCAATATCTAGTGTACCTACATCAGCACAATTTTAAAAGACACATCCTGAATTATGAAAAGTGGCTATTTTGAAATCCAATCTGACCGATTAGAATAGAAAATCAGATGTAATCGGTTTTCAAACCACATATGAATTTGGTTTGGATCAGATTTGTGAACATTGGATTTCATGTGGTTTGTTTGCTCTTCATACTACAAAAAATTAAACAGTTTTGAGTCAGCTATGCCAAAAAATCTGTTTGAACAAAGCATTTAACTCCCTGTGCTGGTGAGGCTTAGCATGCTGCTTCACAACAACAATACCGGAAGGCAGTAAAGCTGACCATTAACTCATCTATCCGCTTTTCTCTCTTCTTTAGATGGACAAAGAGCTCGGCTCGTCCCCGAGGTCTAAGTCCAGATACACAGGCAAAGTACGACTGTGTGTTGCCCGCTACAAGTGAGTGGACCCAGCTGTTGTAACACGTTACAGTATGTTACTATAGAACATTTGCTGTAATAATAGGTTATAGCATGTCATTAGCTATAATGATTTGTTATATCATGCCATTAGCTGTAATGATTAGGAGTAGAATATCATTAGTCACAGTATCAGATCTGCCTTTAAGAAATACTCTGGGTTAAGTACAAGTTTAGCATATCAACAACATCTGTGCACACTATCAATTACCACAGACAAGAATTTTGAGTCTACCAAGCACAGCAGATAAACATTTGAAACATTTCACACTGTTTTGATAGTTTAACCTAGTATAATCATAGCATTTATGATAACATCATACAGTATTTGTTAGCATGAGATGGTTTGATGTAGTTGCAAAATGATATGCAGTTTATATCATCTGTGATAATTAACAGTGTGCACAGATGTTGTTGATATGCTAAACTTGTACTTAACGCAGAGTATTTCTTAAAGGCATACCTTGGTAAACCGGGTAAACAGGTGTGATATCCATTTAGAAATACTAGAAAAGGTTGTGATGTACTGTAAGCATCTGCAAAACTTGGTTTTCACATACTACTAAAAAGCACTTTTACAGTTTAAATATCAAACTGAAGCATTCCCACAAAATGTTTATCAAAAATATGAGCCTCACATTCTGCATTTAGACCCTTAAGTCAACTTTCCCTATAGGCTTCTAAGATCGTGTCCCAAAAATAACAAAAAATTATGTTTCAAATAGGTTCTCACCCATGTACAAAAAATACCTTTTAATATACGGTTTATTCATGAATTGAATTCAACATGTCCTCCCTGCAGTTATAACCCTTACGATGGCCCCAATGAGCATCCTGAAGCAGAGCTCCCCCTGGTGGCTGGGAAGTACCTGTATGTTTATGGGACTATGGATGAGGACGGATTCTATGAGGGTATGTCACATTATAGGACTACTTTAGAGCTTCAAAAGTTTGGCAGCAGTCAGATTTGTTTGATTTTGTATTACAATTTTTTTTTTAAAGTAGTCTCTTATGCGCAACAGGTCCACATTTATTTAATTAAAAATACAGTAAATCGTAATATTGTAACTCTGCACCCTTTTCTGTTCTCCAGGTGAGTTGTTGGATGGACAGCAGGGTCTCGTTCCCTCCAACTTTGTGGACTTTGTCCAGGATGAGGAGCTTCCGTCGGTTCCTCTCTTGGACCGCATAAAGGAACCGTCCTACCTCAACCACAGCCCCGCCTCCATGCCCAGCAGTGCTGTGAGTACACTCAGCACGCTGCTCTCAGAGAAGCTGGACGCCCTGGGCTCGGGCACCGGGACGGGTACCAGCAGCAGCAGTGGGGTGAGCAGCTTGGGCATGAGCATGGGGCTGGGTATGGACTTTCTGGGACCCTGCAGCAATGGCACAGGCACGCTGGACGTGAACATCGACGAGATTGGAGAAGACATCGTGCCTTACCCCCGCCGCATTACCTTGATCAAACAGCTGGCCAAGAGCGTGATCATAAGCTGGGACCCTCCTGTGGTGCTGCCCGGGTGGACGCCCATCAGCGGCTATAACGTGCTGGTGGATCAGGAGGTACGCATGAGCGTGCCCTTCGGCGGCCGCACCAAGTCTTTGATCGAGAAGCTAAATTTGGCCTCCTGTACGCACCGCATCTCCATCCAGAGCGTGACGGAGCGGGGGCTCTCCGATCCGCTGCGCTGCACACTGCTGGTGGGGAAAGATGTGGTGGTGGCACCCTATTACCTTCGGGTGGAGAACATCACGCAAGCATCGGCTGAGCTCACCTGGACGCCAAGCAACAGCAACTACAGCCACATGATCTTCCTGAATGACGTGGAGTATGATGTTGTGAAACCCGGAGGGTACAAATACCACTTCTACAATCTGAAGCCCATGACGGTGTATAAGATACGGGTGGTGGCCCGGCCCCATCAGATGCCCTGGCAGCTTCCCCTCGAGCAGAGGGAGAAGAAAGAGGTCTCAGTGGAGTTCTGCACACAGCCAGCTGGTGGGTCAACACTGAACACGCACTCTACTAAATTTATTATTATAGTGATTTGAGATCTGGTTATCTGTAGGGCTGTCAGTCAATTCTAAACTCAATCTGATTAATTGCATAATATTTTGTGTCATAGCTCGACATGCGTTCTTGCAAAAACAAGATGGTACTTCAAGACTGAATTGCTCCAGTGGTAGGAATATTTCTTATTACAGAATTTACAAATCAGGGGTCATGATTAATATTAATTATCAAACACAGTGGTATGCGAAAGTTTGGGAATGTGTGAAAATTTGAATAATTTTGACAAAATTAGAGAGATCACACAAAATGCATGTTTTTTTTTTTTCTGTACTGTCCTGAGTAAAATATTTTACATAAAAGATGCTTACATATTGTCCACAAGACAAAAAAACAGCTAAAAATATAAAAATAACCTCCTTCAAAATTTCGGGAACCTTTGGTTTTTAATACTGTGTGTGGTTACCTGGATGATCTATGACATTTTTTTGTGAATCTGCAGGACCTGAAGGATTTTTCTGAAGAACAGTGCTCAGTTTAACTGTTCAGAACGAACAAGCGACTCATGAACAACAATCACAAAACAAAAAACAGTTGTAGTTCACTTAACCACACACAATATTAAAAACCAAGGGTTTACAAACTTTTGAAGGGGGTTATTTTAATAATTTTTAGTGAATTATAGGTTAACATCTTTTATGTCAAATATCTTACTCAGGACAGAACTACATTAAAAAAAAGTATGCATTTTGTATGATCTCTCTTGTTTTGTAAAAATTATTCACATTTTTAGAGATTCTGCAAGGCTTTCACATGCCACTGAATATAATCAAATATAATAATTATTTCTTAACATATTTTTCATTAAATGTGTTAAATTGATCAAACGTGACAATGAAAACTTTTGTAATGTTGTAATGTGTTTGTTATAAATCAGAGTCTAGAATCCAGAAAAATAATAAGCAGCACAATTGTTTTCGATATTTATAACACAAAGAAGAAATGTTTCTTGATGACCAAGCATATTGGAATTATTTCTGATGGATCGTGTGACACTAAAGACTGGAGTAAAGACAGATGAAAATTTGTTGTTGCCATCACATAAATAAATTTGATTTTAAAATATATTAGAATAAAAACATGTTATTGTAAATTGTAATGATATTTCACATTATTACTGTTTTTTAATTGGGGGTAGTGTGGTTGCTAGAGTTTTCTGAATAGTTTTTGCTAGGAGTTTTCTGGTTGCTGTGTAATTAATCCATGGGCTAGTTTCTTGCAGATTTTAAATATTTTTTAGCCCCATAATTATATTTCCAAGCCAAAAAAATGTTAGTGACTCCATGTTTTTAGGGCATGATATCTCAAGAATTATAATTGCTGTTACCTCAAAATGAGCAAAATGTTGTACCGTACCCAACTAAAATATTAATCACATATTTTGATAATGACAGGGACTAAATCAGACAGAAAGCCTAATAAGGCTTATGCTTTAAGATTAAAAACACATGTATTGGTATTCTTTTTATAGATCTAATTAAGCCCCCAATACCACCCACATCAAGAAAGGTTTCACTTTTTTAACTTTTAAGGGCCAATTATGAATAAATCTCTACCCAGAGGAGAATCTGAAAAAAAATTGACTTCAAGGGAACAAGTCTGTCTTTGTATCTGCCAACTCCTATGAGACCAGCAATCATAATCCTTGTCCAATTATAATTCTCATCCAAATATGTTGAAGACGGTGCTTCCTCAGAGAAAATGTCCTTGCTGCTGTCTATCATACAAGATGTCGTTTTTTTTGTGGGAGTTCCTAGTGCCAGATAACAGTTAACATTTAGCATATAACCTTGATGTTTGCAATGTACTTCCTATTCATCAGTTCGCCCTGTTAAAGGAGGAGACTGGAAGTTTAGTGCTCCATAATGAGCTTCCTACCCTAGAGAGACTGTAGACAAGCACAAGCTGCCTTCATTAAAAGGAGCCTATGGCACGTCAGCTTATAAACGAAGAGCTGTCGGCTCTGGTTTTCACATAACACCTATTACGCAGACGTCTACCTGAGATGTTGATCAACCGAGTTGCGTTTTGCTTTTCTTCATCTCTCAACGCTGTTCCCAGCGGACCCGCAAGATGCCTTGCTTTGGAGCACAGACGAATGAGAGCGGAGGAAATGAATGAATGCGTGATGAATGGAAATGGGACGAGCGTTTGCCGCAGTAGGGAAGTGGAGCGACTGAAGATGAAAAGAAGAAGAAGAATCAGAGAGGATGTGAGAAAGGGGAGGGTGGAGGGGGATGCCCGGTATTCTGTTTCTGAGGGAGTCCTCACTTGCTTGTTTTTTTTACTGTCTCCCACATTATTTCACACCGGCACACACACTCATAGACATATACGCTCTCATTGCAATGCCAAGAAGCAGAGCCGACGTGCATATGAGGCTGCTTTCAGTGCCAGCTCATTCTTCCCTCCAATCTTGAGTGTGACAGCCATTGTCCAGGGAGGAAATGAAAGACCGTCAGCATTAGTACGGATGTCTCCTGCCGTGCCGTGGCTCTCAGCAGAGCCTGTGATCATTAACAGTTGCAGTTTTTATTGCTATTTATGTTATAGGGTATACAGGGTTAATGCTAATTAACCCTAATGTTCTGTGTGGTATGTGGAGAGACCCAAAGATGCTTTAAATAACTCAAATCACACTTCATACATCATTAGTTTGATACTTAGTGAAGTATTAATGAACATTTATAAATGTCTGTCACTTTTGATCAATTTAATGCATCCTTGATGAATAAAAATATTATTTAACTACTAATAACAATAGTACTGACCCCAGATTTTTGAATGGTACTGTATCTTCATTAAATAAGCATGACAGCAATACATAAGATGCTTTCCATCATTCTTATGGTTGAATACCAAAGTCTTCAGCTGCGTGTTTAAAGGTCCAGTGAAGTGCTTTGAAACACACAGCGGTATTCTATGGCTCTGTCCCAAATGGAACACTTCATTTGCACTTGCGGTCTTACAGACATAAGGTCCTTGTACACTGACTCCAAAATTTTCGTATGTTTTCTCTTTTTTTTTTAATTTTTCATCCTTTCCTTTCAAAAAGCTTGCTACGGATGCAAAAACAGAAAATTGAACCTGATCCGAATTTTTTTATGAGAGATGAGAGTTTCGGATGCAGTGTGTAAACGTCACTGACACAACGTGAGATTGTATTTATATTTAAACGTGCAAGAATTTCGGACTCTGTGTGCAATGACCTTTACATTGGTCTTGACCTGCATGTGTCTGTTAAGTTCAGGAGACTGTAGGGTGTCCCATTCTTCATTTTAGCGTTCAGCAGGGTGCTCGCGAATGTCCCCTATGCACCCTCGATCTACATTTCTGCCGAGCTCTGCAGCAGACTTCTACCCGACAGTAAAAGCAGCATTACTTCACGAAAGTACAGGCTCAAATGAAGACAGTGAGGGGTTAGGGTGCCATTTGGGATAAGGGCCTATGTGTTGACGTGAATTGAATTTGACAGCATATGACAGCCATAACCTCATCCATATTGCTATAAGATGTTATATGTGTAGAAACCAGTCCGATACATTTTGCGGTCTGCAGACTTGCACATATAATCTACTCCATGCTATCATGTCTCTGGACCGGAGCAGATTGTGCCATGCTGCGGTGGGTCACATGACACAGCACGAAACCAGACTTGTTTTGCCCCGATGAAAAGCATATTTCACTGTCTGAATTGTTCCCTATTCCCTATATAGTGGACTATGTGCCATTTGCAAACGTGAATTTTGCCATTGTTTTGAAGCACACTAGCTTATAGATAACCTTAAGGCTAACATATTCATACTAAAAAATTTGATTTCACAGAGATTTTAAGTATTTACATAGTGGCTGGTGTGCAAAAGCACCACAGTTACCTTGTAAAGTTAATACATTTTGTAATTACACAATTTAATAAAAAACATACAGTCCAACCAGAGTTGTCGACAGTCATTTTAGTCTTTTTAGCGTAAATTAAATAAAGTAGCCAAATTCACAAGCAAATTCACAACCCAATTTAGCTGGAAAGCGATGTATCAGATGCAACATCTGTAGCTTTGTGCACCTAAAAGCTGAAGAAAACAGAGGTCATGCTTTTAAAGTGTTAACAGGTATACTTTTTTCTGCCACAATGCCTTTGGCTGATCTTTTTGTTTAGTAAATGTATACTTTTAATTGATATAGGACATTAATTAAGGAAAGGCCACTCATGATGGAACGGTCCTGCTTGCAGATTATCGAATTTCCAGCACAGTGGAGTGCATGCCTCAGGACATCTTGACATCTTGAGATAAATGAACCCTCGATCTAGTCTAGCTCACATTGTATTCCCCTCCTACAGACTGTGTTATACGTACAGGGCAATGTAAGCCCATCAGTGGGCTTCCCTGTGGACTAACAGTGTAGGCTTTTATTACGTGACACCCTTCTGCAGGCGTTTAGCCATGCAGTACCGGCCTCAAATGAAGGCCTGATCGGATAAAGACAGCCTTTGAGCTGTTTTCAATTACAGAGCATTGATCCAGTTCCTCTGGATCAACTTCACAAATTACATGATCCACTTTTAGCTCCACTGTCTTTCCACAGACACTCTGTCATCCCCCTGACGTCTCTGGACCTATCAGCACCCCGAGCGGCCCTTGGGCTCTGATCAGCGAGGGGTGGCCTTTTTGACATCAGGATGGCTTGTCTTAACTGATTGTTGGACTGAGAGCTTGCCATTTGGAGACAGTTTACAATATTTTTTAATTTGTGTTTTAGTAAACAAGACTTAATAGCATCTCTCAAACACAATTAAATGCTGTTTAAAGTTGTTCAAATATATATTTTTTTTAAATAATAGTTTTGTGTGTGAGGAAAATTTTTTAAAATTTGATTACTTATACAATTTTTTTTTGGCCCTAGATCTCAAACCTTTTTCACACTTGTCCATATTCAAGGATGTTAAGAAATGCTGTAAAGTAGCCTTTTCATGTGGCTCTTAATAGAATACAAATTGTAAAAGACGTTTTAAAGCAGCTTTACAGTGATAAACATGTCAGTGATGCAAATTCAATTCTGTTGTATTCAGTTGAAAGCAGTTTCATTGTAGATTTAGTTTGGTTCAATAGCTGTGTAAAGTCCATCAGTTATGGAATGAGTTTAATTCCTCTGTAAAGTAGCTCTGGAGAAAACCATGTTATCATCAATCACCTCTGTTTAGTTCTCATTCAATAGAGTCTGTGAAGTCAGGTCAATAATATTGCCAAATAGTGTACCCAACTAAGCAAGCCAAAAGGGAGAAAAAACATTGGGAGAAACCAGGCATAGTTGAGGGTTCAGTTCTCCTCTGATCAGATGAAGCAACATGGTGTGGCTGCAACACGAGTCGGATTGTGGAATGATATCTTTTTGTCAAGCATATCAATCCAGTTCCTTCTTGAAGATCTAGATACATTATGCTAGAGTTTGGTGAAGAGGGTCAAAGCTGGCCATAGCAACAGATTATAGGACAAGTCTGGTTATCGTGGTCTTAGTAAAGACCTGTTCCGGTTTTTTGCAAAAACAAGATGATGATGATTTTTTAAATGATTTTTATGAACCATTACTGTTTAACGAATCCAAAAATTACCGCATATTGCAGCCAGATTTTAAATACATGACTCTTATGATCCAATGCATTTTAGTTAATCAAAAACCTACTGCCAGCCAGATTTATGAGCAAATTACTCTTATGAGCAGTTAATTTTTTTTTAAAGAAATAAAAAACATAGCATGACCCCAAATATTCAGATTCACAAGCAAATAAGTTTTGTGAGCCAGATGTTTTAAGCAAATCAGAATCATACAATATGATACATAATGACTCTGATGAGCTGATTCTTTTTAGCGAATCAGAAACAAGCATGACCACAGCTACATTCACAAGTGATTCTTATGTTTCAACGATTCCTGGACCGAAGTTAACTTCCGGTCTGTGTTTGTTTATCGGTCTGGCAAGTGCCATCGGCTTCAGTAATGAAGTTGGTCTCAGGTTATTGTGCTCTGGGATGTGCTTCCCATACATTTATTTATTTATTTTTGGCGACCTGCCACGATATCAAAACTGACCGTTTTTCCAAAAGGCTTCGTCGAATTAATACGAGCACATAAAATGCGCGTTTAAAAATCAAACCAAGGCGTGGGTGTTTTTATATCACTGTATTTCTGAAGGAAGACTGTCTTTAGAAAATGTCATTTTCATTTCATTCTTCCATGTAAGGCAGCGTTTGTAAGCTCAGAGCTGCTTTGTCTACAGCCGTTACGAGGGAAACCTCTTTGTTTCTTGTGCTTAAAGCACCTCCTGTCTAATCTGTCTGATTTACGCAGCAAACATATTTAGCTTGTTATCAAAAAAATAAACTACTCTTGAAAGACTTAGCTGTTGTATGATTCTATTGAGATGTCTACCGTAAGTTAAGTTAGGGCCACAAAAGCATGCACGTGTTATATGTTGTTGAAACCATCTTTAGCCATTTGTTTTAGTGAATCAGAAACATGCAGTGTGATAAGCATTCCATAATTCCTGAAATGAATGACTTGTTTGGTATTGAAGTTACTGATTTGAATCTGTCTGAAACACTGCTCTAATTCATAGCATTAGCAAAGAGAACATTTCTTTTTATATAGAAGAATATGTAAACAATATGGACATTATAAGTGAAATCTCTGCAAATTAATTGGAAATGAATCTATCAAATAGAAAACAAATAGAGAGTGAATCAGAATCAAATCAAATCAGGGAATCTGTATTGATACCCAGCCCTAACAAAGATCATCTGGTGACTGGTTACAACACGTTTCAGTGTTTTGAATTAAATGCAAGCAAGAGATGAGGTGAATGATGCCTGCTCAGTACTATTATGCAAAACAGCTGAAATGATAACAGAGCATTGTGTGTTTTTGGTTCTGAGATGGTGCGGTCCATTGCTGGCAGCCACATAAAACACTCAGTATGATTAAGACGAATCAGCCCACATAAATTCAGAGTGCTGACATAAGCAAATACACTGCGATAGTCTATGCCCAGCTGGCGTCCCTTACGGCTGTAAAGCGCACGCACGCACACCCACACGCACATTTACATGCCCATTACACATGCATCATATTTTCATGCACAAGCATGCACGTGTTTCTGAAAACAGAATGCATGTCACAGCCCTCCTACAAACACAACAGCAGACCTACACAGATTTGCTTGAATCATGATACAGTGTAACAAACTCATAAAGCAACTCTTTTTTTTATTTCAGGTCCTCCTTTACCTCCTCAGGATGTGCAGGTTCAGATGGGACAGACACCAGGAGTCTTGCAGATCCGTTGGAAGCCTCCTCCTCTCACTCCAACCGGCACTTCCAATGGAGCCAATGTAATCGGATACATAGTCTGCACTAAAGGTCAAAAGGTGAAGTGATGTTGCTTATTCTTACTATCATCATGCTTTTTGAGCATAACAGCTACTGATTTGCAATAAGCAGTGGGACCTGCTAATTAAGCCAATGAAAGGTCTAAGATCACTTTTGAGGTTAAACGTGCTATGCTAGTTCACATTTTGGTTTTATTATGCTCACTGGCACCATCAGGTGATTGCTTGTGTCATTGCATGGCCAATGTTTTCCCTGTGTTATATAATGCAGGGGTTTATGTAAGTCATTTTGGATAATCTGACAAAAATATATTTGGAAATAATATTGATCTCTTTTCGTGATAAAATATCATATATACAAATGTTACACATCTTAACAAAAAGGATATCTAGATGATCCAGAAAAAGTGTGAGGAATTTTTGAACTTGTTGGCAGAAATGTCACATTCATAAAATGTTATGTTTTTTTCCTGGCAAGCTTAAACATTTGGTGTTCTATGATGCATTAAGCATCTAGTTGTCTAGCATTTGTCAAAAATGTGTGAACTACTTGTCATGCTCTTACAAAAATCATCTATAATAGTAGCTTAAAATGATAAACAAATCACCTTTTGCTGCTGTTTTCTAACAAAAGTGTTTATGAATTTATTTCTGACAGAGAATCAAACTATAGGTGTGTAAATTCCAGCTGTTATTGCAAATACAATGCTATTATTTATTGCATGTACTTGTAAAATATTTTAAAATACATCTTAAATAAAATACAAAGAAAATAAAGTGTACTAAAATATTTTACTTCATTAGGTAGATTATTTTGGATTTATTTTATATGTGTTATATATTTTTATATAAAAGTATAAAAGGTATTTATTTCTAACACAATTAAAATTATCAATGAAATGTTTCATATTTTTATTTATATTTTTATTTTAATTAAACATATATTGAATGTATTTATTTTTAACACGGAATGTATTGCTAAAAATGAATTTGATTAGTTTTATGATGGGGGTAGTTAAAATATCAAATAAAATTAACATAACTGCCTGACTGTATCAGCAGAAAACACAAATTTTTTCTCCTTGCTAAGGCACATTTGTTTATCCCATATTTCTTTTGTTTGTTTGTTTGTTTTCAGATAGCAGAGATAATGTACCCCACAGCAGATTTCGTTACGGTGGAACTGAACCGTATCCAGTGTCTGGAAGCGCGGGAGGTCGTCGTGAGGACAATATCAGCACAAGGAGAGTCGCAGGACTCTCCCGTGGCCGCCATTCCGCACAACCTCCTGGTGCCTCACCCCCACGGACACCCCCCTCACCTCCAGTCTCACCCCCAGACTCACCCACCTCCCTACCCACAAGCCTACCCCCCAACGCATCCGCAACCGCACGTCCAGCCCCACTCCGTCCCGCCATCCCACCCTCACCCACCCCCCTCACACCCCCACACCCACCCCTCGCCCTCCTCGTACCCCATGTCTAAACCCAAACTCCTACCAAGTGCCAGAGACCCCCATGCCAAAGAGCCAGAGATGGGCAGACGAATGGGGCAGCCCTGGGAGCCACATCCCCGGGCTCCGTCACCACTACCGCCCCCTTCGCACCCGGGACACACGCTGGAGCCCCCTCATGTAGAGGGCCGGCGCTCACCCTCCCCTCAGAGGATCTTGCCTCAACCTCAGGGAGTGCCCATTCCCAACACAGTGGCTCGTGCTATGGCCCGCCAGGCGGCGCAGAGGAGCGCCCCGAACAGCAGGGTGAGACCACCGTTTGTTGGGTTAAATGAGGAAACTGATGAACAAGATGGTTGCTGGAATGCTTTTAAGCAGCATGACAGATCATCCATGCACATGCTCTGTTTCAGGTGGAGAGGAGGAACATCTTCAGCGAGAGAGGTAACGCTCTGCATTCGTTAAACTCAGATGAGGAGGAGGACGGGTACGATTCTCCTCACGCCCGGCGAAGAGGAGCTTCTGTGGACGAGTTTCTCAGAGGTTCTGAACTGGGCAGACACGTGAGTCTAAGAAACAAATCTTTTTGTACTGCACAAGAAAACTTTTTTTAGGGAGTTTTGGGTCAGCTGTCAAACATTTGTTGGTGTGTACAAGTGTTGTGTAGCTTTTCCAACACAAGTAATTCACATTTCTGTTTGTTTATGCTTTACAAATCATTACAAAATGTCATTATAATATATTGAATTACATTATATTCTTATTTAGTGTTGTCGAACGATTAATCTCGATTAATTGCATCCAAAATAAAAGTTTTTCTTTACATGATTTTTGTATATTTATTATGTGTATATATAAATATACATGCATGTACATATTTAAGAAAAATATATTAATGTTTATATATATGTATG
>JAUMHE010000055.1:11185097-11207897 GCA_032359235.1 Enteromius mattozi
ATAAATACACGTGTTTGTATTCATATGTATTTACTAATCTGAAAAATTCTAATATTTTGCAAGTTATTATTCTAAATTATTAATTATTCTTTTGGCCACCTTATGATTATTTTTTTTGTTTGTTTTATTTATTTATTTTACTTTTGTCATCCAGTGTTTCTCTGTTTTTTAATAATAATATATATTTTTTGTTTTATTTATGTCTTAATTTCAGCATGAGGGCAAAAAAGCATGAATATGCAAATTGATGTATGTAAATTCAAAATCCAAAGAAAACAATTAACACATCCAAACTATACAAATAACAAAACAAAGGCAGATTTGCAAAACAAAAAACTACAAAAAATCAAGAGTGAAGTACTGATAAGCAAAATTAGGAACCAGTGTAACTAAGTCAAATTTCAGTTGAGTTTTGAAGATTTTTTCCTGAAGTGTTAAATCATGAAGATTTCCGCATCTGTACCTCCAGCATCATCACTATAGCCACAGTGAGGAGTACTACACCGAGAGCAGTCGGGGCTCCGATCTGTCTGACATCATGGAAGAGGATGAGGAGGAGCTGTACTCGGAGATGCAGCTGGAAGAAGGGCGCCGCCGCAGCATCAACTCACACAACACATTAAAGGTATGGAACAGACTCCCTTCCGGCCGCCGTCTGTCTTGGGCGTGGGCCACAGGGCCGCAGGCTAGAGGCTGGGACAGACGAAGGGGGATGGAGTATGCCGTGCTTTCTAGGGCTCCTCCCAAGGGGTGGTACTAGATGTTTGGCACTTCAACCTTATAGAATAGGCTTGAAAGGCCAACTGCAGTTCAGTTAAGGTGGTCTTTAGAGGTAAGAGTATTTTTTGTTATAAAGTAACTCCTGAATGTGACTAGCGCTGGGTTTTTTTTTGTGTTTTTGTGGTGGTGAATTTAAAACGGGGTGTTAGACCTCTGATGTTGTACACAAAGCTTGAGCTGCAGGATCTTAACAGGTCACCCCATCCTCAGTCTCTCCTGGGTCCTAAACGCGGGTTGCTTTGCACTACCGAACTTCGACGTCATCCAGTCATTTAGCCAGCTTTGTATAAGCCTGTCCAGTCATACAAAGCTCGATACATCTGAATGGCTTAACCTGAGGCTGCACACTCAATGCATGAGAAAACGGTCTGAATATGCTTTGCGCTCTCCAGATGTTGCAAACTCTGTTGTTCGGTTTTAAGTATTGCATCACTATGCATCTGTATCTGGTAGAAATCAATCTGGATTACTCTATATAGCAGAAGTGGCTCTTGTTACTTGGAAATGACAGGATTATTTAGCAGATTCTTAGATTTATTGCATATGACAATCACATATGTGCAGATATATACATTGTGTATTTGTTTGCTATGCCTGAAGTGTTTACCTCGTTGAATATAACGCCATGGTTTTATGTGTTTGTGATTATTATTAAATAAAGACAGGGTTTTTTGTGTGTTCTATGTGTAAGTATTACATACATTGAATCTGTTTAAAGTGTCAAATTAGCTTCTACTTGATCTGGTGAAAATGCACATATCATTCCAAGGGCATTTGGGGAATCTCATTTAAGTGAAGTCTGCTTAAATGAAACAGTTATTCACTTTTGATTATGTTTGTCTCATGGTTACACTTCTGTTAAGTTTTACTTTTCTCAGTGTAATTTTACAATTTTGTGGATATCTGTCTCTTCATGAACAATGTTTAATACTGTTAAGATTTCTTTCTTTCAAAATATATTTCTGAACAAGTATTATGCAGAAAGCGTTACAAAAATATATGATGTACTGAATATATGAAGCAATAAATGGTATATTATATTTCAGTTTTTGTCATTTTTGTTTTGAGTTATCTTTTTGGAGACCTGAGCAGCCATTGGGATTGTGGTATGAAACACCTTATATAGGCTACAGTATAGTCTACAGTTTTTTGTTTTGTTTTTTTTTGGTATGATTTGCCTCTAACTACTGATACTAAAAAAACTATATATATTTTTTTTTAAATATACTGTTATAGGCATAGCTATCACCTCTTAATCTAAAAATATCTGCTACGTGTATCACAATGTAGAAATTTAAAACCAACAAATACAATTTTCATACATAATTTGAAATAATTAGATTTGTATTTTTATTAATATTTTTTTACATTTCCATTCCAGGTTACTGGTCTACTTTTGAACACAATTCACTTGTTGCTTGGCAGATGAATCTCCATTTTGTTTTGTTTTTTATTTGTTTTAATTAATTTTTATGTTAGTCCTTAGATTCTTTAGTCTTGATCCTTGATTGCCTGTCAATAATTTCTTAATGTTCTGTGTTCTGAATTTTCATCTGTATTTTTTTTGTTTTTTGTTGTCATTGTCGTTGGACTGTGCTTTGTTAGTGGATTGTCTCAATGAGCCCTGCATATGTGATACTCTCCAGTTCTCATTTTCTGTACGGTTTGCATTTCCTGACGTTTTCCTTCTACAGATTCCCTCTCGTCGCATGTCATGTCCGTCATGGAATGAGACTGCATGCCCTACATTTGACCATGACCTCCGATAACTAATTCTGTCTTTATTTTGTCTTTCTTTTCCCATTTTGTTCTCTATTTGCACACTGTTTTATCTTCTCTGCCTGTTCTAACACCATCAAACAAAACCCGCAAAAAACAATCCCAATTTTAACTAATTGAAAAACGTCCAAATCTAACTGAAACTTTGGCTCCTCCTTCGTCCATCACTCTCCGGCTTCTAAAAGGCATATTACAGGAGACAAGACCTAGCGGTGGACCGGGACACTTGGGACCTGCAGCGGGAGGTGGTACGACAGCGCTCCTTGCGCTCCCACAAGCGGCTTCACAGCATCCCAGAAGTTGCCGAGGAGGAACCGGACACCGGGGTGGAGGTCATGGGCCAGCGGCTGCGTTTCGAGGAGGCCCGTCCAGGCACACCTTGCAGGAGCCCACGTCCCTACCACCAGGACTCACGGCAGTCGAACCATCTCTCCCCGAGCAAGAGCATCCGCAGGCTGCAGAGACAACGCTCCTCTCCGCGCTACAGCTCCATAGAGGAGCGGCCATCGTGCTGGAGCAGCAGCAGTAGCAGGCAGACCACCAAGAGCCCGGACAGTGGACTGGACTGCGGGAGCGAGGAGGAGGGTTCGCTTGGCTACCGTGGAAGCTACCACTCGTACATGGGGGGCAGCCCCCTACGGGTGGGTTCTGGCCCCAACATGCGGGTGATCCACAGCGAGGGACCTGTGGAGAGACGTGCTCTGGCTGCCGGCAGGAAAAGGACACTGACCCGGCAGTGCAGCGTTGAGGAGGACTTCCTGGATGCCATTCCAGAGACAAGGAGCATGCGGGAGTCCTATCACCATTACCACTATCATCCGCACCATCACCATCCCCAACGCAGGTTCCGGAGCGAGGGCAGGCTGAGCGAGGTTGGCAGGACCTATCACAGGGACATTAGGGCCTACTCTGTGGCCAGACTCAACAGGGCAATGGATGAACCCCTGGTGTGTGTCTCCTACCCCTCCTCTCACCCTTCCGCCCTCTCCTCATCTACCAACTGCTTTGTGTTCTCATCGACAAGCGATTAAATCATTCTTCTGTTCATGGTGTTCCACCCAGTCTGTCATCGGTTTATTTGGTTTTGTTCTTCTTGTTTTGCTTTTTTGTTTGGTCTATTTTGCTAGATGTTGCTATGTTTGATTTCACCTTTTGATATTACTCTTGTTTTGGGGGGGGGGGTTTTAGCTTGTATGACCTTTCTTGACTTTCTTGATTTGGTTTAGATCTCATGTGACTTTGTTTGATTCCTAGAGTGTCGAGTGAAATTTTTTGGATGTGTAGATTTGTTTTAATTACCTAAAGGCCATTTCTGAGTGTTTCTTGTTTCTGTTGTAAGAAGAGTCACAAACCAAATAACAATGTTTCCACGGTCCTCCAATCTATACTTTAGTGTCCAACCTAGAAGCTTCTAGCAGGTATTCAACCCTGCTCCTGGAGAACCACTATTTCTCAAAGTTTAGCTTTAACCGTAATCACCGGAACCAGTTAATCTGGGTTCTCAAGATCACTTGAAAACTTACAGGCAGGTGTTGAAATAAACTTTGCAGGATTGTGGGTCTCCAAGAGCAAGGTTGAGCAAGTGTTTCTAAACCCTGTTCCTGGAGGCACCCCACAAGTACACATTTTGGATATCTCCCATATCTGACCCATTCACTTTAGGACTTGGAGGTGTCTGCTAGGTCTCTTTGTAAGTCTCTACTACTGAACTGATGAGTTGATTTAGATGTGTTCGATTGGGTAGAGTTCAGAAATGTGTAGTGTTGGGGTGCCTACAGAAACAGGGTTTGGAAACACTGGTGTAGAGCTGTTTATGGGAAGCCGGAAACACCAAAGGAATGACGAATCTGCACATTTGAACGGTCAAAGCTTGTTTATGTGGGCTTGAACCGATAACTCACCTCACTTATCTGGATTGAGCAGCACGGGTACATACTTTTTTGGTGTGTTTTGCTTCCCTCATTGTTTTCTTCTAATACCTGCTCATGCATCAACTGACCACTACTTAAAACTGCACTGACCTAATAGTACTAAATATTCAAAAGGGTCCAAATAAAAAATTCTAGAATCAGAAATTGGAAAACTGTCCATCATTCTGAGAAAAATTCAGGGAAATCTCCCAGGTTGTCTGCGGAAGGTCCAGATATGCAGCATGCTTTATACACGTACTTGACAGTTTTATATACTCAACATATTACATTAAGTGTAGGCAGACCATAATGTAGAATGATATGAATCAGAAAGCTCATATCACAAACTACATTCAAAACTTTCCCATCCGAACTGAAGAAGAGCAGAACAAAAACCAAAATGGTCTTTAGCTAAGCATCTGATTTCTGCCAAAACCCTGCTCATGTTGTTGTCAGAGTTTGTTTCAATTGTTTATGTTAAATGTTTTGGTGGGTTCATCCTCCTTGTTTTGATTTCACTTGGGACTAGAATCTTGTTCTCTAAAGAAATCACTTTATTTATTTTTTCATTGATGGGTTTTTTTTTTTTTAATAGGATATCTATTTTTAAGGCACCACAGGCTTTGATTAACATATTAATGTTTGCTTTTGAAGATTTTAGGGAGCTCTCCCTCAACGGGACGCTCGGATCGCCTGGACCATTCCGGCCGTAGGACGAGTCACAGCTGTCCACCCGCTCAGAGAAGGCCAATGACAGTCCCTTCCATTGGTTAGTGTGGTCACATGATGTTTGGACTCTCCCTCCTTTCCTTTAGTGTCTTTCGTAGAGAGACCTATTGTGTGTTCCTCTGTTTTCCTTAAATGTCATGATGACAGTTCTGGTGTTTTGTAAGCCCTGAGAATCATTTTTGGTTGACCTTTGCCATTCATTCTGTTTCAAAATCACTAATAATTATTTAACTGCTTTATTCTAGTGCACAATTGGTACTCCTAACAGGCCACACATTGTCGCTTAGAAAACCATTATCATGTTGAACATTGCTGTTTTACTCTGGAGCAACTCATGTCAGGTGGCTTTCAATACTGTTTTACGATCAGTATGCCGTTTCTGATGCTTTAATGCTATAGAAAGGCATTTCCGATCCTAAAACACACCTTGAGAGCCGTGAAAATGTCATAATCCACAAATCATGGGCTGAGTAAAGGGGCTGTGGCTGTAATGCTCTGATTGGTGTTTCCGTAGAGATCACCGTGGAGAATAACAGTGAGGGGAGTGAGGGGAACCTCTCACCTATCAAGGACGATGTTTACTATACCAATGTAGCCCACCGCAGGAAATGGCCCCCACAGCGAACAGAGCACCGATATGGTATGTGGCCTGAAAAAGAAATTTGAACAAAAATTACCAGAACAAATTTGAACCATTTATTACCAACGGTATCTTGTTTAAAGACCCTTATGAAATTTTGAGTTTTGTGGCTTTTAGTCCATGTCTGTTAGCTTTGAGTGGCCTATAAAAAGTTTACCAAGGTTAGCCAGGTAAGTTTGAGTTTAGTTTGAGCAAATGCTTATTTTTGAGGTTTTAAGAAGATAGACTGGTTTTAAGTGGTGTAAATTTTCACAGCAATGTTGAAAAATTTGCTTGGCTTTTCCTGCTAATTATAATATTTTTTTTTATATGAATTATATATATTATATCCTTATTGCATTACCATTACACATAATTAATTATTAAGCAATTATTAGGTTAACCTACCTTTCTTTAAAGCTCTTTGTGATTTGTTATTTTTTACTCTAAACCTACTCTGAAACTTTGTCCAACTAGCTTTGTGTAACAGGCCAGAGGTCAGGAGATTTTTCAGGTGATTTCATGGGGTCTTTAAATGATTATTTGTTAACTTAATGCAAGTTAAGCTCTACTGACTGTTTCTGTGACATGCTGATTATCAGAGATGAAAATTATGGTTTTTCGGTTTCTAAAAAAATAAATAAACAGCAAAAAAAAAAAAATTATAATAATTGTCCCAGAAGTAAAGCTGCAAGACTTAAATATAATACATGAGATCCTTGTAGCATTATTTCTTTACTAAACTTTTCAAAATAAATTCATGTCCAGTCTTTCATTTCCTGTCATGTTGATGCTAAACCCTTAGACCGCAAAGTTTCACAAATAGGCTAATTATAGGGACAGAAACATGTACTGTAACTACTACACAGAAGTTCAGCGGAAGTCCTAGCATTAAAATCTGGGACAATTGTACGGTTAAATATGTACATATATTTAGACAAAAATACAAGCTTTGCATGTGTTTTAACCTGTAGATTTATACTGTATATGTAGTACTGTAAGCAAACATAAATCGAAAGCATACCTCAGATACAGTTGTTAGAGCTTTACTTGTATTGCTTAAGATCTTAAAAAGAACAGAAGTTGCCTTTACCTCAGAAGAATAAATATGCAGGAGCCTCTCATTAACGTATGAAATACAAAGATGGATGAGATATATTTATTAAACTATTTAATCTATTCATTCACCTTTTATATGTATATTTAGGTTTTAATAAAGAAGTAATTTTTTATTTATGTACATTTTACCTTTATTTTTCCCCCATGTTAATTTGTCTTTATTTCAGTTACAGATAACTAGGATTAGGTTAGGGTTTCGGTCTGTTTAAGGGTGATTGCTCCTTTCTTTGTGCTCGTTGTGTGGTCTAAAACACCAGACAGTGTTTGTGAACCCCTGTTCTCCTCCTCTTGCTCCCCTTGTTGCCTTTTTCCTCATCAACCATCTTTTACTGAGCTTCCCGTGAGATCCTCATTTGCATGAATATGTTTGTAATGTTGGATGTTGTAAGACTGCACACCATAAGAGCATAGATGCCAGCTTTAATGGAGAACTATGAAAATTGCTGTGATTTTTTTAAATGCTGCTTGTGAACGTTCTACATATCCTTACCAGAAAATGGTGCATGATTCACTATCAGCTCCATGTACACTTTATTAACTTGCGTTGTCTGCTATTTACTCCTCTCTAAGACTTCTGTTCAAGATCAGAGAAAAAAGTGGAAGAGATTTGGTAGTGGATCATTCCAGTATAGTATTGGTAATGAGTTGCTGCATGTCTGTCCAAAAAAGATTTTTTTACAGTAAAACAGCAATGTTTTTGTCCTTTCCTTGTTCTTTTAATATGCATGCCAGTTTCAAACCTGTTCTTACTGCATTCCTCTGTTTTCAGTACGCTTGTGTATTTTCCCGCTGGTGTGCTGTGCGCCAGATAATTTTACTGTATAGAGAACATGCATATGTATCAAGTGTGGTTAGCATTTTTATCAGTTTATGATGGTAATATATAGTTTTAATATGTAGCCTCACTTTTAGAAGGAATGGTACATAATATAGTCAATATAGCAGCATACTGTATGTCATTTTCTTAATATTGTTTAGCTGTCATAGACTGATGCCTCTGAGGATATAGATTAGGTTAAGTGTGCTACTGTCTCTTTTTGGTTTTCGTTGTCTTTTGGTTTCTGTGTGTAGCAGAAGCTTGCCCTCTCCTGTGTTTCAGATGGTTATGGAGGACGGGACCGGCGGTCTCCAGACTACTACGAGTCAGAGCCAGAGGACTTGTCCCGAATCTTTGTGGCCATGTTTGACTATGACCCCCTGTCAATGTCTCCTAACCCCGATGCTGCTGTAGAGGAGCTCCCCTTCAAGGAGGGCCAGATCATAAAGGTTTGATCTGAACTGATGTCGAGCAATTGTCAACTGTTGTTTAATTCCATAGTTTGTTTTTAATTTCTCCCCACCTTGAAGACGTTTTACTTCTACTCCATTTAGAGATACATCAATATAGATAAATGATAATTGTGTACTGTATAATTGCTAATGTATACATTTAATTGCCAGTAGTAAAAGTACTGAATTATTGAATTATATACTATAATATTAGAATATCAATTCACGTTTTATATATAAATCTATCAATACATATATTTTATATTGTTTATTATTATTTATTATGCTTTTTTATTTTTTATGTTTATACACACACACACACACACACACACACACACACATATATATATATATATATATAATTTAAGTACATGGATTAATTCATTAAGAATTATATACATTACTATTGTATAAAATAATTTTCTTCAGCTATATTGTTCTTTTCTTTGCACTAATACTGAATTTCTGACTGATAAAAAAGTTGATATTGTGTACCAGTATAATTATTAAATAATATTGATTGGTGATTTATCATAATTTATCATAATTTATATATATATTTGTGCTTTGTTAATTATATTATGTTATAGTCAGTCCATTGCCATACACACACACACACTTATTTTCACTTATACATTGATTTTCTGTTTGCAGTAGATATTTACATTTATTCACTTACTTGAGACTATGAAACATGACAAGTAGATAGAAAACATTAGAAGTAGTGCTAGCATACAAAATTGAGTTGAGCAGTAGTGCAGGACATTAGAGAGTGTAATTAAAAATGCAATGAATCGAGTTCAATTATGGCCCTGCTGTGTTGTCCAGGTGTTTGGAGAGAAGGACACAGATGGATTCTATAGGGCAGAGATCTGTGGCCGCAGGGGGCTCATCCCCTGTAACATGGTCTCAGAGATCCAGACGGATGATGATGAAATGATGGACCAGCTGCTCAAACAGGGGTTTCTTCCTCTCAACACGCCCATTGAGAAAATAGGTATGAACTAACAGGTAGTTTGTACTGAGCCCCTGTCCATATTACCCCTCTGTGCTTCATTTTCTGACTATTCTCTTTCTTTCTAAATGATTTTACATTGACATGGTGCTAGCCTGTCAGTCCTTTTCCTTTTCCATACTATTCTTTATATAACTTTTAAAATCTATCATCACTCATGTCGTTTCAAACCTATATGACTTTCTTTCATCTGAGGAAAACAAAAGGAATCATAGCAGTATGTCACAGACGGATTATTCCTTTAAATCCTGTGCCTTCCTTACCTTCATTCTTTTCCCTCTATCTCTCTCTCTCTCTCTCTCTCTCTCTTTCTTCCATTTCTTTTTTGCTTTTCTCTTTTCTCTTCAAGTAAACTGTAATAGGTTCAAAGATGGCCGTTCAGTTAATCGCAGGTCCAGGAAATCCAAGAGAGGTTTGTGCCCACACAATTTCTTCACCAATTTTCTCATTCAAACCTTTTTTTACTTTTTCACTTAAGTGCCTTTTCTCAGCTCACCTACAAGTTTCCCTTTAACACCTGAATGTCACACAAGCATGACGTCTTCTTTCTGTTCCCACTGACACCTCATACAGGAAATAATGCAGATTGAACAGTGGGGTCCAAAAGTCTGAAACTGCTCCTAAAATTTGTATTTTAGAGCATCTTGAGCTTTAAGTAAGAGCATATGAGCATTTATACTGAATTCACAAGATCAGTTTCACAATTTACTTTTTTCTCGAACTCTTATTTGTTTCAATTTCCAATTTGAAATGTTCAATATGCAGTAGACTCAAACTTTTGGTCCTCACAGCTCAGAATAGTGGACATTTGGATCTAATACTAATAACTTGTGTACTAAATGTACTATTGTTGTTGAAAATGATACTATTAAATGTCATTGGTTGTATAAGTGTTGCTGTTTTGGCTTAGACAGTAGAAAATGTTTTAACACTGAAAAATACTTCACAAAAGTTGGTAATATGCAATTCTAAATGTATCCATTAGAGGGCAAAAAATGAGAGGAATAACATCTAAAGGAGTGTGTTTTGATGTCATTATTACTAGGAGGCCTGCTGTCATTCATAAATCATGTTCTTTTTTTCACATATTTGTATGTTTAATTTTAATTATCAACATTTTAATTATCAGAAAGTATCTTGATTTACTTATTTATTTGTTTTGCTCATTTGTTCTTATTTTATTTTAGAGAGGAACAAAAGGAGTGGAAGGCAGCACCCGGTGTCGACGCGGAGGATGGTAGCCCTGTATGACTATGACCCCAGAGAGAGCTCTCCTAACGTGGATGTGGAGGTACTAATAGAGTTCATTTTGTCTGGGCTTTTTCTTGCACTTACAGTGTCATCTCATAAGCTTCTGATTTTACGCTGGCTTGCCTGGATGTCTGCCTCTGTAATAGCCACCAAATTCATTTTCAGCTTATTTTCCTTGCTTTTGCGGCTACAATCTGGTTTGTGTTTTTTTATTTTTTTGTTACTCTTCATTCAGATGGCACATGTCACCTCTAAAGGTCAAGTTCTGGTTAAAAAGAAAGTTGTGTCATTATGCCATTCCAGTCTTTTATGAATTTCATCTGTTAACTTATTATTTTAAAGTTGAAATGTGAAATTTCTATGCCAAATCGAATTAAAAAATATAATCACTGTTTATAAACAGGTTTCCCAAATACTCCCCCTTTCCACCACAGTATATTATATTATACTTTGGGTTTCAGTAATTTTGTCATGTGCTTCTGTCATTATATATATATATATATATATATACTTTTTTTTTTTTTCCTATCTATATTTTTTACATTTTAGTGCTGATATGGAAATATTTATTGCAGTTAGTTTTCAAGGCTACATTTATAATCTTAGTGTATATTTTCAAAGTTTAGGTTTTTCATCTAATATAAATATATAGAGTGTTATATTTTAGATTTATTTTCAGTTGCATCATAATTTTAGTTCTAAATAACAGTAACAGTGGTCCATCATTGTTTGGCCAGCATATAGTCCCACGATTACAAAGTTGGTAATAAGCACTTCTAAATGTATCCATCAGAGGGCATCAAAATATAATAATATCAAATTAAATGATTCATATTCGCATCCTGACAACCAGGCCTGCTGTCATTCATAAATCATGCTGTGCTTCTTTTCTTTACATATTTACTTGTGTTTGAGTGCAATTGTATTTCACATAAAATTCTACTAAAAATGTCTACAAAAAAAGAAAATAATAAATTTAAAAACAAATAACTGCTTTAAATGTGTCTTTAGTAATAGTAACACCTATCAAATTAGTCCAATTCACTTCCAAATATACAGTATATAAAAGACTTACAAAAGGTTAGATCAACTAATAACTATGTTTTATAATTAGCATTTCCAAGTCTTTTACACCTCATTGTCACTTACTGTCACCTTTGCATTGCCGCTGGCACACAGGCCCGCTATGGGGGCAGCTTGCAGAGTGAGGAGGTGAGTGTGGAAGGAAGTAGTGAGTCTACACTCACTGGGCCTGTGCCAAATGACACTCTATTTCCTGCTGAGGGAGCTCACTGCACTGCATCAGCACCTGTACTGTGTGGACATCTCACTTACGGGACCCAAACATCATAATGCATGTGCAATACATTTGCATTTCATACCGAATGAAAGCCTTCATAATTTGCTTGATGAATGATTCTCTAAGGAAATAAGCGTAGCAGGACGCTTTATATTCCATGATGGTAGTGCTAGTGTCATGCTTTAGTGAACTGGATATGCATTTAAACAAATTCCAATGTGCATGCATGCATTCATCGAATATTATGAATCATTATGTTGCATTTATGAAGGCTTTGTGACAGGCTGTTGAGAAGTCTGCTCTGCTGTGAGTGAGTGAGTTCCTACGAAAGGAATAGGGAATGGTTATTTGTGACACTGAGATCTGTGTGTGTGGTTTTTACTACCTTTGTCGTTGGACTGGAGGTAAAGGGTTACACAATCACTGTGGTTTGTGAACACAGCTCCCAGTCTGATAGTGAGGGCCTGCCTTGCCCAGTGTTGGTTGATCTGTGTTTGTATTTCACAAGTTTGGTGGATGTTGTTTTGGACCTCAGGTAGAGAATATTGCTATAAACTATTGCTATGTCTTTTCTATTAAGGTACGTAGAGATTCTTTTAGGTATCTGACATTACGTAGGTTTGTTTTTACGAGTAAATATAGATTTAGGGCTAAATCTTGTGTAGGTTGAATATGTAGGTGTAAGTGTCCAAAAGTGGTCAAATAGATAGATGGAAGATGACCGTATAGATGGACATGGATGGATGGACAGATAGACAGACAGTAAACAGACAGACAGATAGACTGATGTAAAGATGGACGTATAGACGGATGCATGGTCAGATAGATGGAAGGACGGATGGATGTGGGTGAGTGGATGGATGGACAGATGGACAGACAGATGGATAGCTGATAATACAGATGATAGATGGATAGATAGACAGACATACAGATGGATAGATGTAAAGAGGGAAGTATAGACAGACGAATGGTCAGATAGATAGATGGATGGCCGCATAGCTGGACATGGATAGATGGATGGACAGATGGACAGAAAGATGGCTAAATAGACGGACAATAGGCAGACAGAGATAGAATGATGTAAAGATGGACGTATAGATGGATACATGGTCAAATAGATAGATGAAAGGACGGATGGACGTGAATGGATGGATGGATGGACAGATAGACAGACAGATGGATAGCTGATTAGATGGAGGATAGATAGATAGACAGAGAGATGGATAGATGTAAAGATGAATGGTCAGATAAAGTAGATAGATGGATGGACAGACGGAGAAGATAGATAGACAGATATATGACTATATAGACGGACAATAGACAGACAGAAATAGACTGATGTAAAGATGGACATAAAGATGGATGCATGGTCAGACAGATAGATAGATGAAAGGACGTATTTGACATGGATGGACAGATAGACAGCTGTTTAGACGGATGATAGACAGACAGGTGGATGGATTTATATACAGATGGAAGGATGGATGAATGGAAGCACAGATGAAGAGATAGATGGATAGATAGATATAAAGATAGAGACAGACAGGCTGATTTGATTGATTGATCCTTTAAAGTGATTAATACATCTACATTGTGGTTGTAACTGTTGCATATTAAAGTATCTCTGTGACAGTTATGAAGGATGACTGAAATCTAACATGTTTTATTTTTTCTCTCCTTCAGGCTGAGCTGACGTTTTGTGCCGGCGATGTGATCACAGTGTTTGGAGAGATCGATGAGGATGGCTTTTATTACGTGAGTGGATTATTTTCACCATCTCTGTTTTTGGTGCATACACTTTAATATTGTGCAAAACACCTAATGCTGTTCTTTCATGTTCGAGGTTATTCCTGCTTTCAGCCCTGAACACAGCAGAGCCGCCACACTGGGATTTAGCCTTAGATGCATGATATCCTCTGTTTTCCATTCAGGGGGAGCTCAATGGACACAAGGGTCTGGTCCCCTCCAACTTTCTTGAAGAAGTGCCTGATGACATGGAGGTTTACCTCACCAACACCCCGAGCCGTCACCCCCAGGACCACCCGTCCCGGACAAAGAACAAAAGGGTACATCCTGTTTCACACTAGCCCTCTGTCATCCATTCGCTCTTTTCTTAATCTCCTTCCTGCTCCGCTGTTTTTTTCCTCTTCTACGTCTGTGTTTGTGTTGTGTGACAGCCAGTTGCTTTTTTGATGGATCATTGAAGGAAAACAGTCAACAAAAGAGAGACAGCTTACTAAACACAGAGACGTACCATAAAATACAAGACTGAGGAACCTTTATTTTTATGTCAGATGTTCTTCGAAGGAGAAATGTGAACTGTTAATGAAATTGCATATTCATAAAGCATTGTTTGGAAAAGAAGAATTCACACAAAGAGACGTGCCAGTGATTATTAGTTGTTTATTGTTATCATTTCTGGAAAAAGAAGCACTAAAAGACTCTATTATTTTTTACCTAATTCACAAGTGAGGCATCGCAATAGATGCTTTATGAATGTAACTGTGTTTAAAAGTGAAATCAATTTATAATAGAGGAGATAGTTTTGATGTACAGAGAACTGAATCCATGTAGAAACTGTAGAACTGCATGCTTTTTCTTTCAGAATGCTTCGACACCACCGTGAATTTTTTTTTTAGGTGCTTTAACGGGTTGAGACAAGTTAAAAAAAACAACAACAACAACCTTAAACCCTTTTGTATATGTTTCCAAAAGAATTGTTTTTTGTATATTGCTGATATATAAGACTATCAACTTAAAGAAAGACACAAAACAAATGTTGCAAGTAGGGAGATATCAAGAATGATTTATCTGTAGATGTAGATATTGTATAATGGTCTGTATAAAAAAAAAAAAAGAGAGAGAAAAATATATATATAATTGCTGATGGATGTTCTGCTCAATCATCAGGACCCATCAAGGTTTTTCTGTACTGAAAGTTTTGTGATTCTTTTCTCATATTCATTGTGCAGACAATTGAGATGCATTACATCATGGCATTGTTTTTTTTCCTCACTTGCTTGGCAAAACAGAAGAAGAGTGTTCATTTCACTCCGTAACGGCTCAGTATCTGTCACGTAAGTGAGCAACAGAGGATACCACAAATAACGCTGTCCTCGTCTAATGCACACGACACGGGTCCTTATTGATATTGCTCCTGGTATGCACAAAACACACATATGACACATTCACACCAAACATATTCATGAAAGATCCATTAAAACTGGTCCCAGACTCACAGAAACATTATGTTGATGCCTAAAGTTTCAATTGCTTAAATTACTAATGAGACTAATTATATTTTTATTTTAATAAATATTATATTAAAATTTAAATGTCTCATTAATATGTACTAAATAATTTTTATTTATTAATGTTTTTCTATTTATAATTTATGTCATATATTAATATAATCATGTGTATTTTTATTGTTTAATATTTAAATGAAATTTTATTAAAGATCTAAATTGATTGAAATATTTTTATTAAAACTATATTTTTGTTATTTAAAACATTTTTATTAATTAAAATCACATTTTACTATCCATGCAGATACATGCACTGATCAAGTTACTCATCATAACCCCCGATAATTCTCATGCCCTCATGGAATTCACACGTCATATTTTTGTGCATCAGTTTATGGTACGACTGCTCAGAGAGCTGTGATTGGTCCACTGCTGTCAGTGCATTAGACAGGCACAGCTGGTATCTTCAGTTGTTTCTCTGGGTGTTGTCCATTATAATGTTCGTCTTTCATTGACTCCTACTGTAAGTCATAAGAAGCTATAAGGCCATTGTTGCACGGTCAGAATTGGACCCTTGACCCCCTTACCCTCACCCCTTTTCTTCTCTAATGTTTGCAGTTTAGTAGATTCCTAGTGTACGCCCTGGGACAAACCCTCTCCTCTCCTGTAGCTGTGCACCCTATCATACCACACTGAGCACGATTTCACATGAAGCACTTTTAAAATGAATATTGGACATTGGCAAGGTCATAAAGGTGTGTGTGATAAGGGTGCACTCTTTCCATTAACTCTAGTGATCAAACATGTCCAGCAAGCATCAGTATCATTATCTTGATCAATCTAAAGAGTAGATTTTAGTTATATAATGTTTCCTAAACTTGATTGAATTGATTTTTTTTGAAGTTTATGCATTCTTGCAGCCACTTTTGTAAATGAAGCTTTTTTAAAGCAGGTTTGATTTGGCTCCAACACCCTTGGTGAAGTTACCATGCTGAAAGGTGATAGATTACTTCAAAAGACTGGTAAATTAAATACTTATCTTCTCTTTTCATTACCGTTATAGAGTATGTTGCTGTTAGCATACAGTACATATTAATTTAAATCTTGTGTTATGCAACTATACAACTGAGATTAAGAGCAAATTGTGACATGTTTTTGCTGTTAAAGAAATAGTTCACTCAAAACAGAAATTTGATGATAATGTACTCATCCTTTGGCCATCAAAGATGTACATGAGCTTGTTTTTCATCAGAGAAATGTAGCATTACATGACTTGCTCAGTGAATGGGTGCCGTCAGAATGAGTCCAAATATTGCTTTCTTCAGTGAAAAAGTTATCTAGTCAAGATTGTGATGTTTGTATTAGCTGTTTGGACTCTGACGGCACCCATTCACTTCATATGCAAGTGTGTTTTTGTTTTGTTTTGTTTTCAAGTAGCAAACTTATCCACATCTTGGATGGCCTGAGGGTGAGTATATTCTCAGCAAATACTTTTAAGGAGTTCCTAATCAGTAGATTGTCACTAAAAATGAGATTACTGTCATGTCAGTGTGTATAAATAGTACATTTCTTATATTTTGTTGCACTTGCAGTCTGAGAAAGATTAGTGATGTTTTAATGAGAATTTAGCTATAATCTGAAGCAAAGCGCACTCGATTTTCTGATTTTCACCACATATCATTTGTAGATTACTATGTAGAATGCCGCCCCCTACTGTCTGGGTGTGTTATTCATGATGCAAAATATACTATTGATCAGTAATTGACTGTATGGTGGCCCTGCTGGGACAGAAAGGACTGTGAGAGGAGATGGAGTGTCTGTTGTAAAGTAATGCCATTAAGATGCTTTAAAAGGCAAAGAAACACCTTCTTTTCTTTTTAAACGTCTGGCCCTGAACTGTCCCTTGCGGGTCTTCCGTTAGGTTCCCGTGGAAAAAGCGGGCCCTCCCAGAAGAAGTGCCACCCCTACAGTGCGCCCACACATCCCGGGGTCCGGCCCTGCAGCCCAGGGGCCCGGCAGTCCCATCCGGCGCCCCCGAGCTGACTCTAAGAAAACAGGACTGCTCTCCAAAGGAAAGAATCTATTGAAAAGGCTTGGTGCTGTCAAATAGTTTCACATTAACTTTCTTCACAGCAGCCGGGTTAAGGAGGTTGGAATTGCGGGGAATTTACCTTAGAAGGTGGGAAAAAGAGATCTTATGTTTCTATAATCACATGGATTGGCCATGGAATAGAGAAAGGGAAAAGGTGGAAACTAGGGCTTTCATGACCACAACTTCAGCTTTATGCCTTTGAAACTGTAATAAGTTCTGTTTGCCCAGGTTTGATTCTTAAAAGCACAGAAATGCTCACTAATGTGAGTTACTAAGATGTCTTGTAATAAATATACAATAGAAGGGATGTTCTTGGATAATAAAATAAAATCTATATTTATTAAATTGAATAATTGTTTCATTTTAGTGGATATTCAATTTATTATCATTATTTAATGATGTTGTTAAATATTTAATAATAATAATAAGATTATAATACATTTAATATCTCCTAAATTTAAGAAAATATGTTTTAATTTAAAAAAAATATACTATTATTGTTATTAAAGTATATTTTTCATTTAGACCTGCCGTTCTCAGAGAATATCCTAATACATAGCACAACGTTTTAGGAGTTTAGCACAAATGTGAAATGTAGGTTATGCAGCGACTAAACACAGCTTATATTTCTACAAAAACCATGAGGGAAAATAATGTGTTCTGCCACTTTTGATTGCATTTTTATTTATTTTTTTATTTATTAAGTACTGACAGGTCATGAAACTCCTAGTGGAAGTGAACCTCTTTATATTTGCCTTACTCAATGCACAATGGTTTGTGTTGTGTCCAGTCAGTTGGGTGAGATTTGTCTGTGTCGTGTGCAGTCATGTCGATGCTTTCCTTTTAATGGAAAAAAACAGTGTATTTCGAATCTGTGTGACCAAGTGTTGCGTTGTTTTTTTGCAATGGGTGTCAAAAGTAGGGAAGAAGGGATTCTAACAGTTTAAACACAAAGGAACGAATGGTTCGTGAAATCCATTCACGTGTAAATTGTGAAGCAGAATGCAACTATTTGCAATTAATACAGAGGTTTTGAATGGTTTTTTTTGCAAAGCAGGCCCTTGATTTCCACTTATTTAGCACAACTTATTCACAGTTTCACATAAATCAGTTTGGTTATTGACTCACTGATGCCTCTCCCAGCATTCAAATCATTTGAATAACATGATGCACATACTCCATACTTGATAAGGATGAAGGAAATGAGCAATTGTGAATGTATGGCCAAGGAAAAACCTTCCTGTCTCCGTTATCCGTTTCATCCAGTCTGTACTGTATTTCTTCTCCATACATTGTTCATTTTATTTGTTTGTCATTTCACCCCTTCATTTTGTCCTGAACCAAGGTACTAAAAGTAGGTTTGCAAGTATGGACCGAGACTGCCAAAAAACAGGAATGTATGAGAAACATTCTGTATATCTTGTACAATTTTCAGCCAAAATTCCAGGCGTTTTAATTCATCAGAATAACTTTTTTTTTTTCCTTTTCTTTTTTTTCTTCGCCGAATCATTTGATCATAAGATGTTACAGAGCATCGCTTCTACATGTTTGAGTGACTGCTGCTCTTTTTGTACTTTTTGCCCATTTGTACATTCTTTTTAAATGTTTATACTTGCTTTTCAGACTGCCTTTTTTGTACATTAAACTTTATAATCTGACAGTGCAAGCTTTCCTCATGGTGTCTTCAAACCATAATGTTTTAAAGTCTGCAATTGTGTGCTAGCTTTATGAAAAATAAGCCTATATTGATGGTTATCAAATATTGTGTGAGTGTGCATGTGAAGTTTTATATCAAAATAAATTTGATATTTTATACACACCGTTGTATGCGTTTCTTTTAGTCTCTGCAGTTTTTACAGGTGAGTAAATGAGCTATTTTAGTGTTATCGGACTGATAAAATACAATCACATACTTCCAAAAGATGGCGCCCAAAGTCCATAATTGTCTGCTGATGTAGTTGTTGTTTAATATCACTACCACGTTATAAAGTTGTAAATTCAAAGGTCTCTCTTAAACACACTCAAAAACTATTACAACAATACATTAAAGAAATTCTCTCTTATTTTTCACATAAGTAATTGTATATTCAATAGCACCATAAAGGCGACGTTGTTAAGGGGTACCTGTTACTATTCTCAACGCTGCTCTGGATAAGCCAATCACTATCGCTTGAGATTACTGATATTAGGCTACTGTAACTTACAGAGATTTCAGATGTTGGTGTGTTTATTGTTTATTTTGTTTTATTTTTGTACTGAACAGATTTCATTACCATAACTCATATCTACATTACTCAAAGATGTGGATCAATAGATGATTCGGCTTTCTTGAACCCCCACACGCCCCCTGCAGGAAAACAACTTCGTGTCCCAGAGAAAACAGTTTAATAACATTTACCGCCCAAAGGGCTCAACCCACTGATGAGAGCGCGAGCGCAGCGCTCGTTCCTCATCTTCATCAGAGCTCGAGCGCAGCGCGCGACACTCACGGACTCTTTAAGACGATGGATTACAAACTCTGAATTTATTAGTGATCTTCATACCTGCTGGTCATTTTGAACGTCATATTCTGACGCACTCGCATTTTTTTCCTTAAAAATATAACTTAACAATATCTTTACACTGATTTAAGCGCAATGATTTTGTTCGTATGCATTAACGGCGCAGTATAGGTTTTAAGTTTGTAACTTTTTTTTGTTGATTTAAACTCCTTTCAAAACAATGGACTTAATATACTGTAAAGTACTACTTATGACTCTCCTGACTGTCCAGGTAAGATATTTGTTTTTAATGCGCTTTTGATGTGGGTTTTAATGCAAAGTCGCTTGATAAGATGAATGTTTTATTTCTTTCAGGTTCGTAGTGACATTGTATCGCCGTCAAAACATCCAGGTAATCAGTTCAAATTACCAGATGCCTTTTTCTACTTCAAAACTCGAAGAAATGTGTCCCAAAAACCTAATTCCGTTATTTTATTTAGACAATATAATTGTATGCACTAATAAAACCGTAAGAAATTCATCTAAAATTATTTTTCCCCTCAGTTATGTTTAATGTAAAGGGTTAATTTAATCTAGCACAGCCTTTTCATTATGTAGGTTACTTGGTATAATAAATATAAATGATTGTTTGTACTGGCGATTTACAGACACGATTGAAACTGTCGTCCTTTTTGTTTAAACTTCACTTATATGTCGTAAAACTCAGAATACGTCGCAGTAATAATATCGACGGATCGACTCTTAACAATAAAATTTCCGTTCACTAGGCCTGTCTGTAAATATAAACCTAGATCACTTTCAGTTCAAAATTTGCTCTAAATCTTATCTAGTTTAATAAAATTATATCTTTGACTGAGGACAGTTGATTCAGCTCTGAGGTCATCTTTTGGCACTTGTGAAATGTTATGACATATGTTATGAAACTCAGAAAATGAGGACGTCTTTACAGGTAATGCATAATGATAGAAAATGAACTACAAAAGAACCTAAACAGAGAAAGAGAGAGAGAGCGATAAAGTGCGTAGTTATTCTGAAAATAAGCTGCAGTACAAGAAAGTGACTCTTATTATTTTGCCTTTGTTTATTATAGGATGTTGTAGATTATTTACAACTAAATGGCTGTCGTTGAATATGGATAGAAGATTCCAGATTTGTTTGATTCTCAAAAGGCAGGTGTGGTGATTAGTCTTAAGAGATTGTTCGTTACAGTCCAGGTTAAGCACTATTAATAGCCTCTGGTGGATGTCTGGTTCTCTACACACTGAATATTGCAGCCAAAATGAAATATTAAATCCAAATTGACTAGCAAAGACGAGTCTGAACCAATGACAACCAGCATGCCAAAAAAAAGACTGTTTCAAAAAATTCCAGTGAACTCCTCTGTCAACCTTAATTAGAATAAACAGAAAAAAGCTCAAATATATTAAAGGGGTGCTGCATTGACTACAGTACAACTTTCACTGTACTGTGCGTGTTTTGTTCAGGGCTGCAGGTGCTGGCCACAGCTTCACACTACTGGCCTCTGGATTCAGTGGAGGGGATTCACGGCCTCTCAGACCAGATTGGGAACAGAACAGGTCATGTTAATGGGACTAATATAAGTATGTCACACCTGCTTTGTCTGTCTGTCTTTTCTTTCTTTCTCTTTCTTTCTGTCACCACAGCTGTTTAACATTCCTCCACGGTCACGTCTTAGCTGCAGAAATCTCTGTGGCTTTGCAGCTGTCTTCGGTTCTTAAAACGAAATGATTTCCTCATTTGATTCGAAACGTTGAGGACTTACATGATTACCTCAGTTGCAATGAAGACAAACGACTATGACATTTAAGGGTGTCAAAAGTACACACAGTTTTTCTCAGTGATTTACTAGTCCGCTTGGATTTTTAGCCGTCCGAACTCACCAACATACATCACTGTAGTCCGATGGCTCTGCGATGCCCTCAACAGATCTGCTGAAAATGTGAAAAGTTGTGCATGTTAGACAAACAACCACACGTCATTCCATAGCTGGAGTATATTCCTAGTATAAGTACAGTATGGCAGTTGTTCTGTGCTGGCTAATTCAGAACAAATGCAGGGCTGAGAGGAATTCTCTGGGCCTCTCAGACTTGTGTCGACACAATGTGTCACATGTGCAGATCTAAAAGATATCTTAAAAAAATCTGAATGCTGCTTTGAATGTAACGTTGGCACACTAGTCGTCTTATCCACCATGTCTGCCCGAGTGTCCCACAATGTCTCTCTTTTCCGTTTCATGTCTCATTTGTACATGTGTCTGTTGCTGAATCACCTGTTTGTTTGTTTTTCACCTCACTTTCTTTGTTGTTTCCTCATTGTCTCCATCACAGCTGTCAGAATCCACAACCACACTGTCCTGACTACCCATAATTCTTCCTCTGTGTATACCAATGACTCTGCCTACACTAACATTTCCGCCACTGTAGGTGAGGCTCTTACACATGTTCACTTTCTAGTTTAAAGCTATGGGTCTTGGGGAATAGTGTCAGGGCCTATACATTCATGTAGACCTTGTATATCAGCAGGACATCATTAGCCGAGGAAACTGGAAAACTCTGATATATGACCATTTACATTAGGCTAATTGAAGCATGCATTGTTTAGTGCTGTTTACTCTGGCATTCTTCACCGAAATCAAACCTTTCGTAAGCTTTACAAATTATTTTATTGGACCCAGTGTGTTTGTGAAACCACGTTTGAAAACCTTGTCCCATTTTGGAAATCTGCTGTATGTGGTGTGATTTGTTATGTCAGTTGGTTTAAAACAAATGTCCCAGCCAGAATTGTACAGCCGTTTGAATCTAATTGATAAAGCAGCGTTACAAATGTGCTGATATTTAGTACAACAGTGTTCCACTGTTTCAATCCTTTCACTTGTCTTTGTTTGCTTTTTTTGCCCCCCAAAAAGTAAAAACTGACAGTTTATATGGTCAGTTATGTAATTGTATATTGCTGACCATCAGTGTATATTACTTAATGTAAGCGTATATTATTTAAAGTGTATAGTTAGTAAGATTTTTTTAAAATGTGTATGCATTTATCTGTTTAAAAATACAGTTAAAACAATAATATTTGTACAATTTAATATATATTCATATACACTACCGTTCAAAAGTTTTAGAACAGTAAGATATTTAATGGTTTTTAAAGATGTTTCTTCTGCTCATCAA
>JAUMHE010000055.1:11207919-11218600 GCA_032359235.1 Enteromius mattozi
TAGATTAAAAATCCAGAAAAAACTGTAATATTGTGAAATATTATTTCAATTTAAAATAACTGTTTTCTGTGTGAATACATTTTAAAATGTCATTTATTCCTGTGATACAAAGCATCATTACTCCAGTCTTCAGTGTCACTTTCAGACCTCAATGTTTTCAAAAACATTGCTTATTATTATGTTGAAAATAGTTGTGCTGCTTAATATTTCTGCGGAAAACATGATACTTTTTTGCTTTTTTGGAAGAAAATTCAAAAACAATTTTTACCATAAATCTTTATAAATTTAATGCATCCTTGCTGAAAAAAAACATTTGAATATTAGTGTAGTATGTCTGAAATAGCAAAAGCTAACAAGCTGTTAATTTTTAAATAAAAAACAAACACTATAATAAAAATAATATTCCAAACAGTCCACCATTTTGAAATGGTACTGTAGTATTCAAGAAAAAAACGTCCTGTGCAGCTTAACAATATTTACCATAATTCTGATAACATAAAGACAACGTTAATATCAGCATGGCTTGCTTACAGTATATTTTTGTAATTCTCTTGTGTGTACATTATTTTTTCCTGTAGGAAACCTTTTATTGATATTTCAGTTGCCTCAAAATCTCATTTTAAAAAGCTACATTTAAGGTACTATCTCTCTGCCCCCACAGTACAACTGTTATTCACTCACTCTGTACTTCAGCCTCTCTCCTCTCTGTCTTCTGCCATCCACTGTGTCTTCACTGAGCACTCTTTTCCATGATCATCTCTTCTGTCAACTCATCCATTCATGAGGTGCAATGGTGCTGCGGCTCCCACTGTGATCCACAGATCGTGGCTGTTTTTCGCTCTAATAAAAAAGGATTTATTGAACAAAGTCACTGCATTTAAAGAACAACTTACCATTGACAAAAAAAAAACAAAAAACAGAGAATCGTGAATCATCTGCAGTACAGTTGTTCAGATGGGGGCTTTTAAATTCTCCAGATCCTCATAATTCAGTAGATCTGCTCTTGTATTAGAGTACTCATATTTTTACTTTATGGGTGAAAGGTTAGGATTTCCTCATAAAGTCTCTAGTCAATACATTACATGAACAAATGACTGTGTTGAGCATAAAACAGCTGTCTTTCCAGTTAGACTATCAATGATTATTCACCTAAAATATCCAGGCTTCAATTTGTGTCAGATACAAAAAGGAAAGAATGATGAAGTAGGTTTGTGCAGGAGATGATCATGAACTCTAATGCTTTCTGAAATTAATTTCAAGTGTTATAATCTTGCTGGTTGCTCTCTCATCGTGTAGACATTGTAGAAGGAATGGTAAATAAGGGCATCTATCTGAACGGTGATAACGGGGCCACTTTCCTTCACTTTGGCAACTATAAAGACTCCTGCATAAGTGATCCTGCTCTCTGTGGACCTGCCGGTGAGTTTTTATTCTGCTTCTGCACTCTTTTCTATTGTTATTGAAATGCATGAACATCTTTATATGGTCATAGATGTATGACAGTTGAGTAATGCGTTGCTCAGGTTATACATGATGTAATAAAGGCTAATGGTTCAAAATTAAGTTTATATTTCTCAAGAGCAAATATATCAGCTTACATCAAGTGCTTTGTGTGTGGAAGCTGATATCATCTGTTATTCATCTGCTCACATCAGCGCGCATTCCTTTGCTCTCAAAAACAGGGAATATGTTGTATTTATTATCAGAATGTATTGGAAAAAGAGCTTTTTTTGTTGTTGTCGTTATTGTAGCCAGAGGATTATTAAAATCAGACTAAAGCTTAAAATTATTAATACTCCACTCTTTGTTATTCGTTTATTATTTAAAAATGTACTAATTTACATTGAATTATAATCCATTTGTAATATATAGTATGATAAATATTAATATTAAAAATGTAAAAATAAAGAGATACATAATTATTTTATATGAATAGATGCAATTATTTGAGCAGTATTATGCTGTATGTATGTAGTAGTCATTATTTGTGCCGTTGTGCTCAACACTAAAGGTTTATTTAACTCTTACTCATGGACAGGGATAACTTTCTCCTTCTTCTGGATAAATAATGATGTCGATTCTCGATTTGCGATTGCATCCGGAGGTAAAATCATCTCAAGTGGTTTCTCTGTCTACTCTAACCCTTCTGGCGGATACGTGGAGTTCTACACGAGAGGAGACTCCAAGACATGGAAAGCACATATTAAACTTCCAGGTAGTTTTTATTTGAGTGTGAGTAAGGGGGGGATTTCGTTCAGGATGTGGAAAGTGCTTGAATGATTTGGGGAACCTAGTATGTTGCCTTATCTTTACAGCCAAAAAATATTTCCCATGATCTCGAAGTTTTGCTCACAAGGCCTCATTTTGAAATACGTTCTGGTTTGGAATTACATTTGCAGTCTAACCGTAAATATTTTGAATATGTAGTTTTGTGCATAATTATATTGATTACATCCAGATGTAGTACTTGAGTCGATAGGCTGCAGAAGAAATGTTCTCTGTTAGACTTGACAGAGTGATTTAAATTTGTATGAAAAGAAATGGAAGTGTGAGTGTAAAAGTAGCTCAAGTCATATCATTCAGCTGCTCGAGAAAATAATCATTTCTTTCAGCTAAAATTTTTCTGCCGTTTGGGGATTTGTGTCATTTTCAGAACACTTTAGTTTCTGGAAGTGATTGTACACTACAGTTTAAAAGTTAGGGGTCAGTAATATTTTTTTGAAATACATCTGTGAAGAAATTAAACGCATTAAAGTGTTGTGGCAGCAAAGACATTTATAATGCTATTAACATTAATATTTTGAATAATTGCTGTTCTTTTGAACTTTCTGCTCATCAGAGAATCCTGAAAATATGTATCAGACTGCACAAAAATATTTGCGCACCACAAAATTGAACAACATTTTCAACATTGAAAATAATAAGAAATATTAGTCATATTAGAATGATTTCTGATGGATAATGTGACACTGAAGATTGGAGAAATGGCTGCTGGAAACTCAGCTTTGCAATCACAGGAATACATTTGATATGTATTTCTTTATAAGTAATACATTAAAGTAGAAAACAGTTATTCTAAATTTTGATAGTATTTCACATTATTACCATTTTTACTGTATTTTTATCAAATAAATGCAGCCTCTAGAATAAAGTCAGAAAATGAATATGATCCCCAAGTATCATCTCTAAGACTAAAAATGGGATTACCAAAGGATAAACCAATTCTTCGGAAAGAAAGACATTAAAACATTACGTACTAAGTGGGATGATGTGTTGAGACATGCTCCATGTGCTATTTTATCCCTGGACAGATGAAATGAGCCATTGACAGTTCAGCTCAGAGTTTCTGTATACCATGTCTTATTGGCTTCATTATAAGCTGATGAAATCCATTCCACATGCTGTCTTCTCTTGGTTTCTGTTCATTTTTTAAACTTGTGTTTTATGGACCCAGACAATATGAGTAGATCTGGAAATAATATTGCCGTACTATTATCTTATTTCCAAACAGTCAAAACATGAAATCTGTGTATGCTTGTTTGAATTTTTTTTTTTTTGCTGGCTTTCTCTCTTCTGTCATCTCTATCTTTATCTAGGGCCCTACTGGACACACGTGCTCTTTACATGGACCCAAACAGAGGGGTTAAAGGTCTACATTAATGGGACATTCAGTGTCGGAGACCCCAAAGGAAATGTTTCTTATAACTATGGCGATCCCTATGCTGACTTGGTCATTGGCACTGGAAACAATGCAAATTACAACCACTATGCCACAGGGGCCTTCGATGAGTTTGTGATTTGGGAGAGGGCCTTGTCCCCTCAGGATATATGGATGTACTACAAAGCAGCCGTTGGTAAGTTATTATGGAGCACATTGTGACTCAAATCTGCTGTCATTATCATTTTATTTATCTATTAGTTTATTTTCTCTGTAGCAGCCTTCACTTGTCCAAACTATGTGCTTCTCTGCAGTTGTCAGCTATTGCCATTGTTGTCAGGGCTTCCCAAATTAGCTGTACTTGATCTTTGGTGTCTCTGGCTTGTCCCAACTTGCCTTTTAGCAGATGGTAGCACTCCATGCTTTTCAATATATTAAATATTACTGGTTAATTCTGTTTGTCTTTACTCTTTTGAAGTACAATAGCGGTTAAGCCACTGAACAATTGATCATTTAAGCAATTCTTAAATGTACGATTGCATTGAATATAGAAAACATTAAACTTTTAGTTTAAAAAGTAGCAATCTTTTTTAAAAAGTAGCATCTGCACAAAGTTTTTAAAGGAAAAATCTTAAAAAATAAAATAAATGCCACTTGAGAGTATATTTTATGATATAATGAGATTTTCAAGCATGACTTTGGTCTGCTAATATTTGTTGGGGGCAACAAATAATTCTTTATATTTTTGTGTTAAAAGTTTGGGCTCAGTAATTTATTTATTTATTTTTTTTTAGTGGTACATATAGGGGTGTAACGATACGCGTATTCATATTGAACTGTTCGGTAGGAGGCTTTCGGTTCGGTACGCATTACAAACCGAACGATTCAGAAAAAAAAAAGAGAATAAAGTGTGTAAAATATAATGTTTTCAGTGCTGCGCTCAACAATGCAGCGCAACCCGCTGTCTGCCCCTCCCACCCCCAAACAGACAAAAACTAGAAGCACACACATTACGAACTATCCCCGCGGCATTCAGGCAAAAGGAAATGCCTTCCAACAGATTCGAACACAGCAAAACAATCGATCGGTAACAGCGATCGGTACATTTATAGCCGCGGATTTTAATGCGGGTTTTAAAAAAATGCTAAATGTTATTGAGCACTCCTAGCAAAGAACAGAAAGATTGTGACCTTCTTTAGCTGAAGCACAACAGCGGCCCGTGTGTTGAAGACACGATCTGTGCTGTCTGAAGAAACACTCTCATCTTTCTGAACTTAAAAAAAAAAAACCTTAAAAAATAATTGAAACGGAGTTCCATTTAAAAACAAAATTGTTCTTTTCTTTCTATTAGTTTATAACTAATACAATATTGCATTTCATTTTTCAAAGAAAAGGGGGAAAAAAAACAAAAACAAGATCATACTTTTATGTTAGTTTTAATAAATAAAAATGTGAAAATAAAATCAAAGAAATTCTCTTTTTTTATTTCATTTTTGCTGTATTGAAAACATACCGAACCGCGACACCACTGTATCGAATCGAACCGAACCGTGATTTTTGTGAACCGTTACACCCCTAGGTACATATATTTTTTTATATGTACCACTGAACACATATATAATTTATAATGTTACAAAAATGTTTATTTCACTCATAATTTCCATTCATTAAAGAATCTTTTCTATAAAAAAAAATGTTTACATCATGTTTTCCAGAAAATTAGGCAGCACAGCTGTTTTCAATACTGATAAAGATAGCTCCAAATCAGCAATATTAGAATGATTTCTGAAGGATCATGTAACAGTGAAGAATGAAGTAATGTGTTGCCATTATGGGATTAAATTACATTTTAAAATATGTTAAAATAGAAATCATATTTTGTTGTAGTAACATTCTCTGTTTTACTGTATTTTTGATTAAATAAATGCAAATGCAAGCAAATTATTAGTGAGCATTAGATACTTTAAAAAACACTTTTCAATCCCAAATTTTTGAATGGTAAATCATCTAGATTAACACAAAGAAAAAAGTGTGAAGTGTTTGAAGTGCCATTGTTGGAGATCATGGCTAAAAGTTGGATTTCAGAATGCTCTTTTTTTGACTGTGTGGATAAGAAACATCTGTGATGGTGCCGCTTTGCTTTTTTGCCATTATTGGAGTTATTACTCTGCATGCTGGTTATTATAGAGAGGAAGGAGCATTTTAAGACAATTTCCTTCAGAGACACTGGTCCACATTCCACCAGTCCTCAAACAAACCAAAGGCACTGGGCACTGTTGAAATACCTTTATATGTTTGTATGTGTCCTCGAAGGCAGTTTTGTTGGCTTTGGTCGTAACTGCACATATCTTTACCTTATATGTATGTGGCGGCGGGACGAGTTTTATATCAGGGTTTTGTTTTCTTTTAAACTGCATGTGTTTGGAACCTCATTTGGGCAGCTGGTTGAAGTTTCTTGCAGGCAAGATATCTTCAGTGTGGCAAAGACTAATTTAAGCTCCAATAAGGCTACAAATGGTTTCCATCTTCATCAGTATCAGAGAGCAGACCAATGAGATCTTTAACACCTGGAGAAAACTATCCGTTAGCGTTCCCATTCATCTCAATGCCATTTGGCAAATGCCTACCATAATGGTATAGTTACAGAATCTGCTAGCAAGGGCTAAGAGGGCCATGCTAATTAGACAAACCTTGACCTTTTAGACCAGACAGCACAAAAAGCTTGAAGTCATGCCTTTCCATTACCATATGAAGAAAATTACATTTTCTTCCAAAACTAATAAAAGACAATTACGTTAAGTACAATAGTGGACTGGGCATCTGAAAGGTCAAACCCGGAGTGATGCATTTTCATTATTTTAGTCTGTTTTTCCAGGTAATATATATTTAATTATCCTTAAAGCAAGATAACAGTAACAGTAATGTCCAAAAATAAATACTTTGGATCCATTAAAAGCATCTGCATGAATGTGAAACGTAAAACCATGCTAAAATTCAATACTCTGTCTCCAAAACCCCTAATTTTAAAATACATTTATATCTCAAGTAAGTTTTTGAAACTTTTATGGTTCAGCTTTGCAATTTAGTTACATAAAGCATCCATACAGGCACTTTAACACATATGGATCCATGGCTCTTTTAAAGTGGGATGATAGTGATTATGTAGGTCGATGTTGGCACTCTGGAGGAAGTATTGGCCACCACTTTAGAAACTGTGAAATATATCCTCTCACAGCACTGATTGTTAGCCCCTGTTGGGGATAAAGACCTTTTGTTAATGAGACTACAACGTGTTGTTGTTGAAGAAGAGAAAATATACTGTTGTTTTGCACACATCCAGCTGTAATAGGCTCTAATGAGGGGCATAGTACAGAGTCATTAGAGAGCTGCTTTGCCAGGGGCCCTATAAACCAGCTTCACTGCAACCGAAATGTGCTTTCGGGGAAAGGTATCACATGTGCCTTTCCAGCAGGTGTGAACTGTTTGTTCCATGAGATGAAGAGTACTTGTTCAGAGCTCGTTAGATCATGGCTTCTGTGCATAGCTTTGATGTCGTATTATTACAGCATCCAGTGTTTTCAATTATCCTATTATGCCTTTTTTATCCTATACTTATTTAGTTAGTTTTATTTATTTATTTATTTATTATATTTCAATTAAAATAAATGAAATTTGTTCTATCAAATAAATGTTATATATATATATACACATGCATTTAAGTTTATTTATTATTCATGTTTTTTTTTTTTTTGAACAGCATTTATTTTTGTCGCCACAGGTGAAAATGTCATGTCCACCTTCCCAACCGAAGCATCCATCATTGCCACTGCTGCAACAGATACTCAGTTAAAGGTAAATTCTTCTGACCTGAGGTCACCCGCTCTTTCTGAATCTGTTTCTGTGAGTCAGGAGTCTAGTCTCCCAGACCAGAGGAGTGTACAAAGATAACAGGAAAAATGCAACTTCATCACGTATTATTTCAAATTCCAGGACTATCTAAGAGATTTCACATGGCGGGAGCACTCATTACTATATTCCCAAAAAACACTGAAACTTTGAACACTGAACATTTTCTTTGACTAATGTACCTAAATGCAAACACATCTGTAATGAGGGTAAGCATTAACCTGTCCAGCTTCTCTCTCAGTGAAAGTAAGAAATAAGTACTTGTGGTGAATTCACCAGTATCTAATTACGAAACATGTTTGCCTTTGGTTTCTGTTAGTTTGATTAATTGAGTTCACTGAAACGACCACAAGTACAAGGCGGGATTTCTCACTCATCGACCTTAATCAAAACCGTCCCAGCCTGGCTAGATTAACTGCAATGAAGTTTGTTTTTGAAGTTTAAGATTCATGAGTTTATTTAGGCAAAATAACAGCTAAAAATCCCACATAACTCTTGAAGGTTACGTATGTGATTTATTTAAATGTCACCACTGTCTTCTAATAGTAGATAATTAAATAATATATTTTTTTTTTAACAGGCATCTTTTATATGCTATTGTGTATTGTGTGTAAATTTGTGATACTTGTATTATTTCTTTTTCATTTTAATTTGAAAGTTTTGGTAATTTTGTTGTGTTTTATCCTGTTAACATTTGTTTTCTTTTGCTTGTATTAAGTTTTAGTTTTACTTTTAGTTTTGTTAGTTTCACTTTTATTTAAACTACACAAAATGTGAAACTAGCAACTAGCTGAAATAAGTTTAATTTGTTTATATTGTATTTTATTTTTAGTTATGATAATAACCCTGTCTCAAACCATCACCCGGTCTACCATTGGTCAACCAGAGTTAGTCCCGCCTCAAACTCACGCCATTGCTTGAGGCAGTGTTGTTAGCTGACCTGTTCAAACAAACACTTTTGGCAATCAACAATTTTCTTAAAAGCCATACAGAATGTGTTTTTACATTTAAAAGCTTGTAAGGCAGTGGATTAAAAAAAACATAAAGGTCCTTTCACACTGAGTCCGAAATGTGCGTTTTTCCATTTTTTCATATTCGTCATCCTTTCCTATCAAAATGCTTGCTATGAATGCAAAAATCAAACTGATTTATTTTTTAATGAAAAATTCAGAGTCAGTGTGCAATGGATTTCAGTCTGTTTTTTAAGAGTTGAACCTAAACTTTAAGTCGATGGTGTGTCACGTGAGACGTCGGAAACAGCCCCTCACAGTTGTTTCTGCATATAGAGCTAGTATATGGGAAAGTATTTAACTTACTGACATTTCTTGAAATAATTGCACACCTTTAAGATCTGCTGTGTAAATGTGAGCATATGGAGAACAGCAGTCACAGAGAGCAGTGCACTCATTGTGTTGACTTCATTCGAATGCTTGTAAATTAAGTTGGCCATTCAAGACACTGACATATCCTCTAAAGACTCTCAGCAGTGTTTGACACACCTCCTTTTACAGGCCCTCAATCTGTCTGCTCAGAATCTTCTCTGCGCAGTAATTAAATGGAATGGACGAATGCAGACAAACACACACACAACAGGGCCTCCCAGACTACACCTCACACACCCTTGGATGATTAGGTGTTATGAAGTCGATGCAGACGTTGCTCTGGGACAGTCCGTGTGCGTATAGACGCACACACCCTTGGCAGACGTACAATAGCACAGCAGGAAATGAGGTGGAGGCAAAGCTGTAAACACAAACAAATTCAGCTCTTTTGGAACTATTGTTTCCCCCCAGACTCTGAGGAAATGGAAAGAAATCAGAGATTGAGCATTCGCGCAAATGTCAACACTGGCCGTTATTGAGTAAGCAGGTCAAATAGAAGAGGGGATTTTCCGTAATGGCCTCTTATAGGATATGGATGAAAAATAAGACATTAAACAACTAGTTAGGAGGTTCGTTCTTTGGAAAGTTCAAGTAAGGCATTCAGCTTTGCTGTTGACACTGACATTCACAAATCCCATGAGAATGAGATTTAATTAAATAATTTCAACTGTACTGTAAGCGCCAGCTATTCTGATGCTTGTTGTTGAAATGATTCTATTAAATTATGGGAAACCAAAAGACGCCTTTATATTTTGGATGTCAGGTCCAAGCCACACAGAGCCATTACATGTGATTGTGGGTAATTTTATGGAGTGCTGTTGACACATATCCGCTTTTTTGTGTGTGTTACAGAGAACCACAGAAATGCCCCGACCTGCCTCTACAAAGCTGACTGAGGAAGTTCAGAGACTTCAGGACCCCATGCGGTTACAAACGCTAGACCTCCTTCAGTCTCTATCGATTAACTTTCCTAACAAGACTATACCTCAGGAAACAGCCAACAATCTTACACAGGTAAAGATATAAAGCTTAAGAGTTTTGTAAATCATAAAAAAAAAGTTGAGGTGTAAGAAAAGACATTTTTAGGTCACTAATAGGTAAAATCTGAATAGGTACAAAATAGTCCTTGGAACATCTTCGGTTCAATTTAACGTTACCTTTTCAGTTCATATTGCAATTAAATAATTATGCTTTTGTCATGGAAATATTGTATTAAAAATTGTATACATTTACACTAGCCTTACAATTGTTGTTTTGTAATAAAAATAAATAACACTTTTTAGCAAAAAACTAATGTAATTAATTAGTAGCGACAGTTAATAATTGTTTAAATAAATGCTTTTCTTTTGAATTCATCTGTTCTTTCTATTCATCAAAAAAACTCAAAAAATGAATTGCAGCATTTCAACATCAATGTTTTCAGCATCGATGATGATAAAAAGTGTCTTGAGCAACAAATCATCATATTAGAATGATTTCTGAATCATGTGACACTAAAAGCTAAATAAAATCTATTTTGCATCATAAAAATAAATGTATATTACAACAGAAAACATTAAAATTTATAATAATATTTCGTAATATTGCTGTTTTTACTATATTTCTAATCAAATACTGTGAATTAGAGGATGGATACCCGACGGGCCGGGATGTTCGGATTCGGGTCGGGCTCGGTCACATCAGCGCGAATGTGCGCCTGTGTTATAAATGGCGCTTTTTGCCCCGCGTGCGCTGA
>JAUMHE010000055.1:11242497-11252605 GCA_032359235.1 Enteromius mattozi
GCATTGTACTCCCCAAGATTGGAATAACAGTCATCAGTAAAATGACGCGAGCACAACACAAGATTGGAATTGTACTGCTCAGGTGTTGTTGAAAAATGAATGTTAACCACTCGTTCTTTGTAGATTCATCTTTCGGAAGGGCATATAAAACAAATTTACTCTCACAGCACAGGATACAGCGTCTTCTTGACATGATGTAATCCACGTGAAAATTGTACTGTTTGTGGGCGGGCAAGTTGTTTGCGACATTATGCAAATATGTTACTTAGTGACGTGTAGAGAAAAAGATTCAAATTGCTGACGACTCGTTGAGGCGAATGTGAGCCGACTCTTTTTTTTTCTTTTTTTTTTGATAGACCAAAACTTCATTTATTGTTCACTGTCGGCGTCAAAACTTTGCAGATAGTTTATGTTCACATACAGCTACATGACACACTGCATGAAAGATCATATTTAAAAAGGCATAATAGGGGCACTTTAAGGACTGTTATTTGAGTTTACAAATTGTTTTCCAAATATTTTTATATATTCTTTTTATTATTTATTTGTCTATAATTAAATATTTTAGAGCTTGGCTTAGCTAGGCAAAAATTTATATTTATTGTAGAAATTGTCATAACTTTTAAGATTTTATTTTCTTCCAAGACCATGGACCCACTTAAAATTCTGCTAGGGCCCCCTAGTGATTCCCAGCTTACTGGTTGAGAATTATTAATCTTATGTATGTGATGTTCTAATGCTGTCTTAGTCTTAGTTTCTGTGTTTCTATCTGTTTCTATCAAAGCATCCTCCATGGCAAGCGCCACAGTAACTCAAGCTACCACAGACATGGAAACAAATGCTAAACACTCTACAAATGCCACGATGCAGGTAGGTGATTTTGAAAGACACGCTGAAGGAATTGAAGAAGTCAATCAAATCATAGTGAAATCTGAGCCTTGTCTTTGTGTATAATTAGGAGTCACGTGAGGAAAGAAACAGGCAGCTGAAAGAGCGTCTGGCTAGTTTATTTAATGCCAATGAGCGTCGATCCTCACGCTCTGTGATGTATGGCTTGGACCTGATCAAGTCCTGCTCTGTTTATGAGGGACGCCCTCCGCCAGCCTTCCCCGCACCCCAGCACTCCCGCTGGTCCTGGGTCGGCAGAGACAGCTGTATCAGGGCTCAGCGGACATGTGTATCTACGGTGGCCCCGCTCCGCTCAGCGATTCTCTCAAACACTGAGCAGCAGGCAGCAGCAGGCACCTTGTTGAAGAGGTCTGGATTTGACAAAGTACTCTTTGCCATGAAAGCAGTTTTGTGGGCTTTTTGTAAACTAATGCTGCTTCCTGTCATATTTAAGGTTCTCCTGCATACTTCCTGCTGCTGTGGCTCCTCCCCCTCAGCTGTATGCATCCAATCCTCCACCATCTTACAGCCTAGCACAGAAAGCATTCAGGCGACTGCTACAGGAAGTGTCTGCTCCACACAATGCAGAGATCCGTAACTTGGCCTGTCCTTCTGTCGTCAGATTCCCTGATGCACACATGTTGGAGATGGATTCAGGTGAGGGCCACAACAGCACCTCAGCTCTTACGTTAAGAGTTCAATTTCATGATTATTACAAATATTCAATTAAGCATGTCATTGTATGTTTCCCAATATGGTATCTTCTGTTAATAATATAGCTACCATCCTGTGCTTTACAGTACTATTAAAAAAATTGGGTTGGTAAGATTTTATTATATATTTGAAATATTTTTAATGTAATATTTTATAAAAACAAAATGTTATGTTTTATATTTTTTATATTTCTTAATCAGCAAGGACATTAAATTGATTAAAAGTCACATTAAATATAATAATTTATTTTCTTAAAAATGCTTTATTTATCAAAATCCCCCCCAAAAATTTAATGTGAAAAATTATGGTTACCACAAAAATGAACGAAGCTGTTTTTAATATTAAAAAAAAAATAAAAATAAAATAATATCTCTTATTATTATTGTTGTTATCAACATTGATAACAATTAGAAATGTTTTTGAACACCAAATCAGCATATCAGAGTGATTTCTAGTGATTATCGTCGTTTTGATTACAGAGACCATCTCTGCATTTAATAAATAAATAGTTTAATCTCATCATTATCATAATCTAAATAAAAGTGATTGATTGATCAGAGTGGTTTCTGAAGGATCATGCGGCACTGATGCTGAACAATTGGCATCGCCATGACATAAATTACACTTCTTTTTTTTTAAATAGAAAACAGTTATTTTAAACTCAATACAGTTTCACAGTGTTGCTCATTTTATTGCGTTTTATTCAAATAAATGCAGCGTTAAGATTTAACCCAAACTTTTTGAACGGAAGTGTATGTTATAATTGTCAGCTTTATAATTCATAAATATCAGTATTTAAAGTAAAAAGCAATAATTGCCCATGTACATTCCACTTCCTGTCTGATTTGGATAATATCACAATAAGAAAGCCATTGAAAAAAAAAAAAATAATATTAATAATATTTAATCATCATAAAAAAAATAGTAATGCCAATCAGAGTCTTCAACTGTAAAAACAAAAGTGCTAAATAAAATCTATATAAAGTATAATGGTATCTGTTTGCAGGGAAACTGGAAGCGCTGTCTATCTTGCTGCAGAAGCTGAGCGCTGAGAACAGGCGTGTGCTGATCTTCACTCAGATGACCAGCATGCTGGATATACTGGAGGCCTTCTTAGACCATCGTCAACTCACCTACATACGGCTGGATGAGAGTCTGTCACTGGAGGAGAGACAGGTAAAACACCTGGAGTAACATAGTCTGTTGCCCTGGTCAAGTCCATGTCACACTGCGGCTGTAATTAAAAGGGCAAATGAGCGAGCGCTCTTTCTACCCTGTTGGATTCACACAGGGCCTAGATGATGCTTGAGGTGATATCAACACCAATACATAAACGTCTGATCTTGATCATCTTGTACTGAAAGTGCAATACTTAAACCATCTTGTTCCTCATATCCCGACCACGTTCAGGAGCAGGTCAAGAGGTTTAACCGCAACAGGCAGATCTTCTGCACCATCCTGACTAATCGCTGCTGCTCAGCCATGGGCCACGTGTTTGACGCAGATACCATCGTGTTTTACGACACTGACCTAAATCCCAGCATGGACTTACGCACACAAGAGTGGTGTGACAAGATTGGTCGCTCCAAAGACATCCACATCTACAGGTAATACTGAGGATTCATGAAATCTTTTTGCTTGTCAGGTTTATATTTGTCAGCTTTTTAATTGACGCTGTGCTCTGTCAGGTTGGAGAGCGGGAACTCAATTGAGGAGAAGCTTTTAAAGAATGGCACTAAAGACCTTATACGAGAGGTAGCTGCACAGGGCATGGACTACACTCTAGCCTTTTTAACACAGGTAAGCAATCACAGCTACTTTTGACATTGAGGGATCTGTTTCAAAATCTTGCCAGCTTTTGAGGTTAGATTTCAGTAGACAGCAAGGCAGTTCTCTAGAATTTGGAACAGAGCCCGAAGCTCACATAATGAATATGTGCTGGACATTCACAGCGCACCATTCAAGATCTGTTTGAGGTGGAGGCTGGTTCAGGAGAGAAGGTGGAGGAGTTTGTGGTTCTCCACCAGGAGCCATCCCCGTCCGAATCTATCCCCGCTCACGTGGCCAGACCTTACATCCAGGCCCTAAACACCATCCGAAAGGAAACCCAGTATGAAGATGAGGTCAAGGAGACAGAGGTAGACAAGAAAAGTGAGAAAGTAGTTGGACAAGAACAGATGGATGTGGAGGAAGGGGTGAAAGAAGAGGCGTCACAGTTAGAAGAGTTGGCGGCTGTCATGGAGCAGGTGAGGTTATTGGAATTTACAGCTCATAAACCATTTATCATCCGTGTTGAAAACATTTGTGCTGCTTGATATTTTTGTGGAAGCTATGATAGTTTTATTCAAATGAAATAAAAGTTGTTTGTAACGTTATAAATGTCTTTAATGACTTAAAATTTAAAAGATTTCTCCTTGCTCCAAAAAAACATTTATTTTTGAAAAAAGGGGTTCTGACTACAATTTGTTGTGTTTTGTTTAGCTGACTCCTATTGAGAGATATGCACTTCACTATCTGGAGTACTTGCACATCAGTGAAGATGAACAGGTTATTAAGGTATTAAACATTTTTACATATTACAATAAATGTAATGACTGCCATGTAAATATTACAGAGTGTTTAATTGTCAGTGTTTGTTTGAATTGCAGGAGCGCGTAGAAGCTGCTAAAAAAGGCTGGGAACAGCAACAGCAACAGAAACTAAAGGTAGAGAAAACAGAGCAAATGATCCTAGAAGATGAGGAGGATCTGTTCACCTATACCAGAGAGGATGCATACAACATGGTACAAATACATTCTAATATGTTCTTTTCAGTAGGAAGTGATGTCATGTTGTGTAGATTTGAAACCCTGTTCCCTTCCACTTTACAGGAGTATGTTTTCGAGAATGAAGATGGACAAACAGAATTAATGCCGGTAAGTTTAAGTCGGCACATTCTTGAAGGGAATTAAAGGAGGAAGGAGAATTTTGGGTGAATCTCCCAAAAGCATGTCAATATCACATTTTACTCCTAATTTTTATTTTGTTTTATTTTAGTTTCCTTTTTTGTATAATGAATGAATGTGATAATAAATATTGTTCCAAAAATGTTTAAATACCAACAATCTAAAGGTTAACTAACATTTTTTGCTTTGTTTGTTTATTTTGATTTTGGGGTAAAATTCTTGATGAGTTCAGTGAGAGTCACCCCTAAATGTATTTTAAAATGTTCTTTTCTGTAGCTGTGGACTCCCCCAACCCCTCCACAGGATGATAACGATATCTACATTGACTCTGTAATCTGCCTCATGTATGACACTGCGCCTATGCCCGAATCCAAACTGCCTCCAGTCTATGTCCGCAAAGAGAGAAAGAGACACATGGACCCGTCAGGTAAGACTGCTTAAGAAACTCTTTCAGTCTGAACTTACTGTGCTTACGCATGCTAAATTCTCTCTTTTTTTTTTTTTTTTTTTTTTTTATCTCTGTCCCCTTCCTTGTCAGCTCTGGGACGTAAGAAAAAGAAGGGCCATGGAGAATCAGTGATTCCTCCACGCTCTCTCTTTGATAAGGCCAGTCTTCTCAAAGTAAGGCGAGAGGGTAAAGACCAGAAGAAGAACTTCTCTCTGAAGCAACAAGCTCCCTTTGCCAAACCACTGCCGTCACTGCTCAAACCAGCCATGGAGGCTGGGCAGGACAACCCTGAGTGGCTCATTAGTGAGGATTGGGCCCTGCTACAGGTACTTGATCCATTACGTTACTGCATTATCACTGCCTATGTTTAACCGCACAGTTGTGTGTAAAACGGCTAAGCTAAGGTTGTAATTCTCTGTTTACAGGCTGTGAAGCAATTACTGGAACTTCCTTTGAACCTGACCATCGTATCTCCAGCACATACTCCTAACTGGGACCTGGTGAGCGACGTGGTCAACTCCTGTAGCAGAATTTACCGATCGCCGAAACAATGCCGCAACCGCTATGAGAATGTCATTATTCCCAGAGAGGAGGGCAAAGTGAGTGATTGTACCAGTATCATGTAGTTGGGAATTCTTACATTATTTTCTAATTGTACAAAATGTCCTACAGCTAATATATGAAGCCAACCCTAAGAAGAACAAGACTAAGAGCATTTATAAGGTATTAAAATAAATAAATAAATAAAAATTATTCACACATTATTAGCTGTTTCCTTGGTAACACTTCCTTTTTTGTGCAGTCCAAGAATAGTCGTCCTCTGCGCACGTGTCAGATCTACACACAGGATGACAACGCCACCCAGAACCAACTGTACAACAACCGCTTTGAGCTGATGAAAATCATTGCTAGCAAGAGGAGCCCACCAATAAAACCACTGTACGTGCAGGCAGCACATAGACATTGCATTTACATTCTGTCAGAATGCTTTCATCAAAGCAAAAAATAATTTTTTGGTGTTTTTGTTTGTAGGCTGGGCATGAATCCATTCCAGAAGAATCCTAAGCATGCCTCTGTGCTGGCTGAGAGGTATTGACTCTTGATGTGTTACTTTGCTTTCACAAAAAAGCACTAAAGTGATCTGCTTCCAATCTTAGCCAGTTTGGCATCTCATTCATTCCTTTTGTGTTTTATAGCGGGATAAGCTACGACAAGCCTCTGCCTCCTATCCAGGTCGCCTCTCAGAGAGCTGAGAGAATTGCAAAAGAGAAGAAGGTGAGATACGAGTAAAATAAGTTGAATAAGTAACAAAAAGTTTCTTTTTGTTATTTTTGTGCGTTTTTTTTTTTTTTAAACCCTCACCCGTTTTTTTCCTCAATCCTTTCTTGCCTAGGCACTAGCCGAACAACAGAGGGCTCAGCAACTTGCCCAGCAACAACAGCAGCAGACTACAGGAGCCGCCCAGCCTCAGGGAGCTGCTGCCCAGACTCAAGCCCAGCCACAGGCCACTGCAGCAGCCGCACAGGCGGGAGTGACCCAGCCCAACCAACCTGGAGCAGCAGCAGTCCCCAACACCGCTGTGCTGGTTAGACTCCTTTAGCACTGCATGTTTAATATCAAACTGGACCTTATGGACACCTGTATTTAGCTCTAAATCTGTATTATATTATACGTTTATTATTTGTGTATACACAACTGTTCCAAAGTCTTTAGTTTTAATGTCTATTAAACTAGTATTTAATACACATTAAAGTATTAATTTCAGTCAAAAAAAATCTTACTGACCTCACATTTGGGTTTTGTTGATTCTCAAGACTGGAGCTATCAAGACCGCTGCAGTTGGCACAAGCATCCAGCCAGGTATTGTTACATTACACAATACACAACTTCTACCTGTACTTGTTGATCCAGTTTTGAGTGCCGTTTATATAAGTGCTGATCTATGTATATTTCTGTTTAAACTTCAGCGACAGCTACAGTGAGTGGAAATGTGATTGTAAACACCGTGGCTGGAGTTCCTCCTGGTCAGTTCCAGGCAAACAAACGTCTGGCATCTCCTGTCATACCTGGAGCCCTGCCTGTGAGTTCTGATCTTAGACAGATATATAGATTAGCAGCTGATTTGATTCGTCAGAGCAGTGCCTGCAGTGTGACATAAAGTCCACATTGAAAGTGTAGAATACAAAATACATTCCCTTTTATCTTTTTTTTTTTTCATGAAATTGCTTCTCAGCTGACTTGTACCATTCTTTCTTGTTTATGTGTGTTAAATATTTGTTTACTCTAACAGACTGCAGGAACTGCCACGGCTCAGGTGGTTCACACTCAGCAAAGAGCAGTGTCTGCAACGGCGGCCCCAGCGGAGGTTGTTGCCATTGCGACGGGTCAAAGCGTGAGAGCCGTTACCCCAGTGACCGCATCAGCTGTGCTGTCCACTAATCTGACTCCGGGTCAGTCCCAAACACGCACGCTGGTGGCTCCAGGTAGACCAAATGCCATCCTTAGAGAAGCCATGTGTGTTTTGGGTTCTCTGGTGGCAAAATCGATTCAGAGAGTCACACTCCTGCATTGTTTGTTGTGTAATCACCTGGTTTATGTGCCATTGCTTTCTCAATTCATTTTTTTGCTTCTCTAGCTCCCGGTATGCAGTTGTCTCAGGGTAAACCACTCACGCAAACTCAATTACAACAATTACAACTCAGACAACAGTTGCAACAGCAACCACAGGCTGCATCTCCACAGATCAAAACAGTAGGAAAACCACAGCAGGTAAACACACTCTTAGTATGGAGGATGCCATATTTGTTTTGCTTTTGTTGACCTATACTAAGGTGTTAATCTGGTGAAGGATGTCTAAATCCAGTTACAGTATTGCTCAAGGTGTTTCTCAACCTGTCCTTCATGTTGTTTCCATGTCCAGAGTTAGCCCTTAACGTATCCAGGTATAATTAATTACAACTACAGTTAATAGTTGCAGTTGACTGATATGTAGTCCAATATTTGGAATTTTAGAATTACCTCGACTGTAATTGAGAAAATATTCTCAGTGGATTTAGATTTACCAGATTACTGTTATATCACTGTTGCTTCCATTTACTTCCATTTTAGTCATGTTTTAATAATTTTTGTATTTGAAAAATATGATAAAAATTATTTGAAGTGTAAATTGTGTATAAAAATTATGTTATAAATGTATAGGTTTATTTTTCATCAAATGATTTCAATTGATTAGTTTAATAATAATTTCCAATATGATGAATCTATGTCAATAAATAAAATTGCTGCACGCATCAGAGTATAATACCATGTATATCGGTTTTATATCTTCCATCAGCCACCCGGCTCTTATCATATCATATTGTCTATCATAATTTTTTTTTTTTTTTTTTTTTTTTTTATCATTATAGGGTGGTTTTGTATACACACTGCAAACACACATTTATGTTCAAACAAAAGTAAAAGTGAATTTTGCATAGTAGATTCCTTTTAATATTTCAGCAATATTTAAAAAAAAAACACTTGCATTTAATTTTTTATTTTAAAGTGGCCAGAAAAAGAAAAAGCTTTCTAAATAAAGCCATTAGTCTGTTGTTCTTTATAGAGAGAAAAGCTATTTCATGCATGAGGGCTTGACATAAATCATTAGACAAGAGTATGGATGAAACCTCTGTCTGAGGTGTTATTGTTGTTGTCAGAATGGCTTGATCGTAGGTTTAATGAGCAGAGACCTACGAGCCAATCACACCAACAGAAAGCATCCAATTAAACCACCTGCATCTTAATAAACTCAACCGCTTCAATGCAGAAAATCAGCAAAGCTCTCAGGGAGTTTGAAATGACAGTAATTAGTAGTCTGCTTCTTCTTGTTGAAGAAGCAAAAAATGCAGATGACCCAGCACCAGGTTGTGGCGGCGGTAGCTGCAGCTCAAGGTCAGCAGGCTGCATCTGGTCAGCAACCGCAGCAGGTTCACGCCACACCGGCAGCAACGTCCAACCCTCAGATCGCCACAGTCGCTGCGCCCAGAACAGGTGTTGTCACCAACTTACAGGTGGCCAGACTGGTAAGCACATTCATACACATCCAGACTAAACCTTTGACGTACACTTGAATGCATGTTAACTCTTTATGCGCCTTTTCATTCAGACACGTGTCCCAGCCCCAGGACCCCAAGTTCCGCCCCCTCAGGTGACTCTGACCAAACCACCTCCTGTCGTCTCAGTTCCTGCTGTGGTTTCATCCGCCGGAGTCACAACTCTTCCTGTCACTGTGGCCGGCATTAGCGTCGCCATTGGGCAACCACAGAAAGCAGGTACAGACTGAAATGAATAGAATGACTAGGAAAAAGGGGGGAAGGGGGACTCTAAACAGTGTCATTACACATTATGCAACTCCTCTGGAATTAAACAAAGCTAAATAGAAATTAACAAAACATAGTAAAAGCAATAAATAACAGCAATACAGCAAAACAGCAATAAATAATATAATAGTATACTGATGACTATACTAGACATGGTGGTAGGTGCTTACTTGTACCAGTTAATTTATATATTTGGAATTTGGTGAATGTCGCACAAGTACAGCTGCATGATATTTATAGAAATAAAAGGTTAATTTATCAAAATAAAATCAGTGGAGCAATATGGCTTTCTGTGATTATCAAATTGCACAGCCTGCGATTTGATTAGATGAATATATAAACACTTAACTGGTTTCACACTTGTCATTTATGATTTTTTAATTTGTCAAGAATAGTGGGCATGTGGCCTATAAATCACTAAAGGATTAGACATTTCACTAATTTATTGTGACTTATTTCTAAACCTAATCAATTGTGGCTTACAAAGACTGTAGTGAATGGTGAACGACTGATGATTGCAGCATTTCTAAATACACTGCTCAAAAAAATAAAGGGAACACTAAAATAACACATCCTAGATCTGAATGAATGAAGTATGCTTATTAAATGCTTTGTTCTTTACATAGTTGAATGTTCTGACAACAAAATCACACAAAAATTATCAATGGAAATCAAATGTATTAACCCATGGATGTCTGGATTTGGAGTCACACTCAAAATTGAAGTGGAAAAACACACTACAGGCTGATCCAACT
>JAUMHE010000055.1:11254110-11281649 GCA_032359235.1 Enteromius mattozi
GTTGCTTCCTAAGTGGGCAGTTTGATTTCACAGAAGTGTGATTGACTTGGAGTTACATTGTGTTGTTTAAGTGTTCCTTTAATTTTTTTTGAGCAGTGTGTGAATCAACATTGGAGATGTTTGTTTTGTTTTTTTTGCCTACATCGTCTCAATGTCAGTAACAACCTTTTAGGGGCTCTTGTAGACTGAAGTGCGTGTGTGTTGTTTGTGCAGGTGGTCAAGTGGTGACCCAACCGTTCCAGGTTCAGCAGCTGTTGCAAAGACAAAGAGCAGCCGCACAAGCAGTCCAGAAGGCAGGACAGCCACCGCAAACACAGGCTGCAGTGCAGCAAAAGGTACAAATCAGCCTATGTGGTTTATTTTTTTTAATAAAACAATATTTGTATGAATGTCGTTATCTCTCTCTTCAGCTTGGCACGCAGCAGGTGGCTCAGACCACAGCCCAACAGCAGCAGAAAGTTTACACCACCACCACTCCACTTCAGCCCGCCATTAAGACCCAGTTCTTCACCACCTCCATTGGACAGCCGCAGAAACCTGCTACACAGCAGATACAGGTAAGAAGTTAGGCTCACAGCTAGAACCTCTCTAACACGCACTCAAATGCAAAGCTTGTAATATGGTGTGATCAGAATTCAAGTATTTTGATGTACAGAGCCATGTAGTGCTTTGTTTGTGTGTGTGTTTGTGGTATTAGTGCCCAGCTCAGCTTTGTAGTGATTTTTCCTTATGCTTGTGTAGGTCACTAAGATTCCTCAAATAGTTCAGCAGCAGATAGTATCCTCACCTCAACAGGTAAGTGTTTTAGTGTTGTACTTTATTTAGTGCCTTTTTTAGTAAGCATGAGGTCAAAAATGACCTTGTTTCCTTTATTTTTGTTCCTGATTTGATATATATGTCTATATTGCAACAGCAAATCAGCATATTAGAATGAAGGATGATGTGACACTGAAGAATAAAATAATGGCTGCTAAAAATTAAGCTTTGCCATCACAGGAATAAATTACATTCTAAAATATATTAAAATAGAAAACAGTTTATCACCTTATTTTAAGATGTCATAGTTATACATTTTACATGTACTTGTAATTATGCATAAGCCAAACCCTAATTCTAACCCGAACCGTATAGTAAGTACTGGTAGTTAATTAAAATTACTCAGTACTTAAATGTATAATTACACTGTAACACAGACACCTTAAAATAAAGTGTAACTAAAAAAATATTGTTTTTTAAATTGTAACATTTCACAATATTACTCATTTCTACTGTATTTTTGATTAATTAAATGTAGTCTTGATATATACATACACACACATTTAATACTTATACTGTTATATCAGATTCATCTACTATTTATTTATCTATTTTTTAACGTTTTTAGATTTCTTTTTTTAATTCAAATTATTATTTTATGCAATCCTAGTTCTTGATCATTACAAGATGCACCTCCTGATTCTGACAGCTGAATTGATTGTGTGTGTGTGTGTAGATCCAGGCTCAGCCTCAGACAGTGGCCCTGACGCAGGCAGCACCTGCAGCAGGTTCGGCGCAGGCCCAGATGCAGGTCATCCCCACAGGCACCGCCACGACTGCACAGGTGGTGCAACCAAAGCTCCTCCAGCAGCAGGTGGTTACAGCAGCAGCAGCCTCCCCTCAAATCCAGACCCCTCCGCCACACAGCCCGGCCCAGCAGCAGAGCGCCGCGGCCGCCATCGCCTCAGAGTCTTCAGCGCAGCAGGCCGCTGCCACCCCACAGCCCCAGCAGGGCAAAGGAAACGCCCGCACTGGGGCCGCCATGCGCTCCAAAACCCCCGCCAAACCCAGCGGTGGCAGCTAGAGAGTGATCAGAGGAGAAGGTACTTGGGCACAACATAGGGCTGATTTATTTTTCCCTTCATTTGTTTTGGAAAGACGGACCCTTTGTAATACAGGAACTCACCGTCGACAGTCTGGATTGAGCTTTTTACAATTCGAAGCAAAGACTCATAAGCTAACCGCGTCTCATGTTAATCAAAAATTACTCTGCCAATGGCCCTCACTGTATGGCCAATCCGTTTCTTTTGATTTTTTTTTTTACAGCTTATTTACTGAAGCTCCTTCCTCAGGAGTCGAGCATGACTTTAAAACAGTACAACGGCTCGTTTTCATATTGAACTCTATACTGAGCCGCTAAATGCTTTGCAGTACTTTTTCTACCATGCTACTTGCTCTGTTTATACAGTGTTTTACATGTCATCACATCCTTAAAGTCATGGATCAAGAGCGTTTGGATCACAACAGCCATCAGCTTCATCACTTCAACACTTGATTCGGTATGCCAGGAACTCTTTTGGCAGATCGCCTCAACATAATTCATAATGTTCAATAAGTCGAATTATATGTGTGTCTTCCCCCAATGTTTTTTTAATAGGTGTGGTGTTGTTGTCCCTTTGCTGTTTGTGTCAGTAAATATCCCTTTATTTAAGCATTTAAAGACGATAATCAAGATTAGCAAGGCTCAGCGAACCAAACTCATCCCTTTGGGATGCAGAAGTGGCAAACTACCTTTAGCTTGATATATGTGACCTATTCAAAAGCTCCCTCTGTAGAAGAATTGAATATATTAGCTTGTATCATGAACCCCTTCAAAATGAATTCTTGCCACCATATACACAAGTTCAGCTGCATGGATGGATACCATCTGAAAACTGTCAAGTGACGTGTACTTGTGTGTGAAATGTTTGTGTTAAGTGGTACAACAATTCAGAGTGTGATTTAAGAGTAAATTAATAGAAAAAGTATCCCGCGCTGTAGCCATTTCATGGTAGCGGCAGCCGTGGGACGTATCGCCCTCCCAACGTTGATTTGGAAGAAATGTCATTGCTGAAAACACATCTGTGAAATATTTCCGTTTTTCTTACGCATAGTTATGAACAATGTCACCATTAGTCAGTTGAGTCAGACCTCAGCTTGGCTGTTAGTGTGTTTACGTTGACCTGCTATCAGTGATGAACAGACTTAAATCAAGACTTTCCCTCTGTGTATCGAAATCATACAATGTCGGGACTTTCGGTCATAAATACGTCTTTTTGTATTGATGTTGGGTCAGGAACACATGTAAATAACTCGGGAGGCAGACAACGGCATTTGTATTTGTAAAGTAGTTGTGTATTCATTGAATTTTTTTTTCAGCCTACTTGTATAAAGTGTTATGTTTTTACACACGTCTGGTTTATACTGTCTTTATTTGTCCGGACGCGTATTTGTATTTTATTCGGTAAGCTGTCTTAGAAGGGTTTTCGATTGCATTAAGTCAGCGGTTCTGCCTGGAGTCCATAGATATGCATTCCTGCATGTCTGTGTGTGGAGTTGCTGAGCACAGTATGTGTGTCAGCACACCGGACAACAGGGATTTCAGCAAGATAACAACACACTGAACCTCGCCTGCTCAATGCAAAAACACATTTTACTCCAGCAGCAGCGGTTCTCATCTTTAGCACTATGTTATACTGACTTCAGCCACAATTATGATAATTTTCCTGTTTACAAAAAGATCTTCTAGTAGTGACCCAGTGGAGGAATGTTTGGTACTGCAAGGTGAAGTTTGTACAAGCTTTGATTTGACTAGTGTTCATATCTTGGGTAATCCATAGGGGGGCGCTCTTTCATTTTCAGCTTTTGTGATGGAAGCTGGTCCAGTGCAGAATGGAGCAAAGTAGTAATGTTTGCAATTTAAACATCACTATTAGTTTTGCTGGTGGTCAGGGATTAGGACAATACCCTAATTTAACTCCTCTTACACAGTTTGTGCTATGAATCATGCCTCAAATCATATTGTTTGCTGAGAAGAGGGTATGTAAATAATCCATAGTAAATGGATGTAATAAAAGGGATGGACATCTGACTTTTAGTAACCAAATAGATAAATAAATACAGCAATTCCCTTAAATTGTGAAAGCAACTTTTGCAGTGTAAAACAAAAACATAAGAGTCTGCTGTTAACCGTGTAGTGATGCACAAGATAACACTTGCACACTCATGTCATGGTTCTCCGTTGAACGAGACTGACACAGAAGAGAAGAAATGGTTGAATAAAGTCATTATTTTTGTTCTCTTTGTGCACAAAATATAATCTTGTAGCCTCATAAAATTAAGGTTGAACCATTGTTTGTCATATGGACTATTTTAACAATGTCTTTACTACCTTTCTGGGTCTTGGACCTGTCAGTTGCATTGCTGTCTATGCAAGGTAAGAAAGCTCTCGGAATTTCATCAAAAATATTTTGGAACAATATGAGGGTAAGTTAAGCAATTAACAAGAGATTTTTTTTTTTTTTTGGTGAACTATCCCTTTAAGTCACTTTACAACCAGTCCGCTTTCTGTTGGTCAGTGTAGTTTAATTCAATTGTTTTAGTAAAGACCTACTTTAATTTTACACTTTGACCGAAAGAGAGCTGTTTGGTTTGAAAGTGACTTATGTGTGAGTGGTGCTTTACATGTCGCTATACTATTGACTATAGAGACAATAGACATTTTAAGATTACAGTGACCTCACGTACCGTTTTTCTTTTGTGCAAAGTTCCAGATTTCGTGGAACTACAATTCAGTCTGCAAAACTGTAGTGCGCAACAGTAAATGTGACTAATTAAAGAGAAAGACTGTCAGACCTGAAGCAACATGAGAGCGAAAAAAGTGAACTATCCCTTTAAAGGGTCCTTTAAATCAAGATGGCGCCAGTATGGGGTTATCCACGGTAATTGTCTTAACTTCTGACTTCTAAATGTCAGGATTGACCAATCAGAATCAAGTATTTCAAGAGAGCTTTGACAGGTTCTGCACTGCATGCTAACCGAGACCACCTGAACAGCTCGTTTGGTGACACTTGCAACATGGGAAAAACCTTGGCAGCTTTGTTCCACAGTCTATCCTTGTGTATCCGCGTGGTCTAGATGTGTTTATTGGCACTGACACATTTTCCCTGGTGTGGGTGGCATGTTGGTAACGCAGGGCAAGGCTGTTCCAGCTATTTGTCAGATGCTGTATCTCTCTCCTGCTGCACGAGCCTTTGAACACCGCAGTTCAGAGAAAAGAGAGCGAGCTAACCTACAGAAGTGTGTCAAATGTGAGCATAAGCAGAAGTGTGCGCGCCTTCCTCTATTTCGCGCCTTGTAAGGCTGCTGTGAGAAAGCCAGGGCTGTTTATGAGGAAAAGGTTTACAGCCAGCGGTGCTGCTAATGTGGGCAGAGGTTGAGTTTGCGAGTAGGTGTGCGTTTCCTTGTTATGTTTTGTGAGTGGTCAGTGAATTTCCTTCTTGTGCAATTCTAGTTTCGACCAAACATGTAATTAACATGATTTTTTTTGTGCTTTAGTGGTACAAGATAAGGCAAAGAAGGCCTAAAATTACGGTCATGCCCCCAAACATGAATTATGAAGCTGCTTTGTGTGTGTGTGTGTTAGTTATGGTAAAACAGATTTGACTTTTGAGGTCCAAAATGTCCTTCACTAGTTAAAAATGTTCTTTAATATAGAGAAACCTGTTGAAGAGTAGTGAGGCCAACCTATTTGAAGTCTTTTCAGTTCAAAATATATTCAAGGAACATGATAATTACTTTTTAAATTTTGACCCATGCAAATGACTATTGCTACAAATGTACTGTGTTGCTTTTGACAGGTTTTGTGGTTCAGGGTCACACACATACACATGTATGTGGATATATATGTAATATAATATATACAGAGTCTTTTAACTGGATGCTGTTGAACTAAAAGTCTTTATTTATGAAAAAAGCTGCTGAAATTACACTGATCTATGTACGTTTCACAGTTTATTATCCCTACCGGACATGATAGATGCTTGTTCCCGGAGGACAATTTCAGAGAAAACCTCATTGAGATCAACAGGATCTAAGGCTTCAACAGTGAGTTGTCATGACAACCTCATGCTGGCTATACATTAGGCTGCATGTGTGGGATGATGATTTGTATAGCATTTATGTGAGTGTGTGTATAATGACATAGGCAACAATGAATAATGTGGTCAGTTGTGCGCTGGGTGTCATGGGAATGCATTTCAGACGACCTTAATGCAATGGTGTTTTTTCAAGCTCGAACATGAGATGAAAGCCTGTGAGATTCACCCAATAGCTTCATACTATTAAGTCATGACACAGCCGTGGAGGAAATGTAGTCCAGCAGTGTTGATTTAATATATGAAGATATGGGAAGAAAAACGATTCTCTCAGGAATCCTCCTCCACGCAGCTGCCTTGCAGTCTGCAGGCTTGCGGAAAAGCGGATTAAACATTCATTAAGAAATATTTATGAAGTAATAGATGATGACAACTTCTTGTTCAAAATAGGGAAAACAGCTTGGCCTTTATATATTTGCGTCATTACATTCACATTTCTCCTAATATATTACTTCCCGATTTTTTTAACTGCTGTGATCGGTTTCTTCTGTTTTGCAGTTTTTAGGTTTTACTTTACTCAGTCTAACTAGTAGCACATTCAAACATTTACATTACATTTATTCATTTAGCTGGGACTGTTATCCATCAGTCGCCACACTCCAAGGTTTGTTATTCCCAGATAACAACCAGTAAAACTAATAACACCGGCTCATCCGGGTATTACAAATAATCTTGTTAGTAAAGCTGCCTTCACGTCATGTTGAAAATACGTGACATTCTACTCTATCTAAATTATGTGTTTCTATGGCAACAATTTCAACACCAAAGTCCTCACATGCTCCTAAATTTGTAATTCCAGTGAGTGTTCTGAGAGTTACTACTTGGACCGGTGACACATGTACCGCGTGACCGCTGTCAGGTTCATTTTGGAGCTATTTAGGCGTCTCCTTTAAGTCCAACAACATGTAAAGCTATGAGTAAAAGATGTCACATGTTATCATCTCGTACGCAGCATAATTATGCGTATCACTCCACTGTCGCTGACAGTTTGGTGTCATCCTGTGGCTTAAAAATGCTTAACCACAAGTTTTCAGCAGTGGATAGAAGATGACGCGACTGACTCCTCGGTTGAAACAATTATTTATATATCCTTATCCAAACTGATTTGAGGAAATTCAGCTTTACATCAATTGCTCATCAAACGGATCCTTTGCAGTGAATGTGTGCCGTCAAAATGAGAGTCCAAACAGCTTATAAACATCACAATGATCTACAAGTAATGTCACAATGTCTCCAGTTAAACAATATATTGGGAAGCAAAAAGCTGCATGTTTATAAGGAACAAATACATAATTTTCAAACGTCTCATTTTTAGTCTTCTATCTATAATAGAGGACAGAAATATGCACAGATCAAACGTTGTTAAGCAAAAGCAGTTCTAAACAAATCTTTTCATGTGAGAAGGCAACAGGGAATAATGTTGTTTTTCACTAGAGAGTTTATTGATTGATTGATTTGTTGCTTACCACTCAGCTCTTCACTTAACAGGTTGTAAAACTGATGGATGGGAGTCGTGTGGATTACTTGTAGATCGTCATGATGTTTTTATCAAGTTTTTGGACCATAAAACAAATGATATAATTCAAATAAATAACTCAAAAATATGATGCCAGGTTTTTTTTGTTTGTTTTTTTTTTACTGAGGCTATAACTACATTTAAAATAATTGTAATAATTACTAAGGCCCCTCTGGAAGTTTCTGTTTTAAGCCGTTGTAATCTAAAAAGAGCACTGTATTATATGGAACTATATGTATTTAATAATATAAAGACATATTTTAGGTATTTTATATTTGAGAGAGGGAGGTACGTTTGAATTCACAGCAGGTCTTGCATTTCACAAAAACTATGATTGAATGATATGGAATAAATGTATTTAAAATACATATTTTTGGTATTTAGGAGAGAGATAGACATGTCTTCGAGCATCATGAGTTGTGCCGCACAAGTATCTGCCTCATCAGAGCTTCAGTTCTCCCATAATCCCTCAGCTCACATATAAAGCTGTCACTGTGTGCTCGTGTTGGCTAAATCGTAGCACTTGAGCTCAGGTTATTTTTAGAGTTCTTATTATTTATTTACCCAGGGAACGGCAGAGAGCCAGAGTCACTTGACCCGAATTACTCCATGCAATGGCTTCCTTCCTTAAAACGAGTCAAATGTAGCTGATAGTAGCTGATCGGGTTTTTCTCTGAAATATCGTTGGCTTTAAAAACAGATGTTCAAGAGAAGAGTGGACATCGTAGAGCGCTGTTATGGGACACAGAAACGTTTTCTGCCAGACAGATAAAAATGGCTAATGTTTAACAGCAAGATCTGTAGGAGAAACATCCCCACATAAAGTATGTGTGTGATGTGGTATCTGGTTTTAGTGCTATCTGGAAGTAGACATCATTAAGCAGAACCCCCTCTGTCCACAAACCCCTGTGACACACACACATGCACAAACACAGACATTTGCCAAATGGAGGTGAAAGGTTAGGAGGCCCTCCCCACTCTGTGTGTGTCATAATAGTGGGCTCTTTTCAAGCCATGTGTGTGTGTGTCACGGTAGGATGTTATTTATTGGTCATGCTTCAAATCTCAAGGAGCCTGCTTGTACTCTCAGTTACTCCCATTGATCTTATTTAGTTCCGTAGCGAGCGTGTCTCAGTGTCCGCGCATGTATGTTATGTGTGTGTGTGTGAAGAGGCGAGTCTCATTTTGCCAGGCCATTTCACAATTTCATTACCAGAGAGGCCTGGGGCAAGCACACTTATTCAGCATGATTTGACAGACCGTTGTTGGGAAAAAATGTGTTGTCAGAGTTGTTTTTAAAGAGCTAGCGTTGTAGAGAGCAATTCCTGGTGGTGCGTTTGTTTGGATGCGTGTTAAACTGTTAATTGTTTTTTTTTTTTTCGTGCTGTACTACATTAGTTATATTAAGGGAATGTTCTGGGTTCAGTACAAGCTAAGCACGTCTCTGACATGCTGTCAATTACCACAGAAAATAATTTTAAACCGCCCTTAGGCAAAGATTTAGTTTACACTCAAGCGCTCACAATAGAAGTCTATGGTGCAAGGCTTTACACTTGGATAAACCTTTAAAATACACACTATTTTGAAAGCATGGAGGCAATATTTGAAGAGTTCATTTGCAAAAATGTAAACTTGTTTTTAAAACATCTTAAAAGAGAAAATTGTAACAATTTTCAGAAATCAAGTTTTTCATTGTTCAATTCAATTAATCTCAATTAAACTGAAGTTGGGTTATTTTTTTTAGGTACAAAATAACAAAAAATACTTTGCTAACTAACATTAAAACACTATAAAAACATAATAGCATGATAAAAAACATTATCTCTTCATTTATAGACTACAGTTCAGTACAGTAAAGAAATGAACAGAGTATGAAGACATTTGTAATGTTACAAAAAATGACTGTTTTTACTGTAAGATACTGATAAAATGTGATGAAATCAAGCTTACATTGAGTTTTACACTTTTTACAGGTTGGCACTAATTGTTATGAACCCTTATCTCTTTAAAGTTTCATTGTAAAAGTAATCATTTGTTTTTTGTTAATTTTTACAAACAAAAGATTCATGTTCAGAAGTTATTTGAATCATTCACTCAACCAATTAGTTCAAAAACACTCATTAGTTTAGGAACAAAACCTTATTAATGTGGACTACTGTTGTGTTGTTGGCTGAATAATTAATATCTATTAGCGTACATATATAACACAATGAGCACGCTCACTAACATTGATTTGAGCACAAACACTTTAATGTAAAATTTGTGGTTGTAATTCCTTTCATAGAACTTGTGCAATAATATATTCCTCTACGTTCCTCAAAGCTGTGTGTCTCAACACACTGTGTAATCGGGGGAAAGGTCACATCAGCTTTATATCAGCAATATATGGGAAATGTCATGGGTCTGCCTAGTCCTCCATTACAAACTTGTGAAATATGAATGTAGCACTGCTTTACTCTCTTCTTTCCTTCTCCTCTGCTCACAGAATTGTATTTTTTACCAGTTGAACGTGTCTACATACATGTGCTTCTATTTGTGGAGAGAGAATGCTCTGTGCTGTTATCACAAAACACACACACAGCTTTGTCAAATGTTTAATTAATTTGGGAGCAGCCTGGAGCTACATGAGACTCACATGTCTGTCCACAGAGAAACCTTGCTTACTGTTCTTTCTGTAAGAGCAGAGGAATTCATTAACAACACATCCTAATCTGTGTGTGTTCTGAAATGGATTTCCTCTCTTTATGGCTGGGTACCGTAGAGCAAATGAATTCTGCTTTAGGTCTGAATATGCTACGCTGTAAAAAAAAAAAAAGGCTTGAAATCCAAATTTGCCTTATTTACATTTACTCTGTTCATCATATGTTGTAATTTAATAAACAATGCTTGGCCATGGCACTTCTGAGATTTTAAATCATTAATAATGGTAACACTTTATTTTAAGGTGGACACTTTACATGTACTTACTATTATAATAACAATTCATTTTGCATAATTGCATGCAAGTAACCCTAAAGCAAACTTGAATCTTAACTCTAACCATATACCATGTACATGTATTTAATTGATTCTCTGTACTTAAATGTGTAATTACACTGTTACAAAGCCACCTTTATGAAGGTATAATGACGTCATTTTACCTTCATACATCTTAAAATAAAGTTTAACCTAAACAATCAGTCACATTTAGCTGAAAGATTCACTAAAGGACTAGCTCATAAGAGTTATTTGTTTGGGAATTAGACTGTGCTGATTGTGCTGTATTTATTAGATTTGATAGAAATAACTCATAAGATGTATTTTCTCAGTAATCAAACTGGTAGTGCTGTATGTTTTTGAATCACTAAAAAGAACCAACCCGTAAGAGTAATTGTCCAGGAATCAGACTACATTGGTTACGTTGTATGTGATTGATTCACTAAAGAACCAACTCATAAGAGTCATTTGTCCAGAAATTGACCTATACATTAATTGTGTTGTATTGTTCACTGGGAAAAAAGGGGGTTAAAACGTGATTTGTTTAGGAGTTGAACTATGCTGGTTGTTCTTCTGTGTTTTTGATTCACTAAAAAGCACCAGGTCAACAAGGCCCCAATATATTCACAGCAAAGTTCATCACTCTCCACTTATGTTTGAGATATGTGAGCACCGTTTTACTGTTAGCAAACATTGAAATGCCACCCATTCTGCGGTTTGTTGATGAATATGTGCTGCAGTTTCCAGTCACGTCACATTTATTTATGTAACACTTTATACAATAGATTGCTAAGCAAGCAGCTTTACTGTGTTAAACATGCAAAACACTGTCGGTGCCTCCTTCGTTTAGAGCTACAACTTTAATTTGTACTATAAAAAAAGCTGTTTTGAACTCCAGAAACAAACTTTTTGAGGCCAGATTTTATCTGAAATGATGTCACAGCCACTATTTTTTCTTTTTCTTTTTTTTTTCCTTTTTCACTTGAAGTATATCAGGGCCTTAACAAACATAAGGGAATTGTGGGTTTATCTTTTTTTTTTATCTGTATGTGGGTTTGTTAATGTGTGTGTGTTTGTGTGTTGCAGGAAAACTGATCTAAAAAATAAACCAGTGACTAATTAACCATGGCGCCCCAGTAGAGCTATCACTCCCGCACACACACAAACACTCAATGTACACATTCATACACACTCACAAATATTAAGCCAGTAACCCCACAACTCCCCAGACAGGTCAGTGTTTACTATCTCCGAGCGTAGCTGTTTAAGGGCCAATCCCCTAAACATTCAAGCAGGGCCCCTGGCCTTTACACAGGGTTATGTAAAGAGACAGAGGCCATTGAACCCCAATGAACTTGATCTAATCTTCCATCAGCGCAAACATTCTTGAGAAACATGCCACAGTTGTCTGAATGTTCCCTGTTGTTCGATTGGAAGTTATTGAGTTTTTACGGCTGTAATCTGCAACAAGGATTTCGACTGGTTGCACGACCTACAGGGGTTACTATAGGATAACAGTTGTCAAGGAAACAATGTGTTGCTAAGGACATCAAGGCTTTCCATTTTGATGGATTTGTCTGTGTATCTCATTATGAAGTGAAGCATCTGCAGAGTAAGAGGCTTTTGGGGGATTTTGTCATTGAGCAGATATTCATTCTCTTCTGCTGTTAGTCTGAAAGGATCTCAGATCGGAGGTTAGACAAAGCTTTTACCTATCGACTGCTCACAGCAATCACAACAACAGCGCATTTGCTCACAATACATTTGTCTGTTTTGGCCAAAGACCTATTATGACATACAGAGAGCTAAAATCATTAAATGGTCAGGATCACTTAGGAGGCTTTTAAGGTTTCCTGGTTGAAACCTATTTTGTTTGATACCAAAGTGTGACGCAGAGCTCTAATGAAAAATGTGCATTTTAATTTCCTCTTTTTCTTTCTTTTGCATGTACACTACCATTTAAATGTCAGGGGTCATTTATTTTTAGCCAATTAGCTGTTACATGATGCTTCAGAAATCATTCTGTTGTGCTGATTAATATTTTTGTGGAAACTGATACTTTTCCCCAAAATGAATGAATTAACTGTAAATAACCTTTGCCATTATCTAACTCTCATATATGTATGCACAATCATGTAATCTTTACAAAACTAAATATTTACATTTTTATATGTAGTGTTATGTAGTAGTTACAACAATATATATATATATATATATATATATATATATATATATTAGTGCTTCCAAGCGATTAATTAAATCCAAACTATTTATATAAAAATATTCTGTATAAATAAATATACACTCATAGAGTATGCACACATATTATGTTAAAACAACAAACTTTATTTTGGATGTGATTAATCATTTGAGAGCACTAATATATATATATATATATATATATATATATGTTTTACTGTATTTTTGATAGATACAAAAGAATACAGCCTTAATGAGACTCAATTAAAAAACTTAAAAAATCTTTCTGATCCCAAACCTTTTACTTTATATACACATAAACTTTATATAACCGTAAAATCACAAGATTGCATAGAAAATGAATATCTCAACTGGTTGTATGAAACTAATAACAGTGATGCTTACTTTAATAAACACTACTATTATAATTAATGCACAGGTTTAAGTATAATACAGTCCATTGACCTTGCCCTTAAATGGCATCTCTGTACTAGTTTTTATTAGACAGGAACCATTTCCTCCTGTCCTTCAGGCTAAATAGTTTCCTTATCTGTGTGTCTTTGAATAAGGTGTTTTTGAGGAAGGTACATGCTCACTGGAGAGAGCTGGCACAGTCCCTTTCATTCATCTGATCCGGATGCTTTGATCCCGTCTCCTGTCGTCCTCATCACTGAGCTTTACTGTCCCGGAAAGCCCATTCTGAAGTGTGTGTGTGTGTGTGTGTGAGAGAGAGCTGAACACATAGGGTGGGGGTCATAGGAATAGGTGTGAGTTTTGTAGATGTGTGTGTGTGAGAGAGAGAGAGAGAGCAAGCAGACACAAGGGTGATAAACAGCTTGAGTAATGGCCGCTCCTGACAGCATCTGATGACTCTTAGTGAGAGAGAGCAGAGATGGGGGAGGAGAGAGGATGACTGAAGTCTTCAATCATGATTGTACACATTGATCTTCAACAATCGTCATTTCAACAAACTACTACAGCATCATACAATTTTAAGTGTGTGATGATGGTTAATATGATGGTCAAATATTAACATACATATAAGCAAATTTTGTTTTGAGTATAGTTATATAATTTGAAATGCTCATGATTTCCTAAAGTGCCATAAAGTGTTGTTCCAAACCCTTAAGACCTTCTTTCTTCTGTGAAACACATTTGTTTTGGAGTATTCTGGAAATTATTAGCAATTTGATGAAAGGAAATGTAATTATTCTCAAGTTATATGATAGCTTCACTTAAGAAACAGACCAAATTTTACATGTGACATCTGCTGTAGTTATCAGTTACAACTTATCAGATATGTAAGAGACGTAGTAGTGACTGATCAGTTAACAAATCATTCTTTTGAATCGGATCTTTTAATGAATCAGTCTGGTTCATTAGCAATACTGTAGCAAAATTTTGCAAGCCTAAAGCAGTCCATTGTCTCTTCTCAGTAGTGTTGAGATGTAAAAAGCACCACTCAGACAGAAGTCACTTGTAAAAGCAAGCAGAATTTAGTTTCTTAGCCCAGAAAAAATGAATGTCACAAACTTGAAATTGAGTGAATCTTGTGTGGGAAAGATATCGCCCTCATGCAAAAGTCCCAAATGTATAGATTGCTATTGCAATGGCTGGATTTTTAACGATAAATGTTACCTTACTATCAATGATTTGTTTAAATCAGTTTTAATTATTTATTCTCAAATTGATCTGAAGGTTAAATCAGTCTGAATGATTCACAAATGATGACTCAGTGATCCAGCTGCAGCATTTAACAGTTCACTGAAGTGGACGATTATTAAATTTTAGTCTGTTCCTCTCACAAAGCTTCCATATGACTTCACAAGACTTGGAGCGTAGTCCACAATTAATTTGGACTTTTATGATACTTTAATGGTGTCGTTTTGGAGTTTGACAGCCCCAGTCTTAAATCTCTTTATAAGATTATTCAGGATATTAATTTTCAGTTTTAACTGATGGACGCAAACCACACAAGAATTCATTTGGAACAATATGAGAGTATATAAATGATTATCCCTACAACTTGCATAGAGTATGTGCTGCATATGTTTATTCAGTTCTACGCAATTGTACAGACTTAAGCAAAAAAACACATGGTCATATGTCAAACATAAACCCTGTCTCCTCTGATTGTGCGTGTGAGGATGTGTGTGCTGTCTGAGAGATACTCATTAATCTACTCTGCCATTATTAGGGTTGAATAGGGTCTGACTATGATTGATAATGAGAGAGCTTTTTCTAGGGGAAAGGTCCCTTTCACTGTGTTAATCACCGCTGACCTCTACCCTGTGTGTGTGTGTGTTGGTGTGTGTCTCTGCTTGAGTGTGTCTGTGTGTTTTGCTGCTGGCCTCTAACCCCTCTGAGGAAACACAGGAGAATAGCCATCTTATGCACACTCGACTGGCCAGCAGTCATTAAAGGGAAAGAGATAGAATGAATGAAAGAGAGAAAAATACAGCGTGTGTGTTTGTGTGTGTGTGTTATGCAGGAAGAGCAGATGAGGACAGTGATGAAAAGAGTCGCTTCGTATTTCTCTGTCCTTTATTCAAACACTGATGTCTCTCTGGGCTGGAAAACCTTTACTGGAGAAGAACTTCACAGTCTTATAAACATCTCTCAGATCTCACTGCCAACACCACACAGAAAGATGGGGATAAGCAAGTGTAAAAAAAAATACCGTAAATGAAAAATTAAAGAATAAAAATAAGCAATAGAATGAATCCACCACTTTCCTCAACGTGAAAGTAAGCCAATGGGTGAGGTTTCAGGTTCATTAGACAATATAGATAAATAAGAAGGAGAACAACAACGTGCAGTAAACGGTAAAAATGTTTGCACTACAAACCAGTGTGTTCGTAATTAAGATAATACATTTAAATAACATGACAAGACACACTAATTTTTAATATCAAGCAGAAACAGCTAAAAATAGCTGGACGCAGATGAGACCGGAAGCTATATCCATTGAAATGGTGGCGCCCCGTTTTACGTCAAGAAAATGGTAGATAAACTAAATAAATTACAATCCCCTGACCCTTCGCTGGAAGTTTGATTGACAAGCGATCTGACCAATCACAAGGCAGAATCTGCCATTTTTGTCCCACAAACAAACCAGACAGGTTCGTTTCCCAAAAGCATCGTTAGCTAACTATGTTTGTTAGTTCAAATGGGGCGTCTATAATGGTTTGCTCCCTGAAAACGCCCCGCAAAAACTAGGGAGCCTCAGCGCTCACTATGCTCCCTTACTAAAAGTAACGTCACATTTCTGAAGTGTGAAACATAAACCACGTGAGACAACACGATTAATATGACACTGGATTGAAGATTTGAAAAGACAGACCGTTTTTTAGTATATTTTAACATAAATACACATCGCTTATCATGTATAATTAATATTCAGCTGAAATGTAAGAACATGTCAGAACAACGTGTTTAAAGAGAACAAAAAATAATATAAAAATTAGATTAGTCCTGCTTGCAGTTTATTAATTCCAGTGATGACGTTCTACTACGTTGACAGTTGATGCTATATGTGATCATGTCACTGGAATTCGAGTGATATTGTCCCGGTGAGTCAGGGAACTTACCAGTGACCGAATTCTTGTACACAGTCTACTGAATCATGAGCTCAGGAGCTGATTGAGACGCACCCTTTGTTTCATACCAAACATAAGCTGCTCTATCTTGTTTGTCGGCGTGTTGTCAGTTTCCTCTTTGGCCCGCAATGTATTTTTCACTGTGTGAGAACATGATGTGTGGATTAAAATAGGCAGCAGGGCTAATTAGATATAGCAACATTAACAAAGGGGCATGGGTCTTTGTGAAGGGTAATTTTGTACCATCATACCTTAATACAATTATGCTTTCTTTTTGTTAGTATAATAAGTATTTGACGACTTGTCAACATTGATAATAATAATAATTTTTTTTTGAGCATATCAGAATGATTTCTGAAGGATCATGTGATACTGACGACTGGAGTAATGCTGAATTTTACATTTTAAAGTGACCCTTTATGGGTTATGAAAGGTTCATATTTTGGTTTTGGGAATCCAAAACAACAGGTTGACATGCATACAAGGTCAAAAAACATGCTAATGTTTATTTTGATGTCAACATGAAATGGCTTGGGACTCATTTTAAAAATGACTTGTTTCATTGACTCAGAGTCGACTTTTTCTTTTGAGAGACAATAACTTTATACATGGGGCACTTTTCATTTACTTAGAGCTGTGTTACACACTGCTTGACATTTAATTTTAAAAAATCCATAATAGGCACGCTTCAAAATATAATTAAATAGAATAAATGGCAAATCTGTATTTTTGAACCAACAAATGCAGTTTTGGTGAGCGTAAGTGCACAGGTTTACGTCGTAAATATGGAATATAGGCAAAAGGTAAACAGGTGTGGCCTCCATACTGACCGCAATGGCATGAAAATGCCTGCGGCAAAGTATTTATTTGGGGCGGATGAGGGAATCTGGCAAGATTTAAGGTGGTGAAGTATTCAATATACATTCATCAAAGACAAACATGTCTTTCTCCATTTCCTTCTCTCTCCCTCTCCCTCGTCCCTTGTGAGATCAGGATGACTCAGTGTATCTGTAGAGGACAAAAGTGTATTCTATCAGCCTGAGACCGTACAATACTTGGCTCTGCCGTGAGCGCAGGAATGCCTGCGATCGCATTACAGCCTTCTAACAGTGACCTATCAGTTCTTGCTCTTCTACACTCTCCATTACTGATTTTCCCTCACAAAAAAAAGCACTGTGGCGGTATTGAAAGTTTTTATCATGTGTCAGAGATTACAGCACATGCACTCATTAGGTTTCACACTCTGAGAAGTCTTGGCTCAGGGTGCACGTGGCCTCCCCCACACATATGCGCACACACACTCACGCTCACGCTCATCCATATTTATGGATCACTCACACTGTCACACATTATCGCATAGGTCTACGAGCTAATTGAACCTCTCTTGGTCTCGGTTTCTCTCCCTTTCTTCCCCTTCTCTGTGTTTTATTGCACTTGGGGCTTAATGAAGGCAACTTTATCTTGGGATTTCAGCACTTTTTGGAGCAGCTTTGCTTATTCCGTCTTCAACGGCGAGCCTGTCGAGGGGGAGGGGAACATTTTTGCTGAGACACACCAGCCGCTCTATCGGCTGTATCATCTATCACCACAGATACCAGCGTGCAGAGAGCACTGACAGAAAGAAAAATACACAGTTAACAGCAGATAACCTTGAGACTCTATATCTAGAATACAGTGGATGCCTTCATACACTCAACGGAAGAAAAAAACGTCTGTAAAATAAGCGCTAATGAGAGACATTTTACCATAATTGCTCTGTTCTGAAACCTTGAGCTGCACACCTAGGCAATTGACATGCTCTCGATTTGAAGGCCGACTTGAAAAAATATGATACCTCAGTTTGGTTACATTTTTGCAAAATGATGCATAATTAGCTTGCTACTAGGGCAGTGCTTTCAAAATGTACCCTGAAATCTGAAGAATGCTTTGATTTTTATGCATGTGCTTGTGTACGCATACAGCGTATGTCATGTAAATGTAGTCATTAGCATTATATATGCTCAACCAGATTTTTCTATCCATGCATTGCATACACTGTAGCCTAATTCAAACTATTTGTCCAAATTCTACTTACTATCTGACTGACTACAAGATATGTGGTTTGAAATCTCATTCATGTCACATTTCTGGAAATGGGATGTGTTTTAAAACGACTTGTTTTAATGATTCAGAGTCAACTTTTACTTTTGAGATGCAATAACTTTATACACGGTGCACTTTTAGATTTAAAACTTAGCAGGATGTTTTCATTCACTTAGAGCAGGAAATTCTTTTCAGTCTGACCTCTGATCAGATTTGGCATAGTTTTATATGACTCTCTCACATAATGTACTACGTACAAAGACATTTTATTGGTCATAACTTCTGGAGAGAAATATCACAAACACTGGACAAGGATGAAACTTTCTAGTGTGCACTCAATCAAAATGGAGTATACTTTAAAAGGCTACACATTAAGCTGTGTGCATTAAGGCTTGTTCGCTAAAAAAAGGATTCTCTCCTTTACCATGTTGTCATTGTCAAATCACCAAAATTGAATGTCTGGCGAGTGGTACTGAAAGGTTAATGCTGTATTGCATTTAAAAATAATGTACCACCTACGCTAAACCCTACCCTATACGTAACCGATAGTGTCAACAAAAGCAAACATGAAAAAAGAAACATTTGCTGAAGCAACCGTACCATTCTAGCTTGCTTTATAAATTCTTTAAGCTCTTTAATCATGACTTGTGTTTTACAGAACTCATACTCGAGTGCAAAATCGCAAGTGCAATGCTGTACCAGGTGCGCTACCTAGCAAGTTTACAATGTCAGAAAAGCCAAACATTTGGAGTTTGCTATGTGATACAAACATATTCATGGGTCTTTACTGGGGACAGGACAGTGGAGAGCTGACAGGAAAGCACTGAGTAGAGAAAGGGAATGCAGGATCAGCCAAGAACCTCGAGAGTTGCCACAAGCACCGTTCCTCTGTATGTCAGCAGACTAACCACGAGGCTCTTGGCGCCAACACAAACATCAAAATCTATTAGTTTACAAATAATGCACTACGGAAAAAGTATTGTGCAAAGAACCATGTGAAAATAACTCTTTATTAATCCAAAGTCAGCCCCTATTATCTTAATGTATGTGAATTAGCCACTTAATATTCATGAGCTAAGCTGATAAGGTTTATAATAAGTTCCTCCACTTCCCAGATTGTTCCTACACCCCTGTACTATGGTACTGTAGGGGTGATCATGTCAAATGCTTGTGTCATAGACGGGGTGTCCCGGTGCTCATAGAGGGATTAAATGTCACTGGCGCTGTTTTGGAGTTTGTTCGAGGTATATCTGTCTAGCAACAGCAGAGCGTATAAACAGCTTGAGCCTGCTCTCCTTTCTCTTCCTGTCCTTTTGTCCTGTACACGGGTAATGCGTGGGCCCACTGCACTGACTCATACAACACTCACATTGAGAGAAAAACAGCCCACCCTCAGAGAAAGAAGGATGACGCTCTGTGAAGGAGAAGAAGAAAGGCATACAAATAAATAGTAAACCATCCAAAATATATCTCTTAATTTTTCCGCTCTCTTTCTCTGTCCGACCCACTCTTCTCTCCAGACCTCCCACGCACAAGTCCCCACCGTTCGCTTCTTTTACAGATGGAGATCCTTTGAAAGCAGTTTGAGGTGTTCTATTTTTCTCCTCTTTTCGCCCTCTACCGCTTTCATCCCTCTGCCAGCTCACAGCTCTTTGTATAACCTGAACGCCACTTCATACACTTCATTCTCTGCTGTATAATTACCCACAGCGTGAGCCAAGTCAAATGGAGCTGGCTTCAACCGACACTGACCATTATTGGAAATGCTGAAGACTAATTTAAGTAAAGAGGTTGTCAAGTACCTAAGTAAGAGGCCAAGGAAAGCAATTAGCAGAACTTGAAAATGTTCTGCTAATCGAAATGTGGTCGTCTGTGATAATCACTTAAAAGGTGACTGAAGAAAACATCTCAGATGGATGTTAATGTATGATCTAGAGTTCTTTCTTGGATCTTTCCACTAATGTTTTCTTTGTGGTGGGTCTCCACGAAAAGTGACAATGGCACAGCTCTTTTGAAAATATGTATCTTTTCTGCTTATCAGACACGGTTGGCACAATTCAGAATACCACAAAATCATCATAAGTATGTGTATGTTTGTAGCAATACCCAAAATACTTTTGATTAGTAATATGCATTTGATTTTTGATTTTGATATATGCATGGCTAAGGTCTTCATTTGGACAAATTTAAAGGCAATTTTTTTGCACTCTCAGATTCCAGATTTTCAAATAGTTGTATCTCGGTCAAATATCCTAACAAACCTATCCTGACAAACCATACATCAATGAAAAGCTTATTTATTCAGCTTTCGGATGATGTATGGCTGATATATCTCAGTTTTTAAAAAATAATCTTTATGCAGTTTTGTGGTCAAGGGTCACATACTTCTTCACTGATATAATCAAAACAATATATCATCAGAACAATTAACACTGTCAACAAAAACATTTTTATCACCAAAAAAAATCTATAAATAAAATAAAATAAATAATATATATATAGGCAATACTTTTTCATCTGTAAATTTAACGTTGATGTTTAATGAAACTGCAGATTTTGATGACATACATAGGACTTCCCCAATCATTTGGTGTTTTGTTGTGAAGGCTGGAAGCCACATTTGTCACAAACTACTTTCCTAAAATGAAACAGTGACGAATGTAGCTGACAAATGTGTCTTCTGGAAGGTGTAGCCTTAAAAAATGAGACACATGCTGGGTTTGAAATTGCATACTCTTAAGTGCTTATTTTGAATTAATTGAACCGATTACTTGGCAAACGCTAAAAAGTAGGTTCTGTATAGCATGAAAGTAATCTGGACATCCTACTACTCTCTCCATGTTGTCATTAGCCCCACAAACAGACTTTACTAGTAAATTAGCATTAAGAGATCATGTGTGAACAGGACCTTTTCAAAAATACAGCTAAACTCTTTCCTGCAATTTACCAGTATGAGAAGTTGTAACGTTACCAGTAAACTGCTGGAATGCTGCTGTGTGTGAACACAGAATGAAGATTACTAGTATGAGCACGCAAAAGTTCAAAACGTGCTGGGCCAATCTAGAGCTGTTGAAGTTCAAAATATTGACGCAGATGATGCAGTTACACAACACTGTAGTTCAATTTGAATACTTCAATTTCGATGTCTATGGGACAAAAGTACTGCATAAATGAGAATGCCTGACACAAAAATGAAAACATCAACAAAAACACAGATTTCACCACAATTCACTGGTATTACTGTGTGAAAGGGGCTAATGTTGTGAGCTGCCAGCATCAGTTGTGTCGCTTTTATGCTATTCATTAATTCTTTCCCGTGGCCTCATGGAATAGTAAAGTGTCCATCATATGCACACTTCAGAATCTCACTGGAAGTAGTAGGTACCCTTTTGCCCTTTTTTCTTTTGTCATATACTATATAGTTTTGAATTTAGCCAGTCATTCAGTCTGCTTAAACTCCACCCCTTCATACAGTTGACTGCAAGTCTCCGCCCTGCAATTTTCATCATTTTCTTTTGGATAATCCACTTTACTTATATATGTGTGTATATGTGTATGTGTGTGTGTGTGTGTGTGAGTGTGTGTGTGTTAAAATATGGAAACATCTGCTGCTACTTCCATTTTATTGCAACTTTAACTGCACTGTATTCGCATTGCAAATCTACAGTCTATTTGCTTCCACCATTTAAACTCAGGAATTAAATTGAAATTTAAAGCCTTTATTTAAATTATTTCTAAATATGTTGCAACCTTTTTTATCTGATTATCACATCATTAGCCTATAGCAGCATGTGCTCATGCCTAATTCCATTAGAATCAGTTGTGCGTGTTGAGCCATGGTGCTCATGTGGACGATGCAGGTTCAAGTCTGCCACATTCCAATTCCATTTCTATGTTCTCCTCTGTTACTTACATCTGTCAACAGCATACGCTATTCCCAAAATATCAACCCACTGTTAAGCCTAGAAACTCAGTAATGGTTTAATAAATGCGTATGGAGAGGAACAACTGGTGTGAACTGATTCTCCTTTTACATCCCTCTATAATGCTTGATAATTATAACTGATGTGGGTCTTTGTCGAGCAGCCCGTGGGCCTGTTATTAATATCTCCTGACAACACAATCATACATACAGCGGAGAGAAGCAGAGCCGATAAAGACGTAACAACTGAAACAGAATCTCTATATCACAATGTGATGTTAAGACATCCGTCTTTGCTGTGGATATGTGTGTTTATGAGAAAACGAGAGAGAAGCAGAAAGATTCTAACAAATGGATGAAACACAAGCCCACAGGAGTGCTGCTCCAGGCTGTGATGAATAATGTCGCTGCTGAGACGTGTAGATTTCTAGCTCTCTCTCTCACACACACCTACCTACACACATCCATTCCAAAGAGCTCCAAATGTGCCAATATTACACAGCAATCCAGTGTGTGCCATCACTTTAGAGAAATCCTCCTGGGTTTCTGCAGTCCGACTGAGACTTTAGACTGGTACGTATTAGACAGAGAAGATGAAAGAGCTTGAAATGATCAGGAGCCTCAGGAAGCAGTTAACCCTCAATGTTCTGGCCTGGGAAAGCTTTTAGCAGGCACTCAGAAATAAAACATAGAGCCAAAGTGTCTAGCCAAAAACTGACTGACTTTAGAAAAGTAAAAACGCTTCCACATTTAATTGCACATCACCAGATGTTAAACAGTAACTGCTAACTGAAATCGTTAACATTCTATATAGTTTGATATTTCAGTATAGTAGTTTATAGACTTGATGAACGATTGTTCACACTCAGTCAGGTTTGTGATGGTTATAATTAAAACACAATGCTTTAGTTCAGAAACTCTTCTTTAAATGTAAAGCATGTCCAATTTACAGTTATATTTGATTTGTTACTTCAGAAAAACACAAAATATGTTTAAATAAAATATGAGTATAGAATTACACTGTGATGATCGGGTGAAATATGTATGTATATATGTATGTATATTGTACTTCTCATCCTTTTTTACTTGAAGACCCATATATTACTCAAGATATAGTTTTTGTAATATTTCTGTTTATGATCTATTTTAGTTAACAGGAACTGTAAGCACTGATATATTAAATTGAATTATTCATAATTCCTTTTGTGATTCCAGCAGTTTCAAGAACTGTTCTCCGGTTGACTATTTAATTAATTTTAATAAAAGAACAATCATTTATTAACTGAAATACTTTTAAGTCATTCTACCGTATCCTTGGTAGTTTGCTAATGCCTCCTGGGGGCCTCCAAATAGACATTTTCACAAACTGCACATAATTAAAATTGTAAATCTATCAAACTTTTTATTTTTACATTTTCATTTTCTTTAATTATTTAATGCACTTTTATAACACTACACTTCTCTTTTCTGACTGCTGTAATCAATCTCTCTGTACTTCTTCCTTTTTTGAAAACACAAAGTTAGTTGTTTTTTTTTTTGCTGTTGCCAAAGCAAATAGTATTTAATTAAATTTATGTTTACAATCTTCTCACGTGTCTCATAAGTGTAAATGTTTACCCTCCTATATCGTTTACTTGAATGTTCCAACACCTGACATGTGAAAAGGTTGTTTTGTATAAGTGGTAAAAAGTATCATTCCTAGCTTAGAAATGTAATTTGAGTAGAAGTGCGAGCATTAAGTTTCAATGGTGCTCAAGTAAAGTACAAATTGCCCAAAATAAAACGTAATTATAGTAATGAAGCACAATTACTGAAGTAATTTACACCCCTGGCTCTTACGCCCTCTTCTCATGGTTGTGGGTGCTAGATATCTGCGAGCAACATGATATTAGTACCCTGGAATAGGATGTGTGTGTCTGGGGTGGGGGTAGGTGATAGGAAGAGAGGAGGAAAGAGGGAGAGAGCTGGATAGATGGGTCTGCTGTGTGCTGGGACACAATCAGAATAAATCAGGCTAAAGGCCTGGGCCTCAGCCATCTAAAGCACGGCCATTTCATTAGCCTTATTTATGGCCTTCCAGCCCCCCAGATGACCCTCTCTCTCCTTCCACCCCATCATCCCTCTTTCTCTTGCTCTCTCTTTCATCCTCCTAAAGAATGCTGGCAAGCTCTCCTATCTTTTCTCCTCCATCCTTGAACTTGCATCTTTATCTTTTCCCACTGTGGATCTCCACCTTATTCATGGCGAGTAAACTGACAGAGCAGTGTAAAAAAAATCGCACGGGATGAGTTATTTTATTCAGCTCGGGGAGAATGCGCAGGGTTTATGTATGAGATTTGTGAATGATGCCCTCTTGTTTTGATGCAGCGAGATAATATGTCTGTAACCGCATAAATATTTATGATACGTTCAGTGGATCGTAGCTTGATAATCTCGGAAGATTTACTTCCCTGCCTGCTGCATTTTTAAGCGCCGCAGATCATCCGTTTCCCAAATGTTAACGCGGTGTCCTTATTTTTCCCTTCTGTACTCCCTGATATCTCCTGATCCCTGCAGAGTTATAAGGTGCAGGAGAGCATTTTAATAGGCTCTCTTTGATGAATATGGGATTTTCCGATCTAAAGGCTGTCTGTCTTCTCTCCTTCGTGGATTGTGCCGAGTTCCTGCTTGGAAGACAAACCGACTCAAACCTTCTCTTTGACTGTGAACTCAAAAATAGCCTGTGGAAATATCAAACAACTGCACTCTCTTGTGGCACAAAGGTTGGAAATAAAAAGAAAAAGTCCATGGTGCTTGATGCTTGGGTGTTACTAAGTGGCTGCTGAAGTGTTATGGGCGGTTTGCTTTAGTGAAGCTAGATCACTCCCAGTTCTTTGTGATATTCTAATGCCTAAAAATGGATTTGATTTTGGCAAATTTGGTTGCCATTCCATCTCAAAACTGTCACTTGTTGGAAATGGAAGTCATAGCCACTTTATATAAAGAGCACAGACAGACAATTGCTAGCGATATTTGGTCTTGTTCAATTGCGTGAATTATCTGTATTTTACACATACAGGAGAACTTGTTCACAAAACATTACACGCACTTAAATTGGTTGTTAACACTTAATAAATGTTACTAAATTTGGTGTTTTCAAAATGAGTGTACCTCCATTGTATGCTGGAGGTTAGTAATTAACATAAAAAACACCCAAACCATTACCATATAAAGGTTTCTGCAGTGTTTTTGATGCTCTCTAGGCACAGTCTCGCTAGAATGTGCAGCAAGATCCTCAAACAATGCATCAAAAGTGTGTCATCCTCAAAGCAAACTCAAAACCATGTGTGTGTTTTTTTTGTAAATTTAGAATTAATTTTAGTACGAAACCCATTAAAGGATTAGTTCACGCAAGTGAAAATTCTGTCATTAATTACTCACCCTCATGTCGTTTCAAATCCGTAAGACCTCCGTTCATCTTCGGAACACAAATTAAGATATTTTTGATGATATCAGAGATATTAGTTGACTCATTAATGTCACATGAACTGTTTTACCAATGTTTTTACTACGTTTCTGGATCTGGGATAAATTTAGTTGTGTTGCTGTCTATGGAGGGACAGATGGCTCTCTGATGTCATCAAAAATATCGTGATTTGTGTTCCGAAGATGAACAAAGGTCTTATGGGTTTGGAACGACATGAGATTGAGTAATTAATGACAGAATTTTCATTTTTGGGTGAACTACCCCTTTAATAAATCAAGATCTGTATGTGAAAATGCAGATTAGTCATTAGTAAATGAGACCTATTGTATTTAATTGTTCAATCACTTGACTTTTTGTTTGCATGTTGATTGTTCAAGACTAATTTCCCAAAAAATGGGATAATAATGCATATTCTATTCTTATTAGCAAAACATTTTTGCATTTGCATTTTGGACGTTTTCATTTGCATCTTAGAGTTATTGTCTGGCATTTTTAATTTAGTGTCCCAAAATTTGCAGAACATAAGTGTATGGAAATGTATGGCAGTGGTATTTAGGCTTATAGGTTTGTTCAAATCCCTAGCCCACCACTAATAATCCTTCACTGGTTGTCCTCATCTCTTGATTAATGCTAATAGAATGCAGATTACAGTTATTCAGGACAAAAATATCAACTGCCTTAATGGATGCTTGCCATGATGGGCACTCTCGGGATCTATAGTACAAACATATATAAACCTGTTTCTACAGTCTTACAAACACTCCAGCTGACATATGGTCTGTAATGGAAAGACATGACCGGTGACTTTGCCAAATTCTGTTACAGTGTTTCAGCTGTATGTACGGGACAGGAAAATGTGGGTGGTTTCTCTTTTTGTCTGTGTGTGTGTGTAACAGACAGCTGTACATAGAGTGCTGTGATTGCAGTCTACCAGGCTGTACTTAGTACCAAAAGACGCTTTTCTGAGAGTGATGACCATAACAACTTGGGACAGAATAAAAGGAATGGGGAAAAGAGCACTGGCTGCAGGCCTGAGGAAGGCAGACACTGGAATACAGGCTGGAATGTCAAGTATGTGAGCGGTCAATAGGGCCATCTGTGTATGCCTGCTAAAGAACCAAAGAAAAAAAGAGAGAAAAAAAGACAGAAGAGTGATACACTAAAGGCTCTGGACACCAGTGGGTTACTACTGGGTACATGTATGCATTTATTTATTTTATCTCAACTGTGCTGCACACTTGTGTATTTGTGATTCATCCCTAAATGTGAACAGAATCAGAAACAGTAATCTTATAGTTTAATATATAGTTTAATTTTAGGCTGTAGGTTAGGGTCAGTCTATAGTAATAATAATTAGCTTTATGTAACATGAATTTATGTGTATGTTATGTCTTAATTCAGATGACTAAACATGAGTATGTGAGTGAACTGTCCAAATGATTCAAACTGAATCACAAAAAATTTCAGAGAAACAAAACATTAAAAAGAAGGGTTATGATCAGGCAAGACGTAGGACCTGCGAAAATCTTTGGAGAGAACCGATGGGTTCGAATCAGGCAACACTGCCTCACGACCAATTCGTACGTATGTCTAAAACCTAGTGACGGGTAGGTTTATGGGTGGGGTTAGGTGTAGATCATTCATATAAATTCATATGAATTGGCAAAAATTGTATGAATTCGTATGAGTCAAGGCACCTCGTAAAATATGTACTGGGCTGACGCAAGGTTAGGCTGTTTCTTCTTGATAGGTGTAACATTGATTTTAATTCATTACACGCAACTTATCTGCTTTTATATATATATATATATATATATATATATAAATA
>JAUMHE010000055.1:11281749-11293993 GCA_032359235.1 Enteromius mattozi
TTTGTTCTGTTTGGAAGATAACTGAGCCTTTAAATCTCCTTTGTAATAGATATGATTATAAATCAAGAACAAGGCATGTATAGCTGTATTTATAAACTGCTTACTAATGACTATTAATGTTGGAACAATGCTTTATAAAGAATGAACCGACTGTTTACTAATGCTGAACTGATGATTCATAGTGTGCAGTTATTATAAAGTTTTACCATTTTTATTTTTTAAGTATCGATTCAGGCACCGGAACCGTTTTAAAAGTATCGATTTGGCTCCAGTATCGAAAAAACCCTGAACGAGACCCAACCCTACTTTTGAATGCTTTTCATTGGTTAAATATTTGTAAAACCCACAAACGGACATAATGATGACCAATAGCAGTGATTTTCCACGGCACACCTGACAACCTGTTACAGCACACTAGTATGCTGCAGCACAATGGTTTGGAAAATCTGACCTACAGATATGTAGAGAAATAAAGTGCACATATTAAACACTTATTTGAGTGGATAGCGTTTGGAATTCATAATAGCAGTATGCTTTATTATGATTTTTAGATGGGTTTAATATACCATGAAGCCTTGGAAAATGAGCTAATAATCCGTTTCATGAATTCTTGTCCGTGGAATGCATCACCTCTGGTGTTTTGCTGGTTACATGACAATGGCAAAGTGCAATTGAGGATTTTTTTTAAAAGTAGTGTAATCTAACTGAATCTTAACAGTCCTAAATACTTGTTCATACACTAACACATGTTCAGTTAAAAACAATTCCATTGTGACTCTGGTTCCTTGAATCAGACGTAGGCCACGACTAAGGATTTGTTTGCAGTTGTTAAATAAGTAGGGGTGTGACGAGATCTCGAATCCCCAACAGGAAACTGGTGCCGCGTTCTATTATGGCGTGCTTACACGAATTCCAAATGTTTTTTAATGGTCACTTTATCGTGTCCCGTGTAGACAGACTTAAGGCCGCGTCCACACAGCTTTCAAAGTAAACTCAATTCGCAGATTAGTGCAGACGGACGAGCTCGATACATGTGCAATGCCACCTATTGACTTGCCCTCTTTCAGCATTCTTCTCGCGCATACACGCGGACAGCTCGTTTGAGATGCGCCTTGCCTCGACTGAAATGTAGGCGAGAGGAGGTGGCTGCAGTGAGGGGAGGAGTGAAATAAACGCAGTCAAGATGGACAGTTCTGCCCTCTCGGAGTGGAACAGATGCCTACGAGATCAAAGGCAGATATCGCGTTTTTTCTCACTCTCGCGCTGTGCTGCTGATAAACTTGTTATAATTTCAGTTCTGTAATATGAATATAAATATGACGAACAAGACACTCAAAGTGCATGCCATTTAATTCCATACGAAATGCATATTTATCATCCATTTTAATATAAACATGTATTTTATTTCTTTTAATAGAAATATTACAACAATTACATTTCTCACACAGAGATTGTACTCATAGTTTTTGGAAATATGCATGCATAATTTAAATACATAATCACATGAAATCAGATAAAAGAACAAAACATTTTAGATAAGAACGCAGCATCACGGTTGTCCGAACCAATCAGCATGAAGCTGTCTCGTCAGTCAGTCATTTCCCATCGTGCTTTTGGTCAGCGCAGTCGGTGGACAGGAACTGCGCTCGACCGCTCACACAGCCGCCTCGCCGTCACTTTTCTAATCGGCATGCATCTCGCTTAAGGAATATTTGTGTTGGGTTTTTTTTTTATACTATTTTACATTTTTTGTTATTTATTGTTAGTTACTTGCCTGTCAGTTTGTGGCAAAATATTTTGCAGTGTTCACATGTTGTTTATTACTGCGTGTAATTCATTAAAATAGTTTAATTTAAAAAAGTTGATTACAAAATGCACCTACTTTTTTTTTTTTTAATGTTTTTGTTGAATAAAATAAAAAAAATTCCCAATATATTTTATCATTGAGGATTTATTTTAAAAAAGTCTAAAAATCTCATCTCGTCTCATTCTCATGAACCCAGTGTCTCGCCTCGTGGGATAAGTGTCTCGTCACACCCCTATAAATAAGTCAAATTGTCTGATGGCTTTTCCTCTCCTTGTGTCAAAGGCTTTGAAGGCGTCTTTTGTCTGTAGCGCTCGCGTATCGTGCTACATTTCCTGCTCTCTGTTTCATTATCTGCGGTGTGGAATGGCTCACATGCACATGCGTTTGTTTGTATTAATCACGGTCAGTTCTGGAGTCTGTGTGTATTGTTTATTTAAGCTGGGCAGACTGTGTAATTAATATGAGGGATACACCCATATGTTTTCAACACTGTAGAGCCCACATGTTTAGACACACACACACTTTTATTCTCTTCAGAGCATATACACTCAAGCTCTATAGTTTTAAACCTCAGCAAACATTTTCTGGTTTGTCTTGAGAATCTTTATGACCTGATTTCACCTCTGGTTATGTCTTACTGTGTTTAAACGCAAAATATGTGCAGGATATTGTTGATGTATGTTTTCCAAATGTGTAACTGACAAAGTCTGCACTGTGTTTGTAATCTGTGAGTACAATAATGGGGATGGGTATTGGGTATTGAGGACATATGTGTGTGTTCACATGTGTGTGATCTCTGGCTTTGGCACAGGAAGGGAAGTCTTTTGAAACAGTGTGTGTGCACATGTGGTTTTAGTGTGATGTGTACTGTTGCCGTTCAGGGTTATTGAGTTCATGTGTGTGTAAATGTGTTTGCTCTCGATCAGCTTAAGTTACAGGAAGGCCCTGCGAACCACCTGATAATACAAAGTACAGCAGCTTGCCCTATTTGGGCCTCAATCAAAACGTGTATAAGTAGAACGGGATGGTTATTCCAAATAAAACCAATTTTTGGGACACTGGTAAACATGCATTTGGAAACACAGTATGCACCATGAAAAATTATAATTTATTTTCTTACACGCTAAAGATTTCTTTAAAAATTCTTAATAATAAAAACAATAATAGATCTTTTATTATAACTATTATATATTGATGTTCTGGTCACATTTTGGTGTTTCAGAGTCACTGATTGGAAGGCAGTGTTTTATCTCAGACTGTTTTGCTGCTGTGCATGTATAACAGAAAGGACAGGTGTTTGGTGGTAAGCATGAACAAGAAATGATGTGTATGTGTGATTGATGTGAATAATGTATTCGTGTGAGGGTCAAGCACCTCTCTTATATCTCACACTCTGTCCACCAGCATCAAGGATAGTTTACTCTTCACACTCTCGCGTGAGAAGGCTCACTCCTGTACCAAGCACGGCATGGCACTGTTGCCTCTGCAGCACTCAAACATTGCCATGGTTACGCTCATCTTTGGTCTGAGTGGCTTGTATTTATCAGATTATTTGTGAAATAATTGCAGAAATCCTGACCTGTCCTGACTGCTATTGTGTTACTGGGTATTTCATTGTGTGGTCCTTAATGGATATTAGCACTGGCATTATGTTGGTATGTCTCTGGTTTCTCAGTCATTCAGTTCATTGTATTGTATCTTGTAGATGTTTATTTTTCTATGATTTGTTTAAACAAATACATCATGTGTCAACTCTTTAAGTATGTACAGCATTTCTAAAATATTGTCAATAGTTAATTGCTATTTGTTGAGACATTTAGTTCGGCCCATTCTGGTATTAAATGCCTGCTTTTTCATCATCCTATTAATTTCCGGTATATGAAGTAAAGTCTTGTTCTTTTTAGAAACTTATAGCATTTTGTATTACTGGAATCCTATTTACCCATCTGATGTCTGTTGTGGTCTTCTGTTATAACTGCTGTTAAATGTCAGTGTGTGTAAAAAGACAAATTTTCTTTGTTAACCTTTTAATCCTGACATTTTTTTGATTAGACTAACTCTGTCTCTTATCCATAATTCACTTCTTGCTCTCTTCTCCCCCCACAGAGGTCAAGAGCCCCACATCCGATATGAACACATTTACCTGCAGGACCCCAGCAGCCAATCAGAAGTGGAATACTCAGACATGAAGCGTCCTCGCTTGGAAATCGGGACTGAGTCTCTTATTCGTCACTCAGCTCATCGTCAGCCCCTCACTGTGGGTGGAGCTGAGGAAATGGCAAAGGTTTGCAGTTGAAAATGTTTTCCATCATAGATGTTAATACCCAGATGTACCCAGACATTTTGTAACTGCTGCTAGTTAATGTGATTATGTTCTCCTTTTGGTGGAAAAAAGATGCTAGTGAATTGCTAAACACATTTTAACCTTTAATCTCAAATTTAAACTACCACTTAGGAGGAAGCGATATACTGGTAGACATGATTAACCAGTAGAGATATGGGCTATCATCTCTAACGTTTGCAAGTGTTTTTAAGCATTGCAGTCTAAAAGTGTTTTTATGTAGTATTATTATTATTATTATTATTATTAATTAGGTTACTATTAGTGATATTGACACTGGTGTCAAAAATTAATTTCTTTTTTTAAAAATAAATATGGTATTTATAAAGACCTTATGTAAAGCAATTACATTGTGACAAATATTGTAACAGTGAAATAAAATTCAAATGTTTCTCTCAAAACTATTAAGCCCAACATGCATACAAGAAAAGTACATGATTGCCCTTGTATACTTATATACTTTGTGTATTGTTTAATTGTTTGTGTGTAATTGGCAGCAAAAACAATATGACTGTCTCTAGTTTACAAATGCAGAAAAAAAAGAGTTAGCCTTAGTTGTTTACAGAATCAGTTAATAAAGAGAGAATCACTTTTTTTTTTTTTTTCACACCTAATAAGTATCTTTAAATGTAACATTTGTTGAGGCAAACAGAAAGCTTTAACTGACTCTGAATCCTTAGGCTTGTGCATTGTGATTATTATGGGATTAGGCTAGAAAGGATGCTGCATGCTGTATGTGGATTAATCCAACTGTAGAGAAGAGCAATAATAAGTCTGTTCAGCAGATTATCACTTAGTCCATATTTATTGGCCTCGTAAATCAGCCTGTCTGTTTCAGTTGGCCTGTGTTTTTATCATCCCGGCCAGCACTGCCATTTACCACCACGCAGGCCTGCTGGGAATAGGTGTGTGTGTAGATACTGTTTGGGTTGCCAGTGTCTAAAAGATTGCATCTTAAAGAGTTATGTCAGTAATACCAGAATCTCTGACTTTGCAGCTGTGGTTTTATATGTTAGGTTATGAGGGAATGAACGTGTATGTGGTGTAACGGTAAATGGCACAGGCAGATGTTTGGAATAACTTCGCAACTTCTTAGGAGCTCTCTTTTCTAGGTCAGGGGCTCTGTGAAGGGTGTGTGTGTTTAGGTGGAATATATGAAGCCTCTCTATAATAACATACTGCTGCCTCACACCATGTGAGATCCATTTCTGGTGCTTTACAACTGTAGGTGTCACCAGACTGTATCAGGTTTTGCCAAGTGTGCATCACATAGTCAATACTGAAAGTGTTTATTGACTACTTAAAAGAGTCGCACTGTTCTCTTCCTCACAGGAACAAGAAGACCCAGTAGATGAGTCAAACAGGAAGAGTCACAATGTTGCTGGCAAACTTTTTTTAAAGCATTTACTGTAAAATCTTGGATATAGGAACAGTCTCATCTTGTAGAGAGAGAATTTATTTGTATTGTATTTCTATTTATTGCCGCAGCAGTTCAGCGCTGGAAGTGAAATTCACATTAAAATTTCCAAAGAGAAATTGATTTTTAGCAATATAACATATTATGAAGTCCCAGGGTCCCAAAAGGAAAAAATGCATTTGTAGAAGTCTATAAGATCAACTGAAAAGAATATCCAGAAAATGAACTTAAAAAAAAAAAGAATTAAGAAAACCCATGTTGTATGTTGTAATAATGAGTCCCTATTTGACTCATTTTTAATGTAAGCAATTGTTACTGAATTTACTAAATTATGTGCTACATAACATTTGAAGCAAGCCTTCTGTGATTTAAATTAGAGTTTTTAAGAGGTTATGTGCATTCTTTTCAGGAATTCTAATTCTTCTGAATTCTTATCTTTATTCTTAAGATAAAGAAATAGCAGTTACGATTTATTTTTAATGCGTATTGAGAAAGCAATAGGCAAAAGTTTATTTTTTTAAGTACTTTTTAGTTCAGAGAAAAGGGGGGCCTTGACTGCAGCCTGTAGTTCGTTACTGCTTCTTTAACTAGACATTACACTAGACTTTTGGATTTTTTCGGGCGTTTAAATGTGCAGCATAAAGACACTGGGCTTATTGTTCAAGTCTTGAAAGGATTACATAAGCTGTATAAAGGAAAATGATTGTATGTTTGTTAAAGTGTTAAGGAAGGACAGGACCCCTTAATGTGCATCTCTTGAGTTTGTGTGTGTGTGCGGCAGGATTAAGGTCACTGTGATCACACCTCCTGCTTGTGGCATGATGTAAAGGGCAGAATGATTACACCCTTAGAACAAGCGCTAAGGTCAGTGTGATCACACTCTCGATCCAGAGATGTTGTGCTGAGTTGTTATGACTTCCCCTAAAGCTTTTGTGTATTTTTAGCAGCCATGACAATATGGGGCTTGGAGGCAGAACTCTGTGTGTGTGTGTGCGCAAGTGGAAGCCATTGTGCAACAGTAGTTAATTAGTAATGAATCTGACCTAGATGTGACAGTTGAGCAGTTGAGGATATTTGCATGAGGATTTGAGCGTGTTTGGGTGAGAAACAGACAGTGGGACATTTAAAAGGACACTCAAGTCAAAGTGGACAGAGGAAATCTCTCATCCTCTTTATGTAAGAGCTGTCACACCCGATGACACTCATGAAACTGAGCAAGTGGAACTGAAAGCTCAGGGAGGAGTTGTGTGCCGTTTTAAGCATACCTGCAGCACTCTTGACAGGTGTGAGCCAGCAGGTCTGTGTCTAATGGCTTGTTACAGCTCAGGGTGTCAAATGACTCGTGTTATCCTGACATCCTATGATTCATAAATGTTTTATTGAGTCAGAGCTCCGAACTGGATTTTACATGTTCTTCACATACTCTTGAAAGTTCGTCAGACTAATGCGTGTCTATCCTGGGATGAGCAATGAATTCTGAAGAGATTACGAATGGCATTTGATCCTAGGGCTTACTGGGCTAGACAAAGCCTCCACCTTTAGATCTTTAGATATGCCTCGAATCCAGTGTAAAATAGGATTTTTCCACCTGGCCAAAATCAGATCACTAAAACCCCATTTGCACTGCCAGTGGCTTTGTTGCTGCATGTTGGCAGTTGCTTGTCTCTGGTAAGTTTTTCCTAGTTCTGGGTGCCCTAGTAATGCTTTTTACTGTGATGTTTTGAGCAATCATTCATGTCTGTAACATGAAACGGTGTGTGAAATTGGTCTGCAACACACAGGAAATGTGAATACACATACATACGTGCTTGTATGTCCACAGTGGAGAGATGTTTAGCCACAGCTGTTGTCATGGCAGCTGAGAACTTTCATGTAGAAAGAAATGGTGGAAATGTCACCAGATCAAACTGTACACTCATTCCATAATCATGCAGTCAAAATATCACTGCTTTAAGTAGTTCAGCAGAAACGTGACCTCCTTTTTTCTTAAGGATTTGTCGTAAGCTTAATGTAAGGTAATGTTAAAATTGATTTTATGTCTTATGTTTGTTTTGAAAACGAGTTTGTACTGTTGAGGTCGATAAAGTACATTTAAAAAAGGTTTTGCAGTAATCACACATTCTCATTTTGTATTTTAATATTTACAGTCATTTATTCCTGTGATGCAAAGCTGAATTTTCTGAGTATTGTTACTCCAGAAATATTTCTAATATGCTGATTTACTGCTTAAGAAACTTTTCTTAATCAATGTTAAACAGTTGGATTGTTAACAGTTGTGCTGCTTGGCATTTTTGGGCAAATCGTAGTGTGTACTGGTTTTTAGGATTCAATGAATAGAAAGTTAAAAAACATTTGACTAATTTAATGCATCATTGCTGAAATTATTATTATTATTTTAAATCTCACTGATCCTAAACTTTTGAACTGTACACTTATTAGTGACTCTCTTTCAGCCTGAATTGGTTGATTGATAAATGAATAAGTCTCACAAATGCACTTATAGGTGTTAAATGAACTTGAATATGTGTATATTTGAACAGCACTTTGTAGAGAAATAAATGGGGATAACCTCTCAACACACCTTTAGTTCACATACACACACCACACCTTTGTCTTTGCCCCACTTTAACCCTAGCCACTTTAAAAGGAGTTTCATTCAGTCTGTGTGTGTGTTGGCACTTGCATCTGTTTGTGAGAAGGTTACTGCAGTGCATATCTATGTCTTAGCGCTCAGGTTTGTGTTTATGTAAAGCTGCTTGGGGTTTTAATTCTCATACACACATTTCTGATTCTTGGTTGGTTCTTGTTACTGAGAGTTGGCAGGATTATAGTGCTTGTCCTTGAAAGTAATTGTGTGGGGTTAACAAGGCACTTTTCATTCTACACCGTGTGTGTGTGAGAAAGAGAGTGAGTGAGTGTGTGTACAGCTTTGAGTCCTAAAGTGACTCCTCTATCAAATCCTTTTCAAGTGTTAAATCCCGCCTGAAGTTTGGAATGCCTCTAGGAATGTGTTTTGAACATTAGCAGAGCTTTCAAGCTGTCCTTGGACATTTGGGCTTTGTCTCCCTCTTTCCATGGACAATCTGGAATTGGGGCAACACATTTTAATTGCCAGGGGTTTAATAAAAATGAGATCAATTATTAAAAATGACATTGTCCAATGTGCCGTAAGTTATAAATCTATTTAAAATGTATTTTCATGTTAAAAGTAGTGGTGGTGGTTATTATTAGTAGTATTTATTTTTTATTATATTTTCTATTTAGTCTTGTTCTTTTTTGTTGTTGTGTGATTGTGTCCAGTCCATGCATCTGCCTGAGTGATCTCTAAGGGGCGGTGAGAGAGAGAATAGCAGACACGCTCCCTGAACACTACTCTTATGTAACATTCTTTTCATGTGAGAGAATGAACCCAAAGGCTCTTTACCACACTTAAAACTAGCTGAATGTTCAATAGCTTTAACTACTGATCTGCTGTGTGTACATTCACCAGTTTATTATAAGAGGTGAGGCTTTTACCGCTAAACAGTCTCTAAGCGGTACTGTGTTGTAACCATGTTTTTTATAGTTCTGAGCGAAAGAAGAACGAGTGCATTGTATCTATTTCCAGGAACTCAAAATGTCAAAACTGAAATGCTCAATAGCATTAATTAGTGGTGCTTGCCAAGGCATGCATCACTATTGCTATTGCTCATGCTTGAGGTTTGGGGTTTGTTTAAATCTCTAAACCCAAGCATGAAACCTGAAACATATTTATGCTGTGAACTCAAGAGTTCTCAATTGATGTGGCTTGTTTTAGTGTGACTTATGTTTACCTGGTTGTGATTAAACAAGTAATTTACGATGTATGAAGGAAACATTTTCATTTAATCATTCAGTAGATAATGTACCATTCAGCAAGGATGCATTAAAGTGTTTATTAAATTGGTGAATGGTGGCTGTAAACATTTATGATGTTACATCAGATTTCTGTTTTTAAATAAATGCTGTTCTTTTAGTTTCTATAAGCACTGTTACCACAAAAATATGAAGCAGCACAACTGGGTTTTTTTTTTTTTTTTTTACATGGATATTCTGAAACAGAAGTAAATGTTTTATATGGTAAATGTTAATTAAGAGGAAAAAACATTTGAAACCACAACGTTTACAAACAAAATAAAGCATTTACCAGGTCTGAATGAGTACAATGTTGTGTGTGTTTATACAGGAGCACGGCAGCAGCAGCAGTTCCATTGGAAAGATTGAACCCATCTCTCCCGTGAGCCCAGTGCCCATGGAGCCTGACCTGGACCTGGTTCCCTCTCGCCTCTCCAAAGAGGAGCTAATCCAGAACATGGACCGGGTGGATCGGGAGATCACCATGGTGGAGCAGCAGATCTGTAAACTGCGTAAAAAACAGGTAACCCTCACCTCAGCTATCATAAAGCTGAATGGAGTTGGATTGGATCCTACACTGTAAAAAATGACAGTGATTTTTTTTTTCTGTGAAAATGCTACAGTAAAAACCTGTTTAATGGTTAATGGTAAATTCCTGTTAAATTTACAGGGAAACACAGTAAACTGACATTCCCAGAATTCCCTGCATTGCATTTTAAATTTTGTTTGAATTTTATGTTTTTTCTTTGAAATAAATGTTATGTTTATTGGGGTTGTATGTTACATGTAATGTTGTTAAATTAATGTTTATTGCACATTTCAGTTTAATAATTCTTACCATGATGGTGTTTAGTGCTTGTATGAATGACACTGAGCACCTTCTATATATGTTACTATTTAAAAGCTACTTGTGATGAGTTTTGGTTCATCATGTGACTTTCTCATCATCATCTGCATGTGGTAGTTATCAGTGTATTTCAAAGGTACAATATAGATTTCACTACTTTAATAGGTTGGTATTTTAACATTATATCAGTTATTACAGTTTATTAGAAATTATGGTATTTAACTATAAATTTAATTTAAATTTATTCTGGCAACCACAGCTGCCGTTTTTTACAGTGTAGAATGCATTTTAATTTTCTATTTTTCCTAAGAAAAAGTTGACCTTTTAAAATTAAGCACTAGGGCAGTTTGCAGAGCATTTTATTTAGATAAGGATAGGGTTTCTTTCGAAGTACAGCTTCCAGAGCTGCAAAAAGTAGATGCTTTTCATCCACAGTGCAGTTAGTGTTATGTAATCTGGACACTCTAGTGTAGTAGCAATAGTAGATGAGTGTGTGCGGAGTGGAGTTGTGATGATTGTGTGGTTATTGCCTCAGCAGGCCACACGGCTGCAAACACACTTCCTCTCTTTCCTCTCGGTCTCCTTCCCTCTCTCTGTTTCCTCTCCCTCTTTTTTTTTTTGGCAGTGCCATTAGTCAGCGCTCTACTTCAAGCGTTAATGCAGCAGTATAATTTTAGGTCACTTATTTCAGTGGAATAATTGCATCAAATACATTCGCCTATTTTATGTCTTTTAATTTGCAAAAGAGTAACTCTATGCATTATAGGGTTGCATTATAATGTATTGTCAGATATTTCTGGTCATGCTTATCAGAACATTGCAGAAAATATATAAGCATACCCCGTCTTCTTGTAAAACAGACCCCCTCATTCACTTGAGGTTTTGGACCGTGTCCAAACCGCTACTCAATAAATCGAAGCCACCTGCGCTCCATGGGCTAGTCCATTGAGGGGGTGGTGGAGGACTGGAGAGGGAGTGAAACGGCTTAGAGTCTGAGTGGTTGTATAAGTACAGTCACGCTACCAAGAAAAATGAACCTCTCCTCATCTGCCCCTCAACCCCATACTGTTTTCTTCTGAAAGCTTTGGCATCTTTTTTCAGTGAGGTAACAGACCCCATCCATCGCTCTCCTCTCCCATTAGGTTTCCTCCAAGCATTAAAACATCTGGGGCAATTAAATGGTATGGTAAACTTTAACGTAAAGCGAGGGAGTGATGGAGAGAAGAGAGAAGAAGTGAGAATATCAGATTACTGTGTGTTTGACTGTCTGCGAGGGCGGCGGGACGGCTCGTTTATTTTCTTTAACTCGGCACACACACAGCGTCTTGATCCTGCGCTAGAGCTGATCCATATGAGTTTGGGTTCATGTTTGCAAGACGGAGGCCCCTTTCAGGATTTCATTGGAGCCAGGGCCTCTGCGTTTCTGTGTGCATCTGTGTATAAGCTGTGAAATTATTGTTGATCATCAATCTTTGACTATTAAGTTGTCTCGTTGACTCTCTTAGCTAAAGCATTAGTGCTCCTCAGCCAATCAGAGAGCTTGTCTGATATTAGCAGTGCTTCTGATGTGAGGATAGCGTTAATATTAGCCCACGTAATATTGCATTCTTGTTGTGTCTGGCATCTTATTCTAGCAGGGTTGCATTAGTAGTCTTTTATCAGTATGAAAAGTTTTAATATAGTTCTTATTTTATTTCTTAACCTTTGTCACTGTTGATTTATAGCAGTCAGGATTGTTAGGAAAATCTTTTCATACTGTGTGTTTTTATTTATTCTTTTTAGCAACAGCTGGAGGAAGAAGCTGCGAAACCCCAGGAGCCAGAGCGCACCATCTCACCTCCTCCCAGTGAAGCCAAACACCGCAGCCTTGTCCAGATCATCTATGATGAAAACAGGGTGAGAACAAAAAACACTCAATCTGATTACATATATGCACACACACACACACACACACACACA
>JAUMHE010000055.1:11298512-11324937 GCA_032359235.1 Enteromius mattozi
GAGACAGTTTCTGAGTGCTGTCTGAGAGGTGCACACACGTGAACACTTTGCTCATGGAGCGCAGGAGCATTGAACTGTGCTCTGTGAAATTTGGATGTGGAGTTTAGCATAAGGACAGAAAAGTTCACACATTTCACATGGGTTCAAATTGGTCAAATTTGCTGCGATGACCACCAGAAAGCTGATTAATTTGGAAACACCTTCTGTGTGAGCTTTACTTCTTATACAGTCAGTTTGCTTTTGCAGGTCTTTCTTTATTGTGGTTAATAAATCTCTTACTTCCAATCTTTCTGTGGTCTTTTGGGTTATTTGGCCTCAGAATTTAAAGACAGGCAAAAATGTGTTTGAGAAAGATAGAATATGTATTTCAGCTGTTCTTTGATCACACACAATTGAGGGTTTTGTTCTCGGGAGTCTTTTATCAACCTGAGCAGCACCAGTGGGAAGTATTTGTGTAGTAGTTGATGTGTGGGTAGATCATGGGCGTTGAGCTGCATTCTAGGTTCCAGTGCGTCTCGCGTAGCAGCTAATCCTGCAGGCCATCTGCTGTGTAATGCAGTGCCACCTCTGCACCTACACACTTAATCTCACTCGCTCAAGTACAAACGCAAACCAATGACTCAAAGAGATCCGGCCGAGTGCACCAGTGTCTCATCAAATTCACATGATGCCAGGCCGATTTCCCTTGATGTGTAGGCATAAATACACACTTTGTGTGAAGTGCTGGAAGATAAACACACCCTTGCGGAGGATTTATTAATGCAAGAAGTGAGTAGATTAATAGTCGTGACCTCTGCCATGTGAGAGAATTAATCAGCATGCAGTGAGAGAATTAAACATGATTACTAATCTGACCTGCATTGCTGGCTCACTAGGTAGTTAACTTTCCAAATAAATAACTCTAAATAAACAAACATTCAACTTTAGCTATATTTAATTTTTTTTTACGTGTTTAGTGGTTTTTACGTGTGTTGCTAGTGCTGTTTGTGCTGTTATTTTTGAGCTCAGAATTTCCACCTTTTGTTGAAAATAAAATAACCCCCCACCCCCTTAAAGACTTAGCATTGAAAAGGGGAACACAAGAGATGCATCACACCTGAATATGAGGTAGCGTATTATGTTGCTTAATTATTATGTTTTCCATTTTTACAGAAATCAGGCAATGAGGAAGAAGCTCATTCTGTATTTCAAAAGAAGAAATCATGCTCGCAAACAGTGGGTGAGTGATAGCACTCAAATGCATTCATAGAAACACACAGCAGGATGCCACTGTTGAAGCTCGCTGTACCTGAATATTGGGTACTTTTTTCTTTTTTTTTCAGTACTACAGCAGCAAGAATAGCCTTCCATAGGATCCCAGTGAGGATCTTAATGTTAGGAAAGAGTGGTTAGATTTTAGTTATTGTAATAATGGGGTGGTTAAAAACTAGATTGGAACTGTTAGCTTTTAGTAATTACTTTCATTCCAATGTTTTTACTCTTGATGAGTCTTTTGATATTCATCCCTTATTTTCTTTCTTGTGTGTTCAGGAACAGAAATTCTGCCAGCGCTACGACCAGCTAATGGAGGCCTGGGAAAAGAAAGTTGAGCGCATCGAGAATAACCCACGCCGCAGAGCCAAAGAGAGCAAAGTGCGGGAGTATTACGAAAAACAGTTTCCTGAGATCCGCAAACAGAGGGAGCTACAAGAGCGCATGCAGAAGTGAGTGGTTTTGTGGTGTTGTGAGCTTTGGAGATATTTGCATGGTCATGTGTGGTTTCTTTAGTGTATTTATATCTATATTTATGTGTGTTTCTCTACAGTAGAGTGGCTCAGCGTGGTGGGGGCTTGGCCTCAGCAGCCCGCAGCGAACATGAGGTTTCTGAGATCATCGATGGCATCTCAGAGCAAGAGGTAGGGGTGCATTGTGTCCTGCATTTCTTTTTGGTGCCAAATCTACAGTACAATAGTGGAAGAATGGATTTTATAGTAACTCTGAGCTTGCAGTTTGAATTTGAGGAGATTAAAAAAAAACATTGTACCGTTAATTAATGTCAAGTCACATCTCTTCATATTATTTTGTGCGTTCAAAACAGTAATCTAATTCATGAACGATTAACTCACATACAGTAAACTTTTAATGAATCAACTCACAAGTTAGCCATCTGAAATAATCTAAATCATTCATTCAATGAACTTTTTTTTGTTGATAATGATATAGTTAGAGATGCAGCTTTTTCTTTTGGCTAATAAAATATTAGTCAGATCATATTATCTGCAGCCTTTTAAATATTAGGAGTTTCTAAGATTTTAGTTTTTTTTTAAAGAAATAATTTAATTTAGCATGGATGTATTAAATTAATCAAAAGTGACTAAGTAATTAAAAACTCATTAAAAATCAAACAAATGCATCCTTGATGAGTACTGTGTAATAACACAGTAAGTCTTACCGAACATGGACAGTAGTGTATATGTTACCAAAACTTGTGGTACCAAAAATATGTTAGAAAATGTTGCTAGACATACTCAAAGCATCCTTGTGAATGTAAAAGGATTGTTTAAGTGTCTGTCTGGAAAAAGTGCCCAAATATCAAAGTGGCTTCGCAACTAAAGGTCTCTTACACAACCAGTAGGGTTTTGTGGCTGATGCACTTCCTAAACACAGACATAGGATTCAGTGGCCACATATTTGCTGACTGTCTTTGCCTTACTGTTTCTCGGTTTCTTGTCGCATGTTTATTTTCGTTTCATTTTTGTGACTGCATCTTCCTCTCTCTCTCTCTCTTTCACTGCAGAACTCAGAGAAGCAGATGCGTCAGTTAGCTGTGATTCCTCCCATGCTGTTTGATGCCGAGCAGCAGAGGATAAAGTTCATCAACATGAACGGGCTGATGGATGATCCCATGAAGGTCTACAAAGACAGACAGGTCATGAACATGTGGAGCGAGCAGGAGAAGGACACTTTCCGTGAGAAGTATGTTCAGTTCTCTTTGCTTTAATGTGCATGTTGATTTTGTTTGAAGGAACGAGGAGTTATGAAATCGGTACTCAAATGCATCAGCATGTGGTTTAGCAACTCTCTCCTGGTTTTCAAGAGCTCAGCAGTTTGTGTGCATGTGGTCGTGTTTGATAGTTGGCTTGTGGTGCAGCACTAGGTAAAACGTGAACAGATGAAATCTACATCTCTGCTGAAGCTGATGTAAGCACGACTGCTTGAGCAGACGTCTCCAGTCCTCTGCAGGCAGACTGTAAAGATCATTCAACTGAAATAGCATGAAGCATTGTTTTAGAATGACCACAGGCTTTTTAAGTGCTTTTAGGCAAACATTTTGGAGTCAGGATCATAATAAATAATGCCAAAGAAAGTCACTACGACACTACAACAAATAAAAGCTTTTGCTAAAAAAGAGATGCACTTCAGTGGATCACTATCAATCTGCGTCAACTTTGGTTTGAGAGTGGCAGAGGCTATGTAAAGTTCTGTATCATCACGCAGAGGTCAGCAGCAAAAGGAAGTGAGAGAGAGATCTTGTCTAGTCTAGTTTTTAAGCTTGTGCCAATGAGGAACCTTACCAAGAGGTATCAACGCACTCTAAAGAAGTCACCTTCACAAATGTCACATATAGATGATCATACATCATTGTGTTTGCTCTGTATCACAGCTCTTCCTCTCCCTCACTACAGGTTTATCCAGCACCCAAAAAACTTTGGCCTGATAGCCTCCTTTCTGGAGAGAAAGGTACACCTGCGTCTTTATTAATACCACCCTCTTCATCTCGTTGTTTGCACTGGAGGCGGTGTGCATGAATATGATCCGAGTGTATGAGAAGAACGAGTAAGTTTTGAAGTGCGCTCTCTCTCTCTCTCTCTCTGTGTGTGTGTGTGTGTCACAGACGGTGGCTGAGTGTGTCCTGTTCTACTACCTGACTAAGAAGAATGAGAACTACAAGAACATTGTTCGCAGGAGCTACCGTCGCCGAGGCAGGAGCCAGGTGAGCGTGAGACTACATCTCCCAGCATGCCCTTTGACATATTAATATTGTGTTTCATTTTAAGGTTGGGTGTGAAATTTTCCTACTTGGAAAATGTTGTGTAAAGAAACAAAACAGCAGTACTGGAATTTGTTTTTGAGGTGTGTGTTTGTCAACAAAGAAGATAATTTGTGATATTTTATGCATTCTCCTTATTGTGTAATGTTGCACAATGAGACACTGATGTGTTTTTTGTTCAAAGTTCTGCCGTTTTGCATGATGTCTTCAACCTCTCTGCAAAAACAATAGTAAGCTTCTGCAAGAGTGTTGAAATTGGAAGTCCTACATCAAGTGGTGTCCTATTGCACTTTCCAAGTAGAAAGCTGGAATTATGACTTTCCGAGTGGAATGGAACACCGTATAAGCCCTGAGAACTTCAAGGATGTTGACAGTAGCATTATGCTATATTAAATGATATACATATTGTTTATTTGCTTGTGGATCTGTCCCCTCATTACTGCATGATTATAGTGTTTATAGTGGCGGTGTGAATTCGGCTTGTCTTTTTAATGAGTGTGTGTTATTAAAAATAAATCAGCATGATTCTAATGAGTATCACAGGCACACACCTCAAAGTGAGCTCAAACCATATGAAGTAATTATCTAGCTCTGTGCCCTGTTGGAGTCTGCAGTGATTCTCTCCTGATCTTACGGACTCATTAATTCCTGTATGTGTGTGTGTGAGGGCAAGTCATTGAACTGCTGCATTGTGAATGTATGAAATGTTTGTGTTTTGTTTTAAAGCAGGAGAGTATGAGGTGAAGTTGTTAGAGAGCTCTGTGTGTGTGTGCTGTCTGCAATAATAGCAGGCTCAATAAAAGCTGATAGAATAATGAGCCCACAGCCCAAACACATTTGTTTTACTGGTCTTCTGCTGCTGGAGCGGTTCTGCTCAGGTCATTAAATATCGCCTGATCTTAATGGGCCCGCATTAAAACGCTCTCAGCCAGTGCCACAAACACTGAAAACGAGGGATACAGTGGGATGAGCCTGATGGGTGAAAGAAGGCATGAACAAAAGGGAGACAGAAAAACAGAAAGCAAGTTACTGTTTGGATGAGTGCATCTGTAGATGTGTGTTTAACTGTGCATGAATAACTGAGTGTGTGTGTGCATGCAGCTCTGTAATGAGGGATGTTGGCAGCTGACATGATGTCTAATTTTACCTTTTTCAGAGAAGAAAAACATTATTTTTGTCTTATGTTGAAATCAATTGGTTAGCATGGAAGAATAATTTTGCTGAAATGTATTTGTTCAAATTTGAAGTGAATTGTCCTGTATTGTGGATATCTTCATATGTGGGTGCGTAAGGTTATTTGAGGGGCTGTCTGTCAAACTGAAAAGCTCAGAGGCATAATTGGAGCACGGAGATGTTAAGATTCCTGCACGCTTTCCCTTCATTGATCTTTCCGTCTTCAGTCCCCTCAGATTCTGTCTCTGTCCCCTCCCCCTCATCTTTCTCTCATCCATTTTTCCTTTTCATAGAAGGTGTAGTGGAGCATACGCTCTCTTTCCTGACCAAAATAGATAGTTTATGGTGCCTCATAATTCAAAATGGAATTCCTTTGTGAAGGAAAACCCAGATACATAAAAGTGAGGCCTGGGTGATAGGACCATCACCTGCGTTTTGTTTTTTTTCCCCTTACAAAGAAATTTATAGAACAATGTTCTAGTTCTAGACTTCCTTTTTGGGTGGGCATCATTTTTTTTACAATTTAATCAGGATGACCATTTATTCTAGCACGATTTTGATTAGATTTTTGATGGTTTTAATTTTCTGTTTTTTGATTGGCTGCATTCGCAGAATAATCAACAGGCACAGCAACAGGTGAACCGCAACAATCAGGAAGAGAAAGACGACAAGGAGAAAGAGAAGGAGGGAGAACGTGAGGAGGACAAAACAGAGGGAGATGAGAAAGAGGACGGCATGAAGTGAGTATCTTTCTCTATTACTCGCCACCTTCTCCCTCTCATCTCACACCCATCCATCAGCTGTTTTTTCCTTGCATTTTCTCTCATCAAATCCTTTGAACCTGTGGCCTTGCAGCTTGTTTTTCTCTGTGATTCAACTTAAACAGCGAAGGCACAGTTATATAACCGGCAGGTGGAAAAAGCATTCTGCTGACTTGCCACTCAATGCTAGTGCTAAAGTCCTCTGATTCAGGGCTCTTTTAAGCGGTTTGGGTTTTACAGATAGGTTTGTATAGGATACAACTGTGGTCACTGTACCATGGTCATGGTCAATCTAATTTAATTTGTTACTTTCGAGTAAATGTTGATTAGTTTTTCAAGTAATCAATAAAGTAAACAGTTATACAAAAACTGTTTAAATACTGTATACTGAATGTAAAAATGTGTATGTAAAATAAAATATATATATATTGATATATTTACGTACATTTGAATAAATCTATTTAATTTTTTCGTTTATATACACATTTGAATTAATATTACAATTATAAATGGCAAAAACGAGTTTTCTATTTTTCGAATTTGATGTAATATTTACAGCGTAATAGTCTGGTCCATGTAGAAACACAGCATTCTAGTTTTTACTGAAGGGTGGCTATGCGCAGATGCTGGTTCTGTGTTATTTCAGCCTAATTTAGTGAGTTGTTAGTTTCTTAACGCTAGTTCACTCGCAGATGCACACTATATTAAAATACTCTAGGGAAGTGTAGGTAACAGTGTATTAATCTAAACTAAACCTGTGCAGTCAGCAGTACTGCAGGGTGTGATTAGAGCACATTAGCACTGACTCGAATACACAGGCCTCAGTATACGCCCCAGGATGCCAGCTATACATTAAATGAGTGCATTAAGCCGAGTCTGTGCATTTCTCGGACTTTTCCCCCATGATTCTCACAACCTGCGGGCACAGCTGCTGCTCCTATATTTAGTACTGTATCTGCAAGATGGATAATGTGCAGGTAAGATAAATGAGGGTCTGTTCATCCCACAGCTACTTCCTGACACTGTGCTGCACAGCTGAAGGGGAATACACTAGCTAGTGAGCCAGCATTTGCATAGTTTGTTCACATTCATATAGGGCTTTTTTGGACTGTGTTATCGGTTAACAGTTTAAATATCTGTCTGTCTGATAATCAGGATGTATGAGTTATTTTGCTGTGATAAGAGCATGTTTAGACTATAATGATGCTATTTTTTTTTTCTGTTCTTGCAGAGATGACACCTCTGGTGAGGACGGAGAGGAGAAAGAGCCTCCTGTAACTGCTAAAGGCCGGCGCACTGCAAACAGCCGCGGTCACCGAAAAGGACGAGTCACTCGCTCTATGACCAACGAGCAGGAAGAAAACACTTCACCGCTAAGCAGTGAGCTGGGTTAGCACACACTTGCATACTATTAACTTTTTTCTGTGGGTCTCTGAGGTCACATGTGTTCAAATGAGTTCTTTGTTTTGCTCTGCAAATTAACCGTGCGCAATCTTTTATTGTATAACTTGTCCAACTTGTAGTTTTATAACTTCCCTTTTCTGTTTTCCCTAAATGTGAGGACATTTTAACAGCAATATCAACAGAATGAAAATGATCCTAATAATGAAATGCTGTACAAATACTTTGATGGTTGAGTAGAAACCATCTGTCCCCTGTGTCACGGTGTTCCCTGGTTTTACGATGAGAAGGCATTTCAATTTCCAAAATGCACTTTTTCATGATGTTTAGAGCTCGTCTAGCTTAGCTAAGAGTGTTCTTGAACTTTCTTTGATTGTGCTTCAGTTAAAAACGTCCCCTATACTTCAGCATGAGGGTCAAAACACTGCCTGTGGCAGCTCTTGGACTTTTACTAATGTTAAAAGAGTTTGGGTCATTTTCATAAGCCACTTCACCTTGAGTTTCTGCCTTTGCCTGTTTTTGCTTCTAGTTTGGTTAAGTAACTTAAAGTATGGATGTGAGTTTGCAACCTTTATTTTGAGTGGACTTCCTCTTGCACTTTATTTATTGATTGGTTAATTTGATTGCATGATTTGTTGTTTTATACCAGTCAGAGATGTCAGATTTAGTTGCTTATTAAAATAGTTTATTGAAACAATTTTATTAAAAAAGTTTTGGAGATTTTGATCTATTCTATTCATGTATATAGAAGCTGCATTTAGAAAGAAAATTGAAAACTGCAACCTGGGTTTGTTACTAAGATGGAGGCTTGTGTATTATTTACATGGCATTCTTCTTCTGTACATTTTAGCAAATCTGGAGATGAATGAAAGTTCGCGCTGGACTGAAGAGGAGATGGAAACTGCAAAGAAAGGTCAGAACCCATGTTTGGCGCTTTGTTGAATAGACAATATTCTCACAGTATAGAGCCATTGGCACACACACAATTACGTTAGAAAACCTTACAAAACACAGTAAGTGTTTTATTATTTAGGTGGCCTTGATCAAAATATAGTTTCAAAGACAACAATGTTTTCAGAAAAGGTCATAATGGGCTTTTTGTTTGTCTTGATGGATGTTGACAGTTAGGATTTCCCGGTGTTCAGTTAACTAGATGTAACTTTGCCTGATAAGACCTGTAACACTTAGCCTAGCAATTCCACAAACATTTACACAAGCACTAGATCACACACTGTGCCCTTGGCCTCATTTCACACACACATACACGCATTTAGTAATGCACACAATAATGTGTCAATATGTGGGAGCGGTGTTTTTTATGACAGCTGGACATCCAGACGTGTCATTTACTCATGGTTTAGTAACAACAGCTTCGTTAATGGACCTTCAAAACTTCATGTGGGATTATATTTGCAAAAAACCGAAAGTTTGAGGGAAGAGCAAATGTCTAATCTTCTTTCTTGTACGTGTCAGTGTTTGGTATGTAATGTAGACTATTAGTGTGTTAAACGGATGCTCCGCTGACCTACTTCAGATGAGCTGCTTCCACGTCGCTCTGCCTCTCTGGCACCGGCAGATCACATCTGATCCGTCAGGCTGCCTGCTCCACACCACTCACAGGATCTGCAACTTAATAACATTTCATTAATGATAAAGTCCACTTGGCCTAATCAAGTTTGTTGTTTACAATCACAAGAACTTGTCCTTGATTCCAAGCCAACAAGTATCTGTTTATGCAGTGTTTTAGATTTTATGAATCTTTAATTAATTTTGAAGAGTTCTCTTTTGAAATGAGTTTGTGTTAATGCATAGTGATAATTTGCAAAAACAGCTCATTCAAAGGTTCAAGACACAATACATCACATGAGCAAGTTGACACATGACTTGATTTCATGCCTGTTTTCTGTTCAGTAACTTGAAAGCATTGTTACTGATTTCTCATGCAGTCTTAACATATTAAAATGGTCATTTGCATATTGAAAAAAATATAGCTAGATCCCTATTTATTTTTCATTAATTCATTAAACTTTGCGAAAAACACATTTATTTAATATAAATAGTTTTCCCATTTATAGATATAAATTATTTAGATGCACAAACCTTTTTTATGTAACTTAGTCATTTACTAATATTTATTTATTCATTCATTCATTCACATTTTACCACCAACTTGCATTATTTTATTTTATTTGTCTCTTTAACATAGTAACATCAAACTTGACTGTGCCTGCTTTATCTTTGTCTTACTGTTACTTTATCTCAAAATACACTGTCACCCCTTACCGCATGACCCTCTTAACACTAGCCAGTTACCTCGTCTGTGCTTTTTAAATCAGCTTACAACTCTCTATGCTAATGTGTTTATCTGTGATCATTTTTAAAAGCGGAAGAGGGAGACAACAGTAATATATGTTAATGGCACCTGGCCGTCTTGCTGCATTCCTCCACACCGAGAAAGAGAGAGCAGCTCCGCTCTGTGACGAATGCACACTGGCACAGCCTTTTAAAGGCAGGGTGGCCTCGCTTGTGTTCACATCTCTGAGTAAATGAGGGGAAGTGAGTGTGTATGTGGCCGTGGGGTCACTTGATGGCAGGATAAAGGCCTGTGTGACTTATAACCTAGAGCTACTGCACACAGCTCTCCTCTCGTGTTCTTTTCAGATGCTTTTCTTTAGAGGCAGGTGCTGCAGACACGTGTGTGCATATGAACTTTCTCCTAGCTCTAGAAAATGCAGATAAATGTGTGACATTGTAAACAAATGTTAATGTGTGTTTAAACGCCACTCTGCTGTTTTGAGAGTACAAAACAGCCGTACAGTTTCAGTTGTCACTCTTGTGAATAAGTGAAGTCAGTGTGAACAGAACAGGATTCAGCTCTCTGATAAGGAGTGTGACAGACAAATTTAGCTGCAGTGTGTAAGTGGTCTGTCTTTATCCAACTGTCTTTGTTTTTGTGTTGTTGTTTGTTTCTTTATATCCGTTTTTGTCTTTGTTTTTTTAAATTTCTGTCTCTTGCATTGGTTTTCTGTTTCTTTTGCGCTCTCTCTTTATCCCTGTCTCGGTCATTCTTTTCTTTTTTTATTTCTCTCTTTCCTAATGCTTGTTTTCTTTTGATCTGTCTGTCTTTGAATTTGTCTTTTTCTGTTTTTCAAGTCGTCTCTTTTTCTTTCCGTCTTCCTGTCTTTCAGTTTCTTTCTTTCTGTAACATTGAGTGAGTGGTTAGATTCAGTTGTTGGAGTGCAGAAAGAAAGGAAGTGGCTGAATTGTGGGTTGGCACGAATTAGAGGATTTGGCAAGCCTCCCTGTTTCTCCCTCTCTCACACTGTTGTTAAGAACTGTGTGTAGAGGTCACATTGAAGAAGAAAAGCAGGTCAGTTAGGAGGAATTGCTTTCTCTCTGCTTTCTCATGATATCAACATCAAACCTCTCAAATCTCTCTTTCTCTTTATTTCTGCCACAATCTCTTGCTCTCATTGTCTGTTTGTTTTTGTGTGTTTGAGCGTAGATGTGTTTTGGCACAGATAATATGCATTAGAGAGCGCAGAAGAGAGAGAATGATAGAAGAGATCAGATGAGGTTGTGAAGGGAGGGAGGGAGGACGGGCATTAGGGAGGTGGAGTCACTGCATCTCAGCTTCACTTTGCTGTTAAAGTCCAGCCAAGCGGCAGCCAGTGAAGAGGAGTGGAAAAAAACTGTGGCCTTGAGACAGAAAGAGAGAGAGGGCTGGCGAGAGAAAGCGCGTGAGTTTGATAAATAGAGAGAGAGAGAGAGGAGGAGAAGAAAAAGAGAAGGGCTGCTCTGTTTAGAGAGAGTCAGAGAAACGACAGCGCAACTATCAGAGGAAGAATGGGGAGCTCATTTCCCTTCCAAACACCACTCCCTTTTTCTCTCTTCTACTTTCTTGCTCTTCCTCATGCTGTTCTGCAGCTCCAAGAGCCTCGGCTGTGGATTTCCATGGAAATCTTGTGAGCCAAGATGAAAAGACTGATGGAGAGATAGAGAGAAAAAAAGGAAGAGTGGACCAGTGGGCCGCATATTTTCTTTATGCAACTCCCTGATTGGATGATCCACAGTGGGCCAATGCTGAGGATTTCAATTGGATGTAGCCTTGGTACATGCTCTTGAATCGCCAAAGCTGATTGGACAGCATTGTCTTAGTGGAGAACTCTTAACATTTGGAGGTATTGGACAAAATGCAATGTTTTGAAATTGAAGATGAGTGAAACCTGCCTTTCACCCTTTGCTGGATTTAACCGCTACTTTGCCATTTGTTGGATTGAGCAAGAATGGAGTTTCCTTGACTTTTGACCTGTTGTATAGAAGTACTTCTGGGTAATTGTGTATGCGTATATTGCTAAGCAGGCTTTTATTTAAGCAGCCTTTGCACTGCAGTGTCTGTGTGTTTGCCATGTTACATAGATTAGGATGTGCGTGTGTTTCTGATAAACAACTGGAGGTTTGAAGAATAAACAAGGATCATAGATGGTGAGGATAAGCATACCAATCAGACTTCAAATGATTTCTTGCTTTGCTTGTTTGCATGTCACTAAAGGCATTTCTTTTTGCATTTACGCTCTTCGTTTTATCTCTCCATCTCATTCTCTCCATCCCTGTCGAATCTACACTGACTGTCTTGTAGCTTTGATGTGGAGGGCAGCAGTGCTTTGTTGTGGTCACTAGCGATATAAATCAAAGCAGCTATTTAGACTGGACAAGATAGGTTCCTAATGTGAAGCTAACCAGCGCACAACGACTTGGCTGATGTCTGCTGAGCGTTAGCTTGGTGTTAAATGATTGAGAACAGTTCATGTCAGGCTGTTGCCCCACTTTCCTTCTTCAGACGGCAAGCAACAGCATATGATCTTTGACCTTTTATTGAGGTTTTTCTTAATGACGACGCGAGGCTGGGCAAATGGGAACGCTCGAGGCTTCCGTTACCCAGCGCACAGGGATTTTGTGTGTTAGTGTTGAAAGATATTGTCTGTTAGGCAGTGTGTAATATAAATCTTATATAAACTGTAACAGCCTTGGTGCTGGCCTATTTTGAGTGCATGTGACTTGGTGGGACACCAGGCAGGGAAAAAAAAGAGACCTACACATACTCCACCGTTAAAAAGTTTGGGACCAAGGATGCATTGATTTGATTTCAAATACCTGTTTTCTGTTTGAATCTGTTTTAAATTGCAATTGCGGTTCATCGGTCTGGCCATTCTCATCACTCCCTTTTCTCTGTATCAATAAAATGAAGGGATTTTTTTTTAGTTGTGTCAGGCAGGTGATGACGCTTGGTCTCATGCGTTGAAATAACTATGACGACAGTTACTCTATCACTCACAGTTCTGTTCCTGTTTCTACGTTAATAAAGTGAGGATGTTCCTTTTCTTACTTTCATAGGTCTGCTCCAGTATGGCAGAAATTGGTCTGCTATCGCCAAGATGGTGGGGTCCAAAACAGTCTCCCAGTGCAAGAACTTCTACTTTAACTACAAGAAGAGACAGAAACTGGATGAGATTCTGCAACAGCATAAAATAAAATCGGTCAGTTCTTAGAGAGTACGGGTTGAATTATTTATAATTGTCAGTAGTATTGGTTTCATGTTGTTGTTGTTTTTTGTGCTTGTGCTCTTCGTAGGAGAAAGAGCGTAAGGCCAGACGTAAAGGTAAAGCTCCTCAGAACGAAGAGGCCAGTGCTCCATCTGCTGCAGAGGAAGAGGAGATGGAGGGATCGGGAGTCAGTGGCAATGAGGAGGAGGCTCAGGAGGACGGAGAGGGTATGGACGCAAAGACTTTGCACACTCACCCAGCCACATCATCATGCAGTAATTATTACACAAAGACTAATGTACATTTAAACACAGTCATTTGTTGCACATTACTCATTGACTTTGTGTAATGGAAGTAAGGAAACTCACAGTTAAGATCTGAGAAACAAATGAGCAGTTTGGTAATTATGTTATCAACCGTAGCTATGAAATAATTCACGCTGAAACCAAACACCTCTAAGGGTTTTGCGGTTGCCAGGAAATCCCACTGCAGCGCGAATCAAACAGTGGAGTGCTTTTCTCAGAATATCAGGAACACGTGGCCTAGACTCACCTATGACCTCACCCGTGATACAACCCTGACCTACTTTTGTCAAGTTCTCAGAAAGAGGCGATGCTCTCTGCACAAGCATGAATTGCTTTTGCAGGAGAGTGGCGTTTTGTGAAGTGGTCGTGTTATAGAGGGTGCGATCAGACTGTCTAGGTGTCAAAGTGTGTGGTGTGTTGTGCTGTGGACGGCCGACGGAAGTCCGTCAGGCAGCTATGAAACAAACGCTTTGTGCTGTATGTTTGGCAATCAGGTGTGGCTTGCCGATAAATGGCTTTCGTAAGCTTTTATAAAGCCACATTTATCAGGTCAAAGCTTGTGAAAGAAAGCCAGCAAGGGAAGTGCTTATTATGTTATGGTTATTGTGTAATTACATCCAGCTGGGAGAGCACACTCAACGGCTAGGGTTTGTTATGCCAGTGGGAAAATGAGGCTTATCATAATCCCCTGCTGTGTATTTACTAGTTACGTTTACTTTTTGATTTGACAAAGGACATGTTAGATTTAGATAAGAGTGATTCTTCGTTGAGGATCTTTCTTTGGCCCCTGGATGATTTTAAAATAGTACCATTTTAAAAATGTTTTTCAAAGCAGTTGTTCAGTTTTAAAAGACATGATATATTAGCTTATTAACTTGTTTTATGGTATCTGTTTATTGCCTTTTTCTGCTTTAAGAGTGTAGAAAAATGTACATTTATCAGAATTTCATCATTTTGGGATTTTAACTTCCTCTTCATAATTTATTAAATAAATAAGGTGAAACTTTTGTACTTTTCTTGCCTCAAAATCATATTGTTATTGAAAGTGGTTGTTAATTCTTATAAGTGCAATTTATAGTTTTGTACTGTTGTCCGTTACACTAATTATTTCAGAGCACAAGCATTTCTAAAAATGTTTGTTTGGTTCTGATGAAAATGAGAAGTGAGAAGAGCATGTATAGAAGTCAATACAGTGGTCAGAAAATGATTTTAAAACAGTTGCTTTTCTTTCCAAGTTAACCGACAGCTAGCTGGTTTGCATTAAATGTATATTCAGCTATTTCTATTTGGATCACAATCCAACACAATATTAGTATATATCATTAGTGTAGTATTAGTAAATTGGTGTAGTATATCATATTTGTTTATGATAATGGATCATGGTTTCCACAAAAATATAATCAATGCTTGTTTGAGCATTGATAAGAAACATTTCTTTAGCAGCAAATCACCATATTATAATTGTTTTCTGAAGTATCATGTGACACTGTAGACTGGATGCTGCTGAAAACTTAACTTTGCCATCCAGGAATTAGATAACATTTTAAGTTACAAAACCAAATCTATTTATAATCTGTATTTTTTTTATATTAATGCACACTTGGTGAGCATAAAAGACTTCTTTCAAAAACATTAAAAGAAGCTTACCACCACCCTCCACACTTACAAGATCAGCTGATATTCATGTCCTGCCTTCTGACGATGTTTCCCATCACCCCCTTTTTTTTTTTCAAGGTGCAGCCAATAACAGTTCAGACACAGAGAGCCTACCTTCCCCACGCTCCTCAGATGACAGCAAGGTCAAAGAAGAGGGCTCGGCACGGCCCAAAACTGCACCCAATGCCACTTCCTCCTCGTCCTCAACAGACAAGGACATGGCAGCTACAGAAATGGGGCCGGATGAAAAGCCAAAAGTGGAGAAAGGAGAAGGGGAACAGGGAGGAGTGAAGCAGGAGGTAAAGACCGAACCAGTGGAGTGTGTTAAGGAGGCAGCAGGAGAAGATAAGAAACCTCTTGCCCTGGACGTGGAGGAGAGCAAGAAAGAGGTCAAAAAGAAAGAGCATGGAGGAAAAACTGGAGCTCAAGACAGCGACTCCAGCGCCACATGCAGCGCTGATGAGGTGGAGGAGACGGAAAGCTCAGAGAAGAACAGGTGAGAGTGTGCATGTGTATGAGAGCGAGGGCTGATTGGTTGCTTGGGTGGGTCTGATGTGTTTTGTGGTTAAGGAGGCTGGGATTGTTGATTTGTCCTGTCGGACTCTATTTTTTCCATGACAGCAAACACTGTATATGTTGGCCGAGTCAGGGGAAACATTAGCCTGTGAGCTTGCCAAACATAACAGAGCGAGAAGTGTGTGTGTCTGTCTGGCTGTCTTTTGTGTATTTTGCATTTTACGTTTCCATAAGACTGCATGTGGAAAGACTATATTTGTTTATGTGTGTTGCGGTGATGATTAAGCCTGTGTGTTTTTGGTTTTGTGGCATTAATGGGCTGTTTACAAAGTCAGTAAATAAGAGAAAATGAGGCTCTGACCATATTAAGCAATAACTCTTCTCTTCTCACTCTCAACACAATGACGTCTGCTAGGCCGAGTTTGTTGAATTTCACCCATGATGGAGTGATCACTTCTCCAGTTCAGAAACCACTGGACCTCAAACAGCTCAAGCAGAGAGCAGCCGCTATACCTCCCATAGTAAGTACCTACCCATACTGACATTCGTCTTTGTTTTCAGTCACTTTTTGTTTGAAATTCATGAGGTTTTCACGTTAACAACTGGCATATCTGGCCAGATTACACAGATTAGCATCTTCTCTCCACGTTGCCATGGTTACTAAGGCTGTTTTTATTCCAGTGAGATGCTCGTTTTCCACCTCTGCTCTTAGCTATTCAGACACTCATGATGAGCTAACAGCCAGAATGTCAGAGCTTTGGCAAGAGGAGAGGTGTGGAAACTGATAGGCGCTGTTCTAAGAGGAGCTTGCATGGGGTTAGTCTCAACAAAACAGGCGTAATTTTTTTTAAATGACAAAAACAGGTTGTTTTTGTTGCTGTTCGTTTAAGACTGCATGTAAACGACCTCTGTTATGATTGATTAGCCTTTTGGGAACACCACCCTGTTTAAAGACAATGATGTGAATATGGGCGGTCATTAGTGGTGTGCAATATTTATTTTCTATGATAACACCGTATTTGTTGTTTTAATGATGTGTGAGCTCAGCTGACATTATCAAGCATGTTCCTCACTCAAAACATGTCTGTTATGTAGCCCAGTATAATGCAAATAAAATAGCCATTTGAGTTTTTGTGGTATTTATATGTAGTTAAGCAATATCACACCAGCCAGATTGTGTTTTTTCTCCAAATATCAGCAGGGTTTCAAACTTGATATTGATTTTTATACACTTTACTGATTTCATACCAATCAATTAACAACAAAGTAAATGTTGCGAGCTATGTTTACAATATTGTTGGTTTTGCTTTATTTCCACAAAGAAAATATACCCAATTTGGGTGAGTAAATGGCTAAAAAAACACCTGAAACTAACTGTCAAAACAATTTCTATGCCTGTACAATATACAATGCCTATACAAAATATATATATATATATATATTTGAAAACCACCAAAACAGCCCGAATTTTGTCCACCCGCACAAGACCATTTTTACCCGTACAATTAAATTTAAAACCCCCCCAATCTGTGGCCAAGAGACTTCTATTAAAGAACTGGAAGTCATCTTCACTTCCCTCTTTTCGAAATTGGATTATGGACATGACTTCTGTTATACAAATGGAAAGACTCTGTTATAATTTGTTTGAGGTGTATGTGTTTTAGTTGTATGTATTTATTTATTTAGAATTTTATTTTTAAACCTTTCTTTTTTCTTTCTTTCTTCTGTGAGTGTGTGTGAAGTCGGAGATAATGTTGTTTGTTTGACCTGTTTACTCTAAAAATCCAGAAAATAAAAAACCCCGCCCAATCTGGCAACTCTGCACACAGAATGTAGCATATAATATACATATAAATATATGAATGCATTGTATAATGCTGTGTAATGAGCATTTTGTGTCTTTGCTTGTAGATGCCAGAGATGTCAGTAGCAGGACGCGACCGGCCCAGGTTGCTGGGGAAGCAGCAGGCTATGCCCCACGCTCTTGCATTGTACCAGCAGCAGATTACCATGGCACATGAATCTTCCCAGGAGGCCAAACAGCAACAACCACAGCCAACCAAATCTCAGCATAACACAGGGGGTGGAGACTCAAGCAGCCCACGGGTCAGGACTCGCAGCCCTGGTGTCTCTGACAGAGAGAGAGAAGGTAAGCTTTATCCCTCTATTCATTATGTTTTCATCTATTCTTTTAGTTCGTTTTCCTCTCCAGCTTTCTCAACCACCATTGTTTTCCTCGGTTGTATCTACTACACCATTTAAGCAAGTTCTGATGTGTGTGTTTGTACATATGTGGAGTGAGCAGTAGGGTTGATGCCTTTTTGAGTGCTGTAAATGAGTGTTGGATGTAAATATAGTAAAAAAGGACGGTGTATATTTAGCTAAAACCCGACCACCTAGATGGACAGCTAGTGAACCAACTTTTTTTTCAACAATCAGGTTGACAGGTTTGACAGGCAAAGGGTGCATCATGTTTACTGTTGTTTGGCAAATTGTCAGAGGCATAATCATTTCGAATGATAATGAATTTCACATTAGGGTGAAAGGTTTCCTCATACAGATTCAAGGATTCAAGTTGGTCTCACAGGTTCTCCAAGATCAACAACAGAAAACTGCTCGATTTTAAAGTGACATCACTACACTATTGACCATAAGTTATTCTATTTGCCTGCAAAATAGTGCTGAAATTTTTGTTGTGATCCACCAAAGCACAGAAAAGGTTTCTGAAATATTAAAACCAGCTGAAACTATACTGGAATGAAAACCCCAAAATACAGCAAAAAAAAAAAAAAAAGTATTTTTAAAATGTTCAAAACTTTAATAACCTTGCCACTTTTATTCTCTGAACACATATTGGGTAACAATAGATTTGTGACCATATTGGGACGAGCTGAGATAGTGAATCTTATTTTGTGTAATGTCCATCAGACATGACTTCATATTTATTACACTGCCCTCTAGCAAAAGTGATTCTGAAAGACCAGTTGCAGAATTCTGCCAGCAAATGTGTTTTGTATAATGACCACTAAAGTGTATAATTAACTTGTTGGCTCTGGCAGTTCATTTCCTACGTGGCTATGCCAGTCTGTATATCTCTCGCACCACTCCATGGCCTCTTTCCTCTTTCAGAGTCAAACAATCATTCAACTCAAATCAATATTTCATGTTTTGTTATTTATCTATTTGGGGATTTTATTTATTTATTTGATTATTATCGACCATAACATGATTATCATATAATACAGTTATTCATGGGCAAAGGAGTTCCTCAACAGGGAGATTTTACTTTATTAAAAATAGATTGTTATGGTGTTATTTAATTTGGGCACTCAGAACTAAGTTAAGTCACAAAACTGCTCCTTTCGAGTACTTGGAGAGAGAGAGTCTTGGGTCATGGCCATGTGATGAGCTGCAGTGTGTCTGTCCCTGCAGAGCTGGAGGGGAACGAGAGATGGCTTCAGGCTCTGCTACATGGATTACGTAGGTTTACACACCACACGCATACTCACTGTTGGAGCAGACTCTAATCAAGCGTGTTGATTTCTGGGAGTGTGAATGATTCGCAGATGTGTTTGCATGCCGCTAAGCTCGCAGATTCCAGCTTACAGTGTGTTGATGAGCCTGATGATCTGTGAATGTGTGCGAGGAAGAGTCTGAATAACTGCTGCCTGTGTGTTTTCACACTGGAGATTGCTGCTTTTGATGCAGGGGTTGTGATGATTTGAGCTTTGACATTTTCACCTTCGGGCAAAAAAGAGTGTCGTAGAATGCTGTCCAATAAATTATCTGTTTGACAGTCACCTTTGTATGTTTTTTTTTTCCATGTGTGCAGATAAATCTCGGGCGTTCTCTCCTCTTGCGGATGGTAAAAAGATTCCTGGGGCTGATGACGTTCGGTCTGTAGGTCTAGGCCGGCCAGTGATGTCTCCGTACCAGCTCTCTCCCAGAGACATGGCCAAACTCAGCCATGAACAGATGCTACACTACAATCCCTGTAAGACAACATTGTTAATTGTTAACAATTAATTAGGTTCAAAATAATAATAATACACACACACACACAATGTAATAACATTAGCTAAAATATGTTAGAATGTTTCAAATAATTAAGATTTTTATTTGATCAAAAATTCAGTCAAAACTGTAGTATTATTGAGAATTATTATTCCAGTTTAAAACAGCTCATTTCTGATTTTTTAATATTTAAAAAAATATATTTATATATTATATTTCAAAGTAGGGTTGTGCCGATAGAAGATAGTATCAACAATAGTAAGGGATGTTTTCGGTATTTTCAGTTGGGACATTTATTTAGTTGCCAAAGATTTCTTTTGAGCTTTTTCCTTGAAAAAGTCTGAAAAAATCACAGCTTAAGCAAAAACATAAAGCAGCAAAAATTGTTTTCAACATTGAAGGTTATAAGAACCAATTTTTTATAGAGCACCAAATCAGATTGGTGAAAATAGATTGGTGAAATAGAAAACTTACTGATTATTTACTTTTTTTCATTTCCATCTTTCAGCATTGGTTCCTACTCTACAGCCACAGGAGAGAATGGCTGCAGTGCGGCCTCTCCATATCCCAGAACCCCCTCCTCTCATCTCCTCTGCCAAACCTGGTGGTTCCATCACACAGGTAAAAAAACAAGCATGTTATCTCTTACAGTACCAATGTTCTTTGAAAGTCGTATAACTGGGACCTATCATAAGTATTATGTGTAATAGATTCAGAATGTTTTAATGGCTTGTTAATGTGAACATGCATAATTACACCTTTGTATATGTTGTTTTTTATTGCAGGGTACTCCGGTGCAATTGCACAACCCTTCTCATGGCTCCGACCATGGGAAAATCCCAGCACCAGGATCCCTGGGTCTCTCCTGGATGGAGCAGAGGAAAATGGGTAGGTTTGAGTCGTTAGTGTGAGAGATCACACGTCAGCTGTCCATTTTCCATATCCAACATCTCTTTCTATCTCCTCCGGGGGTTTCCAGTGGTTAAACAGGAGCAGTTGTCTCCACGCGGGGCCGCCTCTTCTCAGACTGAGAATCTCTCGTCACAGGACAGCGCTACATCACGGGGTGAGTTTGGGACAAATCATTATCCCTCATCTCAATTCAGTTTTAATTCAAAGAGATTAAGATGCAGAAATAAGGCTTATATCATGAAGAGATTGAAAACGTTAACTCGCTCTCACAGGCCCCATGCCAGCTGTTCAGGGTGGCAGCATCACGAAAGGCATCCCTGGCACACGTGTGCACCAAGAACCTTCCATGTCATATCGAGGGGGTTCAATCACTCAGGTAAGAAGCTTCAGTCTGCACGGCACTTATTTAGAAATGGAAAGTGCACTGTTCTCATTCTTGGAATCCTCATGTTACAGTGAGCAGTCAGCTCATATAAAAGCCCCTTCAAAAAGTGAATGGAACGGGCAGTTTGTGTCACAGCCATATCACGTCATATTATGACATAACTGGTAATCAGTTGTCATAGCAACAGGTACACAGCGTCCAATCCAATTCTCTCCTTTTATTAATGTGTTTATACGCCTACACAGTCTGATGTTACCGATCTCTCAAACACGCACTCAGTGTGCCAAATGACCTATTGTGACACATTACACGCTCAGGCAAATCAGAATGGGTTAGGGAGAGCATTTAATCAGACCGGAGATAAGCTCTGTGTTTAACTGTGTGATATCATTGGCAGATTTATTGGGAGATAAGAAGTCATTGTCAGTAAGTGTTCACCTGAGATACGGTTATACGCAGCTCTATGACATATGGTGTTATGTAATGTTTAAGCATTATCCAGTTAAGCTAGAAAATATTCATTTGTCCTGCTGCGATTTCTTGTAGTAGTTTGAACAGTTGTCTACCTTTTTTTTGTAGCACAAAATCAAAATGATCATATTCTTCATTACTGTAAACTTAAAATATAATTATGAAATACCAGTGACTCAAAGTGCTTGCTTCCTCTTTTCGTACAACACAAGGGTCAAACCAGTTCAGGCCCCAGGAAGTCTTACCATCCGTGATGTACATTGTAGTCTTCCTAAAATTACAAGGCTTTTGTAATTTTTTGCGGCATGATTTTCATTTTTTTTTTTTCTTACGTTTTTCAATTCTTATCACCTGATGTCCGCGATTGTCATGTACCATTTCGGACGGGACTAACATCTCCGTGTTTATTACAGAGGTGGGAGGGTCTGTTTTGTTCATCTGGGCGTTATAGAGATCACGCGCTCTGTATGCGTGCATTGCGTCATTTGGATTGATTACAATTAGTATAATCACAAATACAATGGTGAAGCTTAATGGCTAGTATAACAAAACCATGTTAATGTTTGGTTACTTTAGTTTTTATTTGTAGTAAACCCATGTTTAATTTTGATAATTAAAACATATGTAACCGAGTGCAGAAATGAATGTGAGTAATCTTACCTGAGACTGATATTACAATAGCCAGTCAATTAACCAATAACAGTTTACGTGATCTGGCTCTTTATTTTTATTTATTTTAATTTTTTTTCTATATCAAAATATATCAAACGTGCGTGCTGTAAGAGCATCTACGGCACTTCACGTTGGCCAAAACACAAGGAAACGCATTTTGAAAAATAATATCACCGGCAATCACCTTCATCGCATTCGGACAGGATTAGTTTTCTCAGAGGATCACTGTAAAAAAGTATGTAATTTGCCCTGGAATTATCACAGAGGTTGTGAGAGAAAAACACAGACATGGCAGATTTGGACGGGATTAAAATCACCAAGTATGTCTGTGAAACAAAAATTTCTCTAAAGACCCCCTGTAAAACTAGTCCTGTCCGAATTGGGATTTTAGACACTATAATTGGAAATTTCTGAAGCAGTTTTTCTGCGTATTATGTTTTAATGTGTGCATTAGTCATTTTGACTATTTTTATGTGATGTTGCCATGTTTATTATAAATAATTTATTCATGCACATCATTATTATTTTTTTATTCATGCAGCCCTGTAATCTTTCATTCAAATAATTAACTCCCCTCCCCCCTCAAAATGACATCTCTTCTCTGATGATGCCTACTCGAAGCAATTAGCAAACAGCAACAATCCATTAAAAAAAGTTACATCACACATTTTTTTATCCATTAAACAAAGTATCACTTGGATATGTCACAAACGTGAAGAAAAAATGGTCATGCATTGATCATTCGTTTTAAACTTTCCCATAATTTCTTGCAGGGCACTCCTGCAGATGTCTTGTATAAGGGCACAATAACCCGTCTGATCACTGAGGACAGCCCCAGCAGAGAGAGAAGCAGAGAAGACACTCCTTCTAAGGGGCACGTGGTATATGAGGGTATCAGTGGACACATCCTTTCCTTTGACCGTAAGTGTACATAAACATGCAAATGCTCAGAGCCTATTAAAGGGAGAAGTTGTCTCTAAAAACTGTTTGTGTTTGAACACACAGGGGGTCCAAATTCTAAGGAAGAGGTTCGTGGAGACATGGCTGGGCTGAAGAGGACCTATGACATGATGGAGGTTAACATTTCTCGTGTGCCACCCATCAGAGACTCACTATCTGCCGCTGAAGGTGAGCATAAGACGCCCTTATTTAACAAGCATGGACAAATCCACTGTTTATCCTTTTTCGAGTTAACATTCTTTCATCTGCCGTCTCTCTCTTTGGCAGGCTTGATCAGTCGAGCAATGCCTCACGAGCGTGATAGTCCTCATCTACATCACATCCGTGGATCCATATCCCAAGGTCAGCATGATCTCAGAAACTCAAACTCATCTGATCTCCTTGAGCCATTTCTTTTGTCTTACATCTTTTTTTTTCTCTCCCAGGAATCCCGCGGGATGACTGTCAGCGCCGGGAGGTTAAACAGATGAAAAGAGAGGGTTCCCCATCACCCCGTGGCCCTGGTCATCCCACTGACTCTTTTAAATCACGCTCTCACGAGAGTATGGTGCCCACTGTCAAAGAAGGAGGACGCTCCATCCACTTGATCCCTCCTGAGGGGGTTGTGATAGGCAAGCCTAAAGAAGGCTCAATCACCCAGGTGACTGGATTTAATTGGTGTTTTCTTGGTATGGTAGGATGTGACAGATTTTAATACAGTAAAATCTTAAAGTACTACACTTTTCTTCCCATGTTTATTTCATAATAAACATAGTTTCAGTTTTGTCTGAAACTGCTGAAAATACACAAGTGATAAATCCTGAAGTTTACAAAATTATGAGAACTAGGGTACATTTTTGTGCCTCTAGACTCCTAAAAATAAAGGTCTCTGACAGAACAGGGTCTAATGACTCCCTTTCTTCTGGATAAAAATCCTTACATTTGTCTTACTATAAAATCTTTAATAGGTTGTTCATTAAATGCATTCAAAAAGAAAAAGAAAATCTAAAAGTAACAAGACAGTATACTTTAAAGATCAATACCACTCAACCCTGTGTCAAATTTACTGAATATTCTAATAATAAATGTGTGTTCTACAGGGCACCCCTCTGAAACAAGAGCCTGTTGGCTCATCCAAGCGCCATGATGTGCGGTCCATAATCGCCAGCTCTCCTCGACCTTACTCTGGACTGCCTTCTCATCTAGAGCTGAGGCCCGAACACAGAGGGTCTGACAGGGCCCGCTATGAGGAGGTAGGGAGTAAATCACGACCCAGCGCTGTGGTCAGCACCCCTGGCTCTCTGTCCCGTACTTCTCCCTTGGCACTTAGTGGAGAGCAAAGCAGCAGACCCCACCACAGTCCGGTCGGTTATGAAGATCACAAAAGACCCGGCTACCCTCCGTCCTCGCACAGAGCCTCTCCACTGTCCGGCAGAGAAACCTCACAGCGTGCACATGAAGGTATCATGTTCTAGCAATCACTGGCTTTCAGGAGCTGGTGGCAGTTTGCATGATGTTAAAATGTTGTTACACTGTGTGTGACTTAGGCTCTAGTAAGGCCCAGCAGCAGGAGAGAAAAGCCACTCCCACCCCTCGAGAGATGAGCTCCACTAAGTCTCCACTGACAGTTGGTGAGCACACTGCGTCTTTGGCTTACGAGAGGATCCTGCAGGGGCTGGGAACAGAGATGTTTCGTGGCCAGTTACCTCTGTCATTTGATCCTGCAACTTTGCCCAGGGGAATCCCAATAGAGCCAGGTATTTGCAGTTTATGTTTAAATTATAATCTAAATATAAAATTTAAATATAATAATGAATACTTTTGAGTCATCTATTTTCTTAAAAATGGTTTAACGGCTGAAATGTAAAGATTATCAATATTAAACAAATAATAGGATGCAAATTGCCAAGATTATGAAATACTTCGAAATATTAGGGAATGTGTGATTTCCACACCAGTAAAATCTTTTTTTTTTTTTTTTCTTTTAATAATAAAAATGTGTAATGATATCAGGGTGTTTCCTATTTTATTTATATATTAATGAAATAATAATAAAAGTTAATGTATTTATTAAAATTAAATGTGTTAAAAATTATATTATAAATTATAAATGCTAACTTTCAAATGTTTGGGGTTAGTAAAAAAAATGTCTTTAAATAGCGTGCTTATTTAGCAGGGATGCTTTAAATTGATCATAATTTACTGTAAATACATTTAAAAATGTTAGAAAATAACCTTTCTTTTCAACTTAATCCTGGAAAAATGAATCAGCACCAAATCAGCGTACTAGAATGATTTCTGAAATATCATGTCACACTGAAGACTGGAGTATTGAATCACAGCTTTGAATCACAGGAATAAACCACATTTTAAATTGTTTTTAAATAGAAGACAGTTGTTTTAAATTTTATTATAATCTCACAATATTTTACTGTTTTTTTTTTTTTTTACTGAACAAACTGGCTCCAAACTTATATTTGAAAATTATTGTAGTATATTATGCATTAATGTATTTGTCAGTTGGCTTTGACTTTGTTTCTTTTCTCTACAGCAGCGTATTACCTCCCCCGTCACCTGCCTCCTGGCCCTGGCTACCCTCACCCATATCCACCCTACCTGATCAGAGGTTTCCCTGAAACAGCAGCCCTGGAGAACAGGCAAACGCTCTTCAACGATTACATTACCTCCCAGCAGATGCACCAGTGGCCAGCCGCTGCTGCCATGGCTGCTCAGAGACCCGACCTGCTCAGAGGCCTTACACCTCGAGAGCAGTCTCTTAACTTGGCCTACTCACCTACACCTAGAGGTGAGGGGTCCTTAAAGGACTTTTTGTCCTTCACGTATTTTAAATCTTCTACAGAAATCATTTCTAAAGAGTAATTATTCACTGACAATTGCATGAGAGTTAGTAAACAATGGTATATTTATTTTTTATTTTTTTAGAATTATTTCAAATAACCTGGTCATGTAGCTAAATACAAAAATAGGCAATTGTATTAAAAACATCTTTAAAAAAAAAAAAAAATTCTGTCCATTTACAGGAACATCTGCATCTCCCATGGATCGTATCACATACATCCCAGGAACCTCTCCAGCTTTCCCCAGCGGGGCCTACAACACATCTCCCATCTCACCAGGTAAAAAGCAACACACTCACTCAAGGAAACAACATGGTGATTTAAGAGTAACTTTCTTTATAAGTTCACTTTATACCTCTATCTCTCAACAGTGGGAGCCTCTCACATGAGCAAGATCCAAGGCAGTTCGACATCCTCAGAGAGAGAAAGAGAACGGGAGAGGGAGAGAGAGAGAGAGAGGGAGAGAGAGCGGGATCGTGAGAGAGAACGAGAGCGGGATCGAGAGAGGGAGAGAGAAAGAGACAGAGAGAGAGAGCGTGAGCGTGAGAAAGATCGGGACAGAGAAAGAGACAAGTCCCTCGGTCATGGTAACGTGGAACATGCCCCTATATGGAGACCAGGTGAGCGCCCTCACTGCCTTTAACTTTTAATGTGTACAGCCACTTTATGGAACATTTTTGTATTGTTTTCATTTGAGTGCTGGAGGATGTTGCTGGCAGCAGAACGTTCTCCATGGCGTCTCCAGACTCTGTCACGTCTGTCACATGTGCTCAGTGTGAACCTGCTTTC
>JAUMHE010000055.1:11325037-11350899 GCA_032359235.1 Enteromius mattozi
TGATTGTCAATCAGTGTTGCTTCCTAAGTGGGCAGTTTGATTTCACAGAAGTGGGATTGACTTGGAGTTACATTGTGTTGTTTAAGTGTTCCTTTAATTTTTTGAGCAGTGTGTATATATATGTGTGTGTGTGTGCATGTATGTAAAAAATAAATATATATATATATGTATGCATATGTATATGTATATGTATATATATAATTTTTATTTTAGTATTTCAACTTCTATATATTTTAAGTACATAAAGTTATTTATATATTTTTATTTCAGCTTTATTTCATTTTTTTTAATATGCTGATTTACAGTGATAGTTATAATTGGATTAATATTGAGTTGTTCTCTGTCACTGTAGTTTAGCAAATAATCAATATGCAGATCAGGGTTGCTAAATGTCTGAACATTGTGTCCAAACAGGGGCACCAGAACAGATGGGTGGCAGCAGTTCTCGTCCCCCGTCTCATCCCTATAGTCACCAGTCGTCTCCACTGTCCCCTCGCCCCCAGGACAACCTGCAGCAGAGACCTAGCGTTCTGCACAACACCAGCTCAAAGAGCATCCCCAATTCTGAGCACAACAGTCCCTCTGTGCTGCGGTGAGTCTTCGCTGCTCAAACTGCTGCCTGATGGTCAGTCCAGTGAGATAAACAACATAATTTGTTTACTTTTAACTTTCTTCAGGCCACCAGGATCTGCTCGCTACCAGGGCTTCAGTGGGCACCTTCGGTCTGGTTTAGCCAATGAGGGTTACCCATCCGGTACAGATTCAAATTCTAAAGATTCAAACAGAGATGGGGGAAAAAGTCATGGGCGTGGAGGTCTGCCCAAACATCAGGACCTTTCATCCTCTTCCAAGGCTGACCCCAAGCTGGCCAGTCCCGGTGCTGGTGGGTCATACTCCTGTCCGTACAGCCAGGCCCCTGGTGCCCACCTTGGTCTGCCTACAAGTCGAGGGCTCCCCATGCATGCTTCCGAAAGCAACAGTGGCAGCAGTTCTATCCCGTCCCGCGGTGGGGATGGCATCAGCAGCGCGTCAAGTAGGGAAAAGACTCAAAACAAAGTGATGTCCATACAGGAACACGAACTTCGAGCACTCGGTAAGACCACCATGACAGCGGCCAACTTCATAAACGCGATAATCATGCATCAAATTTCTTGTGATGCGGCGATGCCAGAGACTGGTGCGCTCGCGACCAACGGCACCTGCGATGGTAAGACGGTCTGGGACCTTTGGGCTGTTAACGCCACCTTCCCTCCCTTCCCCTCCCCTCCCCTCCCTTCCCCTCCATGTCCTTCCTGTTCTCTACCAATCCACTCAACACCTTCCATCTCTCCACCCTTCCTCTACCCCTCCTGTCCCCCTGTCCCATCCCCATCCCCTTACGTCTGTGGCCTAGTTGCACGCTTGTGGTGGTTGGCATTGATCAGAATCAACCTGGTTTTTATTTTTTTTATTTTTTTTTTATTTTGAATATGCTTCTACCTATTGCTTTTTATATATATTTTTTGGCATCTGAAGCATTGCTTAAAGACCACCAAAGGTTTACCTCCCCTTTTGCATCACCTAAACCTATTTGACCATTAGCCAAATCCAAATTTTGAGGGGAGATTCTGCACATTTCAGTCCAAACTTCCACAAATTAATGTAATGAGCTTCTGCTCTGTAACGGCCACAGGCGTATATCTTACTGGACTGATAATTCAACCTACGCCCTAACGGTCCAGAATGACGTGTCTGGAAACAAGCTTTTCTAGACTAGAGGTCCTGAGGTGAACTTTAAGAGCTCAGTCATTTAACAGTCATGTGGTTGCTCATCGTTTCATAATGCCTTTATTGGCTTGCCTCTTGTGTTCCCCCTTTACCTTTTTTTTTTTATTAATTTGGGGAACATTCCATACCACTACATGTTTGCTTCCTGTTTCATTTCCTTTTTTTTGGAGGGAGGGCACTGGCAATTTGACAGTTTAATAGCTGCATGAAGCAAACAAATTTTACAAGTTATAAAGAAAGAAGATCAAGATGGATCTGGAGCTGAATGATTTTCAAGGCGTTTGGTTCTTAATGGTTGTTAAATATTTGGAATCTTCCACCATCTTATTGAATCTACAGCCAAAAGATTAAAATATCGCTAGTATCAAGTCTTGCTTGAGATTGAGAAGAGAGAAGTCATTTATAGAGTTACCAAAGATAACCGTTTAAAATAAATTCAGTTCTTTTGAACTGTCTGTTCATCAAAGAAAAAAAACACTGTATCCACAAAGTATTAAACGACCCAACTGCTATTTGTTACATAGTAGCATTGTTATATAGCTATAATTATATAATATAATTTATATTCCATTGTTATGTCATTATGGAACAGTTTTACTGTATTTTTGATAACAATAAATGCAGATATGGTGAGCATAAGACACTTTTCAAAGTATATTGTATATTCAGAAATACTGAAACTGTTGCCAAGTGTCTGGAACCATTGTGGGATTATAATCAATAATTCCTCACAATTCACATTTTTGCATTTTATAGATGTTGTTCTTGGATGTGCTTGAAGTCTAAAGATTCTTCAGTAATTTGAATTGAATCCACGAGTTGTCAATGTAAATATTATTGCTTTGTTTATATATACAGTGAGGTCAATAAGTATTTGATCACCCTGTGATTTTGCAAGTTCTCTTAATTAGAAATCATGGAGGGGTCTACAATTTTCAGCATAGGTGCGTTTCCACTGTGAGAGACAGAATCTAAAAAGAAAAATCCAGAAATCACATTGTATGATTTTTTTTTTTTTTACTGTGTCAAATAAGTATTATATATATATATATATATATTTATATATATATAATTTATATACTGTATGTATGTATGTAGGTTAAACCATTTATATGTGGGAGACTTTCTCAAGACTACCAAGAAATAAATAGAATTAAGTGGAATGGGAAACATACTACAGCCCTTAACTAGGTATTACAACATCTGTCACTCAGACTCATTTTCTGTCATGTCAATATATGCTTTATACTGTTGTAAAGCTAATAATGGCTAGTGTGAAAACAGTGGGGAAAATCCAGTGTACAGCTGCATTATCCTGGTTTAAATAAAGATAGGATATCCTTGGTTTTTAGGCCTGGTAATAAAGCAGATATATCCACCTCTCCTACCTTTACAGTTCATTTTAAACACACATTTTGCTTCTGTTTTATTGTTATGTTTTTGTTCAAAGCATTTTTGCTAATCAGCACACTTCGCTACAGTCAGATGCCTCCATAATGTTGGCTTGACCTCTGAACACACATGTGAGCAAGTCATTGAGTACTGTAATCCCAGAGCCTGTATGTGACCGCACCGCTTACACACCCATCTCTGCTCTTACCCTCAGAGTGATCCAGAGCCTTCTTACACCCCATACTCAACCGCACTGTCATATTTTCTTCCCTCTTTGTCTACGTGTGCTTTCCTATCCTCTCTGCAGCTCACCAAAAGGCACTAGAACAGCTGTACGGGTCTGAGGACAGACTTTCTCCAGGTCAGCAGCCACCTTCAGCTGTCAAAAGCTCTCGAGTGGTCACCCTCGCCCAGCATATCAGTGTAAGTGCCACAGAAATGCCCCAAATTCTAGACGGCTAAATAAAACAGTCGTTTATGGCTGTCGCGATTAAAATCAGTTTTAAAATTATTTTATCAATTTTATCTTTTACAAAGATTACCAAATGTTTTCTCTTTACAGGAGGTGATCACTAAAGACTACACCCGCCAGTCACAGCAAGGCCAGATAGGGGGTCAATCATCTCTACAGCCTGTGTTTGGGTATCACAACTCCCCTGTGCTGGATCTCACTCGTCCTCCCAGTGCCCCCCAAGCCCAGACCCCCACAGACCCCAACGCCCGCTATACACCAGAAGGTGCTGCTGGTGAGAGGGAGAGAGGGAGAGACAGGTCTCCTCCTCAGAGTAAAGCCTCTCCAGTGAGTCTGGCTGCTGATGGGATTGAACCTGTTTCACCACCAGGGGCCGTTTCAGAGCCGGAGACGCCAGGAGCTGCCTACCCGAATGAACAAGCAGAACAGGGGTATATAACATACAAGCAGATGCGTTCACACAATAGTGATGGGAGTCTGAATCATTAGAATGAATTGATTCAAACAACGCTTGAGACTGATTCTATCTAATGGACCCTTTTCACATTTCCTTGGTTCTCAGAGGTAGAAGTCGTCATGATTGGGGGAACTTTCATAGTGGTGGATAGAAAACTACAACAATTATCATTTTTGCATTTCAGTTTGATTGTTAATAGTTCCGGAAGCACGTCATCACAGTCTGCGAAAAGGGCCCATTCATTACCAAATCAGGAAAACAATTAGACTCAATAAAAGGATTCATTCACTAATTGAACATCACCTTTCATTCTGTATTTTCATTACTCATTCTGTTTTTGTGTCTTAGTATGGGATCTCGTTCACCGGCCAGTAGCTCTCAACCACCAGCTTTCTTCAGTAAACTGACTGAGAGCAACTCCGCTATTGTCAAGAGCAAGAAGGAAATGATAAAGAAGATGGTAGTCAGCGCAGAGGCTGAATTCAGTGAGTTAATGGGACTGAATCTGTTGGATTTTGACTGACATTAATATATATGCATATGTGTGTATATATGTTATTGTTGCTGACTAAATGGCTAAAACTTATCTCTTCCTGTTCTGTTTTAGACCAGGGCCAACCTGGAACAGAAATCTTTAACATGCCTGCCTCTACAAATGCAGGTGAGCAGCTCTTCCAGTTGTTTTTTTTTCTCCTCAACAGCAGTTAATTTTATACCACTTTATACCTGTGTCTTAAGGAAAACTTGCTTAATAACACTTCACACACTCCTGTTTCTTTAACATAACCACTGTAACTTCTGTTTTAGGACCCGTGAGTGTGCGCAGTCACCCGCCACCAGAGGCCAGTGGTAATACTATAGGTCTGGAGGCCATCATCAGGAAAGCCCTCATGGGCAAGTATGATGAACAGATGGACGATCGCTCGCCGTCCAACTCTGTCAACTCAATGAGTGTTGGCATGCCAGCTGTTGTTGGGCCGCCAACTTCAGCGGATGGGCGTTCGGAGGACCCCTACTCCCTGCCAGGTGTGCCAAAAAACTCTTGATTATTCAGCTACCTTCATGGCAACGTGTCAGGTTTTGGCTGCATTTTTTTGGAGCAAAAGTGCTCACATGTAAATTATTAACAGAATGTGATAGTAAATTGTTACATGATGAGCCTGTTTTGAATGCAGTTGTGTTTTCTCATCTTGCTTACTTCTATTTTGTGAGGTTCATTTTGGCACCACCCCAATTTTTTTATAATTTGCACCAAGTTAATGGAAAATTTGTTACGTTGCTTTCATGTCTGCAACAAAAGAAACATGGCATCTCCTATGCGTAATTTTGCGTTTGCATATATTTTTCCCTGGTCAGAACAGACCTATAACCTTTTTATAGTTATATTTCACTAGCTGAGAATTATTTTGCGAACATATTCAGATATCTTTATACTTGTCTGACTACCTCGGTTTTCTGTCCTGTGTTTGAATTCAGTTAAATCCAAAGGAGGGCGCTCTAATGGTCGCAAGACTAAGTCTCCTGGTCCTGGTCTGTCTGGAGGAGAGAGACCTTCATCTGTGTCCTCTGTCCACTCTGAGGGAGACTGTAACCGGCACACCCCTCTCACCAACAGAGTGTGGGAGGACAGGCCCTCATCTACAGGTACATGTGCACACATGCGCACACACACAAAGGGTGAGATGCATCTGCCAACTAAAATCATTTAATCAATTTCAACTATTTTAAATCACTATGAAATAAATTTGGGTTAATTCATGTTCAAGAACTGTATTTTTTATTTTTGGAGTGAAATACATTTCAGAAAGGTTGCAATAAGTTGATTATTCATCTATTAATCAAAGAATCCTGAAAATAAATTTATCAGGGTTTTCTACAAAAATATCAAGTAGATTTTCAACATAGATTAACTCTTTCCACGTCAAACACAGAATTTTCTGTTATTCGTGAGACAACGCTTCGACTGGGTTTTCTGGGTTTCTGTGTTTTCACTGTTATATGCTTGGAGGTGCTATTACTCATCTCCTGAGTGAATCTAGAAAGATCTCATATGTAAGCGGAAAGTGTTAAAGGCCTGTGCATGCTTTGGGAGTACTGATGGAAGTCATCTACTGCAGCTTTGCTTTAATAATAATACTGTATGTGATCCATTTGTAGGATTTTATATATATATTCTCTCACCTTTTTTTTCTGGTTCCTGCTCTCAGGCCCCACTCCATTCCCCTGTAATCCCCTGACCATGCAGATGCGTCTCCCCAGTGGGATGATGTCGGGACCCTCACCTTCCCCAACACAGCAGGGCACTTCGGCACCTCCTCAGGGCCAGGCTCAACCCCGCACCTGGGAGGAAGAACCCAAACCTCTGCTGTGCTCTCAGTACGAGACCCTGTCAGACAGCGAGTGAACACACACCTCACGCCGCATACACTAGGACTGAACGTTTGCTGCTTATGAACAGAAACTTGTTCCTGTAAACAGGGATGTTCGTGAACACACATGTACTCATGTCCATACTGACATACGGGAACACACACGTCCATCTGCGCTCATGCCCTCTGATACCTTTACACACATAGTCATGCATACAGAGACACACATCCCATAACCCACCCCAAGCGTGCACACGCACTCACTCACGCCATCAGTGGAAGTGCATGGCTGCAGACGTGTGTTGATGTGTCAGTGTGTTTGTGAATGCGCACACATGTATTAGCGTGTGCGTCACTCCAGGACTACTTGTAGGATGAATCACTTTTTAGTTTGTTTTTTTTATATGAATATATAAATATATATATATACTTCTATTCATGTCGTCTTGCAGGCCTTATCAGAGTTGACTCATTTTGTTGGCGCGTTTTGGAGCATTCCTCATTAGACTGCTCAGGACACACACTCTTATACTGTAATACAACTGCAAATTGTTTTTGTTTTGTATGTGAGGGTGGCGTAATGCAAAGGCTGGATGAATCCTCTGCAGAAATAAGCACCCCCATACACACACACACACACACGTACGCCCTCTAAGTTCTCATGTGCATCTGCAGTCCTTCATGATGGTTGCCAAGATGACCCTGTTGCTTTTACGCATCTGATGCTGTTGGGCCATCCGAGTATGTGTGTGATGAAACGAGACCTTCAGAGAGGCAGTTTAGCTGAACCCTACTCTAAACTGTACTGGTTTTTGAAGCAGATTTCATTTTATCCTTTAACATTCTGTCTTTACCGTGCTTCTTCTGAGAGTTTACATGGGCGGCCAAATCATTGGTTTACAGGGTACACATAATGTTCATTTGTTAACATCAAACCTTTTTTTTTTTTTACTTTAGTTTCGACACTCAAAAGTGATTCTAGCTGACCAATAATACACTTTTCCGTCATCTCTCTTTGATAGTATATGTGCGAGATGTTTAGTTTCAAACTTTTTTATGTATGTGAACTGTTGCATTTTTTGTTTTTTTTTCGTAATGAGTTAAGCACTTAGTCGGCAAATGGTTCCTGTCGGTGATTTCAATGGATGCCGACCTGAATGCAACTTTTTACACAGCATTTATTTTCGTTTTCCTTATACAGTGTTTTGTTGATTTGTTTTGTCACCTACCTTGTCAAGTGTTCCACTCTCTTGCGACAATCACTGGCAGAGAGTTGAGCGAGTGGACGCATCTTTAGGGGAAGCTGCTTTATCGGGTCTGAACGTCCCAGCAGACCTGATTTTTGTTTTTCACGTCATCTATTTGTTGAAGAGTTAAGAGCCATGCTGTTTGGCCAGTCCTTTGACATGACACTCACTGAGAGCTGCTTTACTTTCGCTCTTTGTGCTTGAACGAAGGGTTCAGGATGTGTTTGTTTTTTTCTCTTCTGTGGGCTTTTAAGGAGATATATCCTGCGTAATAAAATAAAATGGAGGTTGGCATACGGCACACCTCACGTAACCTGTAGTCCTTCACTCTGTACAGTTTTAAAGATAATTCTAGTGTTAAGTGCCATGTATTTGACATATACATTTCTGAACTTAAAACTACCAAGTGACTACGCACAATTGTTTTTTTTCCCTCCTTGTTATTGCCAGGGTTGTACAATTTGTCACGCAGGCACAACTTAAAACCGTGAAGGAGACATTTACCCTGTCAGTCTCCTCTCCAAAATGCCTCTCTTTTGGACCACCTCAGCGGTGGGGTTACTAATTGCTTTGCATGCATATTAGATATAATGAAATGTTTTAATTCGTATTGTTTGACTTTTATTTGTCACATGGTTTTACTATAAAAAAGGTATCTTTAACAGTTCAAACTGCAATGCGCATTGTAATCTCCAGACTTTGGGGATATTTTTGGAAGCTAATTAAAAGATGAAACTTCAAAGTTCAGCAGTGGGTTTTATCCGGTGGGGGCTTTTGTTGCTTTGGTGGTCGAGGACAGTTTTAGTGCACTACCTAGTGTGGTTTTGTGAAATGGGGCTTTATCTTCAGTCACTTCAATCCCAGATACACTCTCATCAAGATCCCTGAACGGTGTGTGAACAGTAGCTATACTTTTTTTATTTTTTAAAAACAATAACATCTACACAGACATCACAGAATGCTCTGCTCTGATTTTGAGATTCATTCTCTAACATATCACTCCAGACAGTATTGTATTTAGTGGACAAGTCACTCTAAAGTTCAGTGTTTTCTTGTATAGCGAGCCCTCTTTCCTCTATATTGACTGTTTGTTTGACCTTTTTACTGAGGACAGTATTGCACTTTCCTTAGATGAGGAGGCGTTCTTATTTGTAAGTGATAAACGTAAATGAAGCTGAGATTACAACAAATGAAGAGGAGAGAGATGGGAAAACAGCAGTAATCGTCACCCTCTTAAGATGGGAAAGGTTAAGTGGGTATTTGGGTGGCATCTGTTTTTGTACAACCATTTTGTGCATATTGCTTTTTTTTTTTTCTTTTCTTTTTTTTTTATTAAGACCCACTGTATTATAGCGAGGAGTGTAAATAGACCTAAAAGGATGTACATATTTATGTGATTTGCTGCAAGATTGATATTCACACTGTTGTATTTCAACATGGCCACCAGCAAGCTTTGTGGATAGCAGTGTAAAAATTAAACGGAAAAAAAAACAGACACTGCCTTAATGTTTAAATAAAAAGCTTATTGCCATTGATTTGTTTGTCTTTTTTTAATTGTGCCAGTGTTTTTACATTGGTAGTTGGTAGTTTTCTTTTATTTATTTGTCAATTTATTAAGTTTCTTAATCCTGGTACTGGAAAACCTGTGCACTGCACACGAATGCTGGTTCAGCTTATAAACACAATCAGGTTTATGAAGATGTCTAAAATTGGAAATTCAGGGGTGGGAGATATCGCCTGTATACACCTCCATTTCCAGGGCTGCATAAACCTAATTGCTGTATATTTATATATATATAATGTGAATGCATTACGTTTTTTATATCTCAAACAGTGTTTATTTGAGAAGGTTAACCTGTTCAAATATTTGCTTTACTCGCTGTCTTTGGTAGGCTTTTTTCTTTTTTAAAAAAAGCAAACAAACTTAAATGTACAAACAAAACGTTCCAATCATGTTTCTAAATAAACTTAATAAGGAAACAAAATGAAATACAATAACTTTTCCATAAAAAATTGAATGAATAGCCTTCATTCTAAATGCATAGAGATTATTTCTAACATAATAAGAGAATATTTGTTGTAAAGTTTCTTAGCGAAGATAGTCCAGCTTTTTTCTTTGTCACTTTGACATGTCTTTGATGTTATGTTATAAAGACATTCATGTTCTTGCCAAAGTCTGGTCTGAATACTTAGGACCATGTGATATTTCAGTTTTTCTTTTTTAATAAATCTGCAAAAATGTTTTTCTGTCAATATGGGGTGCTGTGTGTACATTAATGAGGAAAAAAAAGAACTTAAATGATTTTAGCAAATGGCTGCAATATAACAAAGAGTGAAACATTTTAAGGGGGTCTGAATACTTTCCGGGCCCACTGTATTTGTTGGCATCTGGACACGTGTTGAGCACTAGATGGCGCTGCTGACCTTCTTATGACCTCAGGCTACAGTCAGGCCGCAGGTCTTTGTTTGCGGCAGCTCTTAATTTATTACGATCTAATAGACAAATTGTTTCCATGCTACTGAAAGAATGAAAGGAGGAATAATTCTGAACATGCTTGTGTTTGGGGCAGAAAAATCCCACAGATCCCAAACATCACACAGAGAGACGATAGAGCAGTTTTTGTAATATATTAATAAAGTCCACACGAAATCAAAATGAACTATATTTGTTTTGTTAGCTCACATTGCTATTTTTTGTGGTAAACAATTAATCTTAATATATTTCAAAATATACACATTAAAAAACGCCCCCAAAAATAGCTAAAATATATTTATTTAAATATATTCTCTAAAAGTATCTATAATTAATTAAAATAAAATTTTTGCATATTTTTGGAAATGTATTAGAACATTAAAATTTTATTTCAGTACAAGCAATACATTTACGTCACAAAGGTAAAAATACTGTCTATAAAATGTAAACATGTTACACATTTGGAATAAAATTAAAATATTACAATATTTAGTTTATATTAAATATTATTTAACATTTAATATATACAATTACAATATTTGAGGTATTCATGTAAATTGGGAAACATTTTGCTATTGAGATAATGATGTTAGCGTTAGGCCTTGTATGACATTTTGATTGGCTGACCGTTCTTCTGGATGTTAATGGGAAATGGCTGTTTTAGAAGCCTACTAGGTATGTTTTATGTTCAAGTGCGAAAACATTCAACTTTTTATGTTTAATAGCAATAAAGTGGGCAAACAATTTAAGTGGAGACACTTAATTTAAGCACACTCTCCATCCTGTAAAGCAAAATCAAAAAACTGCTATCCAAATTCTACAGTACTAGTTCCTTTATAACGACTCAGTCAAGTCATTCGCCAAATGTTTGTAAATCATTAGACTGGAGAACTTTGTTTTGAAAGTAAAACTGTCAGGAACTGGGAAAGAGTAGGCAATAGAATCTTTTGCCAATACAAATAGTATACAACTTTTTCTGAATATGTAAAACTAACATGTTGCATTTACTGTATGAAACTTCTTCAGTGCAATTATGTAGCTGAAACATACACTTAACACTTAACACACACACCTTATGATAATGTACTTTATGACTGCTTTCATGTAATTCTTTACTCCTGTATATGAGATCTGGCCTAAAGCAAGCCTTAATGCATGGATTAAAATGATATACACTCCAAAAAGACTCCATGCCTCTCTCGCGGCTGGCAGTTTTATAGGAGAATGGTGGAAGGGTTTCTCGTCTGAAGCTGGAAAGTTTTCGACCTTACTGGAAAGTGCTGTGTAAGTGATAATGTACATGGAAAACAGACTCGTTCTTACCTCACAAACATCCAGGCGTTCATCACAAGAAGGCAAACATACAGCAGTTTTAGGGTTTGGGGCTTTTATTTAATCGATTTGGATATACATCATTTTTTTTTTCTTAAATTATTTTCTCATCTGTTGTCCAAAAGAAGTCCATTAAGTTGGGAATTATACAAAAATATAAAGAGAATTACGAGTGCTGTATGCCACATATACAACAGGACAGTATTTTACAGAAACACAAATCACTGTGTTAGGAAATCAAACAAAATCTGTTCGCGGAAAGCATTTTGTACACCAAACAAATGTAATCATAAAATTTCATACATGTGGAAAAAATAAAACATCTCCCATCAGATCTGCTTTCAACACATTGTTAGAATTCCTCTAACAACTTATCCAATTTCCATCTTGAGTGAACAGGAAGTTATTTATCGGCCATGCCTTCCTGTAATTTCATCTCTTATCAAGCCCTAATGATTTTTTCGTAGTGTCATGGAAGTTAAACTTAGCTCTTGCCTAGCTTTTCCTCTCAAAAACACATCCACATACCAGACGGAAACATACTCTGTCGTTGTTTTTCTATTTTCAGTCACCAGAAGATCTCTATTATATAAAATCAGAAATGAAAAAAAGAAAACGAATGAGGTAAGAGATCTAAATTTACAAAACCCACTTCAGCTTTTACAGAATTGAAAGCGTATAGTCCAGACGTAAGACCTCCGTAATGCTTTACTGCTCAGTCAATATCTCTCTCTCTCTCTCTCTCTCTCTCAGCGCACTGAATCGCCTGCCTAAACAACAGCTAAATAAAGTCAGAAATAACTCATTACCTTTGACATTATCTAACCGTGCAATCGTCAAGAGGTCAGAGTTAAAACCTGTCTCACAAATCCAGCATTTGAGATCAATATGCCGAATTCTCTCATCTAATCATCACATGCTCAGTCCAGTCAAATACAACCTTCTGTTTCCTGTCGTTCTCTGAGTGCAGCTCTTATTTTGGCCACTGAATTATTAGCAAGTCGGGCGGCTTCTCAAACTCTTGTGCAAGAAATGATTTCACGTTCTCTGAGGTACAAACAGAAAGGGAGGAAATGGTTGTATTTCCCTTTCTGTGAATTCTACAGAATCTTTGGTCCAACCTTTCAAGTGCTCCTACACCGTTGATTTGCCCTTAGTCAAACCAACACGTTTACAGCCAAAAAGAAAAAACAACTTTCCATAAGTGCAACTTAAATACAGTTTATATTTCCTCAGCCAGTTCTGATAGTCTACAGATTAATGCCAGTAGACTTTAGTCATGGTTAGCATGTTTAATCTTTGACATCTGTGTTAAATTCAATACAGCATCGAACCTGACTAAAGTCTAATGACTTTGTGCTCTCGTCCTCATATAATGTGCTTATGCTTATTGTTTTAATCATGAACTCTTTCCTCTTAAGTATTTGTAAGAATCTGCAAAACTAAGACGATAAAGTAGGCACACATGGCATGTTTTTACATTTTTGGGGGGAATACTGGCAGAATTTTTATGGTATAATTAAAATGGAAATGGAGTCTTACGGTTTTATTTTTGGATAACAATCTTATCAAATTAGCCAAAGTATGCAAATAAAATTGAAACCAAGCTAAATTTTAGTACCAGACACATAATGACTAATAAAAAAGATTGTGATCTAATTTTTATCTGACGTTCTTTGGAGTTCAGTGTAAATCGGCAGATCTTTTGTGGAATTCTGCGGGCCTGTGAATCAGCAAACAGCAGAAACTCTTTTGCCCCCAAATGCTTTTCCCTCCACCTGACTGGTACGACTGGATATTAAAATGAAAAGTAAAAGATGTACATAAATGCATCACTGACACGTAAAACACATGTAAAGGCCGCAAACACACACTGAACTCCAGCTCATCCCCAACATCAAGTACCAATGTCAAGGGAAGCAAAAGAACAAAGTGACAATTCGTTTCCTTTCTCTTAAAAGTCATCCGTTGTCGAATCAGGGTTTTAGTCCATGTAGCTCTCTAAAGGGAGTTTTTGAATTATGGGAACTATAACACGTCTCTCAGAGGTCTTCTGTGTAAATGATGCATGGACTGGCGTCCTCGGTGGACTCCAGCCTGACTGTGGACACAAACCGCCGGCGGCCGGCTGTGTTTCTGTTGTAGTTGAGCGTGGTGCGGTATGTATTCCGGGTGTGTTTGGGGAACACGATGGTGGTGCTTTGGAAGTGTAGCGGCCTGTGCCGTGGCTCAAAGTGAATCTCTGACTTGTAGCTGCGCCACGTGCAGTTGTGAACGGCCACCACCGTCTCACTGAAGGATGTGGCGGTCGGGACCTGGGCGCAGAACACCTGGTCACGGAAGTGTCTGTCTGAAGCGTACTTCACCGCAGAGTTGAACCTGACGGCGGTCAAAAGACAAGAATACATCAAACATGACTCAACTAAGATTGCTCACTCTAAGACCAATTTGGAAATCAGGTTTTGTAAAAGTTTAAAGAAATGTTATGATATGAATAATGAAGAAATGTTTCTAGATCACAAGTCAAATAAGTAAATTTGTGACACTGAACAAATGACCCTGTACAAATTGTCAGATGTTCTTTTAATGGTCTTTCTCAGATGTGACCCTGGACCACAAAACCAGTCATAAGGGTCAATTTTTCCAAACTGAGATGTATATATCATCTGAAATCTGAATAAATAAGTTGTCCAATGATGTATGGTTTGTTAGGATTGGACAATATTTGAGTTGTTATGATTGGACAATATTTCGGTTGTTATGATTGGACAATATTTGGCCAATATACAGCTATTTGAGAATCTGCAATTTAAGGGTGCAAAGAAATCTAAATACTGAGAAAATGAAGTTCTTAGCAATGCATATTTCTAATATATTTGATATATTTGCAGTAGGAAATGGACAAAACATCTTCATGGAAGGTGATCTTTACTTAATGCCCTAATGATTTTTGCTAAAAAAATGAACAATTTTGACCCATACAATGTATTTTTAGCCATTGCTATAAATATATCCCAGCGACTTAAGACTGGTTTTGTCATCCAGGGTCACAAATAATGACGTTTGCACAAGCGCATCCGGAAAAGACGACATCGTTGAAAAAAGTAGTTTTTTTGTTTGGTTTTCATTCGAAGGTCTTACAGTACAGTACAGTAAAGGTCTTACAATCTAAATAGAAAACTTTGTGCCATTGTAATGTTATTGATGTTTAATTTGAACTTTTTAGCCAAAATGCTTAAGCAACCGTATAAATTGTAATGAAAAAGTGCAAAACAGAAACTGGTTTGATCTCAGACTTTTGTATCCAGCTTTAGTTTGGATGGCTCTGCAACCTCAAAAATATTTAAGACTCACTTGATCTCTTTTTCTGGTTTGGGGTTAACCTCGATGCTCTCTCCATAGACCACAGGGTACATGCGTGACTTCGCATCTGGACCTTGAGAGTTCAGGAGCAAGTATGGCAGCTACACAAGAAGACATAAAAAACAGGAATTAGCCATCAAGCTAGCTATTACAACCCATAATAAAAGATGTTCAGGCAAAATATTCATACTTCTCATTTCTTGCATGCATGATGACAGCTAAACTGTATAAGTGCTAGTTTTGTGTGTCTATTGTCATTTTATGGTCACACAATTTAATCTCCACTTTTCATTTGATAGCTTTCGTTATCATAAAAAAACGCTCTTCTAACGTATGTCCTCTTATTCCGAACACTGTTTAGCATTTAGCAAAGCAATAATGTCTATTCTTGTTTTGCTGTCTGTTTATATATGAACTGAATGAACAGTCAACACTAATGTACTTTTCAGACAGTGTTTGTAATCAAACATTTCAGTTTTAGATTGAAAATTGTATTATTTTATAAGCAGGCTTTCATGGGGTCTGATAAACTTTCAAGCAGTGTTATTTTAGTATTATTAATATGCTATATTAGTATTTATTCAAGAGTTTTCTTCTGTTTTTATTTTAGTTAAGTGTGGTTTTGTCATTTTAATTTTGTAAATATTTTTTATTTCAGTTTTAGTAACTTTAGTACTAATTTCATTAAGTTTTCAAAGCAACAGTTTTATTTTTGATATTTTTTTTCACATTGCATTTTATTTTTGATTTCTTTTTAATTAGTGAAAATGTTTTTTAACACTTGTAGTTTTTGTTGATTTGGAGTAGTACTGTCTGTGTACATGTGCTTGTCTGCGTGCTGATATATATATAGGTGCTCAGACAAACGGCGACAATGCAGCAGTGTGTGTGGAGCTGTGCCTCCACCTGCTCCAGTCATCAAACACACACACACCACGTGAGCGCTCAGCACCTTCCTCGGCGTCCGGCACGTACACACTCTGCTTCTCACTCTCTGTCTCTGACACCTCATAAAACCCAATTCCTCCACAATGTATCATCAGCCCGCAGTCATCTGACCTGACACGGGAAACGTGGGCTCTTCCTCAGCTCCAGCAGAACATTTTTGAACTCGCACATCAAGTAAATCAAGAAAAAGTTTTATAAACTTTTATAGTCTCGCATTCTAATCTGCATTTTTTCGCTTCGGTTCCTTTAAAGAAATTTAGTTCTGACTGAACCAGTCTTGGGTTCAAGTTTATGGTTCACATGAGAAGGTCAGAAAGGTTCAGAAAATTCATTTCTCAGTGTTGGATAAAAGTAAACCACTTGCTTCGTCTCATTCAGTCACAATCTGTTTGTGATATTGTGATGCACTGTATTTTAAAATGGGTTTCTCAAGGTTGGTCTGGCTCAGTTTAAGGCAAGAAAGTGAGTACATAATTAGCAGCGAAATTAAAAACGCTCCCATTACTGACATATATGCTGTTTATGAGAGGTTTCTGGCATCATGCTGTTGTCTCATGGATGCGAGCCAGGGAGAAAGGGATCGCGCCCTTCAGCATGTGCTTCTGTGTCCATATGAGTACAAGAGAGAGTGTGCGTTAAATCCCGGACGGATACTGTGTCCACTGTGCTGTTATACAATGTGCCGCCTGCCACACCACACACAAACCCTGTAGATCTCAGCAGGGACAGAGCTCTTCAACAAGCTCAGACAAATAGTCTCTTAAAGTCTAACTAGGTTAGGAGGTCTAACTTTTTTTCTAAGGAGGTCTATAATAGCAAAAAAAAAAAAAAATACTGTAGAGAGCTCTTCAAATATAGACACTGCATGGCAAAATATCTACTCTCGTAAAAATGTGTAAATAATAGTTTACTTGCAAAACTAGTCAATAGCCGGGTTTCTATCCAAAGCTGTAAATTTAACTTGTGCGCAAAACTGGAAAATCGCATATAATATTTGCGAACCAGCACCGTTTCCATCCAACGAGTCAATTAGAACAATATCGTCACTTCCTGATAAACTGGCACTATACATTGCTAAGAAAAGCAGGAGAATTTACTGAATATAATCATTTTATTTTCCTATATAATAAATTAATTTTAATGCACTTGGAGGAATTTATTCGCAAAACGCATCTCCATCTCCCACTATTCACATTAAGCCTTTTTCGCACAGGGAAAAAACCACCTCAAGTGAGCGTAATAAGTTTTTTGCAGACTTAAAAATGCGCATAAAACCAGGGTGATGGAAACATAGTTAATGCTAACTAGTCAAACCTTTACTTGTAAAGTAAATATATATTGCTGTGCACAAGGTTTTAATGGTACTCTTATTGATCTGGTACTTTTTCATTATGCATAAAATAAAAAAAATAAGACTGCACTGTTTTCACTGTATAAATTGATAGGTTAACGCTGATTAAAGCTACTAAAGTTATTCAGTCAAGAGCAGTGAGTGATTCTTCAGTACCAAAAGTCGTCTGAGCTTATCGTTACTACTACAGTCTTTCGGAATTCATCCCTGGAGCCCATTTAATACCAGGTTTTGTTACCTATCCTGATGCAGTTTGAGGGGTTCAAGCTAGATACAGACACAGAGACTCTGTACTGACATCTAGTGGCCTGAACTGCCTGACTCAATGTTTTTATTCACTGCTGCATCTTCACATTGGAGGTGAATGATTGATATTTGCCCTGTTTGATTTCATAGTCTGTAGTTTAGGTTGTAATGTTTGCCTTTGTTATTGATGGATGTGCTTGTCATATGGTTTTTTGTTTGTTTGTTTTGTTAAAACATACTGTTATTTTTTACAGTACTGGCTGAAAGCTCTACATAAATGTTTATGGTAACACTTCATTTTACAGTTACACTTATTAGTTGCTTATTTTCATGCATATTACTAGAATATTAGCTATTTATTAATGCTAAGTAAGTCCATATTAATGTATAATTCCACATCCCTAATCCTACCCAATACCTAAACTTAACAACTACCTTGCTGACTACTAATAAGCAGCAAATTACGAATTTGTTGATGGACAAGTCAAAATTAATAGTTAACAATTGTTACCTATTCTAAAGTATTACCATGTTTATTATAATTATTATTATTGTTATTAGTTAGTAGTTGTAGTAGTAGTAGTATTTGGTAGTAGCGCTATACAAATAAAGCATAAACATGAAAAATTGATGTTAAAAATGTATATATTTTTTTCTAAAACAAAGTAGTAAAAACTAAAATAAGTTTTAAAAGTAAAGGCATTGTAATATTAAAGTAGGCTAATACATATATATGTATGTATATGTGACCCTGGACTACTATATATTTTTTTAATTTACATCATATGAAAGCTGAATAAATAAACCATTAATGTATGGTTTCTTAGGATAGGACAATATTTGGATACAACTGTTTCAAAATCCAAAATCTGAGCGTCCTTTAAAGTTGTCCAGATGAAGTCCTTAGCAATACATATTACTAATAAAAAAATCAAGTTTTAATATATTTAAGGTAAGAAATTTATAAAATATCTTCATGGAACATGATCATTACTTAAAATCCTAATGATTTTTGGTATAAAAAGAAAAATGTATAATTTTGGCTATTGTTCCAAATATACCCCAGTGACTGGTTTTGTGGTCCAGGCTCACACATATATATAAAGGGTAAATATAATTTTATATAATGTGTATATATACAATTGCTAACACTTAATGCAATTAGTGTTATTGAATAACTTTCAAGTGAATGTACAAATAGAACTTGTTGATAAGTTGCTTATTATCATGCATCCCTAAGGCATTCTCATAAAGCAGCGTTAGTTTGTTTCAGAGGTGCCACTGCACCCTTCATTTTAATATCAGCAAACAGAGGTCATCAGTTTCTTATGCAACTGACTGCAACAGCTCTGCTGTTAGGCTTGCCGCACTAAAATAGATTGGAGAGATTTTTTTTTATGTTATGCAAACACAACTCTCGAAATAGACCTGCAGCCACAAAATGAGAGGAAAAAGGCAGACATATCCTTTGCAAACATGCATACTGCATATAGTATACTGTACATACATGCTGGGATGGACAAACCTCTGCAAAGCAAGGTTGCCATGGACGGAAAATACAAAGTGCAGATGGCTTTGTATGCCTACATTTTCTTTTCTGCTCTGAGAGAGCATTTGGTCCTCATATAATGCATGTTGCCTGCAGGCTCCACCACATTTGTATGCATTTAAGTAATAGGATTTTGGAAACAGCATATTCTGAAGAACTTCGACAGAGGGATGTTTTGTTGATGTTGGCTCGAGAGCTTTCCAAAATGTTAAAGACATGCTGCTTAAAACCATAAAAAATTCATGTTGCACAAATATAGTCATGTTGTTCTTCTCAATTTTATCGAGTGAGACGCTTTATTGCAGCGGCGTCCCGACAAGTGCATGCATGTTTCTTGAAGAGGAGTGTCTGAGTGATCATTTATACACTCCAAAATGCCTTTAGATACTTGCTCTTAGCGGCGTGCTCAGGCAAAGCATTTATGCTGCACAACAGAGACAAATGCAGCTCAATCACGTTAACAGTCGAGCAGCGGAAACCGGAATCGGTTTAATAAAAGAAGCTGTTGTTTTGTTAGTGCCGAGCTTAGCTTAATCTTTTTTGCTCTAGAAGGTGCATCTAGAAGTGGCGCAAAAGGTTTATTTCTATGCTAATCTGAATCTTGTAGCATTGTGGTTACTTTGAAGTATTGACACACTGTCAGGATTTCATAACAGGTATGATTGTGTGGTCGGGGTCAGATGTGGACACTGTTAGTTTAGCGTGCTATGGAACCTTTCAGAGGCAGAAATAAGACTCTGGGTTATGCTGAGGCACTTGTGCGGTGCTATACTGTAACATGAACACACTGTCTAGTAATGCTGTACCAGTATGATATATATATATATATATATATATATATATGTGTGTGTGTCTCAGCACTGCTTGTTTGTTTGCACATGTGTGTGCTGTAAAAGGGCTGCTATGAGGAAGCTATGAGGGACAGAGAGATCGGTTAGAGTTACCACATTCACCAAACACAAGGTCAACTTGTTTACAGAAACTCTCTCTCTCTTTGGTCGCTCCTTGTCATCCCTGCTTCATTAGAGTAAGTCTCCAGAGGCACGAGCACCTGAACCCCTTTCTATTTCAGGATTCTGCCCTTTTACTTCTTATTATTTGTCCCTGGCCTCCATAGTCAACAGTGTCTGTGTGGTTAATGAAGAACTGCATATTTACTTCTATAATAGTATCTTTTTTTGAACTGAACTACTTCATTTAACCACTGGTTGCTCACATGTGACTTTCGAATTGTACTGTTTGTACAGAAGCAGTTTGAAAGCTGCCAGTATGAATGAGTAACCGAAGTCGATACATAGTGAGTATGACTGAGGCAAGTATTAAAAATCTCAACTTCCATAATAATTTGAAATCAGTAGAAAAAAATGCCTATTTTCTAATTGTGCAACAATATTGATCTTCTAATTGTGCTGTAGTCCACTTAAACCCATTGTTTTTTTGCGATCAACCTCAAAATCTGCCTCTATCTAATCAACAACCAAACAAGATAATATGAAAACATATCTGCCACTACTTTGGTTACATAGTGACTTAAATGACCGCATGTAAGGTGTAAGTTCATCTGTCAAAAAATAAAACTGATTGAAGACAACAACTGGATCTAAAACTTTTGGATGACACACAGCTCATATCTCCAAAGCCACATAAACACAGTTCAAATGTCACAAGTGTGTGCAAAATAACCTTACTTAAAAATGCAAACATTCGATTTCATTGTTTTATCCCTCTTTAAAACTGGTTTTCACTCATAGTCTTCATGCATGGGTCTAAATACTGCACATGATTTACCCAAGAAGAGCATGTTCCTGCATCAACATCCTTTTCCTGGACATCAAGATGCACCCTAAACCTACCCCTAAAATCAGTGCACCGATTGGTTGATCTGAAAACTGTTTCACTGCCAGCACAGGATGTTGATTGAGGAACATTGAGGTCTCATTTGAGCTGTGCGGCTTCATTAGATGAATGCATACCAGTTTGCCTTCCCGGCTCTCCTTTCTGCAGTATCCTTGCAGCTCATTTGGGGTTGAGCAGCTGCCGGAGCGCGACTCGAGGATCCCCGGTGACAGAGAGTAGAAGGGCGGACTGGGGCTTGGAGGGAGTCCTGAATCCGGACTATCAAGCAGTCCCTCCCGGTTCTTTCCTTTCAAACTCTCATCCATAGCTTGCAAATGTAAATGCCCCACCATTTCTGGAAGAGCGTAAACGTTTTAAACCAGCCGAATTCACACCAGGAAAGATGATACGAGAGGTATAAACCTAAAGTCCCATATCAGAGATGCAGATGGAGTCCTGGTGTCCCAATAGATACCTAAAACAAAAGTAATACAGTACATATTATATGGGAAAATGGGGCTAGTTGTCAATTTTGACAACTCATATTCACAAAAAATTCACTATCGATTTTGATCACAGTGAATATTTTTAAGTCTAGTCTGTATAATGGGAGACATGCTGTCAAGTTGTCACTGCAGATTCTGTGATTAAACAGTCTATTATAGGGTTTTCAGCTAAATTAAACAGTAAGTAAAACAGTCACGAAAAAAAAGATACATAAAAATAAAAAGTGTAAACGGTAAATTTATTTTAAACTATTGTTTTTGCCACCAAAATTCTACTACTATATAAATAATATTTGCATACATTTACAATATGGTGGGTGACAACTACATTTATATGAGGAACACACACAAAACCTTATTTTTACTGAGATACAGTAATTTTACAGGCAAAAAATATGTAATTCATTATGATAAAATTAACAAATATTTACAATTGCCTAAATAATAGCTGTTTTAAAACCTGACTGAAGTTTAGGCATTATGACCGCGTTCGAAAAGTATCTCAACTAGAACGTTCAAACGCGCGCGTGATGCCCAAAATACCGCCTAGGTAGGCAGCTTATTAGGTTTCGAAACACCGCCGAATATGTTCCCAAACGTGCGCGTTACCGGGTAATACATACACGAGTTGTACTTATTTAATCAAAAAGCACATTTAATGCACTCTATTATACATTTAGACAAAATGAAGGAGGAAAATATGCCTTGAAGAGCTCTCTTTACCTTTAAATGTATAAATCCCGCTGGTTAAAACTCCGTGAATGAAGAGTTCAGCGCATAAGACATCAGTTCAGGATCTCAGACAAAAAGTAAAATCCACAACAGAAGGGATGACTTCCTCGCAAAGAGTTTAAAAAGTGCGAGAAGGATAGCAAAAACTTGTAAAATCTCACAATAGTCCCCAGCTCATCAGTGCCGGTGTCTTCTGTGCGTCTCTTGCCCTTCTGGAAGCGCAGAAGTGTCTCTGGCAGCAGCGCGGCGCACACTGACCGCCAGCCTTTATGCGCCTGGAGCCAATCCAGAGCCGCCGAGGCGATGATGTGTTACCCGCGCCGGCCAGCAGGGGGAGAACTACCTTTGACAGTTCTGACCTACATTTTAGCAAAAAGTTTAGTGTTTAGCAAAACAAATGTAGAGCAAACCGCGAGCATTAGCCCCCCAAAAAATTGTGCAAGTCAGTTTACACATTTCAGCATTATTTAATATGATTTCTGTTGCTGAAATAAAGAGTGGAATGAGCCTTAGTGATTTCTGAAGAACATTTGTGGGCTTAATTGGCCTCAGCTCTTGAGATGGTGTATTAGGTTACTGTGGGATTAGTGTGTCACACTTTTGAAAATTAGGGTGACCAGGTTTTTGGCAGAGACACAGCTTTCATTCTCTGTAATGTAATGCAATTCTGTTGAGAACCATGAGCTGCTGAGAAAGACATTGAGGACACTTCATTTTAAGTCTGTCAGCTAACAGCTGAAATAGGGACACACCTCATGAAATAGGGAGTGTCCCAAATAAACCTCCACTTCAGCAGAGGACACTTTCTGTTTCTTTATACCGCATACGCCATTTGATAATTGATAATTAGATGCTTTGGATTTAATTGGATTTCTAAGTGATTTTTATAAACATCAGTAAATGCAGTGAAAAATGTGCAATAATGACATACACATGACTGAATATGCTTGGATTGTCTTTGTCTTGCTCCATTTTGTGGGACAGTTGGCCTACTCGAATGTCTAGCATCCTAATGAAAATACTTGTTCTGAAACTGTGCAGAAGCCTAGTCTGAGACGTCTTGCGTGTAAGCTGTGCGAGTGTGAAGGAGCATGTCTCAAAGCTCTGGCGGCTGTGTAGTTGTATTTCAGGCCTGGGTGGAGTAAGGGTGGGTACTTCCACTCTTCAAGGCATCACTACCAAACTTCCAAAAACACTTACACATACATATATGTCTGAGAGAAAAACAAAGCAAGAAGATAACAGTGCTGGCAGTAAATAAAAGCATGGGGAGAATTTGGCAGTCATTTACAGACATGCTGTTTGTTTGGACCTGGAGAAGAGTTATACAGTAATTCTGAGAAAAGCTGCACGACTGGTTCAAACACAGAAACACGTGCGTACACGCACACAATCACCCAGAGAACTGATTGAGGCTTTGATGGTTCAGCAGTTTTCTGACTTTGCCTCGGCAAATTGCCAGGAATCACAGCAAAGCATTTATTGTTTGAATGGGATTTTGCCAAACAAAGGTGCCTTCGTGGCACGTAAGTGTTGAGTGTTAGTATACACTCCCCAGAAACCCAGAGCTCTTCCTGTCATTCACACACATGCCTGCATGTAGAAATGTGAATTTCAAATGTTGCCGGAAATGGCAATTATCAAGGCCCAAGCACATTGGAAAGGGACAGAAATTGACCTCAAGACACAACAGTAAATAAGCTGTGTGTCTTCAAAATGTCAAAAACATTCATGAAGACTTTCAATTTTATGAACCAAACTTCTTTGAAAAAGTTTTTCCTCAGAAGGGAGTCTAGATTTTACAAACATAACTGTCTAGGTCAGTGGTCACCAAGTTCGGTCCTGGAGGGCCGGTGTCCAGCAAAGTTTATCTCCGATTTGCCTACACCTGTCTGTAAGTTTCAATTATACCTATGAAGACCTTGATTAGCTGCTTCAGGTGTGTTCGATTATGGTTGGAACTAAACTCCTGCCCTCCAGGACCGAACTTGGTGACCACTGGTCTAGGTCTTCTGAACAGGGTGTTTTTCTGAATAATCAAAATGGTGGAAAATGTGTTGAAACAGACAAAAAATACAGTTACAGTTCTGGAGATTTTAATAATGTAATTAATGTGCTTATTATAGTGTTACAGAGCTTTACTGTTTATGAAGTCCAGACAAATGTAAAGATGAAAAATCACTGTCATGAATATGAATAAACCTTTCTTTATGTTTTTCTTTATAATATTTTTTTTAAAAAAGGGGTATTACAATAGGATATTAATATATGATAATTATTTAACTGTGAATTATGAAAGCTACAGATGGTGTGGACAATTTGATGCACTATACTGTGTGTTTGCACAGAGGATCTCCCCTCACTTTGTTTTCCTCCAGTATACAAAGAGTCCACTGTATGAGAAGGATCCTTCGCTCTCTCTCCCACTTCCTTCACACACACAAACTCATGTATTTGTCGTATGTTGTACTGACTCACTGTAGTGATTCATATTCTCTGTCTGAAATGGTGTGTTTGTAAATAGTTTTAAGTGATGACCCTTTCAGACATTGTGTGGTTTTACTCCCTCCCTCCCTCTCACAACCAGACAGACACTCCAAGTGTAGTGTGTGTGTGTGTGCCGGAAAGAAAAAAAAAAGTTTGCTGTATTAGATATGAGTGCGTTGGGAAGTGGAACGGGACTTTTGAGCACACACACACACACACATATGTGTCATTGTAGAAAGCAATAACACACATCCTTCTCCAGTCTTCACACCTGTTGGCACTGATAATACTGCAGTGAAACCTGGCAACCTCATGCGCTCACACACATGCACACTGCCAAACCAGCTGTGAAGAGGACGGTCCAAGTCCAGGTGTGTGCGTGGGTTTCAATGGGTTTTGAGCAAGAGAGTGTGTGCATGTACAATGCATCTTTCTAAACTTCATGTTTGGTTTACATTTTCAGAAAAAATAATACTCACGTGAGCTTCACCTTCAGTCACTCATACACACAAATAAACCTCAGTTTTCTGGAATAGCTCCCTACATAAACAAGCCTTAATGAGGCCAGGGTTGCTCGCTCAAAGAAAAAGCACACACACACATACTTTGTGGCATTGATACTTACACTATGAGGCAACAACGCTTCCATTCTATTGCACTGCAACCAAACAGCATCAGTTATAATGGTCATAAATGTTCTTTTAAGTGACTGTTTTGGTCATAAATTATATTTTTGACAGGTTAATTGATCATACTAGTAGATTATAATTGATTAAGCATAATTAAGATTGCTTTATTTTTTCCTGCCTGCTACACACTGTATAATGTGTTGCTTTGTAAGGAGGGTAAAATGAAGCAAGATGAGCTACTCTTGTTTATAGGAAACCAGTTACAAATATGCACGTGACTTCAGTTAAATGCAGTATATGTACAGCATACGGTAAAAAAAGTATTTAGTCAGCCACCAATTGTGCATGTTCCTCCACTTAAAAAGATGAGAGAGGCCTGTAATTTACATCATAGGTATACCTCAACAATGAGAGAAAAAGTGAGAGGAAAAAAAAAAATTCCAGAAAAGCACATTGTAGGATTTTAAAAGAATTTATTTGCAAATTATGGTGGAAAATAAGTATTTGGTCAATAACAAAATTTAATCTCAATACTTTTTTATATACCCTTTGTTGGCAATGACAGAGGTCAAACGTGTTCTGTAAGTCTTCACAAGGTTTTCACACACTGTTGCTGGTATTTTGGCCCGTTCCTCCATGCAGATCTCCTCTAGAGCAGTAATGTTTTGGGGCTGTCGCTGGGCAACACAGACTTTCAACTCCCTCC
>JAUMHE010000055.1:11354370-11370604 GCA_032359235.1 Enteromius mattozi
TCACAATTTGAGTTGAATTACTGAAATAAATGAACTTTTCCACAACATTCTAATTTATTGAGATGCACCTGTACATGTAATCATGTAGATTACTTGTGGATTATTGTGTTATATTGTGTTTCTATCAGCTGTTTACGGATTCATTCATGATCAGACACATGCTAACAGTATAGTAGACATGCTCAGTTCTCTTTCTACTTCAGTGGAACATCCAAATTTGGATGATTAGTTTCCTAAATTGTGGGTTATTATTAAATAACCACCATAAAATGTACTTAACATGCTCAATTTCCAACATGCACAGTTTGCAATTGTGCAATTGCACTGTCCATTTTCACAATGAGAGACGAGATTGTAATACGCAGGCCCAATTTCTGTGGGTTTTTCTGTTTTTTGTTTTTTTTTGTGATTGTAAAAATGGCACTCAGTGTTCATGTGATTGTCCCATTGCAACTTTCCATGGATAGACTGTGTCCAAATCAGTGAATAACAGACCACTTTGAGATGAAGCATTAGCATTTAAGAATAGTTATTAGAATTAACTGCAAAGGCCATTATTTATAGTGGTCAAATTTTAATTCATAGATTGATTGGATTTTGAAAAGTGGTCAAATTTTATTTGCTTGGAATATTGAGAACAAATAAATCTAAGCATTTGCAAAAATTACAGACATTTAACATTTGTGGTGTGTTGTGACGCTTGTGTGGGACTCAAGCAACAGCCAATACAATATGTGACCCTGTCTGTGAAATCAAGGCAGAAATCCATCTAATTTTGAAATAACAAGCTTCAAAGGTTGATTTCAACCATTCATTTTACTATAATTGTAATTTTTGACATGGCTGTACTCAAAATGAAAGATTTCAAGGTTATATTTTCACAGAATGTTCTTTACCTTATGCAGGATGACTTTATGTAGAAACGAGTAAATGACAAAAAAAACTTATTAGCAATCAACAATAACAAAAGTAAATAAAATACAAAAACTTTTCTAAATCTAGTAAATCAGACTTGACTTTATATGCCAGGAATGTATTTGATTTTGAAAAGTGGTCGCACTTTATTTATTTGTTTGGAATAATGAGCATCCATAAATCTAAGTGTTTAGAACATTTTGCAAAAATTACAGACTTTTAAATGTCTTGCAAAACTGCAGTGACACTGAAAATGATTTCCTGAATGTGTTTTTCTGAAAGCCAGAATACTTCTCTGTGGATGACTGGAATGTTCAAACAGACAAAGAAGACAGAGATTTTTGAGGTCTCCTCACTGTTTGACCAGTTCAGATCATTCTGCACTTCTGTGATAATATTTTTACGCAATTACATATATGCATGCCTCTGGCTAACCAGTTGAGGAAGAGCATAATAGCAGCACGACATGTGCAAGCAATAAAGTTTGCCAGCATATATAGCGATGCGTACGGCCTCTCTGCCTTTGAACTTCTGCCCTGTTTGAGTTGGAGAGTACTTTTTAATTTATTTTCCTATTCTTTTACCCTCTGCTCTCTGCCAGTCACTCCATTTTCAAGATTCATTTTCATAGCTATTTATTATCCCTCAAAAAAAAAAAAAAAAAAAAAGAGAAAGAGAGAGAGAGAGTGAGGGTGGAAAGAGAAGAAAAGAGAGTTGAAATGCCATCAGAAAAGGAGGGGAGGAGATTTTGTACCGCTTCCAAAGTTTTATGTTCTGTAGAATTAAAGTTGACTGTTTAAATGCAACTAGCCGCGAGTGTGTCCTCTCTAAGACTTTGTGTTAATGAATTTAGCATGCTAGTTTTGGCAACACACCGTGGTATATACTGTATGGTTCTTTTTGGCTGATAAAGGACTGAGGCTTGGGTTTTCAAAGTCATCTCTCTAATCCATCTCTTTCACTCTCTCGCCCAACAAGACTTGTTTTCACTGGAAAAACAGTAAAAAAAAAAACTACAAGTGAATGAATTACCAAACAAGATGAATATTTCCCTGAATCGTTTAGAATTTTCCTTGAATTGGTCTAATAATTACCTCAAGGCTTTCCATTTCCATTCTATCTTTGAATATAATCTTGGCCAAAATTTTATATTTGATACTTAAAGGGTTAGTTCACCCAAGAATGACAATTCTGTCATTAATTACTCACCCTCATGTTGTTTCAAACACATAAGACCTTCGTTCATCTTCGAAACACAAATAAAGATATCTGTGATGATATCAGAGAGCCATCTGTCCCTCCATAGACAGCAATACAACTGAAATGATCCCAGATTCTGAAACGTAGCAAAAACACTGGTAAAACAGTCCATGTGACATCAGTGAATCAGTGGATACGTTTTTTGCGCAATAAAAACAAAAATAGAATAATTTAACTCCCGTGACTTACTCTCTAAAATGGCAGAAGATGTATCACAATGTAAGCGTACCTTCCTCTAGGTGCAAACAGCCTCAGATTATGCACATGCGCGTACTTTTACTCGGATGTAAACAAGGCTAATTATGTCAAATATGTTAAAGGGGGCATACTGTATGTGCTGCGCTGTAATACACTCTAAAATGGAACGTAAGTCACGGGAGAAGAACGGTAGAGTTAGATTATGTTATTTTTGTTTTCTTTGCGCAAAAAAAAATTATTCTCGTAGCGCGGCAAAACTAAAGTTGATTCACTGATGTCACATGGACTGTTTTTACTACGTTTCTGGATCTGGGATCACTTTAGTTGTATTGCTGTCTATGGAGGGTCTGATGGCTCTCTGATATCATCAATATCATCTTCATTTGTGTGACAAAGATGAGGGAAGGTCTTATGGTTTTGGGACGACATGAGGGTGAGTAATTAATGACAGAATTTTCATTTTTGGGTGAATTGACCCTTTATTCTCACATATGCCTATATAAACACTCTCAAACAGACCAATAAAAGAGTGTAAGAGAGTGAGAGAGAGGTGGTAAAAGAGAAACCAGACTAATGTGAAAGTGTCATCTGTTCTCAAACAGACACGTGCGTCATTAAACTTATCTTTAATATTTATGACGCATCTGTATCTCTCATCCAAAGTCGCTTCCCGCTGTTGTGACATCAATCGGAACTTACACACACTGTTAGTCACAGCGCCTTGTGTGTGTATTAAGAGAGTTTGGGTGACAGATTTACTCTCAGCAGTGTCAGCAGTCTATGTTAACCATTAATTATCAAGAGAACATTATAATTATCTCTGCCCTGCATATGGAGCATCTTCACTAACTGTCACAAATACAAAGCCTGCTGGATTGTACCCTGTCTCAAACAATTGCTAAACCACATGCAGATCATTTTCATTATGCGTGTCAGAGCTGTATTGTGTTTGATTGAGGTCTGTGTTTTGCCCAAGGAACTTGCATGTGGATTCATGGTCTTTTGAGATGCAGTGTCTGCTTTGCTCACAGACTGCCAGATTTTATTTAGGATGGTTAAGCTGTTAATTATATATTTAGCAGAGACATTAGTTACACAGACATTGATTTATCCTATCCAACCAGATGAACGTTTTATTGCTCAAAGATTGCTCTTTCATAACTCTGGAAACTTAATTGAGCCCTCAGTTGTTTTAAATGGTTTGTTCCAGATGTTTCTCCTTAAGGCAAATAAAAGTACACCCAAATTAGATAATTGCTCATGTACAATAGTGTATAGGGCTATTAAATTAATATAGATAGCAAAGCTCAGATTATTTTGTCTTGGCAGAATTTGATGAGAAATGTTCAAGTGCACTTCTTTTTCACAGTAGTTATTGGTGTCTTTTTCTCAGAAGAAGCAGGAGCCTTCTCAGAGATCCAGAGCAATTTCCATTTTCTCCATTTAATCTCATTGATGTCTAGGAGTGAAACAAGTCTTATTTCCAATAGGAAAGGGTGATTTCAACTCACTTCACCCTGGCAATCCTTAAATAATTGGGTCTTACTGTATACCTAAAGACAGCATCAACAACAGAGATCTCATGTCTTTACCTTCAGTCACCTCAGGGTGTTGTTTTCACATCCTAATGTGTGATAGCAGAATTTCATTGCCTAAGACAACACATTTGCACCGGATTTCAGTATTTATGAAAGCCACGCATGCTGGGTTGGTATTTGTGAGGCCCTCCTTAAAGACGGCCTCTGCTGTTCTCTAAATGCAGGATCAACTTTGTCTGCGCTGGAGATGTTTTCTCTTTAAGCCTGAGACCGTCTGCTTTTCTCCTTTATGCATGCTCTGCTCTGTCATCTGGATCCAGAGCACGGATTTTTGTGGACGGTGGCATGAGATCCGCTGGTTTTATCCAAAGTGCTCCAAACCCTAAGTGGTAGCATTTATCTCATGAGGTGGTCCAGCTCTGGTGCGCTCCAGAGTTTTGTGGCCTCCTTAACCATGATGGAGGTGTTTTACTGAACCTTTCATGGATGTGCATGAAATCAAAAAGCAGGTCAATAGTTTATGTTTCCGTCCTGTGCATGCAAGGTTTTAAGCAACCAACATTAGTGTTTCTCACTCTGTGTATTTCCAGCCTGGGTGTGTATGTGTGTGTTGACTGTTGGGCAAATTTCACAAGGTGCATCAGGTGAAATTACCACCACACAAGCTCAGACATGGTGAAGTGTGTTGAAGAACGATAACTCCAAATTTGGAAAGAGGCTCAAAAATAAAAATACAAGCCAAGATACTTTCCATTTTCACATTTTTAGGAAATAGATCCATGTGTCATTGTTTGCCAACAGATTTATTCAAGATCTTCCTTGGGTCTTTCTGGTTGAGAAGTTTCTCTGATTTACACAGCACTAAATCACCACTTGATAACTGATAAATATCACAACAGAATGAGAGACAGATATGCTTCGACTTGGAAAACCAAAGTCTGTGATTGTGTTTTCTGTTCTTTTTACAGTGAATACCTTTCAGATGGTGTTTATCTGATTGGATGCACCACATCTTCTCACTAACCCCAGGCTGAGGTGTGCATATCTCAAGTTTTATTTATAGGGGAAGCACAAAGTTATCTTTGAGCCCATGTGCATGTCACAACCCTTGTGATTTATTGATTTGACTACTGCAGAATACAAATGCGTAATATTACAATACAGATCACGGTCCATTGCAAGTATCTGCACTTTTCTTCACGCTCCTGATCAAATACAAAACTTGAATGGTCGGTTTTAATTGCCAAGTGGTGCTTTAACCCAATATACGATCTCATTCACCATGACCAACTTGTTTTTTTCAGTGTATTATGTTTTAAACAAATCACATTCTGCCTGAGGCAGATCATAATTCAAAGTAAGCCAACGTTTCCTCTGGCCACCGTCTGTTCAATCTATATGTACAGAAAGAGTTGTGAGCGCTCATAAATCCTCACTCTGCAGTCAATAAGTCAAAGTTTGGAAAAATGGACATTTAGCCGACTAAGTCCAAATAAAGCAATCTGAAATGAAACTAATCTTTTCAATCCCTCAAAGAAAAACAGTGCACAGGCTGTATGTTAGTGTGCACTATGTGTTTGGTGGATGGGTAGGGACTGGGCCGCTGGCCTAAGAAAATCTCTTGTCATAGAAGATTGAACTGTGGCTCATGTGTGTGGAACGCCGGAGCATTAGTTTAAGGTCGGGGTGTCGACGTGAGGCCAAGTACTACTTGGGGCAGACGTTAGGCAGAGACATATGTCATACTTCTATATGTAGAGTATATGATACCGCAAATCTCTAGATGCTTGGATTACTGTAACTTACGATATAGCAAAAATAGCTCCACTGAAATTGCTACCTGCAGCGATCGTTTAAATCTTACTCTAAGGGGATTGTACTATTCTTTGATTTTTCTGTTCAGTTTGGGGGTTTCTTTTAGTGCTGATTCTTTGTGGTCAGCATTATGTCATGTCTACAATAAAAGTGACCTACTGTACTTCCAATACTATATCACTGTAACGTAGAGCTGGATGTGCCAGCTCAGACAATGATGGCACTCCAGCTCCTCATGGACTGTGTGTGCGTTTGTGTATGTTTTCCCCCTGGACTTATAACTTGTGAACTCTTGTCACCGCCCATCCCATGTGTTGTCACGGTTCCCCATTGTTGTCTCCGCCCCCTTGTACGTTGCCATGATCACTGATGTCTTCTCTCCACCCACTTACCCAGAATCCATGTGTATTTAACCCGGAAGTGTTCAGCGTCTCGTCACAGTCCATTGCACTGTTCTGATCTGTTTCGCACTGTATTACTGTCTAGCTCCATCCGTGTTTTCTTGTTTTTGTTATTTGGATTTACTGTTACCGACCCTCGCCTGGAACTCGACTACTCTTTTGATCTGCCTCTGCCATTATTGTTATTCCGGTGATGACCCTGACTGCCTGTCTCGACTCTGAGTTTTATTAAATTCTGTTGCATCTAAATCCGAACGCCTCCTTGCCTCTCTACCGTGCGACAGCTGTGACAATCACGACCAATTCGTCCGTATTTTACGAGATGGCTAATTTATGCTCATTATGTGAGAAATGCTTTTTTAGACTTGAGATTTTTCACTCATTTACATTAAATACTTGACAGATTTCAGCTAAATTTATTTATTTAAATGAATTATCAAGCTAAATAAATATGCCTGGTATAAACCAAATCAAGTTTATTTAGCAACAATCTGGAAAATGGGATTAAAGACCTGTTTCACTAGTTTGCACTTTCTCATGATAATTAATAATTAGTAAAGCGTGTTTGGCGTGCTGTCCAAGGGGCTCGGTGGGAGCTCGGCGGACTCCGAAGCCCTACTGGTTGTAACCCTAGCAAGGGTAGGGCTCGGCGTCAGGCTCGGACCCTGCTTGCCCCCAGGCGGAAGGTGTGAAAAAGAAGGTGGAGAAGGGGAGGTGGAGGTGGAGGGATGCGATACGGAAGGGAAGTAGATGAGGATATTTAAAGCGGAGGCAGATGAACGGGATTGGATAATAATTAAATAGGCTGATTAGCGATAATTTGGGAACAGCTGTGGCTAATCGTTCGTGCGCGCTCCTCCCGAAACTTTGTTTATAACATCACTTATTAACAAGACATGATTTGCAAGAAATACATATTTAGTAAATTCCATACAATTGGGCACCAATTTAACTCTAATGAAAAAAGGAGCAGTTTTAACTCAGGAATTGAAAGTAAATTTCACCATTAACTACAAGAAAACGGTGAATTAAATATGTAATATTTTCTTTTTATAAATAGTTTTATTTTCAACTGAGCTTCATTTTTTTACAGCATATAGTCTCATGTGAGCGTCCATCATACACATACAGTATTTATCAAAAGTTCTCTCCGCTCTTTTAGCAGATGGTTGTATTTGCTGAAATTCCTGCCTGTTTTCTTTGACTTCCATTTCTTTCTTTCAGAGGTTATGAGAGAGCATTGTTGTTGACATTTTGAAGAATGTGTTTTGGAAAACTGGCTGAAACGATCCTGGCAGCTATTGTTGCTTCCACTTAATCTCTGCTGTAATGGACATGTAGGTGTACGACAAGTCAGCACAGGTATGCAGTGTGTGTGTTTGTGTATGAGGGTGTGCGTTCACATATTTGGGTGTGAATGTGTGTGTGTTGGCAGTACAGTCTGCGTTAATGGTTTTATAGAGGGAGACATACAATCGTTTGGGTGGGGAAGGTGCCTGTACAGAACAGGTTTATTAATGACTAATGACTTTAATGTGCGTCTTTGCTGTTGCCATACCTTACCTCTACCAGACGTTCTTTCTCATATGTGTCATACACTCACAACGTATATCGATAACTCACTTTGTGACTCATTCAAGCTGTCAACTAAATTCATTTTATGTGAATATTTTTCTCTTCGATCACAGACATTGAAAGTCTGTCATTTGGTGCTAAAACATTACACCTGAAACTCGGAGCATGCTCACACAAGCCATCATGATTTTGAGCTTTCTAAATCTGGTTGCCAGACTAATCCTGTTTTCGAATGCCTAAGAAAACCTCTGACAATCCAGTTTACTGTTTATCAGGGTCTGCAAGCTGATCCCATAATCTGATGTGTTTCCTGCAAAAAGTCTTAATACACAAAGGAGCTGATTAAATGATTCTGAGTCTGTGAAATGAGTTCTGATATATATATCTGAGCAAACTACCATCAGAAATCATTACAGAAAAGTTTACATTTGTTTTTAATTCATTTACAGTGTATGAACTCAGTTGTTTCAAGACAGAAAATTCTCTTTAATATAAGGCTTCAGTTATTATTTTTCAAACGTTCTGGACGTTCTGATGTGATATTTTTATCAGTGAGCAACAGTGATGGGAATAACGGCGTTACTAATGGCGTTATTTTTTCCAGTAACGGGTAATCAAACATATTACTGTTTCCCCCGTTACAAAGCTGTTAATGTTACTTACAATAAAATGAGGTGTTATTATAATTTATTATAGGCTCAGTTCATCTGAGTGGATGCGCAGTGTAACGTACCTGTATTTGACGTGCCATAAACTCTAGTGTGAAGGCGCATAGATCGTCGACGCTTTGACTCACACACGCAAAGAATGATACAGAGCTAGAGAGTCTTAACATAAAACGCAGAATTGCACTACATGTAAACGATATTCTTTCCTTTGGAACTTATTCAGCTTTTCAGAATGGCCTGTTTCTCTGGTAATGGGCGGAACCAATTCGCTAACAACAACTCTTATTGGCTGGCGCCCACCTATTATCGTCCCTGTTTTGATTTAATAGTAGTAGAATTCGTTGAAACAAAACTTTTTCGTTTCCCTGTTTTTTTATAGAAACGCTAAATGACAAACAATATCTTAAAGGCAGGGTAAGCGATTTCTGGAAGGCAATGTTGAAATTTAAAGTAACCAAAACAAACACGATTCTACCCCAAAAGGGTCTCGGCCCTGTTTTGATAGCTCTGCCCCACACATACTCCAGTGCTGGAAAGCTGATCCGATATTTACACAGGTCCTACTTCTTGCCTTATCATTCAGCAGACGTTTTCCTTTTTTTGTTTTTTATCTTTCTGTTGCTTGGCTCTTTACTGAACACACTCTCCTCCACAAGTGATTAGTAGACACGCCCCTTACTGCTGATTGGCTACAAGTTTGTTTTGGTACTCTGCCCCGACTTTTCTAAAGCATTTTTGAAAAATCGCTTACCCTGCCTTTAAACAACACCAGTCCTAAGTTGTCAACAAATATACATTCATTTTATTCTAATTTATAAAGTTCAATCATCTTATAATGCTAAATTAGCATAATATCATATTATAATGGTATAAAAAAATACTATGGTGATTCTATTCCCAAGGTGTCCATAGAGAGTTGATAATATTAACAATAATATATTTAATTTGATAGGTGTCTCTCACATTGTCCCCCCAATACTGTTGATTAGTGTACACTGCTTTATAATAATAATTTATTCTGTTTAGTATCCTTTTCATCCATTTAACACGTACGTTTGATTGCGAATGATTGTTTGAACTATGCTTTCAGGACACACAGAATCACTGAATTATGCTGGTAATGATGGGATATTACAAACTCACCCCAGGTTGTTTTTATCAGTTGCATGCTTATTTATTTTTTCACTCATTTATTTATGGTCACACATTTATTTACTTAACTTTTTATTAGTTGCTTATTTACACTCATTAATTTAACTTTTTTGTCAGTTTATTTATTTACTGTCACATATTTATTCATGTATCTTTTTTGTCAGTTGCTTATCTATCTATCTCTGATCCTTCCTTGTATGTAAAAATTGTTTCTTGGTGAAACAACAACAGTAAGCATTAGTGTTGTTAGTTGATCTCACACAGACACACACATTCAAGCAGTCTTAAGTGCTGAGGTCTCAGTTTCACAAACACAAATAGCGCTCTATTCATAACACTAATAATGTGGCTGCATGACACCGCCATGTCCAAAATACATCAGCTCTTCTCATCTCTTCTATCACCAAAACTTTTTTTTTCATCATGGAGTTGGTGAAAACTTCCACTTTGAAACGGCTGTTTTTTAAAGTTCTGGAGGGGGGGTGAACCTTTGTGGCAGCGCTGAAAGCCGGTGCGAGGGTAGAAGAGGTTTTCAGAGAGGTGGATGACAGCGCTTTGATGTGGTGCACTGACGATAGCCTGTTTAATGGGACCTGTCCAAACTCTAGGATGAACTTTTCCTGACATGTCAAAAAAGAGCTGAGGGGCACCTCTGTGAAGATCCCGCAGAGCACCGATGCTCAAACCTGCCCCAGCCTGGTTTAGTCTGAGCAGCTCTGACTTTCCATTGAGTATCAAGTGCGGTGTATTTCCATGTCGGACCAAAATATGAACCCTCACCACTTTGAGAGTTTACAAACTGTCAAAATAAACACTTTAGGTTTCATCCAGCTGCAATTTATTTATTTTGCTCGAGTTACAGGACTGCATTCCTGCTCTCGTGAGGTACTCTCAGGTGCTGGTGTTTAAATCCCAGCTGCGGCTTACATAAGTTGCTCCTGCTGGTTTGGAGAGGCTAAATAAAACCCAGTGCCTCCATCCATACAGGAAACAAGTGTGGTGGCATTCTTCTACAAGACAGCTGAGGACCGGGTGAAAGATAAAACCAAACACTTAGATGGCGCGGTAATGAATTCAGGGTCTTGTTAAGGGTCTCAAACTCAATTTCTCCCAGTCAGCTGAAAGCTGGGGTCTTATCGCTCTGATTACTGCAAACCTGACTGAGAGACGCCTATAATAACTGCCACATTGTTTGGCTATGCTGACTGAGAGGGATATACAGAGGAAAAACTGAGGGAAAACAAACTCAGATCTGGAGATCTTGTCTGTTGCTGTTGCACAAAGCCATATTGTAAACTGAGCCAGGAACTGTACTTTACTGCACGAACAGACTGATTGCTGGGTGTTAAAGTATAAAAGTCCTTTTATAGAAAACATGAGATGAATAATAATGCTTTGACGACTAAACCAACATGAATTAGGCCTTATTTACTATCTTAATGCACATTCAATGGTCTTATTGGGAGTTGCTGCATGTTATTTCAAAGAAAAAGCTGTTTATCTTTGTAATCTATCATCGTAATGTAAATAAATTGCTCTTCCTCTGAAACAGCTGTGCAGGGTATTAGATAATGGTACAATAGCTTTTGTAGCAAAGAGCTGTTTGCCTCCATTCTGGCATGTTACATGAATAACTTTTTTAAACCCAATCAATGGATGAATGTCCTGTCATTTTTTTCTTCCTCTTCAATAGTCTGTTTCACTCAGATTTATGTCACATGAAAGATAAATTGGTTGCAATGGCAATTCATGTTGACTTTAAAGTGCCTCAGATAATGCAAGCAAAAAAAATCATAAAGCATGCAAGCAAATGTAAATGTACATGTAAAATCAGACAACATAAATAATGGTAATATATATAAAGTAAAGGAGGAAACTAAAATATTAAACATCGCAAATCAAAATGTAAAGGGCTCTCGTTCTTGACACACATTTTCAGTTTTATTTATGACCACACACTCTGACTGTTGAACAATATTTGCATTGTAGCGCTTATTCACTTCTCCCTGCCCTCAGGACGTGGCATTTGAGGCTCACTAACAGATTTGTTTGAACGTTTTTTTCTTATTTATTTATATCGTCTTTTCAGCTTTTTTCTGCACATGGTGTTTATTTTGTGGTTGGAAAATCTCATTCTGTCCCTGGAAAGCCATTGCTATTGTGATGCTAATTTTTGCCTTAAACCCTAAGGCTTGTCAGAGAGCCATCGCCATTGTCTCTGCCTTTAACTATAAAGAGAGATGGTATGAATTATGTTAACCTATTATCAAACAAAACATGTTAAAAGTTGGAACAAAGACTCAGAAATACCGGGAATTCATAAATCAAGTGACTATTGTTGTATGCTTTGAATACGTGGACAGTTAGCCAGTATATTTTGGCTGGCAGGACCAGCAAATGATCCCTTCATGTCTTATCTGTCTCTCTAATAGCTCTTGTTCATTGTAAGGCTGGAAGGACTTGGCACAAGAGACCTTTTCAGCACCTTCACACTCTCGGTCGTGTCCCAGATGCACCACAGGCTTTATGAGATGCACTGTAGTGCTCATGTGTTTCTTTAAAAGAGGAGAAAATGATTTTGATTCTTCTTGATTATCCTGAGCCGGAGTCTTCAACCTCTAGGGGTTCCTCGGTTCTGCCAGTTATTGTTTGACCCTGAACTTCAAGGTGACCGTACATCCTCTTTTGTCTTTTTAAATGTCCAAGCTTTGGCTAAATTTCAAAGAAAAATAAACTGCAACACAAGTCAAATTTAGGACTCAGTATGTAAAGAATGGTTATTTAATTGGTTGGAAATGGGAGCGTTTCCCGTACTTCCCAGTATTGTATTCATGCAACATGTTAAAAACAATACATCGCATGCTCTTCTCACAATATGCTGCTTCTCGTTCTTCTAAATCATGAGCCTTTTTTTGTTGGCAGCACGTTCAGGAGGTGTTCCTCTTTTTCAAAGGGAGAACTTTAAAGAACATGAAAAAGTTACAAATGTCATGGCAGGTTAGAGAGTCATAGATTCTGAAAACAAAAATAGGTCCCCAGTGAACAGAAAAGCCAAAGGTGGCCAAGAAATGTCATGATCAGTGGTGGGTGGGAACCTCTTACTGGGTTCGTAACTCATTCTGGATATGCTTTGCATGGTCATGAGTTGTTCTGCTATAATGTGCTACTGGTGTGGATGGACAGCAGTCCAGACATATGGCATGTTTTAGAGTGGAAAAGAGTACATTGCCAGCTGGCTGAATCCACTGGATGCTGTGTGTGTGTGTGTGTGTGTGTGTGTCCGACTTCAACTAACATGAGCATCTCTGACTGCTCTATGAGTCTAGAACCTCAGCTGTCATTAAAGTTAGCATGAAACAGAAATTGTGATCATCTTTTTTTCCCTACTGTGACGTATAAAATAAATGTATAAATGCAGCCTTGGTGAAAATACCAGAGACGGTCAAAATATTTTTGTATTAATTTTGAACTGTATATCAGTTCTTCCTTATTGAAAGTTTTTTTTAAACGCGTGTATGGGACACTTGGATAGTTTTTATGCATTGAAATTCATAAAATGAAAGCATGGATAAAAAAAGTTTTATAGTCATGGTTTTCTGTAAGCAGAGATGGACGTAGGTGTGGGGTGAGGCTTCATGTGTGGTCTGAGTGTGTACAGGTTGTGTGTGTATGTGTGTGTCAGGTTCACTGCCTCGCAGTATCCTGCATGGTCAGCAAACCTCATATGAAATGAACACTTAATGACTTAATCTCTCTTTTCCCTCTCCTTATTATGCTATTTTTCAGCAACCTAATTATGAGATCATTTACAGTATTTCATGCAGGTGTGTTGATTTAAACCTGAAGAGTGCAGTTTTTTGATTAAGTCATTGCTGTTGTGTCTTGATAGTGTTTTGATAGAACAAAACTGAGACAGTGTTTAAACTTTCAGGACAAATCAGCTTCAGCTTATATTTGTTTCTGCAACTTGGACAGAAGAAAATATTTTACGGTCCAAAAGGTCACATCTTTAAGGTCGACTCTGATACCCACAGGTGCAGATTTCACAGCATGTGCATCACATTAGAATTCACCTACACTGAAAGAAAACATTTGGTGTAGAAGTAATTTCCACTTATAAACTGCTAGTAAAAAAGACTGAAACAGTGTTTTCTTGTCAAATGTATTCCAATAGTCTTTGGTTTATTTACAGCAGTGTACTTTTTATCTAGACATTTCATACTACTTGCTCTGCATGTCCTTGATTGTAACTTTCCTACACAAACTTGTTTCTATTTTTCTTCTTCTTTCACATTTCCTCTCTCTCTTTCTTTCTGTCTCCACCTCATGGATCTCCGGGAATGGAAACCTCAGAACTGCTGAGTGCTGACAGGAGCAACCAGGTTTGGACTCTCTGTGTGTGTGTGTAACAGTAACATGCTGAAGGCACACTTGGAATATGCAGCATAGCAAAGCATGGATCACACTCCACCAATGGCCACCCAATACCGCCGACTTTGACCTGGGGTGGGTTTTTTGCAGTTGAAGGGGGGTGTAATCAACCTGACATATTCAGCAAGTATGCTTGAAAGCACACACATAAGTGAAGTCTTGTCACCGAGGCTTTGGCAGGGACTGACAGGACTGTGATTGTGTGTTGTGTTGAGTTTCAGCTCATGAGATCCACATGCATGTCCATGTATTTACTGCCAGCTGCCACCATAACACACATTCCAGCTGCCTGTTCTCAAAAAACTGAAGCCTGAGGAATGCTGGAGGTTGACACAAAAAGCACTGATAACCTTTTTATTCATAACTGTTTAGCCTGTTAATATAATTATACATAATATAATCGTATAGTAAGTAATATAGTTTGTTAATATTACTCAGTTCTTAAAGGTATAATTATACAGTTACAGGGACACCTTAAAATAGTGTTTAACAATTGTAAGACATAAAATAATCTTTTGGCAGTTTTGATTTTATGTTTATATAATCTTTTCAGAATCTGTGAGATCTGTGAGATTAATATATATATATATATATATATATATATATATAGAGGGAGCATTTCAAACAATGCATGTCAGTAATTCACAAATCATTACTTTAGACTGGAGAGTTAAAAGAATGAAGAATGTTGATGAAATTTTCCAAATGATACATAGTTCCACACAACTTTAACAAGTTTTAATTTTGGGCCTCGGTTAACCTCAATCACCCAATCTACCGTTATGAGAAAATAGAAGTAAAGCTTTTACACTACGTTATTGCAAATTGTTTGTGTGGAATGTGTGACAGACAATTAGCTATGTAGTACATTTTGAACATTTCTTTTATATTAAAAGGCTTTCTCCTATTCCATGTAAGTATGCCGAGTTGCGATTCACTGACAATAAAATTACAAACTTTTTTGCAAAGATTTTTGCATTGTGAAAAATTATAGTATATTTGTGTGTGTGTCACAGATAGAAGGTGAGTGAGAGTGCAAGTGTTTGTGAAAGAGTTAAAGGAAAGAGAACATATGGGTGTGTGGAGAGAGTGTGTTTGCAAACCCCAGAGCTTATCAGTAGGTCATGGGTGGGGGAAACAGAAACTATATCTCACCTTAACCTTGACTGTTCATGAGAGGGAATACCATACACATGCTCTCTATATCATAAATATGAAGAAAGAAAAGGTCCTGCTTTTCTCAGAACTAAGGTTTAACTAACTGGTGTTTTTGGTGTTTTAGTGGATATGTAAAGTATATATACAAGGGCCATCAAACTGACCAAAAGTGCAAGGGCGTAGGTTTGATGTTGACATTGGTGGGGACATGACAGCAATAATTACACAATTGTGATTATGTAAACCAACAGCATTACAAAGTCATTCACTCATAACTAAAAAAAATGTTTTTTGGGGGTTAACATTAACTTTTTATGTCTGTGTTGTATTGTCGTCATTAGTTACCTTATAACAAGAAGTGCATACTACATGTGCACCTGCAGGCAGAGTGTGAATTAAACGGTGTATTTCTATAATAAATGAATATTAAAATGAATTGGACCAATAACGGTAAAAATAAATAACCATGTCTGGAACCTTGCTGCTGCTATAGTAAGGAAGAAATCACGCTCAACTGATTGACAGGTAAACTGCATGTTTTTTTAAGTTGTTGTTAAGTTAGTGGATATATCACTAATTATAATATAATTATAATATTAAGCAGCACAACTGTTTTTGATAACATTGATAATAATAAGAAATGTTTCTCAAGCAGCAAATCACCATATAAAAATTATTTCTTTTAAAGAAAAGATAAATTTACAGTAAAAAAAGGCATCTGTGGTTGTTAGAATTTTACCGTAAAAAATACAGTAGCAATATTTAAGGTTTTACAGTAACTTAAATTTACAGTTGCTGATATTATGTTAATATATCAAACCTTTCGAAGTACTGAAATCTGTTTTGTACCTTTGTAAAACTCTGAAAACCACAAAAAGCAGGTGGTGATGAGAAAGTCACATGATGAACCAAAACCTATGACAAGCAAATACAGTACTGTGCAAAAGTTTTAGGCCACTAGTATTTTCACCAACAAAAAATGGTTTTAAGACCATTTAAGTTATTTCTATCTGTTGCAGTAGCGTGTCAGCTGGAAATATCAGTTCACATTTCCAAACATTATTTTTGTCATTAATTGTAATAATGCAGTGAGATTATTGTCTGCACAAGGAGTCTGACAACA
>JAUMHE010000055.1:11383843-11396487 GCA_032359235.1 Enteromius mattozi
CATAACGTTACATTTTTGTTTGAGCGTTACAGTTTTTCGTTGCTATCAATTAAGTTACGTATATCCATAATCTAATCTGTTCTTACATCACTAACATCGCCAATCGGGGCCGTGCTCTTACATTTCTTTGCTAATGGAAGATTTCTGTATCGGGGATGCGGAGTAAGTAAGGCCACTGTATGCACTGTATGTATTATGTACACGCTTAACTCTAAGTTAGTCTACTCAGAGTTGATTGACCTTACTCAGATCAGCTGTTCTGAAACCCAAAACTCTGAGTTTTTAATCTCTGGGTAAGTCAACTCAGAGTTCAAGTTTAAACTTGTTTGAACCTCCTTTCTGAAACAGGCCCCTGGACACAGAGCGGAAAAACAAACAAACAGTACAAATAGTCCAGGCTGGAGTGCCCGCTGACGGAGCTCGATGGCACGTCCAGCTGGCATCGTGGCAACTGAATATTCTTTTTGTGAATGATTTATTGGTGCATGTTATTCCAAGTCATTATTATCTTTTATGTAAATATATGAAGTTGTTTTTACTCTAAATTATTTTTTGATGTCACATAGGCTGCAGGCTATTGATTAATGTTAACTATTAAAGCCAAATATCTATTTTGGCATTGTTTTTAGCAAACTCACCCTGCAGTTTGGCTCCAGCATGAAACACCCTCTTTTAGGTCAAATACAATGATATTGAGTGAGTTTAACATGCTTCAAATATTAAATATTTTTCTGCTAAGGCTGTTTCTTTCTTACATTAAACAGCTGCTTTATGTAGTTTAACCCTTATTTAGAATGAATGGATGAAAATGCAATTTTGCTCAGTTTTTCTCTAGGGGTTCATTTTTCTCGCTCTCTCTTTCTCTCCAGTCTTTCTGGTCTCCTGACGGTCTTCATCATTCATATGCCCCGCTCTGAAAGTAATTCTCAGCTATAAAACTCTGTATGATGTGCTGGACTGAAAGCTGCCTCGCTGTGCTGCCAACTGTTCCTGAAACCCAGATTGAAATAACTGTTCGACAAATATTTCCATCGTAATGTGGCAAAGGAAGCAATAATCTTTCTTCTTTGAAGTCTTGCCATACAAGACTTGGAAAAGGGTTGTTTGGTTGGGTAGAGAACTGGCTGAATTCACACATCACTCTCTTAAAGCACATACACACAGTGCTAATGCCAACCACTGGGTGTATAAATGTCTCTCAATACTGTACAAATAGTGAAACCGACAGTCAGTGACTGTAAATTTTCTTGCTTCTGTGCCTGAGCCATTCAGACAGAAGGATTCAGCATCATTTCCTCAATTCTGTATCTCAGTCCAGAGGTTGGGAAAAAAAGTCATAATACTTTCCTTTTGCAAGAACATAAAAAGATACAGTGAGGATCAAAAGTCAGAAAATCTGGGATTCGCTATTCAATTTAAAACCAAAGATGTAAAATGTTATGAGATAAAATAAATATTCTGATTCTGAGCAATTTCTAGGTTCCTGTACTGTAAGTATAATAATATAGTAAGCAATGATTGAGTATGTATAATAAATTCTTTTTAAAAAATTCTCCTCACAGTGAACATTTCTTGCTTTTCAAAAGACTTTTGAAAGTCAAGGAGGAGAAGTGTTCAGTTTCTGACGTCTGGCATCCAGCCATGGGCAGTTATGACTAATATAATTGAGTGTGTATGTGTGTGTGTTGGTCCAATTGACCTTCTTGCCAGGCTAAAGAAGTGGGATGGTGTGTATTCATTCTCATGCCTTCTGTCAAATACACACACTCACCATACACTGAGAGAGAGCACATTACTACAACACCTGTACAAACACAGGGGAACAGCCAAACTGGCATTACCTCTGTTAAAAAGAGATACTCACATACTTCAACATTCAGAACTTCACATGGAAGGAAAAGTATTTTCACCAAATGACTCAGAGCATCTGCCATAAATTCAATATGAAGCAAATGCTACATATATCTTTTGAAACACTTCAATATATTGGATTCTGCAACGGTTAATATTAAAAAAAAAAAATAAAGTCTTAAAGGCGACTATAAATCAACTACATACTTTAATTTTGATTTCAAAGGGTCTTTTAATTTTGCTTATATCATAAAAATGTGTATTAGTATGGAATTTCATAATTACTTATTAAATACGACTGTGGTGCAGAATGTATTGACAGGTTTGTATGTTAAACTAAAATATATCCATCAATCATTTCTATTGAAACTTCTACAGTATGTCATGAATTTATTAAGTAATTAAACATTTATAATGAATTGCAATTTATTATAATCAAGTACTTTAGAGTACATGTGCTTTAATATGCTAGCCAACTAATCAAAATAAGCATGGCAAAAGATTATTAAACAATGATTTATTATTTTCAAGTAAATACAAAGTTAATAACAAAGTGCACTTTTTTTAATTAAGAAACATAATCATGCACATTTTTAAGTGCACTTTTTGTGTTAGCAAACATAATAATCTCTTTGAGTATGCTTACATGGCTTTTTATTTCTTTAATATTATTTTATCTGCAATTTTTTTAAATATACTTTTAACATTTGTAGCAAACTGCAAGTACACAAGAACAGTTAAACACACTTCTTTTTCATGTTTGCTGTTCTCTGTCAGTTAATGTGTACAAACTGTGTAAATATATCACCCATCTGCATAAATAACAAAGGTGCTGCAGTATGGAAGTAAATGAAGCCCTTATATTTGTGTAAAGATTGATGCCAGCGGTCTAACTGACAGTGGTTTGGGGGTCTGTGTCATATGTTATGTTTCTAAGCATAAACTCATTTACAGTAACAAGCTTTATCATATTGTCTAAACATGTCTGCTTTAATGCTGACATATTACATTGGCTCTTATTTTTCACTCTCGTACCCCTCACAAGGACTCTCTCACAGTGGAAGGCCCGCAGACCATTAGCTTTGAATAACAGTAACCAGTGTGCTTAGATTTGACTCTGTTCCCAAGCTGCAGTAGACTCATAAAGCTCAGCAGCTGTAAATGTACTCATTTGCACTCCTTGTGGCCAGTGTTTACAATGAAGAGCTTTTCTGATAACCTGCCCTCGGATAATTTTACATGTTCCCATTAAACTTTAGGCCATGCTCTCTTTCTCTGTCTAGCTTTGACAGTTTTCCGAAGCGAAGTTCAAGGACTTTTTTTTATCGTGGGAAGCTCATAAAACAAACTCCAGTAAAGTTACTGTATTAAAACGTTTACAGCGAGTGCTTTTAATTAAAGGACTTTTATTTCCAAAACAGAGATTATTGTTGTGTATTGGCCACTGTTATATAAAACTGTACTGTTTTTAAATGAATGTAATGTAGCACAGCACAAAATGTGCTTGTAGACTTAAAAATAATGTCATTTGGGATGCAAATATGGCATTATATCAGTTATTGGTGTTTAATCGTTTGCGGTAATTTCCTGTAATTTTATGTATGGGTTAATTTTCATTTAATAACACTGTTAATTGTAATCTTTCACAAATATTAAGATTAATATGCATTTTTCCTACCGTACATAAAAATTTTGAAGTATCTAAAATAATTTATTTTATATATTGTATTATATTATATTATATATATATGTATATAATATTTTTTTTTTTTTTTGCCAAAATAGATAGATTTTAAATAGATTTTTAATATTATATCATATGTTTTTTATATTATTTAATATTTATATTTTTAATATAGATTTTTAATATTACTATTAATATTGATTTATCTGAGGTTTATATTGGTGTGTACAGATGCCAAAACATCTGTAAAGCATCACATATAGGAGAAGTATCAATTTGGGCTGATTTAACGTTCATCTCACTCAGGTTTTATGTGAATCGTGTCAAAGGCTCACACACTAACACATTCCTCACCTCTGCTCTGCTCTGCTTTCATTCACTCTCTATCAGATGATGTCACAGCTATAAACACCTAACCTGAGGTGATATAAAAAGGTTGTGGTCACGTTAATTTGACCAGAGGTCCTCTGACTCAGCGAAACTACAACCAGAAGCAGGTCTCACTCACCTGTCCAAACAGTCCTTCACATACACACATAAAGACTGCACAAACAGAGCTGTTCTGGTTAAACTGTGTGCCTGTGGCAGGCTGTAGAAGTGATGTTTAAAAAAAGTGGACCTCTCGACCTCAGAGCTCCAGTACAATCAGCAGTCTCTTCACATACACAGCTGCTGCTCTATACCCTCTAAAAGAAGAAAAACATAGCTGAATGAATGGAGCTGACTTGAATTGCGGCTAATTTAGGTGAATTGGGCCACTTTTGACATTGAGATGACAATCAATGTCATTTTACCCAGAAAACATCCCCAAAGAATCGATCAGTCAGAGGTTTTTAAAGAATCTCTTAACCATCTCTCTCATTTTTATAATCTGAAGAACTTTCTTTCACCACAAAGAACCTTTTGTGAAACAGAAAGGTTCTTCAGATGTTAAAGGTTCTTTATGGAACCATTTATACAAAAAAAGGTTCTTCTATGGCATCGTGGAGCACCTTTTTTATGTTGGCAATTTATGAGATATTGAGATTGAGTGAGCCATTCTTTCCATAGTTCCTGAATGAATCAACTGTTTTGAATGAATCAGTTTAATGAACGCTTAATTGACTCACTTATTAGGACAGTGATTTTGCCTCCACCTACTGGCAGTTTTAATTTCATAATTAAAAGTAGACTATCATTTCATTTCATAGGTGTATTTTCTTAATTGTGTTGTTAAATTTGTGATAAATTATCATGATAATAAATTTGTAATTAAGAATTTGAATATATATATATATATATATATATATATATAATAACCCACAAGTCACTTGACTTGACTTGATTTGCTTGGTTTGTTTGCACTGGGACTTGAGACTTGCTTGAGACTTGAACATGTGTGAGTTACCCCCACCTTGATGTTAAACTTTAATGTAATTTCTATCAAAACTTGAATGTCAAAAACTTTAAATGTAACATTAAATAACAAAATACATTTAAAATTGTCATAAAGTAATTGTAAAATGAATGCACATCTTTAAAAATGACAACGGGTTATTAAACAATGATTTAAAATGTACATTTATGACAATTACATTTTTACAAAAGTATGTTAAAGGTGGCTTTTCTTTAATTAATGTTATATTATCTGCAAGTACAGCTAAAAAACATACTTTCAGTAAAGTACAAGGGCAGTAAAATATAAAAAGGACTTAAAAGGACAGTAAAATGTAACCTACAGAAGTATGAAATGTTCTTATTTTCTGTGCTTTAAAGCAGCATTAATTATTTAATAGCATATCCCTGACTCCACAGTGAGCAGCTGATACCTGGAATCAAATTACTCAGGCAGAACAATATTATAAATTTGAAACAATTCTAATAACATTCCAAACATGCTAGTAAAAAAAAAAAGAAGGGAAATTCCTTTGCTGAAATTCATAAATATGGCCAAATAATAAGCAAATGGAAGGAATTTAACCCTGGTGTTTTGAAACCTCACAACTGGCAGACCTTAAGTTCATAAGGCCCATTAATTTCACATCATTTAAACTTGCTTAAAAATACATTATATTTTAGTACAGATATTAATAAAGCTATCAAACTGTAATTAATGCTAATACCTAATGACATGGTAGTTTGAACTAAAACTATGTTTGATTGTAAAAATGACATTATACAACACCATTTATTTATTTTCTAGTTTAAACGATTAGTTTGGCCCACCATCAGTCCCGCTACACTAATAAAGCTATCCTGTTCTCACTGTTACACCAAATTACAACAAATGTGTCACAGAACAGACAGTGTGTATACAATCAGACTGACAGCGGACCCTTAAAAGAGAGTGAAAGAGACAGAGATTGGGAAAAACTCTGTTTGCTTTGTGGACTCCCACTCAGTTGGTTTTGAGTATCAGGTGTTGGATCAACAGTAGCAGGCTCACTGCGCACCACCACTGCACAGACTCAATCACTCCCTACAGGATTCCTCAGTGGCATTCGAAAATATTTAGAGAGTGAGAGAAATTTGTGTGCATGCCACAAAGTGAATGAATGAGAGAGAAAATATGTCAGAGCATGCATGGACTCATCATAAAACTCTTGACACATTCATAATTTTACATGTTCTACTTTTGATTCGGCTGTAACTTAAATGTTTTTCAGCAGTGTGTAACCTACAAGCAGTAGTTGTACAGTAGTACCATAAATCACAGCAACTCTGTCTATCTATCTATCTATCTATCTATCTATCCATCCATCCATCCATCCATCAGTAAAGCTGTGAATGAATATGCCTCCTGGCTTCAGGTTTTCTGTCAGGTATTGAGTTTAAGGCCAATTATTCTGTGGCATAAACCTTGTTCAGCTGTGCTTATTTTATTTTCTCAGATGATTTATGAAAATCATGGATTGGTGTAAAGTTTTTGGACTGTGCACCCACACATTTTTTTCTTAAAACTCTCTCACACTGGAAAGCAGGAACAATTTATCCTCTATTTCACATACCGCAGAAAGAAAAAAAGTCTTATCACAAAGCTCTGATTGTTCAGTTCGAATGCTCCCTCCAACAGAAGCGTGCAAACACACACACACACAAACAGGCAGGAAAAATTTACAATGTTTATTTTATACTGGCTATATCCCGCTTCATGGGTTTTGTCCCAGCTGCTCAGAGCTTGTTTGAGGGAAGTTGTTCGGAGAACTACGGCAGGGGTTTGATAAATGTGAGAAGCAAGAGTTTGTGGCGAGCTGTCAGTCAAAAAGGGGAAAGCTAAAACAAGCCTCTTTTTATGAAACTGTTTCCATGCAGACCAGCAGGTTTGTGGCCTCCATCAAATTAAGAGGAAATGAACCTAACTTCCTGATGAAATTCTAGCTCGTGTACTTATAAGTGATAATAAACTGTTCATGACGATTAGCAGATTGTATGGTTTGTAGGTGATGAGTTCTTGACTGCTATGTCAATGTCTTCAGAGCAAGGAACTCTCCAGGACATACTGTATAAAATGAGGTGGTTTCGAATAATCTCATTTTATATAATTTTGTATCTGAGATTCATTGCCTGATTCATATCCTGATTTTGTTAACACCTGTTGAGTGTATGTGCTTCTGTTTCTTTTTTAAAAAAGTAAAAATGCTACCCAAATGACAATATTCCAGGTTGCATACAGACTTGCAATATGTTTGTTTAATCACGCTTTAATACATGGGTAATTGACAAATAAAAATTGGCCTGTGTCGTATGGTGTGAGAGCAAAAAATAAATAAATAAATAAAATAATTAAAAAAAAAAAAAAATATATATATATATATATAAAGTAAAATAACATGAGGAAAATGTATTTTCATTCATAGAGTTACAAACAGCATGAGAAAGGTTTATCTTCAATATTAGGTTGTTTTTTTTATCCCATCACACACATATGCAATATACTGTATGTCATTTTCATTCTAACACCATACATCAGCTACCCATATACATACTATATTAAAGCCTATTCACAGTGAAAATGACAAAATTTCCATTCACTTGCTTTCTTGCTTTTAATACCACATTCAACACAACTGGGCAATACAGACTCACTTCATATTAAATATAGGCTTATATTTAGATGTAAAGGAGTTCATAATTATCTTAAAAAACTGGAGATGAAAAGTAGTGCTCAGTGTAAATGTTCACTGTAGCTTCCTGAAGTCAAGTACCATCTTCTTTTCCTTGGATCTTTTAACTGCACTGATTTCAACGAACCATTTAACCATTTGCATGGTTGTGCTCTATTAATTCAATTATAAAATCTCCCATGAGCTGTTGTATGACTCTATGGGAGCGGTTCTGTAGACGCTGTCCCACTGGAGGCATTAATCCAGAGAGCCTGCAGGGTATTTGGTTACTCCTCTGAGGCAGCTGGGTCTTGGGTGGGGGGCAGCTTGTGGTCTGCTCTGATTCTCTTTGAAAGGGGATAGTGGGTGTTGAACTCTGAGTGGATAAGCTGGGATGTTTGATAGGTTATGCTACGCCGAACAGACGAGCTCGTTTTAGTATGGCTCAGTCAACATCCATTTAACAGACAGACAATCATCAGGGAGCGTAAGAGATGAATATCTGGGGTTAATGGAGTGTCTCAGAGGCTGTGAGGGCTTGAGTGAGTGGCTGCTGAAGGGCTTTAAGCTAGCGGTTAGGTTGGAAAAGTGGCAGTCAGATGATTGTTGGTTCATATCTCAGTCAGGTTTTAACTGGTGCTATAACTGCTGATGAAGGACCAGAGTCAACTGTTGTTGATGTCTGTCAACAAATGTGCACTTCAAAAAATTAGTTGCAGATGTGTTTACTGTAAGGGAGCTTTTGGATAGTTCTGACCTTTAAATGTTGAAGCTTTGGGCTGTAGTACAGAAATGACATGTACATACATCAGAATATAATTTTTTAACTCGAGGCTGGATGTCTTACAGTGGTTGTCAACTGGTTTTGCTTTAGGATCCAGATTTTAAGTGGCATGCAGGCACAGTGCCAAAGGTTTTTAATGTAAAAGAGTAAACAACTGTCTTGGGAAGCCTGTTTCTGCCTCGGAGTTGTGACTTTTCACAGTTACATATTAAATCTTGAATTTGTGACTTTATGTCATTAGTTGCAGCTGTGTTTCTCACAATTGTGACTTTAGGTGTTACAAGTATAACTTCTTGTAATTGTGCCTTTTTTTATGCAATTTGGACCTGATTTGACTTAATTACAACTTTTTTCCTAATACCTTCTACTGTATTTTACAATTTCAGATATATTATTTATTTCTCATAATTCTCTATTTCTTTATATTTTAGTGCATATTACAGTTGTGATTTTGTATCTCATAATTTGATCAATCACAATGGGACTTTATTTTGTCTTTTACAAGCTAATTTTTTTAATTGGTTAGTACTGTATATTAGTACAGTAGTAGCAGCATTTGGCAATGCATCTCTCATTAAAACCTCCTAAAAATCATTTCAAACATTGAAATGTATTAATACTACCATGAAATGCATAGGACTAAAATAAGATAAACAGCAATTTAGCTAGAACTTTATTTTGATAGACCATTTTAGGCATTTTATTGCGGAGTGTAAAATGCAAAGGCTAACACGGAGCGTGAGCTGTCCGCCCTCTTCCCCCGGAGTGCCAGCTCATTTGCATTAAAGGGGAAGAAATGAAAACTGCACGTTTTGGCTCATACCCTAAAAGCGGCAATTGTAACAGGTTCTAAAAAATGATCTGTAAGGCATTTTGTGTTAAAACTTCACATACACACTCTGGGGACATCAGAGATTTATTTTACATCTTGTGAAAAGGGGCATAATAGGTCCACTTCAAAGGTAGGGGAGAGCAGGGACGAAAGTAATGTTGTTCAGAAAAACTTAATTTTAAAAGATAATGTTTCGGACAGAGATAAATTTTTGCTGCTGTCAGTAACTCACAAGTGTGGTCAATATATACCAGGTGGTATTTTGTACAAATGTAGATTGACTTCAGCATAATTTCACTTTGAATGTAAATTGTACATTGTTACTTTCGACCCCATCAGTAGTGTCACGCTCAGAACAGGGGACAGACACAACGTTTCAAGTTAAGCAAGTGAGTTTATTCACAACGTAAAGGATCCACTATGGGAGAGGCAACAAAGGCAAAACAACATGAGAACGAAGGTAATACTCAAGGTAAGTCAGTCTTTATCATCCAGAGGAGAAGTTTCCAGGAATGGACGGCTTGGGTAGACAGGCAGACAGGAGACCAGGATTAGGGTAGCGACCTCGAGCTCAGCTGGGGAGTGACTGTGGTGTGAGCTCTTTTGTAGGTGGCAGGTAAGTGGCTGCAGGTGCAGGTGATTAGTAATCAGGTGACTGTGATCGTGTGTACGTGGCTGTTTCTGCTGTGGGCGTGAGTAATGGCGTGACATCACCCCCTCCTCCATGGGAGTCGAGGATCTCTTGGACTCGGTAGATCGACTCGGTGGTCTCGATTTCAGGTGGAGGAGAGGGCTCCGTGTGCTCTGTGGGAGGAGGGAAGAGAGGGTCAGTGTGACATTTTAATAGGGAGACATGGAAGGTGGGAGTGATACGATACTGCGAGGGACGCTTGAGTTCATACGTCATGTCGTTAATGCGTCTGACAATGGGGAACGGGCCAATGTACTGGGGACTCAGCTTCCTGCAGGGCAGTCGGAGATTGATATCTCTGGTGGACAACCATACTAGGTCTCCAGGCTGATAGACTGGGGTAGGTCGTGTGTCTGCCCAAGCCTGATGTCTCCGAACTGCCCGCTGGAGATGGACGTGAGCCCCATACCCTCTCGCTCTCTCGGAACCATTAATCTACCGCTGGGACTTCTGAGGGCTCCTCGGTCCAGGGGAACAAGGGCGGCTGGAACCCTAAGACACATTGGAAAGGTGTTAGACAGGTTGTTTCTTGGCGAAGAGAATTTAGCATACTCAGCCCAGGGTAGATACTGGCTCCAACTGTCTTGTTGTTTATGACAGTAGGCCCGGAGATATCGACCGATTTCTTGTATTTTCCGCTCAGTCTGGCCATTCGTCTGCGGATGGTATCCTGAGGAAAGACTGATAGAGACACCCAACAGACGAAAGAATTCCTTCGCCACTCAAGAGGTAAACTGAGGTCCCCTATCAGATACTATGTCTTCTGGAATTCCAAAATGTCTGAATACCTGAGTGAAAAGGGCCTCTGCAGTCTCAAGGGCGGTGGGTAGTCCTTGTAAGGGAATTAATTTGCATGACTTGGAGAAGCGGCCGACAACCACTAGGATGGTGATGTAACCGTTTGAGGTAGGCAGGTCAGTGGCGAAGTCAATCCCGATGTGGGACCACGGACGGTGGGGAATGGGCAAGGGTACCAGTTTTCCTTCAGGCAGACATTGCGGGGTGTTGGTAAGGGCACAGACTGAGCATCCACAGATGTAGCGGTCGACATCCCGGGCCATGTGAGGCCACCAGAATTGATTTTGGAGGAGCGAGAGGGTTCGTGGCTGCCTGGATGCCCGGAACCCAGAGAGGTGTGAACTGAGGCCAGCCCATCTAGCCTGACGAGAATTTAATCTTTTGGCTTCACTGAGATACTGTAAAGTTTTTGTGATCTGTAATCACCTCGAATGGATGATTGGCACCCTCCAGCCAGTGACGTCAATCCTCGAGGGCTAACTTGATGGCCAGCAGTTTCCGGTTGCCGACGTCATAGTTTTGCTCCAACGGGAACAGTTTTCAAGAGAAGTAGGCGCATGGATGGAGTACTGGGGGTTCATCGTGCAACTGGGAGAGCATGGCCCCAACGCCCAAAGTGGCAGCGTCCACCTCAACAACAAACTCAAGATTAGGATCTGGATGACGAAGAATTGGGCCGGAACTAAAAGGCATTCTTCAGGTATCGAAAGGCCATCTCTGCTGCCAGAGTCCAAATTATAAAGTTACGGTAGAAATTTGCAAACCCCAAGAATCTCTGGAGCTCCTTTACAGTGGTGGGTGTTAGCCAGTTGCATACAGCTTCGACCTTCTGTGGATCCATAGCGATACCCGCAGGGGAGATGATGTATCCGAAGAACTGGATGGTGGATTGATGAAACTCACATTTTTTCGGCTTTTAGGTAGAGCTGATGGTCACGGAGATGTTGTAGGACTTGGGAGACAGGACGGTGATGAACTGACAGATTGGGTGAGTATATAAGTATGTCAATGTAGATGATGACAAACTGATGGAGCATATCACAAAATATTTATTTCATGAAATTTTGGAAGATGGAGGGTGAGTTAGTGAGCCCATACGGCATAACCCGGTACTCGTAGTGGCCATTGGGTGTGACAAAGGCGGTCTTCCACTCATCTCCCCTGTGAATCCGGATCAAGTTGTATACACTCCTGAGCTCTAGCTTACTGAATACTCGGGCGTGCTGAAGTTCTTCGAGGGCAGCAGGTATGAGGGGAAGCAGGTAGGCAAATTTTACCGTCTGATCATTCAAGGCTTGGTAATCAATAGGGCCGGAGACCCCCATCCTTCTTAGCCACAAAGAAAAACTTGAGGCTGCTGGTAAAGTAGAGGGGTGAATTAACCCCTGATCTAGAGCTTTCTTCACATACAGTACTCATCCATGGCCTTTCTCTCCGGGATCAAAAGTGGGTATACTCACCCTTTAGGGAGTTTGGCACCAGGCAGCAGATCAATGGCGCAGTCCCAGAGGTGGTGAGAGGGAAGGCGAGTGGCAGCAGATTTGCTGAAGACATCATGGTAGGACTGATATTGTCTGGGTATGCTGGTGACTGAGGTGTTTTCTGGACTCTCAGTGGTTGTGGAACAGCACGGTAAGTGTTGAACGGAAGGTTTAGTACAGACTCTTAGGCATCTTCCCTGATCACTCCATTTCAGGATCTCACCGGTTCTCCATCTGATCTGCGGTTGGTGTTGTTCAAGCCAGGGTCTACCCAGGAGGATATCCACAGTGGCGTCATTTAGGATCAGGAACATGATCGGCTCGAAGTGGAGACAGCCTATTTGGAGAGTGATTTGAGGTGCACAGTAGAGACCTGCACTCCCGCGGGAGTACCGCGGGACCCGCGGGACCCAACGCACCGAGTGCGGCGCGGGACAAGAT
>JAUMHE010000055.1:11402410-11416403 GCA_032359235.1 Enteromius mattozi
AGAATGGGGAAAAAAACCTTGTGAGAACCAGACTTAGTTGGGTCCAGTTCTCCTCTGGCCGGACGCCCAGCACCTAAACAAAATTATATAATTATACTATATTAATTATACTATAATTATACTATATTATAATCATATAATTATACAAGAGTTCATCTTTTTTAGCAAGATAACAAAAATAACAACTGTTTTCAACAATTTCTTCTCGTGTGTCAGTCTTCGATGCACGTTCATGACAGTAGCTTACTATGATCGTGTTACATCCTGTCTTTTGAGATCAAGAGCTTTTTTGTTCCATAAAGTTGTTCAAGGTTTAGATGGATGGTTTGCTTCATGTTTTTACTTAGATGCAGCATATATATCCAAACCACAGCATGCATTCCATCTTAAAGGAATAGTTCACCCAAAAAATTACATTTGCTGAAAATGTACTCCTCTCAGGCCATCCAAGATGTAGATGAGTTTGTATCTTCATCTGAATATATTTGCGGAAAAAAATGGCATTACATCCCATGCTCACCAGTGGATCCTCTGTTTTGAATGGGTGCCGTCAGAATGAGAGTCCAAACAGCTGATAAAAACATCACAATAATTCACAAATAATTCACATGACTATTGTTTAATGTGTTTGTGATAAACAAATCCATTGATGCATAAATCCATATTAGTGCTTTCTCGAATAAAAAGCCTATTTGAATCAGGAGAGAAATATACACAGATCAAGCAACATTTACAATGAAAACAAGCAAATATGACAGGGGGTGGACAAATTTTTCACTTTGTGAACTTGAATTTTGACCAGATGTGACATTTGCAGCCTACAGTTGAGCCAAAAAATAAAAATGGCGTCCAAAAGTTGCAGGTGGTGGTCAGTTAGTGTGTAAATATATGCTTTTAAACATTCTTTTGAATTTAATTCCTTGCAAGAAAATAGCACTGTAGCAATTGAAAATTTGCTTAATTATAACCAAAAACCAAAGCACTCTCTGTTTATAATTAGGCCATCAGAAACCTGTCTAAAATCAGTTTCTTGAGGTACTTAGTGTTATGGCTGCAAAGTCATTGCCTAATAGGACAGTGAGGCAACAGGTCAGCTCCTTAAGCTTCCTGATGAATTATGAATACAGACATACTCATCCAAGTTTTGGCATCTATAAAGTAGATTAATTTGGACACATTTCAGACACAGAGGATCACTTGTTGCCACACGCTTATCTATGCAACCTGTATAAAAGAGTCACTGCAAAATCACTACCATTTGGTACATGCAAAGACAGACAGCAGGGACACTTACCCATTCAAATTCAAGGACGAACTAAGTGTCATATCTTTTATCTTTTATTTTTTTCTAGTGGAAGAAAGTTTTCACCAAAGTCTATTTCACTGAATTTGCTGGAGTTGTCTGAATGGTGCATTTTTTGCGTGGTTGAAATAGCTGATGATAGTTGGACTGAGATTTTTTTGGCAAACAGTGCCAAAAAGTCTGGAAATCGCTTTAGGGAGTTGAGAAGACTAAACGCATTTACAGGCATACATCTCCAACTAGTGCCATTCCGCCTGACGGTGTGTGTGTGTGTGTATTAAGAGCGTGCTGGTATTTAAATGTGACCCACATCGCTCACGGTTGCTCTCATATAATTCAGTGTGTATTGAAACGCTAGACAGATTTCCTCGGGATGGACGTTTACTGTGGTCTTCGTGTTTTATTTGGGAAGTGAGTCCTCCTTCCCCTTCTGAACTTTTATAGCTACCTGTTATAAAACATAAATAACTTAAAAGACACAAAGTAAAACAAATCCTGAATAAGGTATGTGTTTGAATGGAGAAGTTTGCTTTCAGCACCGATGGGAAAAGAGATGGTTGTGCCTCCAACCACCCCTTCATCTGTCTCTCTTTTTCTCTCACTCATTCCTCTCTCTTTTCCAGATTCTGGGCTTTTAGCCAGACTCCCTAAAAATAAAGACATGTGAAGAATTTAATCCAGGTCAAGAGACTGAATGGAAGCTGGGTAAAGATTAAAGTCCGTTTCCAAACAATAACACCTCAGGAGTAAGACAACAATTCCATTAATCCCACAGACCTGCTGCCTTTTATTTGAGACTGTCCTCAAGTCTAGCTCTCTTCTTCTTGAATGGCTCTGAAAATTGATTTTTTGTTTGGTTCGTATCACTTTACACAGTAGCTGGGCCACTGCGGAATTCACCATGCCAAATGTAGTTTCAGGAAGAGAGAGGTCTGTTTGTGTGGAGAGAGAAGTACAGAGGAACTTCTGTTCTCTGCCTCGGGCGCTCAGTGAAGGGTTTTGAGGGTTTGGGCTCAGGGAATAGCCACTATTCATTTTCAAAAGATAAACTGTAAAGTAGAAATTGAACATGGGTGATTTGTTTCTGTAAGAGCATTAGCATGGCCACAAACGCTAGGTGCAGACATGTCATCTGGTGTAATATGTGACTGAGTGACACCGTACACGGACTGAAGCTTGTCAACTGCTGTTGGATAAATATTATAAGTGCAGAAAATGTGATTTAATCCTTTACGTGATATCTTTACTATACGATTGAGCTTATATTGATAGAGAATAAATCTATCAAAAGGAACAGATGAGAACTGGTCACTCATTAGATAATAGGGTCAAACAAGCAATCAAAGAAGTTGGGATGATACCATAATGTTGTTGTGAATAGGGTAGGAGGTAAAGAACAGATATAGCAAAATGTATGATAAATGTAAAAATGTTTATTTACCATAATTATCCAAAATCATGCGTGACCGTACAGTTGATATGTCTGTAAAATCATATAGCATATATATTGACATATTATTTAGATGCTTAAATAACATTTTTTTTTATCTTTGTGGACCCTGAAGGTTAAGAAATGTATCCAAGATACTTATACAGTTAAAGGAATGTTTATTATTGGAAAATAACTCATGAAATAGTTCTCTGAATTTTTTTTTTTTTTTTTACCATGGACTGACTGCTCAACCGTACGGTAGTTTCATATAAAACATAAATTTAAAAAAAATAGCTTGAGGCTATTTATTAGATGTCTACTAATATGAATTTGAAGTTAAATATTTTTTTCATTAGCTCCTTTTATGAGTCAAGGTAAAGCATATGATACAAAGTCTAAACAATCTAGCAGTTAGACAGAGTGATGAACAAGCATAATTTTAGACAAGAGAAGAGCTACTTTTTTCTTCCATAAAGTGGTTCAAGTTTTAGATGGATTGTTGGCATCATGTTTTACTTAGATGCAGCATATATAGTCTGTGTTTGTAATAAAAAGCTTTTCTGAAAACCGCAACTTGCTTTCTGTCTTTAAAGGAATAGTTCACCCAAAAATTTGCTGAAAATGTACTCCTCTCATGCCATCCAAAACGTACAGTAGATGAGTTTGTATCTTCATCTGAACATATTTGGGGGAAAAAAATAGCATTATATCACTTGCTTAAAAATACATCCTCGGCAGTGAATGGGTGCCGTCAGAATGAGAGTCCAAACAGTTGATAGTCCAAACCGTCCATCAATTAACATCAGCTAAATGTGTTTGTAAAAACTGCTGCACAAATCCATAATTTTAATCAGAAGTGAAATATACACAGATTAAGCAACATTTACAAACGAAAACAGTTCTGAACAAATATGATAACTGATTTTGATGAGATGACAACAGGGGGTGGACACATTTTTCCCATTACGAACTTGAATTTTGACCAGAAGCAAAGGTTTAAAGGTAAATCCTTAATGATGGACTTTCACTCTGACGGCACCCATTTACTGTAGAGGATACTATATATGGTGAAATGCTAAATTTCTCCAAATCTATTCTGATGAAGAAGAAAAGTCATCAACATCTGAGTACATTTTCATTTGGTGAACTCTTCCAGTAATTGTCCTTTGGAAAAAGACAGTGGTGTGTATTCATGACTCACACTGTCGTGCCGGTCTGCATATGGGAGCATAAAAAGCCATGTGAAATGTTACTGAAATACTAACTTGACAGTGGCATCTAGAGAGGGAGTCTATTCATTAGCCTTCACAGCAGGTCAAAGTCAAGATGTATGAGTGAAATGGTAAAACACTGCTCTCTTGTGGATGTTCTCTACTCTAGAATGCTGAAAGTACTATATTTAATCATGAACCTTTGCTTGTTTCAAAGGTTAGAACACTAGTGAATATAATTCCCCTCTGGGTTAGCACTGAGCATTGATTTGATGTTGCTGTGAACTCTCAAAATAATTTGTACAACTGCCTTAAATTAGATGAAATTGTATTTAAAGTGGGCAGCAGGAGAGATCTGACTATGAAGGACACGTCTGTTTTGTGTTTTCCGAAAACGCAGAGGCTTCACTCAAACAAATTGGTTTTGTTGTGGAATGTTCCTCTTGGTGGAGATCCAGTCTGCACTTGAAGGCTGTTATAATTTGACTAATCCACAAGATTATATCTTGGCAAGCAGAAACCCCTCATGTTCTCATGATTAGACACCAACCAAAACAAGATTTCTATTGTGTACAGGGAAAAAATAGCTAACATTAACTTGGCATATTAAATAGATATGAACAGTTATGGTGTCCAGGAATACAACTTCTTTTAAAGGCTATACGTGCAGAGCTTTTAAAGACTACTGAGAACATACCTAAAATGTGTTCGCTTTATATGTGAAAGACCGTTATTATATTAAAGTAAGACATTTATTATATGAGCATTAAAATTAGTGTTGAAGTTTAAGTTTATTGACTGTTGTTACTGAATGTTATGGAAACAGGGAAGAAAGGAAATTTAACATTAATGAACAATGATATATATATATATATATATAAAATATTAATAATATTTGAAAAAATATGTATGTATATTTTAATATTATTCATTATATATAATTATAATGCATTTTCAGTGATATGTTACCAATGATTATAGGCCTAAGCATACAGTAACTAATGCTTTGAATTATTTATGACAGATATTATAAACTGTTTCATTTGCCTTTTTGTGATGTATCTTCTAAAAATGACTAAAATCTAACAGTCGAATTGGTGTCTTTTTTTATTCTTTGTCCACTGTGTGAAATGTCAACGGCCATATTTAATTTTGTTGCTTTTTTTTTAATTTCTAACAGAACATTAGCTATAAAGATATCATAAATATAATTACATTTGATAGATGCTTTTGTCCAAATATTGCAATTAATTTTATTAGGTCAAAATTAAATTAAAATAAATTAAATTACACTGACTGTCAACACTCTGTTAAAAAAGATTAACTCATAACACAAAATTACTACTACTACTAATAAACAAGATAACAAGATAAACATAGAATAAACAAGATAAACATAATCTTCCTGTCTTTTACTTTTTGAAAATCTTATTTGTATTTTATTAGTACCTAAAAGAGTTGCCTGGAAATTGAAATTAGGAGAATTCGGGTTTTTAACCACTCGACTTTGTCTGATGAATATTAAACTTTTCTAAAACAGAAATAATATAAAAAATAATATACATTTTCCATTCCATCCAGCTGATATATTGTGGACTATACTAACTTTAATTTTTATAGTCATACATAAGGACATTTTACAGACCTGAAAACCAAGCGCACGCTAAACGTCATCATGTTTCTATAGTGATGACGCTTTGCGTCAAATAGCCTACATTTCGGTTGACACAATTAACTCGCCATCTACTATAAATCGAAAGATATCACTACATCTTACAGACAGATAACTCGACACTAATATTAAGACGAAAACAGAGTGTATTGTGTACGTGCGTTCACCTGCGCCAGAGGCCCCTCAGAAGTGCGCGCGCGCGTGTTTTCCTCACTATCCCGGCATGCACCGCTTTATTTAGTGTTGTATCTCCGGGAGATGTCAGACACAGCCCTCTCTCTCTCTCTCTGCGCTCCAGCGAGGAGACAAAACCCAGCAAATCTCTCCTCTCAACAGCCCACAAACAGCAGAACCGACCCCATCTCTACCATCAGACACACACTAATCTCAGCCCGTCTATCCGGTAGGTGTCGGCCGCTTCTTTGCGCTTCGCTCCCGGTGTAAAGCGCGCTCACGGGCAGGTCGCATCTCAGCTGCACCTGCTCCTGCTCGAGCCGCTGACTGAAACAAACAAGCGATGTTTTCAGAAAAAAAGCCTACTTCACTGTGTAGTTTTATATACGATACTGCCTCGTGTATTTACTACGCAGTTTAGCACTTGCATTGATGTGGGGTTGTTATTGTTTACTCCTTGTTGCGTATTTTCGGACGGATGAGATCATTAGCTGATTATTATGACAGTAACTGGAGACGATGGTGAAGATGGGTGCTATAAAGTGGCATGTAGATGTCATTGAAAACATTTTTGACATCGACACGTTCTGGCTGATTGTTTTGGATAAAACGAGAGTTGAATTTTAGATAATTTATCCAACAATAAGTCAGCTGCATAAGTCATTAACGATTATTTCTTTGACTTCTTTATTGATGCGTTAATACTCATTTGCTTCAAATCAGTTCTTTGAAAATCTATTCATTTTATCTAGCAGATGCATATGCAATATTGTTTTGGACACGTGCTGTCGTTTCTGGATTGTTCACACGTCTTGAGTAAAAACGCAGCGCATACTCTTGTGTCTCTAACCTTGTAAATGTCTTCTGGTGTAATTATATTCATTTTTAGAATGGTGGTTTGTTGATTGTTGCGCTGTCCGCAATGCAGGTGCCGTTTATGATCCTGCTCATCCCCAGTCATTCTCACGTGCATGTGTTGATGTGCACTGGCCAATCAGATGCTGCCATGAAAGTCCCACATTTTATTATCATCATATCATGGTTTTTGTTTGGTCTTCATATATTTAATAAGTGTTTGTTTAATAATGAAACTGGAAAGCAGTGACGTTTCTAATAATAATGACGTTTCTATTAACCTGCTGCTGTTTTTGTGCCCTGCATAGTATATCATCATACTAGCTTACATCATGCAGGAGTATGTAGTGGGTGTGACTACATAGTCAAGCACTGGATATCGGATGTTAGTGTGTGTGTGTGACGTGACTATCAGGACTAGGATATAACAGTGTTTAGATTCTCCTCTAAAGCTGCAGCTCATTGATTATTAATGCAAGAGAAGGAGAGAGAATTTGGAGGGCAAGAAAGAGAACTGTTAAGGGAGAGATTGTACGGGGGAAAGAACAACAGAGTTGAGTACTAGTGTCAGGGGGATTCTTTTGTCTCATGTGGAGCGGGGCGGGGGAGGCCTCACCCTCTGACTGTAGGGACCAGCATCAGTCAGATCAGAGCAAATATCAGCATCAGCACTCTAAAATGTCTACCAGCCCATAAATGGCTCCTAAAGGAGGGGTGAGGGAGTGAGTCTTCACATATGCCATGGAATATCACTTCTGAGGGATGGTCAATGCTCCCAGCGCCTGTGATTTAAGGGTTAATTTACGGTAAGCAGATGGATGTGGGATACAGACGGTGATGCGGTGCACTTTGTTTCGGATGCTCACTTGATGTCTCATCAGCCTGTAAATAAGCGTGTTATGATTTGGTTATTACCAGATTTAGGGTTGTCTTTTGAAATATCTTTTGAAATATTTTGTGAATTTATAGACTAGGTAGTGTGTGGTAAACGGCAAACTGGATGACTGTGTGCTAAGATACCTACTTATATATGCAAATGCCAAAATGTATGAGTATAGTGGCAGAGTATTTTTATTACTTATGGAAAAGAAATACATTCAGAATCCGAATCAGGATCAGAAAACTCAGATTAAATCCAAAACATCTTAATTGTGAACACTCTTTTGGTGGCGTTCACTGGATATTTCACTTTGAAAAGTCTTGCAAAACATCCAAGAAGCAATGTAATATCATTTTGCAGAAATGTCAGCATAGGCACATTTTCCCAGTTAGCCTGGGTTGAAGAAACGTCGACGTCGAAACAACTTTGAATTTAACGTCTAATTTTTTGCTGGAAATAAGAAATGATAAAATGTAAAATAAATAGCAAATATTTCAAGTGCTGCACTAATTGTAGGCCACAAAGGATTACATTTGTGACGTTGATCATGTGTTTTGTTGTACAGATTGTCTCACATGCTGGGGGACATGATCATCAGGTTTTACATCTTCTACAGGTTCTAATCTTGTGGAGTTCATGCAGTTCAAGTGCTGTTGTTATTGACGCAATACAACCAAATGTTAATATCTTTTTATATAGTATGATGTTGTTATGATGTCATGGTGGCTGCTGGGAAGCTCTCTTGTTTCAGGAAGTGCGTTTACTATAGATGACATCATCACACACAGTTGTACCTTAATATTGGTATTGCTCATTATATGCCTCACTTTTCATTATTCGAGTTTTTGCCTGCTCTACAGAGCCTTGTAGTTTCTCTTTTTCTATCTGTAAGTAATGGAGGTCATCTGTCAGTGTCCTTTGTTATGTAGCTGCCATCTTGAGCATAACCAAACACTTTTTTAAATCTTTTTAAGCACAGCAGGTTTGACCGTGGCAAAGTCATACTCGCTATGTGAAAAGACTGTGTGCATTGTGCTGTGAAAGAAAGCTCAGATACGATATTAATGACACCCAACTTATAAGTGGTTGAAAAAAGGATTCAGGATGTGTGTGTACACAAGCCATATGGAGTTTTGCTGTGTTTGTGTCAAGATTGTGCACTGTGTGAATTTGCGTTGAGGTAGCAAATGGCAATTATTATTTGCACTTCATATTTCTTTGCACAAGTTCAAAGAAATATAAATCTGTTGTAGGTGTATTTTTTTTTTTTAATGCGAATTTCTCATAAATGTTATCATAACCAGAAAATATGGGGAATCATTGTTTGAATTACACCCAGCCTGGGGTGCGTTTCCCAAAAGCATGGTTAGCCTACTGTGGTCGCAAGTTCCGTCGTTACCAGCAAAGTTCAACGATTCGGTGTTTCCCGAAAGCATAGTTTAAACGAACGTTCGCAGTCAACGTCACAAACGTACGTAGTTGGAAGCATAGTTTCTTGTCAGTAAGATGTATGGGCTTTAATAAATATGCTCTTGGCCACAAGAAGAAAACTAACTTGCATTACTATCTTTATCTTCCATTCTATCTAAATATAAAATGCGTTTTAATTATGTATTTTTGTGCGTCCATTCTAAATGCTGTTTTTGAAAAGTGCGCATGTGCACAAATGGCTAATCGAACCCCGGAGTATGACGTAAGAGGGAACCCGCGATGATTCAAAAATCAAATAAAGCATAATGACAGTGAACAAAAATAGTAAATTAGTCAATATGTGTCATGTTCAATACAGCAGCATCTTGGAGATCTCCAATCAGTTAAATAGCATAAGTTATTCCTCCACCACATGTGTGTGATGTCAACAATTATACTTTACACAAAAATATTAAACATCATTGTTTTCAACATTTAGAATAGTAAGAAAAGCTTCTGAAGACTGGAGTAATGGTTGCTGAAAATTCAGCTTTGCAATGACAGGAATAAATTACATTTTAAACTACCTGGTCTCATGGCATAAACGTACCTTGGTGCATATTTTAGCGAGACACAAAATACGTATCAATAAGTACATAACACTGCCGTTTCCTAAAGAAATGAACACTAGAGGCAGTAAAACTTTATTCTTTTTGACACAAATTTACAGTTTAAATTAATAAAGCATAATTTTCACACAATTACTTGAAGAATATCATGTTATGACAATATTAATATGCTGGGATATTTAAAAACTGATGCTTTTAAATGTTAGCATCACACAAATCCTGCTTCATATCTATGGGCTTTCGTAGACGGTGGGTTTGTTCGGTACCTCAGGGAGTACAGAGATGTACTTGATAGGCGAGGATTTCCGGTTCAAATCCTGTGTAAAAGGAAGTTGAAATGGCACGGTTGCATCAAAAAATGCCTTTTTATATCAGTTTTGCAGTTGTTAACACTATCAGGTTAGTTTAGAGTTGGATTTGTTGTGGGGCATATTTCCAGCATGGTAGAGCATTAACTTTTAGTAATGCATTCCTATATCAAAGTAATACAAATGTGCCAGGGTTCATGTATTGACCCTGTGTTTTAGTGCCACTCAGTGGACGTTTCTCTTTGAAATTTGGCACGTAAAATCTATGTTCCACAAAAAATGCACAGAGGTACGTATTTTTATGAGACAAGGTTGATTTTAAAATATTTAAAAATATAAACAATCATTTTAAATTGTAATGTTTCACAATATTAGCCTACTGTTTATACTGACCAAATAAATGCTGATTTGGTGAGCATAAGAGAAAGCTTGAGCATAAGAGACATAAGAGCATACATGGGAAATTAGCGTTGAAAAGGCATGGGAAGTTATATTTGTAACTCATATTGAATATGCATTTATAGGCGTATCCCTTTCGGTCTTTGAAGTTACCATGGTGTATGAAATGTAAATTTGTAAACTTGCTTGCCTATGGGAGCAGAGTAAAAATAAATCACGCAACACAATTTACTGAGATTTGTGCTCATCAGTTCATTGCTATTTGACTGGTATTATTTAATGCCCAACAAACATGTCTTAAGGCAGGTTATAATTTGTGCTGCTCTTTGTAGATTGCACTGATCTTTATGAAAATGAGATGTTGCATCTGTGTTCTTTAATGTGTGCTTCAGTCTTTTCTAAATTCTGGATTTTGCCCAACACTGTTTGTGTGTTTCTTTGTTCATGTAAATCTTAACATTTCCATCTTTATTGCGGGATATACTGTATGAATGAGAAGAAATGGAGATGGCAAGAAAAAGAGAGGGACACATGAGGAGGGACGACAGCAAGTGAATTAATAAAAGAGCGGGGCAGAGTCTACTGACTGTCTTCTCTGTGCCGCACCCAGCATGAGCACAGTCTGGCATTACTCATTCATGCTCATAGGCTTTTCATGAGTTCCACTGACTCGTGGTGTACCTCCAACATCTCTTACACTCTTTTTAGTCACACTGTTCACAATGTTCAAATATATGTTTATATATATATATATATATATACGTTTTGTTTTCGGAAACCCACAGTGTTTTTGTTTTCCCTTTCAGACTTTAGTTTAGAGGGAATCCAGCCTTTTGCTTTTCCCTTCCTTTTGTTGTGTCTGTCTTGTGGAGGGCTGTAGTTAGTCTGTCAGAGTGAGAGTGTGTTTAAGGCATCTGCTCATGTCTTCTGATCAACCACACTACCATTTTTGGCTGCTCCTTTTTCTCGTTGATCTTTTGAGACTTGATCTTATAAGAAAAACGTGACCATACATGTTTTTACAAGCATGAAGTAAGTTGCCGTATAAATCACTGCAGTGTCCAGATGAAATGTCCACCAAGTTGCACTAAAAGGGGTTGATTTTCTCCTATAAAGTATAAAAATCTAAATATTTGTTTATCGAACACAACCAACAGGAATGCATTTTGTCCTAAAATGCTAACCCTGACCATAATCCTACCAATACCTAGATTTTTAATGGGATTTTTTTAATCTAAAATTCTAACTTTCACAATTCAAGACATTATTAATTGATAAAGTAGTTCTACATCATTACTGTTTGTTTCAATTGGAAACTGCTGCAGTTTGCTCATGCAGTAAAATTGTTCACATTTTGTAGCATCACGTTTTTCTGCATGAGAGCAAGTAGCTGATTTTTTCGTCATATAGCAGAATGAATGTGAAGTATGATTAGCATTGCAGACCCTCAACACACCCTTGAGGCATTCTCTTATCTCTTGTGTTTCTCCTTTTTCCTCTGTCTTTCTGACTGGCTGGATATGTCAGTTTTATTGTGTTGTATTATCATGATAGAAGGAAGTGCACCCAGAGGAGAGTCTGCATAAGTTCTGTGTTAATAATTTAAGCTACATTGGGCTTCATGAGGACCCTTTTACTAAATCAAAGCCTTTCTTAAGAAGTCATGATGGAGACACTTTCTTTTATCTTCTGGTTGAAGCAGAAAAAAATTAAACACAGTGTTAGATTATTACATTAGCCCACAAGTGAGTATATTTGTAGCTGGAATATAATATGTTAGGCTGGGCCAAAGTGTTTTTTAAAAAGGACATATCAAGAGAAATTGAATTTTCCTTGATTTTCGAAATAAGAGACAAGAGTTTGATGTACTTGATCAACTTTCAGAACTCAGAACTTGAAACTCAAAACTGCCCATCTTAAAATATCCTTTATTTAAACTAAGGCTCTCATCAAAATTGCATGACCAGAGGATTTGCATGAAAGTCTTAAGGTCACAGCAGCAAACATGATTTAAAATAATCAAGGCATGTTTTTCATATACTTCAGCACAGATTTTTTGCTAAATAAGCACAAGGTAAATGCACTTTTAGTCTAGTGTTCTATTTGCACCATATGCACCATTATAAAAAGTAATAAAATACTAAAGTATTTATGTAATGTACACTACTATTCAAAACCTGGAATCGGTATAAGATTTATCTATTTAATAAAGACTCTTATGCTCACTGAGCTCAAGAAAAATTTCATATAAAGCTTTCAGTGTTGAAAACTTAATGTTCTTGTGGAAACCATGATATAGTTTTTCAAGAGTTAATTTCTAAATAACATCATTTATTTGTAGATAAATATTTTGTAATAGTGTCACTGTTGAATGAAAGTATTAATTAAAAAAAAAATTACAAATCTAATTGACCCCAAAACAGTAGTGTGCGTATTGTATATTTTATATTGTTGATTCTAAATTTTAATATATGAAAAATGCTATATAGAGATGTGAACACTGTAGAGTGATGATTTAGGCAGAACTTGAATCATTAAAATAAATAATTTGACTTAATCAAATTCTGGTAAATGATGCTATTAACATATTTCAACACTTCCATACTTATGATACGAAAAAGGATCTAAGACTAGTCACAGAAAATTAATGGCTTGATAAAAAGCACACTATATCATTTATAATTCAAATATTGCTCAATTGCAATCATCATCACCATCATTGCGATATACCATGAACATCCAATATATCACCCAGCCCTACTTAAATTTTAAGTGGATCAGAAAACATCGAGGGGAAAAAAAAATTATGAAATATGTATGATATGACCTCTTTAGGAGCGCTTTGGGATGGGGGATGATCCCTGAGCAGTGCAAGGTCTGTGGAAACCAGCCCAGTGTTCACCCCCTTAAATCAATACTACCACATACAGTATCTACAGACTCTGCCTCGCTTCTCTGCCTCATCTGAAAGGCATTACGTAATGTCAAACCATTATGCTGTCATTAGATAAATATAGCTCTTTGTCCTCTAAGACAGAGGGACGATGATTCGGGGAAGGGATAGTGATATCCGGAGTAAACAATTTGGTTGCAGTAATGTGTTTGTGTTTGTAAGTACTGTATGACAGTCTCCTGACCTCACTATGTGGCTGTGACTGCGTTGTAAACATCTCGTGTGAGTGTAGTTTTATCCAGCACTCACTTCACATGTGCACATCTATATTTCGCTGGTGAATTGTAGGAAGGAGTGATTTTGGTGTTTTGTTGAATTAGATTAAAGATGTCTTGTGTCATGTATTTGGGGACTTGCAAAGTAGCAGATATCCTGATGTTGATGTCTCAGAAGAGGTTTAATTAAAGATGCTGTTGGTGATATTTTTTAATGGAATGACACTCAGAAGCTCTCTGTATTACAGTAGCTGTCAGATCTCTATTAGATGTCCTAAAATATCTTGAAGTAATATAACTTTTGTCTATGGCAGCTCTGACTCTATAAACTGCAAAAAAGTGACGGCAGATCACTGTCAAATTCTTTCTTCTAAGATAAAAGAAACTTGAGATGCATTTTGTGTGTCAAACGTTTTACTCATGTTATGCCTGATAATGATGGAATTATAGACCGTATTAGTATGTGGTTATTAGATCTTTTTTGTTCTTTAGTATCCATAATTATATATATATATATATATATATATATATATATATATATATATATAATCT
>JAUMHE010000055.1:11425757-11441110 GCA_032359235.1 Enteromius mattozi
CTTCAACTGTTGTCATTTAAGGTAGTGTGATGCTCTTTACTGCCAGCCTAACATTTGATCTCTCTCTCTCTCTCTCTTTCACTCCTCCCTTTGTCGTCCTGTCCACTCCTTCTGTCCTCTCTTTTGTTTCACAGACCTGACATATGAGCTGACAATGCGGAGTTCTGATCCAGGCGGTAAGATTTCTCACGCACGCTTTATTTGTGGCTGCATTCACACTCAGAAAAAAAATGCTTATACGAGGGGGCTGTGTGTGTGTGTGTGTCAGGTGTTGCTAGGATGCTGTCAAAGTGCTTGTCATCCACACGTTCACCTGCTAAAAGAAATCTCTTAACAGCCTGGTAGACGCACAGACAGATGGACATGCAAACAGCAGGAGGAAGGCCAAATGGAAACATCCAGAAATGCCGTTCATATTTATTTTTAGTTTCTTGTTTTATCTGGCAGTCTCTTTATTTATCTGCTGCTGTATTGCTCCCTCTTTGAAGCAGGTTGTAAATAAGACTTTTTTGTTTCCCGCAAAGAAAGAGAACGGTGTCCCTCTTCGCACATATACCACCATGGTCATGCCTTGTAACCTGGCAACCAGTGACCCACCCAGCAAACACACACACACACACAGACCCCCTGCTGCCCACAGGGACTGCCATGTCCCTCTCTTTCCCTTTCAATTTCACTTTGTTTAATATATGTTGGCCTTTCAGTCTCTGCACAAACACACAATGCACTGATAAAACATTTAGGGGTCTGAATGCTCAACATGGTTCCCATTGACATGCAGTTTCCAGGCAAAACACTGAAGGGGTTCAGACTTTGAGAGTTTTTCACATGATAAAGACAGCCCAGTCTCACAGCAATTCGTACATATTTTACGAGGTGGCTAATTCGTACAAATTTGTACGACCTCGAATTCATAAGATTTTTGCTAAATCGTACGTATTTTACGAGTTGCCAATTCGTATGAATTTGAACAAATGACCTACACCTAACCCCGCTCCTAAACCTACCCGTCACTGGGGTTTAGACAAATCGTACAAAATCATATGAGTGAGGTTGTACGAATTAGCACAAATTTTCCACTTCGTATAAATACGTACGAATTGGTTGTGAGACTGTGTTGGATAAAGACCGTACATTATCCTCTTTATTACACAAGTACAACAAAATAAATACGTAAAATATTGATTTTGGACTTGTAAATTATTATTAAATAAAATGGCATACAAAACGAAAAAATAATTAAATTAAATGTAAAATAACAGAAAGAAAACACCATGACAAACACTAATACAATATCATTTTTTTTTTTTTTTTACATTAATATGATTAGATTATATTTCTGCAGTTGACTGGTCAGAATCAAGTATTCCAGAGAGCTGTGTATAATTAATTAGTTTCACATTTGTTTAGTGTCTGTATGGTTGGACATGATGTTGTTTGTGTTTGTGCATGTGGCTGATGTGAGCCAGATTCGTGTTTAGCACAGGAAATGAGATTATGAATGACTACGCTAATACAGCACTAATGCAAAAGGCTAATGCATCGTCTGCAACCTGCTGACTACATCCCCACACTCATGTTCCTAACAATAGCTGTGATATTTCAGAGCAGCACCACTGCCATACATCAAAACACTTTTTTATGTGAAATGACATTCACAAATGACATGAGAGACTTTGCAAATGAGAATCACATGTTCCTCTCATTTCAAAGATCAAGCATCATTCTTAATGCAGCCATCACATGAAAATAGAGATTATTTCTGTTCCAATTTAAAACAGCACTGGAGCCACAGCAGATGGTTCATTCTCATTAAACTACACGTCTGTAACAGATAACTACACCACTGATCGCCGATTAGAGCGACATCTGTTGTCTCTCTACCGTGACACATGTGATATTTGCGTTGTGAAGAATGAAGTATACTTATCACAGTTTCACATGTAAGCACTCTCATACTGAAGCTGTCGCTTTGACCTCAGATGACTGTGCTGGAGTGTGTTTTGTGGATATATTATGGCTGTCCAACTGGGTTTGTGTGTGAATTTGATGGTGACCTCATTATCTGGTGTGGCCACTGCTAAGTGGTAATGAAGCGGTCAGGGAAAGTGAGAGAGTCTCCAACATGAGCTCATTCTGCACGTCTCTTTTAACAACTATTAGAGAGATCACACAGAACTGAGACCCTCATTATCTCAGATGAAGTGTACCGGATGACTTCAATATGTGATTTTGACATTAAAATGATTTGTTTTTTACTTTTTGATGTATTTTTTAATTATTATATTATTTTTTGTTTTGTTAATGCCATTTAATTCGTTGTTTCACGATTTGCTGCATTTTTCTGATCAATTAGATTAAAAAAAATTAAATTTGCTAAATCATTTGTTAAATTTCTTTAATTTAACTCCTTACTACTATACTGTTCTTTATTTTATTTTATTGCTTTGGTATTTACAAATCTTTACTTTTTGTCTTTATTCATGCCAGTGAAGCACAATAAATTTAAACTGAGTTGAAAGCAAGAAAGTGAGAGAGGGAGAGAGCCAAATCTTCCCTTGCATGACGTTGTTTAGGCTGTTGCAAAGCTGAAGGTCAATAAAGAGGGACATTGCTATTCCCGCAACCTTCACATCCATTAGCAGTGTAACGGGAGATAGGATCTCTGTCTCTGTGTGTCTGCCCTTCACTCCCTCTCCTGTGGAGTCGCTCTCTGAGGGGCCCGTCTCAGCCCCACCCTATTTGGCAGCTAATTGCATGTCTTTAATAATTTTTGGCACATTTATAAGACCAACATAACCCATGTACATTTTTTCAACAAAGACGTGATTTTCAGTAAGATGGTTCAGAATTATCCATGCAATTACAATGTGTTTATCCAGCTAAATTTATGTAGAAATCAATAATATCTATGCTGAGCTAAGCTAAACGAGCTGTTCCCATGACACAACAGATGCTGTTTGTCAAAAGCTTAAGGGAGGAGTGGAGTGTTCCTGTATAGGAAAGGGTTTGATGTTTCATAGCCATTAGTTCTGCAGGCGTAATTGGTTTATTGATGTGTGATTCCCAGTTCACTGCTGCCCTCTGCAGGCTTTTGTTTTAGTCAGATACGTAAACGTATTATTTCAGACTGTTTATCAGTAGCTTTATTCCAAAACCTAGTGAACTGCTAATAGGCAGCTGACTTGTGCTGTCTAAGGAAGCTTAATGATCATCACTCTGAAGTGATCAGTTTAAAAACACTTTGCATAGGCATTAACTCGTGTGGATTTTTTGGAGACGTGCGTGTTGCATTCTTTAACAGTCCTCCTGGAAACAAAGATGTCGTGTCACCAAACCACCTCATGGAAGAAGCTCTCGTGTTGACTTAGACTGTGACATTATGTGTTTCTATTACAGATTTGTGAAAAATGTTTTTATAAATGTTCATAAAATCTATTGTGAAATGACAGCATAATCAATGTTAATGTTTAAACTTATTTTTTGCAGTTTTGCGATGTATTGCTTTTTTGATTTGCTTGAAAAACCACCTCATGTGCGCATTAAATCTTTTTTTTGCATACATGGGAGTTTTTGCTATACGGACGTGTTTCCATTAGGTGCATTTTCAATTCGCGCTATTTGAAGGGTAATGGAAATGCAGCTAATGAGTGCTTATCCGGATAAGCACTGGATGAATGTGAAATATGTAAAGTGTGTGACATGGACTCTCTGAAATACATCCAAGAGTTTAGCAAGTCAAGTCACCTTTATTTATATAGCACTTCTAACAATAAACTTAACAGTGTCTGTGCAATCAAATCGTCGATAATTGCTGGAAATTTAGTGGTTTACACACCATTCTGTTATTGTGGCAACACTTCCCCACCCCTAAACATCACACGGCCCAAAACAAAATGTGATTGGTTGCTTTACCTGTCAGTCATATGTCCTTATGGGCAGTCCTCTGCCATTAAAAGCAGCCAAGGTTCTCAGACCTTCTGCTGTCAATCTGAATGTCTAGCTACTTGAGACTAAACTCAGCAGGACACTGGCCCACCAGGAGTCAAAGAGCCCTTGAATAAAATATATATTTGTGTATATCATCCTTTTAAATATTTGTACCTAACTTCTTGTTCTCTCCCAGATGATGGTGAGGCTCGTTGCAGAGAGCTGCACCAGCGCTGTGAGGAGCTGGAGGCTCAGCTAAAGGCTAAAGAGCAGGAGAACACAGAGCTCCTGCGGGATCTGGAGCAGAAGAACGCCATGATCTCGGTGTTGGAGAACACCATCCGTGAACGAGAGAAGAAGTACCTGGATGAGCTGAAGTTGAAGAGCCATAAGTTGGCTGTGCTGTCTGGAGAGCTGGAGCAGAGAGCCAGCACCATTGCCTACCTCACCTCCCAGCTCCACGCTACCAAAAAGCGCCTTCTCGCTGGGGGAGCAGCGGGTATAAGCCCCTCTGTCAGCCCCGTAGGCTCTTTCAAACCTGCTCCTCCTCCCGCTCCAGCAGTGTCGGGAAACGACAAAGACGTCCGGCAACCCGAGACCCCTCGCAGACGCATGCGCAAAAGTCTTTCGCAGCCGCTGCACTCTGAATACACTGAGCTGTACCGGTTGGGGGCTGCAGATGGCCGAAGGGTGGTACTTAGGGATTCAGTAGATGCCATGCCAGATCCCACTCCGTTCCTGCAAGCTAGAGAGCCTGTGGCCCCTATAGAGTCTCAGCCGGTGCTGCGGGAACGCCCCTCTGTAATCCCGCCCATCACTTCTTCAGCCACCCCCCCTGCACCATCAAGCCCCGCCCATATCCCAGTGCCCCCAAGTCCCAGGAATAGTCCAGCACGGGAGGGACCCCATCCCCGTGCTAACCCGCATATAGGAGTGGCGCATCGGATCCACCGCTCGCCCTCAGCAGGTGGAGGTCCGGCCCGGCAACAGGCGGAAGTGGAGACCCTCGCCGTGGACCAGGTCAATGGGGAGCAGGTGGTTCGCAAACGCTCAGGTGCAGACAGAACTGTTTAAGACTGACAAATGCGCGCATTTACACATCCTAAAACAGATAGTGTATTAACATAGACGTATTAAGACCAATGCAGTATATGCGGAAATCGTTATGACTGTGAAAACACACACAAACTATGGATACAGACGCTTAAATCATTGACATATCACCAACAACCTAGTCAATAAACGTGTAGAACACAAACACAATACAGATTTAAACAGCTACCAAACACAATAGCACAGCACAACCCTGGGAAATGCTAAACAACACACTGGCGAGCGAACAAGATTTAGGCAAAGACTGTTTATGCGAGTGTGAGGAAATATGAATGTGTTTTAAAGGGAAAGATGGCAGCAAGAGCTTATGTATGTCCTGCTGCTTTTTATGCAACACTGTATAAATGAAAAAAGAAGATGTAAAAGACTTTGTTCAGGGTCAACTTCTTTGTCTCACGCCGGTTGGGAAGGAGAACTGTGAGCATGCCAAATGTTTGTTTTTCTTTCCCATTTGACTTTCAGCAAAATTTCTTTGCGCTTTCCGTTCTTCTTGTCATCGTTGTCCCGCTCTGTTTGACTTGAGGTGCAAACACACACACTCACATATTGCCAAATCTGGTCATTGCCTGCTTGTTCTAATGCATATTCATATCTACTCATATTTATTCATGAGCACTGCAGTAGTACTGGAATCTCCACTCTCCTTCAACTCTCCTTCCCCTTTCATTCACATATCTACAGGCTAATGTGAACAATCCTGCTGCTCCTTATTAAACTCCTACAGAAATCAAAGGTCTCAAAGACGTCACTTCAGTTTCATGATCTTCTTTCACTTGCTGCTATTAATACCATTCTACATATAAAAAAAATATAAGTTAAAGGGATGGTTCACCCCAAAATGAAGAGTCTGTCATTAATTACTCACCCTCATGTTGTTCTAAACCTGTAAGGCTTTCAGTTATTTTCTTAACACAAATTAAGATATTTTTGATCAAATCCAAGAGCTTTCTGGCACTTTTCTGACAGCAACGCAAGGTCTTGCGGGTAAGGCAGAATTTTCTTTTTTCTGTGAACTATCCCTTCAAAGATGTGTTGTTCATTATTTAAGATGAAAAAGATGGAGCTACAGTAATGTATTAGGGAAGAAAGCTCCTCCTGCTTACTTCTAAATACAAAAGTATGTGATTATTAAGTGCTCTCTGTTAAGGTTATTTTGCCCAATTATGTCCAAATCTGACCAAAGTACTGTAATAGTCATCACAGTTTCTCCCATTCCAGACTAAATCAATCCACATTCACCCGTATCGCTCACATGGAATGAAAAATGACAAAACATCAAGTATTTTATGAAGTGTATTTATTTTATATTAGCAGTACAAAAATAAACATACACACTGATAAACAAATCTAGGAAGGTGTACAAGCGAAAGCAATGGAGTCTTATTAGTTTAAGACAATCAGCTGCTTGTTAAAGAGCTCGGGGAAGTGAGGTAGAGAGCGCCTGAGCCCTTTAACAAGATTTGCTCTCTACTCGACACACTTCGTCAAGCTTATTATAGTTTAATGTGATTTTACCATAAGCCTTGTTTTATTTTGAATGTTTGCTGACGTAAATGGCAGGAACAAACAGATTAAATCATTGAGAAGGTTGAAACGGCTCAGTAGAGAACAATCAATGCACGTTTGCATAAGTATGAAGGAAAAATATACATACATGATGCTCTGCAAATCTCTTTAGATAATAAACTATCTGTAATTCATCATATATTTTAAATAATACAAAATTCCATTATTCAAATAAACTAAATCATGAAAAAACTACGTTTATAAAAATCATCAGTCTGAAGAAAAAATGTACAGGCTTCTGACTCAGGCATGTGCTCATCATAACTCTCGCTTCAGAGACAAAAAACATTGGAAACAGTCGCCAATCAAGCAAATGCAACCTTAGTTGTTTTTTTTTGCTGTTAATTTAATACAAAACTTGGGCAGAGAGTGCTGTTTAATTGCATTTAGTCCATGTTCCATTTTTATTTTGTTGGATTATTTTTGTATTAAAAGAAGTGACAGATGTCAGAAGGTGCCCAAGATTGACCCATGCCAAGTGACCTGTAAGTGGCCCTTATGACAGAAAGTACCCAAGTGAGAATGACATCACGAGTCCAAAAACTGTCACGCAGCTATAAATGGGTCCAGAACTGGCAGCATCTGTGTAATAATCCACATCTGTCTCATTGTGAACATGATCTCCTGTATGCTCACCACCATGTCCTTCGTGTCCATGTCCGTGTCCATGTCCATGACCATGACCCTGACCGTGGCCGTACCCATGGCCATGTCCATACCCCGCACCGTAGCCTCCGTATCCTCCATAGCCTCCGTACCCGTACCCATATCCAGGTCGGGCCAAGGAGCTCAAGCCGTGTCCGACCAGCATTCCCCCTAGAGCTCCGGCGGCGGCCGCCCCTGCTACCTTCCCGGTGCTGTGTCCCGAGGAGCTTCCGGTGTGGGCTGGTGGGGCCCGGTAATGTCCACCGCCTCCTCCCCAGCCAGCACGACCGGAGCTGCTGCCGCCCCAACCTCCGCCTCGGCCTCCTCCGCGCCCGAAGCCCCCACCCCGACGAGACTGGACCGCTGGAAACATCACCGTCAGGAGTAACAGGCAGTTCATCAACGAGAAGATTTTATATTGGGAGAACATGCTTGAAGATGCTGTGAAAACACAAGGTCAGAGGTTGACTGAATCCACGTCTGGTAAGCAAACTCTGTGAAAGCAAAGAGCTAAACATAGTTCAAAAAACCAATCAGTCTTTGACTCATCGCTCCCAATGAGATCTGTCTGATTAGTGGACACATAGGGCACAGCGTCAGGAGGAAGGATATAGAGAAAGCCAATAATGTCAAGAAAGGGAAATTAGAGAGTGTTTTCTTACTGTCTATAGGGTCATATCTGAAAAAGTAGCCTATGTAATCCTGTGAGAAAAAAGAAAACCCTTTTTTTTTTTAGAATCCTGTTGGTTATTGGCTAATTTTATGCATAAGTTTAATATATTTGAGAGACAATTCTGTTTTTAAAACAAGGGAAAAAATAATTGAAGATATGTCCAAAACAGATCTTTTAAGTATGTTTATATGTAAACTTTTTTTTAAAAAAGAGCTAAAGCCTGCACACAATGTCCTTTTTGAGAAAGAAAGTAAATAAATAAATAATTACAGAGATCATAAAAATACCAAAGTGCTCATGCAGTGACTAATGTCAGCATGACATCATCATCATCAGTATTTATATATGTATCCTCAAAATTTTGGACCAGTAATGTTTGTGTTTGTGTGTGTGTGTGTGTGTGTGATGCATATAAATCTGAAAGTCTCTTTGCTCACAAAGTCTGCATTTATTAATATTAGTTAATGTTATATCCAATGTTCATTAATAAATTATTCAAATCAAAAGCTGTATCTATTCATAAAATTTAATAGACATGAGATAACATGGACCAACAATGAACATTAACAATAAGTACATTAACAGTAAGAAATAAATAGTTCATATTTGTTAACATCATTTTAATGTTAAGTGGAACCTTGTTGGAAAATGTTACTTAAGTGTTTTGTTACATTCTAAAATATAATTCAAATATATATATATTTTTATCATTTTAAACTTATTTTTTTACAGCTTTAAAACCAATTATTGTCAAATATTATTATACTAAGTTTATGTATTTTTGATCCAATAAATGCAGCCTTTTTAAAAAAATCTTAATTTAAGTAGTTTGTGTTTACTGTAAATATCAAATTTTTATATTTGTTTTTTATTTATTTACGTATTTGGAATGCAAGACAAAATAAGGACATTATTTCGAAGTTCTGTATTGAACATGAAAGTGTAACATACATAGCTCTCTGTATATATTATGATCTGTAATTGAGCAGTACATGATCTTTTCAGAATCTAGGGCGCCAGTCTGGGAGCTTTAGAAAGGTAATCTGGTATATCTGTCTCAAGAATATTCTGACCCCTGCATCATTGGCTCAAAACAACACAGAGATGATGCTCATTCTTCAAATCATTCAATTATGAGGCAAACTTTACCACAAGGTCACTATCACACCAAGATGACCGTAAAATAATGTAAACGGCACTGAAATGCAAGTAAAAACCTAATAGTTTATACCATTATCTTCATATTGCATACATGTATTAATTTAACATCCTTAGAAAATAGAAATAAGCAGTAATACAGCATTATACACCAGAATATATATACACATTGGTATGTTATTTTCCTTTTCTTCACTGATACTGATAAAATAGTAATACTATTAATAATAATAAACTAATAATATTAGGCTACATATTCTTATAAAATAAGGTTCAAAAGTTCCGTTCATCCAAAAGAGGATACATTGACTTACATTGAATTGGTGTGTGGATGAAACGTATTTTGGAAGGTTCAGGATGACTGTCCAGGTGTTGTCCTCCTCTCTTGTCTGCTGCTCTTGAATGAATGAGAGTTTGAGACAGAGCTCACACAAGTACACGTACACAGCGGCATTAACCCACTGCTGCTCATTCTCTGATTGGTTGAGTGAATGAACCTACGTCGGCCCGTCTCACTGGCACAGGATCAGAACATCGCTCTAATCCATCAACAGGATTAAGACGGTCTATGGATTTGACAAACGTCTTTAGGCCCAGGGGTCATACTGTGGGGTCGGTCATGTGGCAATTGTATCTCTCCATGAGCTCAGAGACGCTGGTTAGGTAACCCACCTACAGTACAAATCATGTGGAAGACTGATAAATCTGACATTCACGCGCTGGATTTCTTTGCTGCTAGGTTGCGCGTGCTAAAAAAAACAGAAAGAACGATAGACAGATAGATAGAAAGAAAGAAAAATATTGGCCAGTAAAAGAAAAAAAAAACCCCAATGGACACTTTTCACGTTTCCGAGGTTTTTAGAAGCAGACGTCGATAGTTGGTGTCAGAAGTGGTGAATACAATCCAAAAAAAGTTATAAAAAGATTGGAAAAGATGTCATATTTGTCGTGACCCACACAGCAGCACTAACTAGTTTTGTGAAATGTAATGCTAAGGTAATACATGTAATACAGAAAATATAGTGTTAAAAAGTTTGCTAGATATAAAAACTTTGAAAAGGCTTGACTGTATCCAAAACAGTGAGAATAAATGCAAAAATATTTTTAATTAACTTAGCTTTTAAACTGCATACTACATGCTTAGTGTGCATAATCTCAATTTGTTATAACTGTACATCTAGTTATATTTCAATGTTAACTCTAGATGCAATGCATACTATGTTTGTATTTTACTAGAGTTGTAGCACATATTACGTGTAGAGCACACTGGATGTAGTTCATACTGTATTCTTAGTGTATACTACAGTGGTGTAGACTATAGTGGATATTATCCTAACGTTCTTAGACGAGTAGAAAGTTCAAAGAATAGTATTTGTTTGAATAAAAACCCCTTTATAACCACTGTTGATTTTTTTAATGTATCCTTGCTAAATAAAAGTAATATGTCAAACGTCTTTTGACATATGTAATAATTTTATATGTAACAAAATATGTCATATATATATACACACGTTTTAATAGTAGTAAGTATCCTTCATAATACTAAAACACATGCTCAACCTCTATTAACAGATATATTTGATTGGTGTAAATAAGACATTTTCGGATGATAACATTTTATTTAAATATAATTATCACCATATTCTCAGTTTTACAATCAGTATCATATAAACACATGACAGATGAAATATCATAAGTATGACAACACAGAGGCCAGACATAGGTGTAAATGAGAGTCTAAACGTAAAAGAAAAATATGAAGCTCTTTCACTACAGCCATGTTGTCCTTCTTCTTCAGGTGGCCAAACATGCATACTAGTCATACTAACTCAAACAAACGTCCCAAACAACATTCAGATATTGAGATGCTATGATCCCTTGTGCTGCTTCACCCCGTTTCAATCATCCTTTAAATTGTACTTTGCTCTTCACCGTTCTGATACAAAGAGACGTTGGTCTAATGGAGTCGTAATCAGACTGTAATGGTACAACAGGTTGGCTCAGACCGCATATATTCTCAAAACATCCAACATGTAAAGTGATCAGTCGTCACCCCAAACCAAACAAATAATACTAAAGTTGTAAGCATTTATCTTTGTCACTTGTGCTTGTCTTTATAATTGCTCTTTCCAGTGATCACTGGATGATGAAATTCCCTGGTTTAGTGGAATGTGCTTTTATATTATTGTACCTGCATGTGATTCCCTACAGCACCATATGTACCATCCATCTTCACTGGTCAGCTAATATCAATGCATATTAGTGGTTAATAATCATTTGGGACTGATGAAATTCTGTCTGGAAGTCCCCTGATTGATGAAGAGGGGAATGTGTTCGTCACATACAGGTGGAGCCTTCTGGTAAACACTGGAGCTGCTTCTCGATGATACACCGCAGATACTTGTATCTGTTCAGAAAGACATGCAGGGATGATTAAATCACAAAGAACGAAATGATTTGAAAATGATTCCGACTGTCACTGATAACGCATCAGTTTTGGAGGTCTCCAAGTGAAACTGGTGTTTTTCCCTGCGTGCTGCATTAGACGTCACAGCTTAGGATAGTCTCTAGTAAAGGGCTTGTGACTGTGCGTCTTCTTGTGGTGCCATTAGCCAATTAACATTGTCATGACATCATTTTCAGTGGCGCTTGAGTCAGCAGTCACATGGCATTTAGGCTCAAAAGACCTTGCAGCAGACTTGTGCATTCATCAGACATAATGAGCAGCAATCACACATTTATAATAACAGAATTTCTGTATAAACTGAACAATTGCCATTGAAATTCAAATGAGGTAGGAAGGTTTTGACAAATGGCAAAATAATATAAATATATATATACATACACCCACACACACACACACACACACACACATATATATATATATATATATTATATTAGTTCGGTCAAACAATTAATCACATCTAAAATAAATTTGTATATACAGTATGTAAGTATATGCATGTGTACTGTGTATATTGATTATGTATATATAAAGACACACATATATTTTATAGTATATATTTTGAAAATATTTACATGTATTTATGTGTATGTAAATTATAAATATTTAAATTATATCATGTATAAACATATTAAATATATAAACATAACATTTTTCTTTTATATATATATATATATATATATATATATATTGTGTATATTTATTATTTACTATATATACATAAATAAACACACATGTATATATATATATATTTAGTACATAATAAATATACACAATATACAAAACAAAACATTTATTTTGCCGGCACAAATATACATATATCACAAAGCTATATATATATATATGTATATTAATTCATCTGCTATATATATTGGTTATATATTAATTTGTTTTGCTTGTTGGTTTTCATTTCTCTACTCTAAAAATCTCTCTCTCTCTCTATATATATATATATATTTTTTTTTTTATACATTTTTATTTCAGTTTTACTTTTAGTTATTTTAGTACATCAAGTTAAGCTAAATGAAAATGATAGATTTCGCTTTGGTCATTAGCTGAAAAAAGGAACCCTAAATCACCCTAAATTAACATAAAAAATAAAATAAATAAATAAAAGTGAAATGTATGTCATATAGAATATTCTATAATATGTCTTGAAATTTCTTAAATCACAAAAATGAACTGTTGGTCCTTGTCAAAAAAACACAAAACAACAAAAACAAATGGCCTGTATTGAAGGGCTTTTGAATAGGTTAAGGTATTTTTGAGGTATATTTGAGGTTGAGGTAAGTTTATGTAAAAACAAAATAAATCTGATCTGGGCATTGTGTTATGATATTGTAATTAAAATATGCCTTCATTTTCCAAAGTACAGTAGTGTGTAGCTGACTTTGAGTCTTTCCACTGCATTTGCAAGTTTGACCAGCAGAGGTCAGCATGTTGAAAGAGTTAATTAATGATTCAAAGCTTCATTTCTCCCGTCTGCTTATGCTAGATGGATCATACCTGCTTGTCAGCTTCTGCACCTCCCTGTCCTCCTCTTCCTTCAGTTTGGTAATAAAACTCTGCAGGACAGGCATCTCAAATTTGATGTACTGTGCCACCTACAGCAGTGGACAGCAAATGAAGTCAGTTATGTGAATTTCTTTGTGTGTTTCTGCTTTACCAGTCTTCTAATGTTACATTTCTAAGCCCTGCAGCCCTGCTTCACACACGGACTCACTTCATAGGGAATCTCCTCTCCCAGATCCTGCTCCATGAGAAAGATCTTGCAGACATGCTCACATGGACCCTGAAGTATTCTCACTACTAACGGGTAGTCCGTACGCTTCAGCTGAACACGCTCTGAAACACAGAACACATTTTGATTTTCATTACATTGTACAAGTATTAAAGGCATATTAGGTGCTAAACTGGTCACCACCACGATACTAGTGTGTTGTGGACAACTGCCAAAGAGACGTGCAAAAATCTCAACAACCACAGAGCAACTCTTTATTTAAATTAAAATTTTAATATCTGTCATAAGATTTGAAGTGTCATCCATATCTGTAGCACAAATGTCAAGTTTAATACTAAAACTAGGTGTCAGCAGTTATCACAACTTATCAAATGTTTGGAATAATTACATTTGTAATGTTTTTGAAAGTCTTTCATGGTCATTAAAGCACATTTATTTGATCGAAAATAGAGCAAAACTCTATAGCAATATTGTAAAATATTAATACAATTTTAACTACATTTTCTTTGTTTTATAATGTAATTTATCCCTGTGTTAAAAACACTGAAACTTGTATATATATATATTTTTTTTTTTAAATATATATATATATATATATATATATATATATAGGATTCTCATTAAAAAAAAGTTCAAAAGAACATCATTTGAACATCATTTGAAATATTTTTTTAATGTTATTAATGCATCCTAGCTGATTAAAAGTATTAATTAAATTATATGTATATTGGTTTCCATAAAATATGAAAAAGATCATTATAGTAAGAAGTATATTAAAATCATTTCTGAATCATGTGACACTAAAGACTGGAGTAATGCTTACTGAAAATTCAGCTCTTTAATCATAGAAATAAATTACATTTTCAAAAAATATATTTAAAAAGAAAGAAGTTATTTTACATTTTAATAATATTAAAAAATATAAATATTATACTTCATCAAAAAAAAAATACTTCATTAAAATCTTAATTATTCCAGAAGTCTGGTAGCAGTATAATAGCTATTATTATTAGTATATAATATTAATTCCTGTACAGAAGTGTAATTTTCATGTTGTTTTGTGTCCACTAGATGGCGATTCAGTGTCAAGTCATTTATTAACAGGAAAAAAAAACAGACAGCAGCTGACCTCCGCTGGCATGAACGAGGTAGAGGGCGAACTCATCCGGGCTGTTCTCGATCTTAAACTTGTTCAGTAAGACCCGCAGCACCTGTGGCGTGGTCATGCAGCTGTTGATCCGGACGTTAGTCACAGAACCATAAGCAGGAGTGAACACAGCCGTCTGATTCAAAGAGAAAGAGGAACAAGAGATCACATGACTGCTGCTCAAACAATCGCACGCACAAATGTTTCTTCTCAAGTTACCTTGTGGTTGTAGAAGTGACCGTTGATGGAAAATCTGTGCCTTCTGATTCGCCGCTGGTCGCTGGGAGACCGTCTCCTGCCCCGTCTCAGGACACCTGCATCACTTTTGGTTCTAAGAAGCTGAGCGGAGACGTCACACGACTCTGCCAGGAGCAAACAGAAGATGAGGAGGAAGAACAAGTCACAGTTTCACATAATGTGGATTTTTGAAGTCGAACCTTCTTCTTCTTCTTCATGGTCTTGTGTTGTGCCGTTGCTCGATTGGTCCTCTGGAGGTGTCACTTCCATCTGAGGTGGAGTCTGAGGAGTCTGTTTCTGACCCTCCTGGCTGGAAACCATTACAGAGAAACAGAAGAATTCTTTCAAATATATATATATATATACTGTACACTTTAATTGTATTTTATTGTATTAATTTTATTTTATTTATTAAATAAAAATTGCATTTAATAAATAAAATGTATGAAATTTATTAATAAATAAAATTTAATTTTTTAACATTTTTAACTATTCTCAAAATCATGTTTTTTCATTGTGTATTCTAATTAATTTCACTCAAAATGCAGTTGGGCTATTTTGATTTGGCTAATTTATATATATATATATATATATATATATATATATATATATTTATTTGATTAGAAAATACAATATTTATAACAATAACAATATTAATTAAATTACACGATCCTTTAGA
>JAUMHE010000055.1:11453116-11479921 GCA_032359235.1 Enteromius mattozi
GTCTAAGTTTAATCTCTTTCTAGGCTAATTTTATCTGGAAAAAGAAAACTTGCCTAATAATTTGGCACACTGAATATGAAGAGTTTTTGACTGTCAGCCTTCCCGGACAATTATATATCACTTATATATGATTAAATACAAAATCAATAGTAGTTATTACGATTGATGTGGTTTGGGACTGGTGAAATGTTCTTGTAAAAAAAAATATGGCCAGAATTTTTACTTGCATAATAATTTAGAAAGCGGTGTATGTAAAAGGTCCTATTTTTTAAACAATAATAGGGCCCTATAAAATGTTTTTCTTTATTTTTCTGGTACCGAAAAGATCGATTCATGGTTTTTGAGGATCGATATCGAATCAATGTCATTAAAAAAAAAAATCCTTCATTAATTAGTTTTTACACATACAGTAATATTGTTATAATAATATTATTAAATGGTTAATGTTTCTTTCTTTAAAAACTATTCAATTGTAATTAATTAATGTAGGCCTATTAAAATATTTGTCTCATAAAAAGATGTTTTAAAGAGTCTCATTTGTTAACATTAATTAACGTATTATCTAAAATCAACTATGAGCAATACATTTGCAAAGCATTTATAACCTTTCTTAAAATTTATTGACCTACTAAAAATGCTCATGATAATGTTCACAGAGCATAACATATGATCTTTAAAATGAATTGGTAAACGTTAAGATAATATTAATAGATGCTTTAAAAAAGGTGTTAACTGTCGATTCATGTAACTAATTAGTAATGTTAACAAATGAAACCTTATTCTACAGTTTAACCATCTCGTGGACAAACAACATAATTTGAATAAGACTGATTTACATTTAGTCATTTTGCAGATGCTTTTTTCCATAGTCACCTTCAAATGGGTATTTTGTAATTCTAACAATTGCAAAAACGGTAACATTAAATCAAATTATATATAAGCAGTTCAGTGTGTAAGAACACATTTGCTCACCCTGTGGAAAATTTCGGTAAGTGACACCGAGGGTGAGGATTAGATCATCATGGGTCATCACGGGTCAGAAAATGAGCAAATCTGAGCTGGGGAAGACTGATATCATTTTAATCTCTTGTAATCTGCTACCAGCTATGATCTACCCATCTGTCGGGAACACAGTTAAGAGGGTTCATACCGTAAAAGCAGCAAAAGAGTTTAGAGAGCTCAGGATTAGAAAGTTCTACATCAACTAGTACGAAGTAAAAAATAAAATATGCTTAGCTCATTTCTAAACTGATTTTTTGAAACATTTTGTTAGAAATTAAAGATTTGCCCTGTAGACATCTTTACCGTGAGACACTTGTAGGTCTGTTATATATATTGTATAATTTACTGAATAAACAGCACATCTATTAATAAAGTAGGACCCACCATTCAGAATATGGGACCACAAAGAAAAGACCTGCTGTTGTTGACAGCACCTCTTTCTTCTCTTTGAGCCCCCATATTAATTGATTCTGGTTGAGTTGTGCGTGCTTAATCATGTTAACTCAGACGGTTACGGTCAACACACACACACACTTGATGGGGGGGAATCAGAGGTGAAGAACTGGCATGTGTAACCTGATATATCTAATGAGTTTACCAGAGGAGACAGAAAGGAGACCAACATTTTATTGTCGTTTAACATAGTAATGGCCATAATTATTTCCAATATGCACATAACTGTATTGCATCTGATCGGAAAACAGTCAAGGATGCAGGAATAGAAAATTGATCTGTCTGAATGATCGTTATAATAATTTATCTTTTTTTTTTTTTTCCTAATATATACTGTTTTGTTGTGGGGAACCTTGATGCACTCACAAACACACATATAAAGAGACAACAGACGTTATGATTTGCTCAGAAACATCTTATTAAATGTCTTTAGGAACACGGAATAAAACAATTTCTGCTGTTTCTACTAACAGGAGCTGCAATGGCTGGTCCAAGAATATAGCACATTCTGCACTCAATATATATATATTCATATATTTATAATAGTCTCAATGCATTGCACTTTTCTAAATTTGTACTACATTTAACATGAACAGGAAGTAATGTTAGAAAAATACAATATGAAAACATCCAAGTTAACAAATATACTCAATCAAACTACAGATAAAAAAAAAAAAGAGAATTTGTTTAACTCTTAAATAAAAATGTAACAAATTGGTGCGCTTTGCAGCATGATTTAAGATAAGCATTTTTTTTCAACATCTTTTTGTCAAATGATGTACAAAAAACAAAACAAAACATTAAAACATATTACAATTGAGAGAAAGTAAGTATATTCTTCAGATACACCCCCTTCAAAATAACTGAAGGGTTGTTTTTCTTTGAATCGCATGCCACCATGTTATTAAGACCCATCACAACCTTTACATCTCAGCTGAAACTGAGATTTAACACAACAGTACTGCATGTTTCCAAAATGTTCTCATATTAAAAACCATATTTAGCATCAATTAAGTGTTAATAATAATGTGAATTAAAGAAATATTAAAGAACCTTTAGAGAAATCACCATTTGCTATGTATTTTGACAAATATTAAATCATGTCACTGCCATATACGAATGAAATGTTTGATGACAAATAAACACCACCGGATGTGAAAGGTCTTCATAAGATGTCATATTCAGTTTCAAACAACATTTCAATAAACTATTAAAGGAAAAAAGTTTTAGGAGATGAGGACTGACACCACTGCAAGCACTATCGGTGTGAACGGGATGGGATTCAGAGGCAAACTTCACACACACTTTCTCAGATGCATTTACTTTGGATTCACAGACAATCCTTATATCACACTTCAGAGTGCTGAATGTTTTATAATATCATCATTTTAGGAACAAAAAGTGCTATAGTAATGATTTCTTTACAACATTTTACTCGATTACTGCAGCACTCTGTTCCAAGTGTTCACTAAACAGTAAGTACATTAGTATTGCCTTGTATACAGCACTCAGATCTGGCTTTTAGGTCCCAAATACTGTCACTTCAACATTTTCAAACAAAATCGACGTGTTCTTTCCTGTTATAATGCACACAAACGTGTAAATAAGGCTGAAAACAAAGTAACAGTTGTAACGTTTTGTTACCGAGTGAAATGGTCCTTGCATAATTAGGGTTTTTTGTTAAAAACATATACAAAAAAAAAATCAAAAGAAACCAACATCAGGCTGTATTACAGGTCAGCTAGAAAGAGAGAGAGAGAGAATATCTCAAATGTGTTAGTTGGAATGACTCACAGAGGAAGCACCAGTTATGTTGTAAATATCAAGACTGTGGTAATAGAAAACGGCATTTTCTCTTTGCACCATGCTGACAGCATATCAAGTCAAACCTTAGAGTGCAGAACTGCATCTCCCATTCCCTGCTTACAGGCAGCAAAGGATTTGCACAAAGATAGGACGTAGTACATATAAATAAATTACAAGTCAACAAAAGAATCTCTGAATCTAAAGTGGACATAGTATGAGCTTCGAATAAAGATACAACCATCGAATGGAGCTCTAAGTGAGATAACCACAGAAGTGAAAGCACCACTGCACACTATTGAATCAGGAAGACCAATGAAGTCTCCATTTCATGACATCACAGTCTCCAATGGTTCGAAATTGGTTTCAATGCTGCAAAACAAACTGATAGTGTACATTTAAAAATGCTTTTTGTTGTAAAGATGATAAAAATGTCTGTAAACCAGAAATGAGAAATTTATAGTTCTAACTAAATACTAATGATTAGTAATTGACTGTGATAATGTAGTATAATAGGATTTGGAGAGCCTGTCAAATAAATGCCCACTAAATGCCGCCTGTGTCAAAAAAATTAAATAAAATAACTTCTGCAGTGCTTGTGGGAATCTACGTTATAAACCACATTCACTTGAACAGCAGTGAGGAAGTGCCACCTACTGTACATCAAACGACAGACATACCAAAAAATGTGGCGCCCAAAGGAGGGCTCAACAGATTCTGACCAAAAGAAAAACGTTTCCCCATGTCTTTTTTTGATGGGACTGCCTGAGTACAACCATTCTCAAGTTTTCCCTTCCAGTTTTCCTTCTTTTGCAGACCATGCACTGATATACATTCGTTTCTCGTATCATTTTACGTACTGCATAGCTATCCGCCTCCAAACCACGCTACAATTTGAATAAGAAACGCTTCTTTCGATATGAGCTATCAATTAAAATAGCAGCTAACTAATGACAAAAATGTAAATTTGTATCATTTTCCTTACATTTAAAGGCATTGGGACTTTTTAATTTCAATTTAAGTACATACGGATTTGGAAGCAAGACTCGGACACTGGAAGTAAAATTAGGAACAAGCAAACTACATTTTGTGCGTTAATTCAAGCAGTGCAATTCAAACATAAAGCGCAATAACCTTGCATCACTAAGTAAACCTTTAACGATCCTCCGGCTTTGACGGGATCCGGAACTGCGCCATGCATAAAGCGAGATTAAGCATGTTTGTTGTGAACGTGTAGATGTGCAATAGTGGCCGCCGTGTGCACGTAGGCACTCATTAGTGCGTCATTCAAATTCAAACACATCCAATTATCTACACACGGATGCAGACGGAGCAGTGCAGGTTAAAAAAAAAAGGAACACTGATATTGGAAATTCGCGAAGTGATTTTTCCATCTATCAGACTCCGTTTCCTCACAGAGAGTGATGAACGGGTACAACCTGCATTGCATCTACTCGCTGTTGTCATGGAGACACCTACAGATCAGCTCCAGAGCTGCTGCGCTGTCAAAGTTTTAAAGAGCCATATTAACAGCTAGAAACCAACTTTAGTGTTGATGACAAACTCCATCAAAAAGGATACAAGGATGAAAAGAGTTTATAGCTGGCTTTTCGTTAAAGGACCGGACTGCGTACTTCACTGTCTGGGTGGAATGGAGCGGTGAGACTACCATTTGAAAACATACTGGTGCTAAACACTATACTCCACTTTCTCCAAGCTCTGGCTTTGTTGGCATGTCGTCCTTTCTTCTGTTATGGCAGCCACGGGTGAGGACGCTCCATTGGTAGCCAGCGAAAGTGGGGCTGATTGGGAGGTACTGGAAAATGCGATGGCGCCGCAGGAAGTCCATACCAAACGGAAGGTCGTAAGACTCCATTCTGTCCCGTTTAGATACGCTGTTTCCACGATTCATCTTACAGATGCCCCTTTCCTCCGGGGTGCCTGGGATAGAAAGACTTAATGAGAGGAAAGCAGGGAATGCACTAAACAAAAGTTTATAATGTTTTATAAATATTTTTAAATTAGAATTGCGCCACATTAAGATATGTGCAATATCTTAGTGCAATTATAAAATCGCAAAGGCTTTGATTTAATTATATTTTGTGCAGTATAGCCCAGCGCTGTGTTAATTTACACGTGAGCAGTTTATGAGCTGGGGTTTTCAGTTTCTCGGAGAGGCTTGGTTTACTATAAATGCGTGCTCTGCATCTGCTTAGTTCACTTTTAACATGCATTTAAAAAAAAGCAACACATGCCACCCATCTTCCCACAGTTGTAATGAGAAGCACTAACAAACCAGCAGTAGTCAACAAAAGTTTTAAGAGCTTCCTGCGGTTTACTGCCAACATAAAAGATTAACAGTTTACTTCAGATTTAATTAGTAACATTGGAAGCATATTCATATTAAGATAATAATTTTTTGCCAAATTGTGCATCCCTATAATTTATATAGTGCTATAGATTCTTAATGTCAACATCAAACGGTGATTAAAAACTCTATCAAAAAAAAAGCCTCTGTCATTCCTATGTTATTATTGCATTCACCACAATTTTGTTACTTAAATGTAAATTATACATAAACTAGTTTTGTTTATTTTAAAGGAAGAAAGCTACAAAGTGACATGAGTTTTAAGCATAGGTTTAACTGGATTTAAAATAAATAGCAGTTTGCACCTACCAGGAATAGTATTATCCAGCACAAACGCCACTGAGCCTCCTACAAACATGGCAGTCGTAAGCAGAACGTTCAGCACCTGATCTATCTGCACTATACCTGCAAAAGATTTAAAAAAAAAAAGAATGTGGTTCCACACTGGTCTCTCACGATGCATTCATCATTCCCCAAACAACAGTTTGTGTATCTACCAGTGACTAGAGGGTTTTCTTTGAGGTAGCTGGGCAGGACCAGGCCAAAGAAGATGGAGAAGCCAAGGACAAACAGATTGCGGGACGAGTTGAGATCCACAAATTGCAGGTTGGAAAGGCCAACAGCGGTGATCATGCCGAAGAGAGTGCAGAACAGCGCCCCCAGAACAGGGTCCGGTAATGATGCGAAGAGAGCGCTGAATTTACCCACCATTCCTAGCAGTAGCATCAGCGCCGCACCATACTGAATTACCCGCCTACTGCCCACCTACACAAAGAGAAGAAACAGATCAATCAGAGAACACCACTGCATTAGTGCTGTTTATTAAATTATTCTCTTCATGTATTTTTTATGCACTATATGCCTTAATCAACCTGTCGCCATTTTAATAAGAAAACGAGGCTGTGAGGGATAGCAGGCTAGTAGCAGATATAGCAGCATTCGCTATGGCATATTGTTGTGTACCCAAATGTTGATCGTTTGACCGTAAAAAAGCCAGAACACATTTCACAAATTCTGAATTTTTGATCCTTCATCTGCCCAGACGGTATATATTGTCAGGAAATAATGGCGACGGAGTTTACAGTGTAAAAGCAAACTCACACGAAAGAAAAAATTACTGAACTTGGCAAGAACATGAACGTCTTTACAACATAACATCAAAGACATACCACAGTCACACAGTGACAAAGAAAAGAGCTGGTAAGGGTATATCATTGGGAACTACAAATAGGTTTATTTGTGTGCACTCACAATATCAACAAATGCTTTTTTCAAAATAGGCTAAAGAAAACAAACAGGGTGGCTTTCTGCAGTCTCTTGAGAAGGAACTAAAAATTACAATAATAAAATCATGCTATATTGGTGAAGTTAATGTGAAAATAATAAAAAAAAAGTCTGTGGCATTCTCAAACAGCAATAAAAGTAGGCTTAGATGTGTTTGAAACTTTAATTGATCTTTTTCATGAGACATTTGTTTGTATTAAATTGTTCTGATTTTATTTTATTTTCAATATGCATTCGAATGTTTATTATTAAGCTAGGATTCCCCATCACTCCTATATGACAGCGCGGCAGTTTGCGCCGGCTCGCAGAAAAGTCACACAAGCGTATTCTGAAACATCAAGACAAATAAAATCAAGAAAAAAAATTATGAAATTAATGAGGTGTGAGTGAACATTTGACAGAGTGGAGCTTAAGAGGAGGAAGACACGATAGGGTTGTAATCCACCCAGTCATGTCTTGTTGATGCGAATTCCTGTTTACCCTCACAGCCTCATTTTCGAATCAAAATGACGGCGGGCTGAATTATAATAAAAGTATTTTTAATACTAAAAATTTAAAATAAATGGATGTCAATGGATTAAGCAATGGTTAAATATTCTCAATAAAATAAGGTCTTAAAAATTTTCTGTGCAGTTTACTAAATTACACTGAAATATACAGCAACAACTGAAATAAAATGAAATATACTCTGAGTTGAAAGTGTTTGGTTAAGTTTTTGAAGTCTATTATGCTCAGAAAGGCTGCATTTATTTGATACAAAGTTCAGTAAAAATAATAATATTGTGAAATTATCATAATTTAAAACAACTATTTTTATTCCAATATATTTGTAATCATTCTAATTTTAAGAAACCTTTCTTATTAGTATGAACAGCTGCGCTGCCTAATATCTTTGGGCAAACAGTGATATCTTTTCAGGATTCTTTGATATATAGAAAACATTTCTATTTCAAGTAAATGCTGTTGAACCTTCTAACATCATAAATGTCTTTGTCACTTCTGAATAAATTGAATGCGTCCTTGCAGAACAAAAGTATTAATGTATTACAGAGAAGCAGAAATCTTACCGAGCTAAAAACATTTGAAGTAAATGTAGTATTTAGTTTTTCCCCTAAAACTGCAGTAGTATATGTATCAGGATAAATTGTAACTATGTTACTGTAAAACTGTAAAGTATTCAAATCAAAGCAGCAGCCTCATGAGTAGCAGTTGCATATATAATAAATGTGGGAACAGCCCTTTGGGAGTACATATCCAGCCAGAGCTTATTTTAATGATGCTCACAAGAAAACTCTTCAGTGTTGAAGGTCTTTAGGGTGCTAATGATCCACTGCAGTCAGTGAAGGCCAGTCTAACACATGCTGTTACTGTACGTGCCACATGGACTGCTCTCTGCATGTGCTTTTAACAGCCAGCTCCTTTTAAAAAGCCAAGAACTGTAAAACCGGTTTATGAGTCAATATGGCGTTTTTCATTGTAAGAGACTATACAAAAGAAACATCAAAGGGGCTGAATGGGAAAAGAACCTACTTTAGTGATGCCCAGCACTCCGATATTTGGGCTAGAAGATGTGGAGCCATTTCCTGTCCCAAAGATGCCATCGAGAACACAAGACAGACCCTCCATGAAGATCCCTCTGAGAAAAAGAGATTCCATTAGCACATAAAGACACCAAACATGCAAGGTATCTTTTCAGTTTTAAAATGTGCAATTGTGTCCTTGAGTTGTACCTGTTAATGGCATGTATAGGTGGAGGCGGGGCACAGGAGAGACGGGCACAGGCGTAATAGTCTCCAATAGACTCTATGATACTGGCAACCACAGCACTCATCATCCCAATCACCCCTGCTGCTGTCACTGTGGGCAACCCCCACTGGACTAAAACGCAGTCACACAAAGCATTATGGGTAACCTTAGGTTAAGCATACACAAATTCCCACCACATGAAGGTTTACGGAGTACATTGGTCGGTCAAAAACACTAAAGTTAAGCTTATTAAATTTAATAGAAATGTAAACTATAATACTTTATTTAACAGCAATTAACAAATAAGTCGGTAACACTTGCTAACTATTAACTATGACTTTTCCCTCAATAAATTCTTAATTTGCTGCTAATTAATAGTTAGTAAGGTAGTAGCTACGTTTAGGTATTGGGTAGGATTAGGAATGTAGAATAAGACATTAATATAATAAACTGCAAATATTCTAGTAATATGCATGCTAATAAGCAACTAATAGGTGTAACTGTAAAATAAAATGTTACCAATAAGTCTTCTAAAACGTTATATTCGGTTCACACTTAAAGCTATATTATATTCATAATAAGTACCCTTTTAAAAGTATGCTAAAGCATACTTGTTTTTCACAAGGGTTTCCCTAAAGAGGCACAGAAACATGAGCAGTTCACTAGGTTTTGGAAAAAAGCAAAACACACACACATGTAACACTTCAAAACCAACACTCACAGGGGTAGGGGATCTTAAACCAGGGAGCGACTGCAAGGATGCCCTGTCGGGCGTCTGTTCGGGCGTAGAACCCATATTTGTCCTTCTCAGGAGGAAACACGTCAGTCACCGTGAAGATGAAACACAGAAACCATGACACAAGGATGGCCATGATGATCTACAGAGAGACAGAAAGAGAGATAAACCCAGTTACTAAGAAACTATTCTCATGCTAAATTCTGATGAGTAACCCAGACGGCTGAACACAAAGCCAGACATGTTATCCAACCTCCTTCACTAGCCTTCAAACAAGCAGACAATACTCCAAGCTGAAACTCCCTCATGATTCATCATCAAGGATCAATCTGTGTATTTTGGCTTGCCTCTATCTGCCTCCTACACTCATTTTCATTGCCATGTCATTGTCTGCTGTGCTTCCATTTAAAAGCACAGGCCAAAAAGATGGTAATTACGGCTGTCATCTGAGCTAACGGCAGATTACGAGCTGTGCCAAGACTCTGAAAATGCCAGCTCACGCTGCTGGGAGCGAGAGACACCAGACTGCTAACGATTACGATAATTCCTTTATGAGAATGTGGATCATTTTGGAAATGAAAAACGCAACACGCTGATTATTGAGATACGGAACAACACATGTCCAACCACTTTACCTGCTGATAGATTTAAACATGCAACATTTGCAATTCGATCACAAATTATCACCTGAATGTAAAAAAACAAACAAAACCAAATCAGAAATGACCATATTCTGATTTTAGCTGCTATGAGGTTCTTTTTTTTTTTTTTGTGAAGTTTGTGACCGATTTTACTTCCGTATTGTGAGATAATATGGAAATAAATGAAGGCAAGCTAATTTTTTTGTTCATCACAAAAATAGCTATGTGAATGTAAATAAATATAGTCAAAATTGACTATAGTTTTGATTTCATGCTGACTTTTTCCTTTTTTTTTTTTATCACAACAATGGCAAAAAAAAGTTACAAAAAAGTAAATAGTTAAATATTTTAAACAAAAATAATCAAATCAATAAATATGCGTATCTAGTCTCACATGCAACTAATGTGTTTTATTTATACATTTGACAAGTTTGACAACAACAAAAAAATCAAGCACTAAGTAAATTTATACTATACTTAAAGCTGCAGTCCATAACTTATTGCACCCTAGAGGTTAATAAACAGAAATGCATGCATCTTGCAGAAGAACTCAGGTACTGGGCTACTCTGCAGCGCTCCCTACCAGAACCAGTCTAAAATAGATATACAAGATGTACTTGCTTATATTACTTTTACGTATTTTCTCTCAATCACTGAACGAAATGAAATGGTGTTGGATAAATTTGGAAACTCACTGGGAACATCTTGAATAGCTGCAGGCGGTAAGATGTCCAGCCTTTTTTGGATTTGTAGATGGGAAGCGGCAACTGGATGTTACGTGCATACTGAGAGAACAGCAGGACCAGGAAAATAGTTCTGTTTAAAAGAAGGGAGAGTTTATTTTTTGGGTCCACAGAGCTACAGATTGGTTATATACACAAACATGTATGTGTGAGAACTGTGCTCACAGCATAGCGATGCCCCAATGTTTGCCTGCCCTCTCTCCAGCCGCCTGGAAGCCCGAGAGCCCAATGAGAGTAACAGTAGGGGTGATGGTGAGCGGGCCGATGTACTTCAACAGGACACCTGGCAAACCCAAGGCCCCTATGATCACCTCTATTAGAGACGAGACTATTATAGCCCCCTGGATCTACAGAGACAAAGAAAAAGGGAGAAAGATGTTGTGATTAAATAGACAAAAAAAAAAAACAAAAGACGAAAGAGAAGGGATCTGCAAAAAAAGAAAAAAGCAGTTAAAGGTTAAAAGTGATCAAAGGCTGTAAAGTGTCATTGACAAAGGCCTCCAGACAGCGTAATGCTCCATTTAATCAAATTTGGCTCGAGTTGCTTTGTCTTCGTCTGCCACACCAAAATCAATATCAAAACAGTTTAGGAAAAAGCCTCTTAAAAGACACATGAAGGGATAGTTCATCAAAAAATGAAAATGTATCATTTATTCACTCTAAAGTCATTTCAAACCCACAAGACTTTGGCTAATCTTCAAAACACAAATGCAGATATTTTTGATGAAACCTGAGAGGATTTGGTCACTGAATTCTCATGTCACACGTGTGCAACCTATAGTTATTATTGCTTAAATCTGTACATTATTTGTTCAGTGTTTAAACAGTTACATAAACAATATTGTATACATATAACTATAACACTATGTAGTATATACAATATAACACATTTTTCTTCCGTTCTTTCATGTTTGTTCTCTTTTTATCTTTCCTTCTGGTTTGCTCTTTCTTTTGTTCGTTCCTTATTTCTTTCTCTTTCAGTCGTTCTCACTCTTTCTTTCTTTATTTCGCTAGTTTGTTCCTTCTTTCTTTCCTTGATTTGATTTCATTCCTTTTTTCCTTCTTTTGCTTTTGTTAATTCTATCCTTCTTTCTGTTTCATTATTTCTTTCTTTTTCGTTCATTGTCTTTATTTCTCTTTCATTAATTATTTCCCTCTTTCATTCTTTCCTTCCTCTTTTATTCGTTCTTTCCTTCTTTTGCTTTAGTTCATTCTTTCCTTTTTCATTTATTCCTTCCTTCTTTCGGTTTGATTCTCTTTATTTCTCCTTTAATAGTTCTTTCCTTTTTCGTTCGTTCTTTCTTCGTTTTGTTCATTCTTTCCTTCTTCTCTTCCATTAGTTCTTTTCCTCTTTTGTTCATTATTTCTCTTTCATTCATTTTGTTCTATTTTTCACTTTTGTTCATTCTCTTTACCTTTCATTAGTTCTTTCATTCGTTTGTTTTTTCCTTCTTTCTCTTTCATTCGTTGTCTTTCTTTCTCTCTTTCGTTAGTTCATTCCTTCTTTCCTCTTGTTGTATCTGGTTTTCGCTAAACTTTACAGTATATTCACTCTGAACATAAATTAAAAGACATGTAAAAACTCATGTAAATATTAATTAACTTAAATTATCTAATATTATCACAGTCATATTTTAGATTTAGATTTTAATTAGCTATAAAAATTATACAAAAAACGTATTTATGTATTTAATACATTACAACATTAAACGTAAAGATGATTTGTTAACTAGCCCTTTTTATTAATGTTTGCAGTGTTTGTGGTTCTATAGATGTGGTTTTTAATGACAATTCAGAGCCCTTTCTGTGATCTAATTTAGGCTCACACAGTTCCATGAGCCAAACCTGTTATCACCAATCTACCTTAACTTGTCACCTCATTTTATTTTATTAGTTTCACACCGTCACTTCCTTCATCAATTTTACATAAAATGTTCCTCATTAAATTCGTCTGATCTCATCTCTTTCATCCTGTGTTTTAACACACCTCTCGTATCCTGGGGTACCAGATGTCTTCTGTGTGTGGCAGCTCTGTGGCATTTAATAAAGGAAACGCTGCAGAGAAACAGGACAATCAGGTTAGGTTTTAGGAGTGACTGAGAGGGTACATGAGCGTGTATGTGTGTGTGACATGTACCTGTTGCGTTACATTTCCACTTATCCAATGAAAGGATGGCTCTTGCAGGTGCGAGAAAAGCAAAAGCACTTGCCTGGAACAATGGGAGCCTGGAGGCAAAACACACACAAAAACAATCATTCCCAAGAACGATTTGTCCAAACGCACCCACAACACTCTTGCTGCTTGGAAACATTTATGTGTGGCTGAAGAGAAAAGACAGGTAACACTCAGCAAGAGGAGCTCTAAACCGCACTGAGCCATTGCAGAATATTTTATTTTTAATTAAAAGCATGTTACTAAATGTAACTTATTTTAAGATTTGACCTTTGATCTGGCTCACCTTTCCACAAAATATAACGAAAGTACAGAAATTAATTAATTATATAAATAAATACTACTGATGTACAGTTTATTTCTAATTTATAGCTTTGTTTTAACATTTTTTTAAATAAAAAAAGGAAATTAAATAATAAATAAATACATAAATATGTTTTTACAATTTTTGCTTTTTATTTTTCTGTTATTTACTATATTTTATTATACAGTTATACAGTTGGATATAATGCAACATTTATGTTTGGTGTAAACCCCTCAATCAACTAATTTTAGCCCTTCATTTTAAGAAGTTTGGGCACTTCTGCTGTAACCACTAGATGTCTCCACACACACTCCTCATTTAATAAGTGATGTGGGCTCTTAAATCTGTTAGTAAAGACTAGCGCTATATAAATTATAATTATAAATAATAATTATAAAAAAAAGACCATTGATTTTGAAATTGATTACTGCTTAAGAACACTTGATTAAGAGATTATATTTAAAATGTTTGTGTGTTAAAGATAAAGGACCAAACATCAATTCTTTATCCTCTGTTCAGTGGAAAAATTGTTCATGTAGATGTAACAGGTATTAGGTCATTCATATCTGTTTTCCATTAGTATAACTAATAGTAAAATAGTTTTTGGTGATCATCAAATATGCACACAAACACGCATTAAGGAAAGCTCATACAGTGATTCAGCACAACGGTCTAACTCGCTCGATTCTTTCCACTCTTATCTTCTCATTTCCTCTTTTTTTCAGGCACTCACTCAGGTTTCCCTGGAGACTGCATGTGCCATGAGCAAGTGACGTCAAAATGGAGGGATCACAGACATCAGACGACCCTCTTATACAAGTGGCAAAGTGGCCACAAAAGAACACTGCGTGCCAGACACAGAACAGGCAAAGGCTAAATGTCTTTATGACGTGAACAGCCTGAAGGATCAGACCTCTTCAGGTACAATCTACGCCACGTAAGCCATCACGGCCACTTGCTTCTCTATTGGGGGTTGTGCGTCATATAAAACAACATTAATTGCATTAAAGCACAGTCCAGCAGCAAAACATTAATGGTGGAAACTCATGGAGGAAATAACAGTTTCCTGAGTTGCTGTGATTGATGATGTTTTATATGTTTGCATGGGCATAAACAGACCAAGGACTGTTGATAAGACCTTGACGCAATAGTTATTTTATAAGAGACCAACATGTACGCATTTGTTTTATCAATCCTTATTCAAAGCAGAGGTAAGGCAACGTAAGTGTCATGGAGAAACTGGACATCCCAGATTGGTGACTAAGGTTAATGGTTTGCAAATTATATGTTAAAAAAAAGAAAAAAAAAAAAGCAGAATCTTTATCACTGCTCTAGTCTATTCAGTGTCACATGATCCTTCAGTAATCGTTCTAAAAAGCTGACTTACTGTTTAAAAAACATGTGAAACCATGATCCCTTTTAGAATTCTTTGATAAAACTACATTTATTATTATTATTATTTTTAAACAAATGCATTTGCTTGTCATTTTTATTTAATTTAATACATTGTTGTAGAATATTTGTTTCCTTTTTATTTAAAATTAATTTATTTCATTTAAAAATTACTAAATATTTTTTGTTTTTTTTTACAATTTATTTATCTGTGTAAGGCAATACTGGATATGGTGATTTTAAAACTTAACTAATTTTAAGTTTAAGGTTTTCCAGTTTCAGGTCTCCACCTCTGATTTAAATCTCTCACAGAGTGTCCTGGACACAGTGCACTGTCTGAGTTTCAGAAGTATAAAGAGCTGAAGGCCTTCATTACTGAGTGATTAAAGAACACGAATTACAAACACAAAGATGCACAGATGACCACAGCTAGAAATGAACTGACCCATTTTCTTCAGACCTCCTTGTTACACAAACAACTGATAGATTTTATTCCAACAAAAGCAGCTGTTACACCACAAGAAACCGGTTATGCCCTCTTTCACTTTCCAAGTCGTTTTTTTCCTCTTTCATAATAAAACGTGGTCAGCCTTGTTTGTCTAAGAATGTTGAGTGTCATTAAAATAGAGAAATCTTTTCAAAGAAACCTCAAGGCTCATGGTCCATATCAGGAAAGTGGCCTTCAAAAATGTAATTGAAACAACAATGTGGTAAAAAAAGAGGAAGACAAACAGATGTTAATGTAAGTCATTTTTTTGCATAAACATATATTATGGAAATGTTTATTGACAATCATCAAAAAGGATGAAAAATATCTAGATTTACAAATTATATCTCCCAGAATTATACTCAAGTGTAAAATTAACCTCAAGTACATGCCCAGACATACCAACACAGCCCATTGACGCAAATTTCTGAACACGAGTGACACAGTGTTCAACATATTCTATATATGAAGAGTTTTATTTGTTGTTGCGATCATAGATATGGATTGTATGGCTTTTCCCTCACTATCATAAACTGCTTTTGCTCCTTTTATTTTCCTTTTACGACCTGAAGAAGATATCACAAGTTCGCCAAAATTATCCATCCTCGATCACTTTTAGTCAGCTTTGACGAAACTCCTCTCAGATAGCACGTCTTTTCAAAGTGAAATAGTCTTGTCACCTGACCTGAATACAGCGAGCAGAATCGCTAAAATGGACTTATCGGCTTCTGTTCAAAAAACAAGGGGGCGCTTGTCGCCTTCTGCAGTGAAACTTAAAACTCGCAATGCCTTAAAAGTGGACAATTCATGCTTTTTTGTTTATGCGCTACATGTGGAGAATAATGCACGGCAAATAAGCTAATTGTTTTTAAGTGGCGTTTATCGGTTTGTGCAAATGAACTCTTCATACCATTATGTGCTAATAACTTTCTCACACTGTGAACAGGCATTCGTTTTTATACAGTTTTATGTAAATATCTCACAGTCACTAGACAAGCCAGTGAGAAAACCGAGATTTTCCACAGCTGTCTTTATTGTGGTCTAAATGTTCTAGATGTTATCCTCTTCTCTACCATATTTTCTGGAAGTGAACAAAAGGAGAGTTAAGTAGAAGCAGTACTTAACTTAAGTGCACTTGCAAACAGCCTGAATCTGACATCCTGAAAGTAATCAATAAAACCACCTACCCACATAACACATTAAAAGTGCACACAACAGATGGGTTTCCGCCATATTCTGCATACTTTTATACGTTTGTTAGAAGTTATACCTTATAAGTAAACTGATAAGCTTACTTGTAAATGAATTAAACTCCACCGACAGTGGAGCATTGCATGGGATTCACCACACAGACTGGATGCAAACCTGTATCACGCATTGTCACGGAGGCATTGTGTCTGGAACACGTTCTAGACCTTACTTTAACACACACTTACCGGCAGCCAAGCGTGGTCTGCAGCAGGGTAGTGATTCCCACACAAAAGAAAATGGTGCCAATCAGCTGACTGGTTGCCCATTGGTCAAAGCCCACACACATGGCCTCAGCAAGCAGGAAGGGCACAGCGATAGTTCCACTGAAGCAGGTAAGATAGTGCTGAGGAAGAATGGTGTGAAAAGACAACAGATCAACATTTTTATCTCTGTTATCTCTGCAAAGGAGAACATCAAATCTCTAGTCTATCTTAGAGCTGCACGATTCTGGATAATTTTAGAATCACAATTTTTTTCACTCAAATAGAGATTCTCCCACAATTATAAACATAATAATTTATGTGACAAAACATTAAATTGCTGCAGTCTATTTAAAAGTGTTTATTTAATTTGAATGAATTATTAAACACACACACATACACATATATATATATATATATATGTGTGTGTGTGTGTGTGTGTGTGTGTGTGTGTGTGTGTTTAAAATATGATATATTTCATACACCAATTTTTAATATTAAAAGAAAAAGTGGTTAGAAAGAATGATTCAATGAGTCATAAATACTTCTATTATTTAATTACTGGATGATTCAGCGAATTATAAAGTCAGAACTGCGTGATATAAAGTCACCATTGCAAGATAAAAAGTCAGAATTACGAGATAAAAAGCCGAGTTATAAAGTCAGAATTGCGAGTTATGAAGTCAAATTTTGAGCAGAAAAAATAAGACTTCTATGTTCTCAAAATTGCGAGTTTATATCTCCAAATTCTGACTTTATAACTCGCAATTCTGATAATAACAATCTAATAATAATTCTCGCAATAACCTTTTTTTTTTTTTTTATTCAGTGGCGGAAACAAGCTTTTATTGGAATCTCTTGAATCAATTTCAAATACATTTTTTAAAAGTTAATTGTTGCCACCTAGTGCTCTCTCTCTGTGTCAACGGCAGCACGAATGCAGATTTGAATTTGTTCCGGTAAGACTTTTTCAAAAAGGAGATTGCGTGGGTGTTTGAATTCGAGATCGCAATCTTTTAACGATTAATCATGGAGCTCTAGTCTGTCTTAATGTCAAGTGTCAGTGCTGTAAATTCTAGGGTCACTGCTTCCAGCTGAGTGTCAACTTTTAAAAAGTCTAGTTTAACTGCTGAGAGTTAAAGGTGAATACTTTAAAGTCTAGGGTCTCTGCTATAAAGTCCAAGGTCACTTCTTTAAAATCCAGGATTCACTGTTGGAAAGTTAAGGGCCGCTGTTTCAAACTCAATTGTCAATGCTGTAAAGATGAGTGCCACTACTGTAAAGCTGAGTGTTACTTTTTCCAAGCCAGTGTTTACAGCAGTGAAAGTTGAAGGACAGTGTTTCAAAGTTGAGGGTCACTGGTTCGAAAGTTTAGCTTCACTGCTAAAAAGTCTCAATTTCTAAGTCTAGGATTGCTGTAAAATCAAGGGTCCCTGCTTCAAACTTTATAATAACTGCTGTAAAGTGAAGTGTTACTGCTTCCATATCAAGATTTCACTTCAATTAAATTAAGGGCCACTACTTCAGACTTGATGGTCAATGCTGTAAAAGATGAGCATCACTGCTGTAAAATTAAATGCCATTGCTGTAAAGTTGAGCGTTACTGTTTCTTAAACATCTGGGGCACATCACTTTAGACTTGAATGTTCAAGCCAGTATGTCCACATGTGGCTGTGCACGTGTTTGTACCTGTAAACCTAGGAACACACACAGGTACCAAGGTGGTGTGTCCTCTATGGTGTATATCATGTCCATTCTCCTGGCGTCTATGCTGTCTGTACTGTCCACAGTCTCTGATATGGAGCACTGAAGGGGAGAGGAAACACAAGACATATGGGATTCAGGCTCCGGGCTGTTCCTATGGTAACCAATCTCTATTATAGAGAAGTTGAGTTAGAGCTGTAAGCTATAAACAGTATCAGCACACACTCAAACACACACACACAGCAAAACTGCTAGCAATTCAAACGTCATCAGCAGAAAATCAGTTCCTCTATTTGCAATTATCCTGAAATGAATTCAAACTGAGAAATAAACTACAAATAGCTAGTATATATTACTATAAGAGTTATTCTGTTACATCTTAAATATGTTGTAGTGGAAAATACATACCTGTTTTCACAATTTGACTACTTAAAACACAATGCAAGGATACAGTACAGCGATAAAAGTCTTTCTATGTCTTTCAAAGTTTTATTCTGTGATGTAACAGTTATTTGTTACGACAACTCAACTACTAGTTAAAGAATTCTCATTTCTGACAAAAATATTAGTGGGAACACAGAACCAGAGAGAGAGACAAACTAAAGAAGAATCCCAATGTGTTGCATCAGCATTGCTGTATTAGATGCGAACACTGAGGAAAATCTACTGGTTGTTGTGACCTCACAAATCCCGTTCCCTCTGTGGGGGAAAAGTGCCGAGTCATAATGACTGAGCTATTACAGAAAAGGGCTTAACATGGATAAGCATGACTGGTACGAGCAGCCCCTTCATTTAAAGGTGAAGTGTGGAATTTCTACTAGTACCAAAATCATTAAAAAAGCTCACTTTGTCCTCAGTCTGGCTGTCTTTTGCGTAAATGGCCATGAGTTGCGTGTCCTCTGCATCCTGATCTCCGGGGGTCTGCACGGCACCATTAACCACCTGTCAAATACACAGAAATGTGCCAACATCACATATTAACCAAGTAACAAAATAAAGAAAACAAGTGACCCTACTAGCAAACTCTTCTGCTGTCATGACAAAAGATATAAGTGGATGTGGGCATCTTGGCATGAAATCTGACATTATGCAGCTGAGTTTGGCACAGAAAGGGTTAAGCTTCCAGAAGCTTTGCTTTGGTTCTCTTTGCCAAATTAAAATGCCACGGTTTCAGTGACAAGTGAATAGTTTTACCTTACATCTCATGATATTCCATCCCCTCACTGGCAAAACATATCAATCTGCTAAAGTTCCCCAGGGCACTCAGAGACGGGGTTAAGCAGATACAGTAAGTGACCACACTCATTTAGAGAAGAGTTCACCAAAACAAGGATTACATGAGGTTTAGCTCTAAAGTAGTGGAGTGCTTGGTGGTTTCTAATTACATCATACTAGGCAGAAGATTTAGATGGCTGCAAAACTGTCTTTCAAACAATCTCAAACAATTAGTATATACAGAAATGACTCAGCAAGGGGAATAGAAAAGAACATGGGTCACTAACAATTCATCAGTTTAAAAGAATGATATAATACACATAAATGTTACAAGACATGGTGTGTTATGTAATTGAATTTAAGGGAGTGTTAGGCATGACTAAGGGAAACTTGAGTCTTGACACTTCTTTTTAAATGAGTGAACAGATAAAGTTACAGAGAGCAGTCCATAATGAACGGACTGATAAAGGGTCACTTCTGTGAAAAAAAAAAAAAAAAAAAAACTTTTATAAGATAATTTATTTACTTACAGCATGTCTCTAATCTCTTAACATGCTTTATTTAAATTTGCATGTTGCATGCAACAAAAAAAAATCCTGCAGTGGTGAAATAATAAAAACATGTGGTGCTTGTAAAAATGTACAAACTGTATAATTAAATTATTATTATTAACAATATATTATTTGTTAAAATTGGGTAGAATTATTTTTAAGCATGGTCATATTTGTGACGTTTATAATGTTAATTAATAAAGAAATTATTCTTCGCTGTTAATGTATGCCTGTTCTACAAACAATAATGAATGCAGTTTTATACTACACCTTAAAATGTAGCAATATTAAAATGTATTACTATAAAATGTCACTTCTGATAAATTTAAGGCATCCTTGCTGAGAAAACTCTGAAAAGCCAGCTTTTAAATGGCACATATTTAAGGTTGCAATCTGTACACCACACTGTCCTGCTTGAAGTAAACGTGACCACTGTGTCCTGTAGAGTCACTGAAATAACAGGCTAGAAGGCATTGTTTCTGACCCTATGATTAGCATCATTCCACTCAGACAAACAAACACACACACACACACTCACTGGGATGGGATAGAAGTGTGCACTGTGTTTGTTCTCCTCCTCATATTTGCCAGGCTCTGCGGTGGAGTCCATGGATTTAGAGGTGGTGTTTTTACCAACACCCATTCCTTGCCTCCGTTCCTCTGCCTCGTCCTCCTCCTCTCCCTCTGGCTCGGTTCCTCTCCTCCACTCCCGCTCAGGCTCTGGTAGAAACACTGCTGCTCTGGCTGTCAGCACACTCTCATGTTCCACTGATTGGCCAGCCAGGTCATCTGGGGTCAGAAAACAGAACAAAGTTATTCATGAATGAATAATGAAATAAAAAGTGCTCATCTGATGATTCCTGCAATCACTCAACAAAATAAAATGATAATCCATATAGTCATAAACCATTAAAAATCATCCCTACGTCATATTAGTACTTTATAGTCATTTTATGGAAGCAAAGGACGAATAAACTGACTAATAAGTTATGCAATGAAATGGAATCTTAAAACAAATCTAGATCTGAGACATTAAATCAAATGAATAATGATTTATAAACTCACATCCCACACTTTACAGTGTGGTTTTGGACTCAAACAATCACTTATATAACAATGATGTGTGATCAAACATCTACATTTATGGACACAAGCAAAAGAAGATTTAAAAAAAAAATAATGGTGAGGTGAAAAAAATAATGTTTGGAGATGAAATAAAGTGAGAAATTAGGTGGGAGTAGGATGATGAAGATAGGATGGGTGAGATGGAAAACAGAAGCGAAAGAAAGACAGCGAGTGACTGGTGAAGGTCAGTACGCTTTATCAGTGGACATTGTTGATTTTGGTAACCGTCAAGTTCTGTTTACTTTTCTTGTGGCCTCGGGCCAGCACCCTCCCAATTAATGACAGTGATTAGATGTGTCAGCACGATCCCCCATGATCCCGCAGCAGCCTTGAACTCCAGGACAATCACATCTGCTTGGTATCTAGAAGCCATCTGGGTCCACAAAACCCCCCTAAGTGCTGCACATGCTGTGCCAGACTCCTACACGTGTCCAAACTAGCCACGGTCACGACAAACGTCAAGATATTTTGACATCGACTTGGATATAGATCAGATATTTAGTGTAATGTTAATAGATTATTAGATTTTAATAGATTAGCATTACGATTAGTTGTTGTAGTTTTGCATTCAACATAGTTAGAACAGTTATATAACGCATGGTGTTATATATATATATTTTTTTTTTATATCCTCATTCATTCAACCACCATATAACCGGTCAGACATCTTTTAGATATTGCCTTTAAAGACCTGCTGTTGTCTTAAAGCCTGTGTAAAGCAACACTAAATATGTATTCTGAGTTTGTCACACCACTGTTAAATCCCCCATACAACCTGAACCAACTAGGTAATAAGCATTTACGTCACGAAAGCATAACTAACTAACTGTAACTAACTGTAGGCTGTAGTAAATTAGGGTAAAGTAACTTGTGATCGAGTGGGCAAACCACTGATGCTCCAGTTATTATAGTGTTATGAAAACAAAACAGGAAAAACTGTTCCCGAAAACCAAAATGTCATTTTTCAGCAATACATTTTTAACATTTAGAATCTCTTTAGGAGCAATTCTTTGAATTGCTTTTACACAGACTTTAATTCTAAAGTCTTATTTACATTTTTCTGTGCAAACAGTGTTGATACTAGATATCTGTGGCACTGATCTTTATTCGGAAAGCAGGTGTTCTAGTGCAGCTCGGGACAGTAAAGAAATGAGTACCTAGTTCACACATCACTCCCACCAATCAGGTCGGCCGGAAGCATCTGTGTGGGAGGGGTTAAACTGGGAGAAAAGAAGGACAGAGAGAGGGTGTAAAAGAGAAAGACAGAAGAAAAGAGGTAGGGAAATGGAAAAGGAATGAGGGTTGACAAAAGGAAGATAGAGGAGAGAGGCATTAATTAGCAGCCAAAATACAAATCACAAGCTGTTTCATTTCTATTTGATTATTTATAGTACGTTGTTTAATTAGAATGTTGATATTTTGAAGGTGCTTGCGTATAAGCAAACCCATGCCTAATACACAAAGCTTAAACACATAACGTTGGTTTAAAACAAGTTAAGCTCTACCAACATCATTTTTGGCAAGCAGTTGATTGCCACAGGCAATTTCTCTCACAGACAGAATCAGTAATTTCTAACTACCACATCTTCCCTTTTCACAATAACTCAGTTAGTATTGAAGTAGTATTTTTAAGCACTCACAACTAAACATGAACCAGTTGCGAAACATTTTTTTTGTCTCACAAAATATTCCAGACTTATTGGAATTTGTATGCAAAATTAGCTGAAACGAATGTAAATCACTTTAACCAGTTTTGGGTAAAATCATGTCCTCTGCTAAATATCGCACAGTTGTTGTCAAGTAGAAGCTTGGTCATCCCTCTGGAACTGAAAGTGACTAAATACATGACTAAAACTAAATGTCTGAATGCTGCACAAATCTGGCAGACGAATGCATTTAAATAAAATCTGAATATATGAACTTGAAGACATCTTAAAATAATTCCTCTGATAAGAGATATCTCACTGTGCGTTGTCTATGTGTGTCTGCCTGAGGGCACGTAGACAAATAAAGTGAGCTGTCAGTTTATATCAACATTCAGCTTTACTGCTGTTAGTCATGACCCATCAGGTATAATACGTGTCCTAGTAATGTGATCATCAGCGGATGGTCCAAAACACAGCGGGACAGATACATCCACAGATACTGCTGTCACACACGGTTTGTCTGAGCAGATTTAGTCCTGAATTCAAACACAAGCAGATCCATTTGATTACATGGCAAGCAGCTAAACAACAAAACAACTCAAACGTCACAAACAAGGCATCAACATGAATCTGGCAAGAGCCTGAAGTGGAAAAATCAGGGCCAAAAAAATATTTGGCTAACTGGGGTGAGCTGTGTGTATATAATATCAATACTGGACATCAAAATAGAAACCTTAAACCTGGAGATCATCATCTCACTGGGAAACAATTATTACTGGAGCAAGACTAAACCAACAAACTCAAAACAGCTTTAGGACACCAGATGAGGAGATTTAAGGAAGAACTTGAGTTGCTTTAAAGATCGTGAAGAGATGACAGACTTCTATTTTTGAAAGAAAATAGTTAAGTCCAGACAGAACATTTTGTAATATTCCCACAACAATGTCTGTTGCTGTTCTGGTGACTAGCGTGTAAAGCGCATGCTTCATTTTGGTCAACTTTAATGATCCCACTATCTCATAATTACAGCTTACTGATGTTTAAAAGTTTAAACCTAGACATCCAACCACTTCCAAAGCACATTTATAGACAAAACACAGTGCTATACATTTCTGCTGCAGCCTTTATGAAACATCTGCTAGTCAGATATTTGGTTGTGAAGGCCACTGAGAGAGACTGACAGAATGTGACAGTAAAAACAATAACATTATTATTTTATTATTATAAAATATTATTATTACATTTTAAAAAGATGTGTTTTGTATTTTAATATTTCTAAATACAATTTATTCCTGTGATGGCAAAACAGAATTGTCAGAAGTTCTCAGGATTCTTTGATGATTAGGTTAAAAACAGCATTTATTTGAAATATAAATTATAAAAATATTTTATAAACAAAGTAAAGACTTTAATTATTGTTAATTTAATGTCCTTGTTGAAAAAAAAAACAAACAAATTTTTCCAATTTCTTGAAAAAAGCTAAAATGTTGACATCATGCTTTTGTGTACTTTTAACGGTAATGTCTTTTTTTCCCCATGATCAAAGGTAAACCTACAATGTTCATGGAACTGAAACTAGAGTTGGCCTGACAATCAAGAGACTTGATCGAACTAACTAGTTCTTGCTTTAGGGGAACTTGCCACTCGTGTCAAACAAAACTCATCAGATAACAATCACATTCTCCAACTCAGCATTTATACATCCCCAAGCTTCCTCTTGAGTCTTGCTAAAATCATCATGCTAAAAAAACGTGACTTCTGTGAGTCAAAGGTTTTAAGATTAGGGTCAATGAAGCCCCTAAGTGTCCACAAGAGGGTGCTACAGAAAAAAACCTGAAAAAAAACAAAAACAAAAAAAAAACATACAAAACATATTTTAACAGTAAGAAATATGACGTGCAAAGTTGGTTTACACTTGGCATCTTTCAAGAGAGTTATTATTGCAGCTGCTGTCCTCATAACTCACTCTGTGGTTATCTGGCACTTTTTGCAGCTTTTACATATTAACTGAATTGATTTTCGATAATAGTTTCGGTTTTTAATATTTATTGGGAAAATCACTGTAGAAATAATTCTGGCTTCAACTGGAAATCTTTCTGTAATATTATAATATCAGGTAGAATATGTACTAAAAATATAACTGTACCTTAACGTAACAATTCAATATTCTCCAAATAAAATTTGATCTGTTCCGTTTTGTGTTTCATAAGCAAATCAAGAAACTATTTATAAAATAACATTTAACAAAATTGTTCTTTATAATTGTTCACATTTATTAAGTTAACTAACAGACTGCAAAAAAAAATAGAATACAATATAAATATTAGATGAAATGTTGCAAAAAAATTTAAATCAGTGGATGTAGGCTACTTAAATTATGAATATGAAAACAAAAAAAGAAACAAAGATATAAAATATGAATGACAACTGCACATGACAAAATTACTAAACCTCTAAATTAAAATGAAAACAGAACATATACATATAAAAGCCAATTCAAAGTGGTAATATTTTTTGTATCCTTATATAAACAATGAATAACACTTTTTCACTTAAACTACATGACTGGTTCCCCCCCAGAAAGAGGCGACCTTTCCACACCCATGACAACACATTCTTCCTTACCAGCTAATTCACTCAAATATGCTGTTTAATTAGCCCTCTCAGTGGTGAGGTGAGATTAGTGACAATAGCACAGCACTGTAGGAGCCTGACACCACAGGACAGCGGCCCCAGGCCCTGCGAGAGGAGATTTATGCATCACAGCACACCTCCACAGGGTAGTGCCGGTCAAGCTATTGAGTTTCAGTAAAGTGAATATCAAAGAACGACAAATTCCTTTAGAAATGAATATATCCACTGGATCTCTTGGATGCACATCAATTAAACACAAAGGGACCCCACGGGAATGAAGGGGGCATTTAAATCAACAGGGGGATCTGAAGAGTGAGGGTTTGAACCTGCTCCAGATTTACTGTAGCACAGCAACAGAAATTTGTATCAAATAGAAGATCTCAAAGAGATGTGATACAATTAAATGGTGTTGATTGAAAAGGCTGATTTAAGTCAAAATAACAGTCCTCTATCTACCGTATTTCTTTCTCCATTAAAAAAAAATCTTGAACAAGAGGCAAATACACAGAGATTTCAATCAAAAATGTCAGTGGATTTTGATGTGAGAGGACAACAGGGGATGGACTTTTACAATAAAGGAAGCATTATTATAGAATATTGACTTTAAAGGGGTCATCGGATGCCCATTTTCCACAAGTTGATATGATTCTTTAGCTTCACTTCAAATCACTTAATCAGAGATGTTCTTGTCTTGTCACTGAAGTCGAAACAATGGCGCATTGATTACAGCTCACTCAGGGCGGGACTAAGGTAAGACTGCCTTGTCAATCAACTATCACGGAAGGGGCCTGTGCAGAACTACATTTTGACAGGAATCTCAAAACAACCCGATTTGAGAAAAGGGATTTTAAAACAGGGATAAAAAAACCACTGTGGATTGTGTAAACACACTTCAAACTTCTAGTTGTTCAAACGACTTGCAACTGATTACCCCTTAAGTTAATTTGTCTTTTGGACTGCAGTTGTGTGGAATGTTTGGGGATTAATGTGATGTTTTTATCAGCCATTTGGCATCTCTAATTTTGACAGCACCCACTCACTACAGAGATGAGCAACTGATGAGCAAGTGACGTAATTAGGGGTTGGCGATATACCAGTAGACACGATTAACCGGTAGAAATTTGTCAACCGATAGAGATTTTGATCTATCGTCTTAATCGCGGTCGAGATCACGTTGAGATCACACAAATCTAGCGACTTCTTGGACAAACCTCAGCGAGTCTCTGGTAGTGTCGCGCACGCGCGAGCTCTTGTTTTCCCAGTGTGCGCACACCTCTCGGTGCAGCAGCGGTGAGTTCGCTTACATGTGACGAAACCAACAACGAGGAGATTGTAAAGAAAAAAGGT
>JAUMHE010000055.1:11502197-11515762 GCA_032359235.1 Enteromius mattozi
TATATATATTAATATATATCCATGCATGTGGATGTATTATTATACACAAATTAAATATACACAGTACACACACATATCTTATGGAAACAAAAAAATATTTTAGAAGCAATTAATCTTGATTAATCATTTGACAGCACCACTGACAACATGTATTCTATATTTGTTAAAATTATTTATTCTTTTGATTCTTTAATTAAAAGAAAGTTCAAAGGGATCATTTATTTAAAATCGCATATAATATCAGAAATGTCTTTACTGTCATTTTTGATCAATGAATTGCAAGCTTGCTTAATAGAAACATTAAATAAAAAAAATAAAAATAACTCGTTATGAAGATATAATGCCACAATTCATGATCCCTAAATCCCAGCCAAAACCTCACCCCTTGGTACCGACTGAGCTCATGACCTAGGTTTGAGCTCATAAAGAAACATTGCCCTCTGGTGGCTGATGCTTCACGTCTGCTGTGCACCACAGTAGACTATTTGCAATACACTATGAGCAGAAACGTGCAAGTTGAACAAAATAATAGTTGAAAGATCAAATTCCTCTCATGCAACAGAGCCGGCTCATACTGATCATTACGCACGCTTCCCTTCAAAAGTAATACTTCAGCATCTCTGATTACGTATTAGATTCACACAAGCAGAAGCCCAAAATAAACTTCACCCTCCTGAAACACGGCTCTCAGGAATAGACAGAGATGTAGTAAGTGATGCCACTGAGCTAAAAATAGTCCCCTGCTGTTCCGTTGGGTGGTCCGGCTCACGGGCCAATACTGGAAGAAGATTTATGTATAGATTACAGGAGGCACTCAGGCCCTTCCTGATGATCAAGTGTGTATTTGCATAGCTGTCTGTTAGAAAAGCTGATGTGTTTTGCCTATACTGTTAGCACCTATACCGTATATCCTTGTTAAAAAAAAATCAACGTTAAAACTGCTGGTCTTAGGTGGTTTTATCTGCTTTACCCTGATTTCCCAGTCTGACAGCTGACAAGTAGTCAAAGCATCATAAAAATACACAAACCAGTCTAGCAAAATAGGGTTTACACTGCAAAATAAATAAATAAATAATAATAAAAAAAGTAAAATAAAAATAAATAAAATAATAATAATACATGTAAAAAAAAAAAATTTAATTAATTAATACAAATAAAAAAACATGTTCTTGGCATTTTTGTCTTGGTTTGTAGTATACACATTAAAAACATTCTTAAATCAAGATGCATTTATTTTAAAAGTAAAATGAAAAAGATATTATGTATTGTTTTCTGAAAAAAAAATAATAAAAATCAAAGTCTACTTTTCTTACCCCATTGGAAGATACTGTTTGCTTGTTTTAAGAAACAAAATTTTGATAATGCCTTTTTTTAGAAAAAAATAAAACAATACTTCATATCTTAAATCATTTTACTTTTAAAATAAATGCATCTTGATATAAGAATATTTAAAATATGTATATTATATACACTATGTAAATGAATCCTTGATTTAGGAATATTAGATATTTATAGAAAACAAGACAAAAAAATCTAATAACAATAAATCAGGAAATCTTTTCTTTTTTTTTTGCAGTGTATAGAAAAGCTATGACCAGCTTAGGCCACACAAAGTGATAAAAATAATTCTTACAAAAATGCATGACTCTGTGAAGTTTTATTTTTTATCAGGATACCGATAAGACTGAATTGTTCATGATTTGAATGAAAGCACATTTCCATAATGCCATTCTTTTCATTTGAAATACTTAAGTAAAGAAAATGACTGACAGTTTTAGATTGATTCTCATTATAATAACAATGACCAATCACCTCTGCTCCTGAAAGTCAAACAGAAGAGACACCAATGCTGAGACCATTTATGGGAAACTGAACTAAATTAAAACCAGAATAATCAAGCAAGAATATGAATGTACAAAACAGTCCACGGGCCAATTGAAGGCCAATTGTCACATGACTCTTAATGTCTTGATAGTAAGTCATTTGAGACAACAAAGACGGGACACGACATAGGGCACGTCCACCAAACCACAGACCAAGTGTGGAGAACAGTGGAGAAAATAAAAATAACTCCAATCTCAAGTTTGTGACTTCAGAGGAAGTGTGGCTGTACTGCTGAGTCTGATCTGTACTTTCAGAAATGATTGGTGGATATGATCTTGTGATGAAGCGAGGGTTGAGAGGGAAATGGACAGTGCCCTTCAGGACCCAGTACAGAGACCAATGGACCCATTTTTAGGTAGTCGTAAAGAAAGCCTGTTCAATACAGCATACATAATGAATGAAGGGTAATGTTAGACTGGGTTTTGATTCAAAGAGAGAAAGTGTGTGTGTGTGTGAGTATGTGAGAGAGTTAGACAGAGACAGAGAGAGAGAGAGAGAATGCAGTATTTCTGACAGCAATATAACATTCTCAATAAGTTACTTGTCTTTGAGTATGAGGAAATTTGGATGCATTGTTTGTTCAAAACAAATCACATATTAACTCATCATAAACCTAAACAATATAAAAAATGTTGTATATACAGGATAACATTAATTTTTAAGAACAGACACACCCACACACCAATCAGCTATTTAGGTAGTTATGCAGTTTTTTTTAAATTAGCACCATTTCACAGTTTTTACATTATTTTAATCACATTTTTAAGGTAAAATTTAGTTCAGCTTTTGCATTTAATCTCCTAATTAATAAGGTGATAATAAGGTATTAAATCATGCATAATAATGACAAAATGCTGTAGAATTCTTTTTTAAATGGAGTATAGCATGTCAATTTAATTTCATGTTAAATGGAACATAGCATGTTAAATTTATTTCAATTCCATGTAAACTGCTCATTTAAACAAAGACACACAATAGCCTTCAATTGTTTTATTAAAAATACAATAAGCTAATTATAATTTATAATTGCCAAATAATATATAAACTAATTATGATTACTCCTCCTCCTAAAATAAACTTCTTTGAATTTTATAAAAGTATTATTTTTGTATTATTTATTTTTTACCTTTAAGATCAGCCACAAAGGGAGGTTGCCAGATTTGACATTTCTAAGGACAACTTTTCCCACACTATCTCAGTACTGCAGTCCCACTGTACTTAGTGTGAAATGTATGTGTTGCATTCACATCTGTGTACAGTAAAGCAAACATTGCGATAAATGCTTCATATTTCCTCACACCAATGACCTTCAAAACTCAAAGCATGAAAAACTCAGTAACAAATCTATTACTGCATTCAAATGCAATGTAAAAGCATGATACCTTTCCTTCACATGAATACAAACATCACAACATTACTAGCGAAGAATCATCAGATTTGTTATCTTTATCTTCAGGATGTACCTGACGCAACCAGGGCCCCATGGGCCCCATTGGTCAAGCATATCACCATGACAACAAAAGGGAGGACCTCAGTTCTAGAATGCTCCTTACCTTCCAGCGACATGGGCTCCAGAATTCCGAACTGTTTAAGAACAGCCACGAACAGAATGATGACCACTCCGATGGCAAACAGCTCCATTCCCTGAATACCCATGACTGCTGTGATTTATGGCTCTTGGCACGAGAACTTCTAGAACTACTGGAAGTATTAGTCTGCTAGTGTGTGTACTAACACGGGATAAAGCCAACTGGCCGATATAGCATGGTGCCAGATGCAGGGTGTCTCAAAAAGAACGATTCATTTCATTAGCTCCTTTAGAAGAATATTTAAAAGGAAAATCAGGGGATATTTTTGGCAGAACGTCAAGCTAGCAGTGTGCATGGGAAAAAGAGTCCGGTCTAGTTACACTTATTTTGGAGATGAGAAGAGAAGTCGGTGTTTCCATGTTAGGTCATTCTTCTTGAAAGCGCCATCGCATAAATAAAGAGCTGGATTGCAGTTCTTGTACACAGTCCAGATGTGTAAAAGCCATCCTGGGCCGCAAATGTTATTTGCAAGTGTCAACAACAGACAAGAGCATTTCAAACTCTGCTGTGAAGAAATGCTGCAGCAATATTCAAGATTGTTGATCCAAAGGTGTACGTTTCAAAATGAGACAGGAGGCACAAGAGAAGGGAAATTCATTCAGTGGAGCACAACATGGAATCGCGACTTGGAAGCAACCGACACGCTGCGACGATTTTGCTGTTAAAACGATCATATTTCATTTCAAGTCCTAAGTGGCTTTTAAATCCGGGTTTTGTTGATGTTGACAGAAATTTGAGACTAATGGGTACCCTAGTGCCTCAAACTGGAATCATTTGTCTACGTAGAAGTAATACTCAGTTACTCAAAGGATCAACATCTAGAACTGCCTCGGTCACTGCGACATCCACTGAGGTGGCATCTCGGATCCTGCTCCAAAGCGGTCGGAGGCCTCCAGGTTGCTGCGAAGAAGCTACGAGGTACTTCCTGTGGCGGTGGCAAAAATCCGGCAATCCTTTGCAGATCGGGTGGATCCGTCTGGAATTGAGCGCAGATCCCCGTTTTGAAGTTCTCAAGTGTTGGCCCCCGTGAAATCTTTCAAAGCGCTCATTAAGTTCTTGGGAGTGGTCCTGAAGAATGCGGTTTCTGGTCTCCTCCTTCTCAGGGGTTCTGCCGTCAGTCAAGCGCCCTCATCTTTCCCCTCATCTGTTTCCTCAGAGTCAGCATCAAGTGCTTTTGTCTCTTCTTTCAACTTGTACTGTACAGTTCATGTTCTTCCTCTCTCCCTCCCTCCCTCCCTCCCTCTCTCCCTCGCTTCTCTTGCCCTCTCTTGTCCCGTAATAATCTGCAGTGGACAGTTTATCTTCACCTCTCTGTCCATCCCACGCCTCCTTCCATGTCTCTTCCTCTCTGCTCATCTATGACCACTCCATCCCTTCTTTTATCCATTGCTCACTTTCCAAGCCTCACTACCCCTGACTGCAAAGTCAGACCCTTGTGAGAACTGACCACAATCCCCCCTCTCTCTCTCTCTCTCTCTCTCTCTCTCTCTCTTTTCTTTCCTTCCTTTCTGCCTGGGGACTTGGGGAAAAGTCACATTTCCAAACAGGGCAGAAGGCAGGAGAGAGGGAGAGATACTAAGGGGATCAGATTCCAGGGACGCCCTCCCCTACCGATTTCCCAGCCTCCATCCACCCACATATCTGTTCCATCTGAAGCACTTTTTTTCTCTTCTTCCTTGTGAGTGAAGCCAAGCAAGGCCTCTGTGTGGATTGGGACAACCAGAGGAGATAACATTAGCTTATGGGTTTTCCTGTTTGTACTTTAACGAGAAGGGAAAGGAGAGAGCTATAATAGCTCAGTTAGATAAAGGAATCAATAAAGTCTTAATGGCAGCTTTAAGTCAACCAAACACAAGGTGAGATCAAATGCTGCTTCTACTGCCAGAATCCGCTTGTCCTCTCTCACATCACCCTCCTCCTCCTTCTTTTTCTAGTTAAAAGAGCCATAAAAAGATGATAAATGTCTGAGACGAAAACAGGGAAAAAATCTAAATTTTTAAAAGTCAAACTCAAATTATAAAAAAATTATACACCCTCTAGAATGAATGTAAATAAATTATCAGTGCACTTTATATCCTAACTAAATGAATTCATTTAGTCAAATGAATTTCACTCTTTCTTTCTTTTTTGATCCCTTGTTATTTTTGTACAAGTTCCACATTTTGATAGATACTTATAACAATAACTGAATATGATTAAATAACTGATAATTAATTTTACAGCAGATTATAATAGAAATCACACCAAAATTCTTTGATCACTATTTGGAAACAATGATCACAACACAATAAAAAAAAAACAGTAAAAGAAAAGATAAAAACATAGATAAGAAATAATAGATTTAGAATTTAGTTTTATCCAGTAGAACTAATCCAGTATCCTAATTAGGAAACAATAATCTGAAGAATAATAGTCCAGTAAAAACCTATTGTATTTTATTTGATCCATTGATCCCTGGATTGGTTGCAAATAAAGACAGAAATTGCATTCAGATTTTCTAACAAGAGTTCAAGCACATAAAAATGAAAAACATAAATTTATGTACATATTTTTTCCACTATTATGATGGCTGCAATGCCTCAATTTCACCATTATAATGCATGCTCTGACTAAGCTGCTGTATTTATGGCTGGCGTCAGTGCTTGTTGTGTATAGGAATTAATGTTGAGCTTTTAGGAGGACGGGGCAGGTTCCAGTAATGCCATTAGAAGATGAACACTTCTTAATAGGAGCTCAAGCATGAAGCTTTTGCTGACAAGACACTACGGCCTAACATAACTCACTGAACCTAAACTTAGGCATTAGAAAAACAATGGTACAATCTGAAAGCTTGGCATAGTTGCTTGGAAAAGAGCATAGTTATTTTTTTTTAAATGTAATTTTAACGAATCCATTCTTCTCTTTTCATTTCATGTGTTAAAACCAGGTGTTCTTCCGAATATTGATCCGATGCACTCCGATTACAAATGGCAAAATCTGGATGTGTCCATCAGTGCTGCAGTATTCATTCACAGCAAACAAAGCAGCAATACTATGGAGGAATAGCCTGGCAAAGTGATCCCTCAATGTATACAAACACGGCACTTCCCCTCTACATGTTCAGTAACTCTGCACGAACAGAAATGAAACCTGATATAAGGCAGCCGGTCCGCTATCTAATACATAAGCACTCTTGAGGCCAAACACGGCCCTGCTCTTTGAGTCCTCAGACCTGATAGAAGTGCTCTCTCTGTCTCTCCCTCTCTTTTAATGAGGTGCGATGGATCGACTTTTTAATGATAAAACACCCTGAAACGTACTGACAACATAACTTTTACAACAAACAACAACAACAAACCATTCCGGATCCGGAATGGGCTTCCATTGATCGGAGGAAATGACTAATTACTTCTGATTAGCCAAAGATTCATCCTTTTTCCAGTAACGGTTATACGTAACAAAGCTCCCACATCAAATAACCATCAATAACAGGCCCAGAAGGAATCTGAAGACTAAAAGACCGAAGACTAATCACTAAAAGTTAATAATTAGGATATGCAGTAAAAATGTGTCTTAAGTCAACAATCGATTGAATTAAATTCTACTAGAGACTGGAAGCCAATTAAGAGAAGCTAAAATTGGAATGATATAACATATATATAGCAGCTGTTAACAGTCTTGCCACTGCATTTTGGACCATCTGCAAATGTGGCAGTAAAGATTGACAACAACAAAAGTATAAAGAATTACAGTAGTCCAAAAGTGATGTGATTTATAGAGTGTCGATTTATAGAAATTTTTCTTTAGTGATAGTAGCTGTTTTTAATAACACAAGACAACGCTCAAAGTTAAGGATAATACCTAATTTTGCATGTGACTTAACATAGTAAGATTGTAATAGAGTTTCTGGTTTTGGAGGGACTGAAAACAATCAGCTCCGTTTTTTTCAATGTTTAGCTGGAGTTTATTTGCCATCTAATGCATTTAATGTCCTTAAGACAATCAATGAAAGGCTGCAGAGAATGTCTAGATTTTCATGGAAAATACAGCTTATAATCATCAGCACAGAAATGAAAAGAAATGTTATATTTCCTAATTATATTACAGAGTGGAAGCATGTAAAGATTAAAAAGTAACGGTCCTAGTATGGACCCTTGAGGAACCCCGCAAGGGAAAGAAGCCAATGATAATTTGCAAATCTCTGCACATCAGTCTCATTAGTAGCAGACATCAAAGAAAACCCTAGAGTTATAGGTTAAATTATTTGTTATAACTAGCTACATTTCATTCTTAAGGAACTGTTACATTTAAATATTTATATTTTACTTGACTTTTAAGTTATTTTGGTCCCTAAGAAAAAGATGAACAGCATCATAGATAACTGAACACTCTGTTTTCCTGATTTCCTGTCGACAAAAGCCAACTGTAGTTCAGATGACTGTCAATGTCCTACAGTGCCCTCTGTTGGAAAAGACACATTACTATACAAACCTTTTTGGAAAGGATCAATATTTGTCTTTGTTTTTTTTTAATACAGTGACTTGTGCGCTGTTACTTTTAGTGCAGTAACTTTATACTGTTATATTTCTATCTGAGATTGCCATCCAAAAGCAGTCATGACAGTGGTCTTCAGACAAAACTATCTTTGTATCTATCTCTGTCTGATTCATGTCTGAGTTCAGTGAGAAGGAGTGCTCTTTATGTTTGGGCGGGGTCTCTTTTTGCCCGAGAGTGAAAACACATTCCGTGTAGAGTAATAAGGGAATTTGTCAGCATTATTTAGATGTCTTACTGCAGAAAGTGAGTAGCCATTATTATTGTTCGATTAATGATTTTATTGATCGATTGATTTTTAAAAATTTAAATATCTCCCAATTAAGCTGTAGTCCTAAAGTTTGAAATGTTACATGTACGCTTGTCTTTATCACTGGTTTGATAAAGACTCGTATTGATAAAGACTTGATATAGACTTGTATCGCAGACTTCCACTTAAGTGCATATATTGCAAATTGCTAAATATCTAGAACATTGCACAGAAAGGAACCCAAATCTCTATTTTTGTTGTGAACTTTTCCTATTTAGTGTTTTTTGCAATTTGTTGTCCTCAAATCATGCTTGCTTGATTATTACTTGAAAAGCTCTGCATTTAATTTGTGTTTACCCTCTTTATTTTATTCTTTTTTTTCATGACTGCTGCCTTTCCACAAGTGTTTTGGGCCACAGATGCACCAGCATCTGACCTTTCAAATTCATCTGGACCAGTTTTGTTTGTAGCACGTATGTTCATAGTTATGCATTCTCAGCTCAAAATACTTCAAAGTCATTCTGCAGTATTTTCAGAGCTACAGTCTTTAGAAATAACACTTGCGCACAGTGAAGATGTTGATACGCTCTGAGTAAACATACAGCGAAGTATGAAAGTGTGCTTGTATTTTGCATGTTTTGGTAATTTAACACACTTTAATGACAAATTACTGGTAAACGGTCTAAACTTAAAGAGTAGAATTGTTTAGAATTTTGTAAACTTTATTTACACTTTATTGACAAATCAGGGCCGCATGAACTCCACAAATATGTGTGAAACCTGATGATTTGAGATAATTCAAATAGAATAGCTTCAATAAAAACATAAAAAATCTAGAAACAGTACAGTATCAGAAGTACTTCTTGTTTATTTTCTCCTTTTTGCATTTATAAATATCCCAACTGTTTGTTTAGAGGCGTAAATAGTTTTTTTGGAGTACATTATATGTTGTGTGTCTAACAAATGTATGATGTTCAAATCATGAGCGGCAATGCTGATCAGTTTTATAATTTATTTACAGAATGGATCAGTTATATGCTATATAGCATCTGTGCTATTATTGTGATGGTGTTTTCGTTTCATTGTTTTCATGGATTATACAAGAGATGGAGGCAAAAAAGTAAAACAGGTAAATAAAATTATTATAATAATTACAATGATTATTTTTCTTTTTAACACAGAAAATAGTAGTGCTCTTTTGAACAGGTAAATTCACACTGGAGGTGGGCGACACTTTTAATCCAGACAGCGAACCAGAAAACATACAGGCAAATACAGCTTTATCCTTAAAGATACTCATATCAACAAAGCAAGATTCTGTACAATTGATTGGTTCTTTCGTGTTTAGGATGAGCACGAGTCTCAAGGAAACACCAGTGAGAGGATAAGCTGTGTGTACCAGACCCTGATCCCCTCTGCTACTGAGCGACTGTCAATCTATGAGACGCTCGATCAAGAGGAGACTCAATTTACAAGCATTTATGAGAATTATGACTGATGGTATAATTACTTTAATGCACAGACTAGCAAACTTAATATACAGTGTCTTTACCTACTGTGTACATTTAATCTTTTAATACAATGCGCTTATTGTGTGTGTACATTTAAAAAATACTCTCCTGCTGCAGTAAAATATAATAACTCTGGTGACCCTATAACTAAACCCACCCTTTAACCTAATTAAACCACCGAAATAGTCCCTAACCTTAACTGTGACTCATCGAGAGAAGCAAATGTGATTTGCAATATAAATACTTTTTGCCAAATAATTCATTATATATGACATAAGTACACAGCTAATATTGGGACTCATATGGCTTTTATAAAATGTATTAATAGCAAAATAACAAAAGATATCATTGTTCAACAAACAGCCAAATGTAGCATTAATAAATATCAGAATAAACTGCCATATAGGATTCAATGTATCTTCCCATTTGTGTGTTTGTTACTTGTCAGAAAACTAGTCAGATCGACCAGTTCTATAGCTACATTTTTGACTTCTGACCATTTTTAATGCATTATCTAATGCATTATTTATTATCTAAATAAGTTAAATAATAAATGAAAGTATTAATGTAATAATTCTCTTAATTTTTGGCTCAAATAAAATAAAAATAGATTAAATTAATACTTTCTTTAAATTAAGTACAGCATGTTATGCTGCAGGATACTGCTTGACTTCACATCTGCTCCATTCAGTATTTCACTGCATATTTGTTCTATGTAATATAGTTGACTTGAAATGATTGCTACCTGGTCTCATGGCATAAACGTATCTTGGTGCACTTTTTAGCGAGACACAAAATGCGTACCGAGTACATATCACTGCAGTTTTCAAAAGAAATGAACACTAGAGGCAGAAAAACTCAGACACCTTTCATTCCTTTTCACACAGATTTACAGAGTTTCGATAAATAAGCATAATTTTCGCACAATTATTTGAAGAATATCATGTTATGACTTTCATAGACGGTAGGTTTGTTCGGTAGCTCCGTAGTGCAGAGATGTACTTGAGACGCCCTTGGTTCGAATCCTGTGAAACTACGGTTCAACAAAACCTGTTCAAATTTGTGTAAAAGGAAGCTGAAATGGCATGGTTGCATCAACAAATGCCTTTTTTGTATCAGTTTTGCATTTGTTAACACTATCGGGTAGGTTTAGGGCTGGATTTGTTGTAGGGCACATTTCCAATATGATAGAGCATTAACTTTCAGCAACGGTCCATGGATATTTCAATTCTGAACCACCGCAATACATACAATACCTATATCAACATAATAAAAATGTGCCAGGGTTTACATATTGAACTTGTGTTTTAACGCCACTCAGTGGACATTTGAAACTGCGGGGAAAAGTGCAGTAAAGCATGTAAAAAAATATTTATAATGGAATTATGGAATATTTTCATGAGACCAAGTTGCATTATACACATATAATTAACACCTGAAAACAAATTCTTTTGAATTTTTCTAATAAATTTACTGTAAAAGTAATGCCAACTTATGCCAAATTGAGCATGGCAAATTAAAATGACCAAACAAAGACATCTAAAGACTGATGAACATTACCTGAGCGATGATAGCGTGCTGTACTGTGACGACAGTCAGCCAGGAAGCTGGGTCTCGAGAAACGCCGACGCGCTTCTAAAGAGAGCGTAGTCACCACGCTCCCCATTATAGACTGCTACAGAAACCCCACCAGATCTGTTTCAAGCGTTAACCACAATGAGCATGAACCAGTTTTTCTCCAAGAACGCAGACAGTAACGACTGTGCGTGTATGAGGGTGTCTCAAAAATCACATTGGGCAGTCTGTTTGGTGACTATGGGTCAGACATCCAGATACAGATACATGTGAGAGAGAAAGACACTTCAAAGATCCAACGCTACAATGACCTTTCACTTAAAGCACAGCACACACTCTCTCTCCTGTGGCCTATGTTTGAAAGTTTTTTTCCTCTCACACCAAGACCACCTCACAGAGGTGGAAATATTAATATGAGCATATGAATAAAACAGGTGCACAAGACCCCTGCGATGAGCACAGACCAAAGCATCTTTAAAAAAGTGCATAGGTTTTTTAGAGTACAGTATATACAATTTAGGACAGTGATACTGCTGGGGGCCCGCCAGTTATTTTGTATTTAATTATTTTAGCAATTCATTAAATCAAGGTATACTTATTTATTACAAATTAATTTTATAATTGTATAGATTTGTATATTTTAACTATTATTAATTGAATATATAAAACTCAATTGTACCCATGATATTTTTGTTCACCGAAGCTGCCTTTATTTATATAAAAATACAGCAAAAACACCAATATAAAAATAATTTTCTTTTTGAATATTTTTTCAAATTGCTTTATTGATTATTGAAGTGATTGCAAAGCTGATTTGCTTTTTAGCAGAAATTTGTTTTTATTAGTATTTTGAAATAGCTTTTATTTTATATTTCCAGTTTTAATTTTTAATTTTAATTACATTTTTATTTTGTTATATGCTCTTTTCATCATTATTCGTTTTTTGTACTAATATTATTATTTATTTGGATATTTGTTATTTTTTTATTTCAGTAACACTTTATTTTAGGGTCTCTTAGTTGCGTATTAGCACACATATTTCTAGAATATTAGCCATTTATTACTACTAATTTAGCACATATTAATGCCTTATTTTACATGACCTTATTATACATCCCTAATCCTACCCAATACCTAAAGTTAACAGCTACCTTAATAACTATTAATAAGCAACAAATGAAGATTTTATTGAGGTAGTTGAGTCGTTAATTGAGTCGTAGTTAATAGTAAATTAGTGTTACCCTTTCAGTCGAATCACTTCGACGTTACATATGGGATCTCGCCAGAGAGACCAAATTGCCTTTGAGCTTCAAACAAAAGGCCAATGAATATTGGCGTGCACAGATTGCATTCAGGTGCACCTCATCACTACGTGAGTATAAGAGGGCACGAATGCAATGCACCTGCAGACTTTCGCTTCGGAGCCTTCTGCCTCACGCGGGGGCGAGTTCACGCTGGGGAAGCGTTTGTGGATGATTCAAGCGTTGATTGCGAATGCATGACCATCGCTACAGTGAGTCGTTTTCCCATCGCCGTCTTCCCGCGGCAGTTCGTTGAGCCATAAAGGTTTTTCGGCGGTTGCGGCGAGGCGCTTGGGGAATCTCACGCTGACCGCGCAGAATGTTCTGCCGGGCATAAAAAACCCCGCAAACTTCTGCTCCAACACATAGTTCCGTAGGGTTTCCAGAGCAGATTGCTTCCCCGCACATCTCCTCCGATGCACCCCAGAAAGATGAGATGTCTATTGCAGCATCAGAGGGAGAGTCGGCTGGTAAGGTGAATGACGGACACCGAACTGTCGGCTATGCTCCTCTGAGCTGCCGAGGAGACTGGCCCTCGCGGACCTGGTTTGCTGACCTAGTGCTCCTCGTGGCAGCCCCTCCCTGGGAAATCCCTGTGAGGAAGGAAAAATAATTCTTTCTCTGGGATGGGCACAAGCTGGCACCGCGTTCCTGGACGGGACGCGTCAGATCTCCCACCCCTTACAGGCCGTGATAGATACTATCCCTCAGTTTAGAGCTCCCTCCACGAGGTGGCGTGTGCACTGAGGTGAGATCTGTTCGTCGACTGATCCTCCTCTCGAGAGGTCCTACAGAGATGCCCGATTGCAGTAGTGTTTTTCCTTCCTACAAGAGAAGTTGGAGCACAGGCTGCCCCCTTCAACCTTTGAAAGTGTGTGTTGCTGCCAGAACAGCGTGCCACGTGCAGTGGATGGAACATCCC
>JAUMHE010000055.1:11529209-11539945 GCA_032359235.1 Enteromius mattozi
TTGGCCAGTGGTTTTTGCATGCCAAGCCACTCCCCCGTACATACGGGTATATAAGATGGCGGCGTGCAAACCACCATAAGCTTTCTGCTTCGGAGCCGATTGAGTAAAGATTGGAGAAGAAGAAAAAACGAACCTTGAAGAAGATCTTGGCCGGCGTGACAAGCTGCATTCAGCGGAGAGACGGTGCTGGGCAGGCGGTCCTCCCCTTGGTGGTTCCGGCTAATAGAGCAAATTTCCAAATATCTACATGGTCGATAAAAACATGTCCTCCGGGCTGTCTTTTCGACCGTGTGCTTCTGGGTGTGGGAGTTTCCTCACATCCAATGACGGCCACGATCGTTGTCTCACCTGTCTGGGCCTCAGTCATGCTGAGACGGCGATTGCGGATGGTTCATGCCCTCATTGCGAGCGCATGTCCATGGCTTCGCTTAGGTCATGGCTTTCTTTTATTAGAAGGCTAGCTTCATCCGCTACCCTTTCCAGTTCGGCAGGCCATAAAGGTTCCTCGGCCGCTCGGCCGCATCGGCTAGCGGCTTGTCAGACCTCCGGGTGAATCCCCACGGGCTCCTGACCATCCAATGCGAGGCCCCGTGGAGTTACCAGACGATGTCGCCGGCCCATCCTGTGGCGGGTCTAGCGTCACCTTTGTTGCTCCAGAAGAGGATGAGATGTCTCTCACTGCGTCACAGGAGGGGCTATCGTCAGCTTCTGGAGTCCAAAGCGGAGTTGAGATGTTCCTCCGGGCAGCCAAGAGCATTGGGCTGGAGGTGACTCGCTCACCGATCCCCAAGCGCTTGAGGCTGGACGATTGGTTCCTGGGCTCCGAGCGTGGTTCTCAGCCATGTCCGGCCCAAGTGCCTTTCTTCCCGGAGGTACATGAGGAGCTCACCAAATCGTGAAAGGCACCGTTTACATCTAGGGCGCGGTTGAGCTCCTCCCACCTCACTACCCGCGATGGCAGAGCGACCAGGGGGTACACGGAGATTCCCCAGGTGGAGCGTGCGGTTGCGGTGCACTTGTGCCCGCAAAACGCCGCCTCCTGGAGGAAAATCCCACATCTCCCGTCTAAAGCCTGTGAGCTGTCGTCAGCTCTCGCTGGCAAGGCTTACAGTGCTGCGGGCCAGGCCGCTTCAGCCCTGCATGCCATGGCCATCCTGCAGGTACACCAAGCCAAGGCACTAAAAGAGCTGCACGAGGGTAGTGCTGACCCGAGGTTGATGCAGGAACTGCGTACGGCCACCGACTTTGCTTTACGAGCAACAAAGGTGACGGCGCGGTCCCTCGTGCAGGTGATGACCACAATGGTGGTCCAGGAGCACCATCTCTGGCTGTACCTGGCGCAGATGGGTGACGCTGACAAACGCCGACATTCTGGTTTGCTTCGCCATCTCAGTCTATTGGGGCTTCGGGTCAGCCGGGAAAAGAGCAAACTCTCCCCAGTGCAGAGGATCTCTTTTCTTGGGATGGAGTTGGACTCTCGTCTCACTCACGAACGGTCACAGTCAATGCTGAAATGTCTTGCGGCCTTCAGGCTCCTTTGAAACTTTTTCAGAGGCTCCTGGGGCATATGGCAGCTGCAGCTGCGGTCACGCTGCTCAGTCTGCTTCATATGAGACCGCATGAGTGTCACAGCAGAGGGTCTGAATACTCAGGACCATGTGGTATTTTAGTTTTTCTTTTTTAATAAATCTGCAAAAATGTCAAAAATTCTTTGTTTTTCTGTCAATATGGTTCCTGTGTGTACAATAATGAGGAAAAAAATTAACTTAAATGATTTTAATTGTAATGATTACAATTTAAACAGTTTTTTATGCTGTTATCTATGCTGAATTTTCATTACCCCAGTCTTCAGTGTCACATGATCCATAAGAAATCATACTGATATGCTGCTCAAGAACCGTTTCTGACTATTATCAATGTCTTATCAATTAACATTTCTTTTTCAGATAAATGCTGTACTGTTTTAAAACTTCATTAAAGAAAAAATGAAGCAGCACAGCTGTTTTCAACACAGATAATAATCAGAAATGTTTCTTGAGCAGCAAATCAACATATTGGAATGATTTCTGAAGGATCATGTGACACTGAAGACTGGAGTAATGATGCTGAAAATTCAAAACTTATCATGCATTCAAGTCATGTCGGATACATCATATTTATGAGTTGAAAGCACATGTATGCCACTGCAAAGTTGTTGCTATTAGTGGGAAACTCGAAATTTCTTTAAGCTCAGAGTTTCCGAGTTGGGGGCATGCTAGTGAAAAAACGTGTCAGATGCAATAGATGCAGCCTAAGACTAAAGATATGCAGCATCTGTAAAGTTGTAGAAATGAATACATATTATTTTTTGTAATGTACAATAAAACTATATAAGTTACACATACAAAATATTCTATTATTTTATAATTATGATAGAATATATAGTTATTCAGTTTACATCACTTTCATAAATTAGATTAAAACAGAAAAAAACACGATGCACATTCTTCATTCATTATTTTGCAGATGTAGAGTTTAATTTTTTTTTAGATATGTTAAATCGCCATCATTTTCCGACCAAAGTGACTTGAACTCGTTAGTACGAACATCCAAGGAGAACCTGAACTTAGCATTACTTCTCTAAATATATTCAAATAGAAAACTGTTATTTTAAATTGTTGTAAATTGTATTAATTTCATGCATTAAACTGTGGTGGGCATAAGAGACTTTCTAAAACATAAAAACTCATACCAACCCCAAATTTATGAAACAGCAGTGAATGTTGGAGATTTGACTTACTAGTCCTGTGGTTTATATCATCTTGGAGATGTTGTCTGAAGGAGATTCATGCTGACTCTTCCGGGTGCAGCAGGCCATCAGCCCTGAAGAATCTAGGAACAAAACAACAAAATTGACATAGAAACCAACAATATTTAGTACCAACTCCATGTTTATTAGAAGGAAACATGCAGATATAAGAAAGAAAATACTACTAATAAAATAATCTTAAAATAACACAATTTGTGTTTTTAGTTTAAGGATGAGTGTCACATATGTTTTGATGTCAAGGCCTTCTTAAAATTACTGAAATTAATATAAATATATATATTTTTTGCCAAAGGAAATAACAGGTGCATGGGGATAGAGGTGAAATTCTGAAAAATGCGTAAGTTGTTTAATGGCCAAAAGTCAGTAGCTCCCTTCAGATATGTTGAAATCTTGGAGATTCTCATCTGTTTTATAGTTTCTTTCTTTCCTCCTGAAATCACAGAGCAATCTTTATTAATATTTGTTTACCATGAAAATCAAAACGCATTTGAATTTGTTTTCAGTTCATAACACTCTCTTCATTGTCGATTCAGTAAATTAACCTATTTCCACCCTGCTGAAAAAAACAGCATATGCTGGTTAGTAGCAATATCGTCTTCAGAATCGGAAGCGATTCATTTCCGATTTTAAACGCAAAATTGCGTAGCTCGTCAGTGATCTACGGCTCTGTGTATCAACTGCATTTTAAAAACAGCTGATTGAGATTTACCGCTAATCAAAGAACCGGCTTTACTGTCGAGATGCACATTAATTAATCGACGATTAAATCCCCCAGCCCTACTGGTAAGGTATGTTTTGATGTTGGGAGGCTGGTTTAAGCTGGTTCGTTGCTGGTTTAAGACGGTCCTTTGCTGGTTTATGCTGGTTTAAGCTGGTCGTTTTGCTAGTTTATGTTGGTCCTTTGCTGGTTTATGCTGTTCCTTTGCCAGCAAAAAGACCAGCATAAACCAGCAAAGGACCAGCATAAACCAGCTTACACCAGCATCCCAGCATCAAAACATACTGTACCTAATCAGCATATGCTGTTTTTTCAGCAGGGCAATAACCAGCAAAACCTTTACAGAGCTATCAAAATCTCTCATATCACTCATATACATATGAAAATCGGATTCATATACAGTTTCATATACAGGAGGTTAATTGGGTTAGCTTAAGCCTACCTGAAAACTGCTAAGATGCTAACGGACTTTTTTGAAGACACTAAACTGTTTCTATAAAGTAAATATTTAATAGAAACAAGTCAAATAACAAGTAAGAAACATGTCTGGAAAGTTTTTTGTGTTATTTGTGTGATTTTATGGACTAAACTTACCTGAAAGTAGTGAAAACAACAGTGAGAGACACAGCTTACAGCTTGCCCGTTGTTGTTAATGCCCTGTTTCAATGGTGACTCTGCTTCCTGTTAGTGCAAAGCTCAACGCACACATAGCATTTACACAAATAAACATGTGGAATTAAAACATTACATTAATAATTTACAGAAAAGCGCGGCATCGGCCGTTGGTAGTGAAGCCGACTTAGGGTCAACGGTTGATGAGAGCATTGACCAAATTATATCGGCCTATTCCTGGTCGACGCTTATTAGATGTTTTAGGTAATGTGGCCGATGTTTCGTTATTGGGCCGCCATTGGTAGTGAAGCTGACTCAGAGCCGACAGTTAATGAGAGCACTGACAAAGTTACATCGGCCTATGCCTGGCCGACACCTGGCCAACACTTAAATGGAAGGAGTGTTGATACAGCCATGTCAGGAGAAGCTGTGTGTTTCTGTCCCAAAGCAAAAACACTTTATTTGGCTTTCTGAAAGTATATGCAGAATCAGCGACTGTAAGTAGGCTATGTGTTGTTAAGGATTTGCTGTTGACTGTTCAAATGTGACGTGTGTGCATCAGGATTCTCGATTGGATCTCAATGACTGGCTCATCATGGCCCAGTTCTAAGAGCAGTTGTGTGATCACAGGGACCTGGTGCTCTGGCACCTTAGCCAGTTGGGGCTTTGGGTCAACTGAGAAAAGAGCAAGCTCTCGCAGCCACGCTGCTCAGATTGCTTCATATGAGACCACTTCAGCACTGCTTACACTCCCGAGTCCCTAGATAGGCATGGCGCTGTGGTACACTTCGCCTGACCATCAAGCTGATGTGTCACGACACATTTAGCCCCTGTGCAGACCTTGCCTTTCTGCTGGCCAGAGTGCACTTAGAACAAGTGTTCCTGCATGTTGTTGTAATGACAGATGCCTCCAGTTTGGGCTGGGGTGCCACATGCAACTGGTTAGCAGCCTCAGGGCTCTGGTCAGGGCCTCGACTGCTATGACACAGCAACTGCCTGGAGTTGCAGTCTGTCTAGTCTTGCGGCAGTTTCAGCCACTGCTGCAAGACAAGCAGGTGTTTGTCCTCATGGACAACACTGCAACTGTTTCAAACATCAACCAACAAGGAAGTTTACGATCACATGTCACAAAAAGGTTTTTAGAACTCAGTCTCCTTGCGACAACCCCTCCCTGGTTCATCTCTCTGGGGAAGAAACTTCTTTCTCAGAGAAACGACACCCTTTGGCATAGGTCTTCAACCCTGCTCCTGGGGACCCACTGTCCTGCAGAGTTTAGCTACAACCCTAATCAAACACACCTGAAGCAGCTAATCAAGCTCCTCGAGATTGCTTAAAAATACAAAAGCAGATGTGTTGAAGCAGGTTGGAAATTGGACAATGGGTCCCCAGGAGCAGGGTTGAAGACCTCTCCCTGCTCCTGGTGCATTGTCTGCACGCGGGAGAGCTTGCTCTTTTCTCAGTTGACCCAAAGCCCCAACTGGCTAAGGTGCCAGAGCACCAGGTCCCTGTGATCACACAACTACTCTCAGAACTGGGCCATGATGAGCCAGTCATTGAGATCCAGTCGAGAATCCTGATGCACACATGTCACATTTGAACAGTCAACAGCAAATCCTTAACAACACATAGCCTCTCTACGTCCAGATCTTTGGAACCTCCATGTGTGGCTCCCGGAAGGGACACAGCAGACTTAAGTGATCTTGCCACCGGCAGTGGTAGCCACCGTCACTCAGGCTAGAGCTCCATCTACAAGGCAAGGCTACACTGAAGGCAAGGCTGAAGTCGAGTCTGTTTGCAAACTGGTGTTCTTCTCTCTGCCATCGTGGCTGGCCTACAGAGAGATCCCTCTGAGCCTGTAGAGTCAGTTGAGTGCTTCTGATCGTGTTCACTTTCATCAAGAGGGTCGGGACCTTCAAGCACTTTTAGTGAGCGAAGAGTGCCTTGTGTTCAGGCTGACATAGATATGTGCCCAAGGTTCCCACCATGCCTATGCCATCACGACATAACTCATAGTTAACGGCAGAAAAGGAATAACCCTCTTATAACCCTCTATAATCCTCTTTCCCTGTTGGAGGGAATAAATACATTATGTCCCTATGCCACAACCTCAAACCATTAATAGCTGCCAGGGACATGTTCTCGGCTCCTTAGCATAAAACATGAATCTACCTGTCACCTATTTATACCCATATACACAGGGAGTGGCTCAGCATGCAAAATCAACTAGCCAAATTTTATTTGCATTTGCTCTTAATCAGAGAGGATCTAGGCTCCCAAGTCCCCTACTGTGACGACATAACGTCTAATTTCCCTTCATACATAACCGAGACATTTCTTTGTGTTGTATCTGTAATCTTTTGTATTGTATAAACTATTTTAATATTTGAATATATATTAATATAGGATTAGGGTAAAGATGGTGGATTTTAAAATAACAGATGGTATAATTTTAATGTCACAGCTTCAAGATCGCCAGCACTTTGTGGAGAATGATGACATGTACAGCCTACAGGATCTGATTGACACCTCCAGTGGGCGTCTCAGCTGTTCCCTTACTGAAATTCACACAACTTTTGCCAAACATATTAAACTGGACTGTGAGGTAGGTTTGTGGGCATAGGACATACAGGTGTGTGTGTGTGTGTGTGTGTAAATATCTATGTATATATTAGTCCAAAAATATTTCATGACTAGAAATTTATCATTTTCAGTGGTTGTGAGAGAGAATGCAGTGCACTATGTGGTATCAAAAGTGATTTATTGCCCCTCATTTATTGCCAATGTTTTGACGATCTATTTGATTTTCACGTAACAGTTGCAATGCTGTTGAAACACTCATACAATGTCTAACCTTTTACAACATCACATGAAATGCAAAATATCATGGTTCATGCACTGCAATGAAATGAGAGATGGTTTGAAGATGGCATGCAGAACGCATCAATACCAAATCAACAAACGATATAATAAATATATGATTAAAACAGTTAGGGATGTTTCTTGCAGATTGTTTTGTAATCATTATCTAATGTGTTTTGAGGGATCTGATGATTTGAACTTTTGCATGGTATTAGGTGAAAAGTTTGCCGATCAAAACAGATTTATTTCTTTTACAACATGCACCTGTGAGTGAAGATCGGGTGTTCAGTGAACTTTTTGTCAAAAGTTTACGCTACACTTTACTGATCAAAGGATTTATCTGTTAACCATTTTATGGCACGTACCTTTTTTTTTTTTTCCTAACTCTTAGGTTAAGGGGACACTGTCCGGTCAAAAAGTTGTGCATCCTATTGAACGTTTTTTACGACACACATCTGGCAAGTTAAAGTTAAAGCCTTAAAAGTTAGCTAAAGTTGAGAGGTATTTATAATGGGGGATCTGGTGTATGTGGTTTCAAACATGTAGCAGATTAGCTCATTAAGGGAAATGTATAAAAATAATTACTATTAATTATAATTAGTTGCAATTATTTATATCAGCTGCCAGTAGTAACTGTAGCAGAATTACCATCAACTAATCTGTTCATTCAGCAAACATATAGTGTAAGTTCATATAGACTCTAAGAAGGGATATTTTCGTGGCCACAGAAAAATACCTTCTTACAGTATCACTGCATTAGAGCATGTAGCAAGGGTCGAAATCGTAAAGGGACATTAATTTGCAAGGCAGAATCAGAAACTCATGTAATTTGTGCAAAAGTTTTATTAACTCTACGTTAACTCACATAACTGAACACACAAGTATAAATACAAGGGGAAAGTGCAAAGAAGGCTTAACCTGCTTAACTCTAAAAATATGAAAAATATCACACAAGACTAGTTTGACAAACAAGGGTATGCTGTTTTATACCACAGCTATGAGATATAAATCTGGATGTGTAATTGACGGACTTATAAGATGTTCAACATATTATTACTACGCTCTGCTTACAGTTTATGATGAAACTAAAAAATAAAAGCATAACAGTCGTTCAAAATACTGGTCACATTCAATTAGATGAAGACATATGCATGTCTTTTTCTTAAGATAAAGACAAGTGTTTGATTTCAAGAGCATGCAACCACATCCTATTGCCGTTTCACAAAACTACACATCAACTAGCAACCATTACAACATATACATGGCAGATCTGTCTTATGTTTTCTTCTTCTATATATATTTTTATTTAGTCTAAATATACTTTAACAATTATTTTTGTTTTTGTAACAAATACCTCATTCAAATGCTGTAGGCTCTCAGGTCCAGGAACTACAATACCCAGCATGCACCTCAGATTTCCAACAGTAACCACCAGGGGTGCCAAATCGCTCTAAATCCTATACGTACGCTCAGATACCCTGTGTAAAAAGACTCACATTTTCACACCTTTGTGAAGTATACAACCCTGAACTTAATCCCCTTTTTTAGTTTGTGATCTCTGTTAGTGATGCAAAGTCCGATTCATTTCTACGAAGTGATTCGTACCCACAGATCAGTTCAATGAATCGTTTTAAAGAACCCGATTCATCATCTCCTTAAGTCATGTTGTTGTGATGTCATCATACATTTCGTTTCTAACAACTTTCATTTCTCATTTCTCTAACAACAGTCATTTTATACCACTAAACATTCAAATAAGGTTAGCAGTGTGAATGCGTATCATTTTTTTTTTTTTCCACTTAACCTGATGATGTTTGTGGTCACTGTTTCATATCCACTGATACTTCATGTCAGTCACGAGTCACAATGGACTAATATTGAATAGCCTACACATAAATGACATGTTCTACATGTCTACAGTATAAGCGTGTAGAAAGAATAAACCAGTCTTATAAATGCGTTGATTTACCTTAACAGTTTTAAATATAATTTGCATGCACGATAAACATACCCTCCTAAAATCACTAGTACACAAAATAGGTGTAAAAGACCAGATCATTTACGTGATGTTTGGTATGCGCCTTACACAACATTTTATTAAGTTTTAATATAAAAATTAATAGCCTGCTAATAATTTAGATACTTTTATTGTGAAAGCTCGCAAAGAACCACTGAAGTAGGCTACGTATATGTTACCGTTTGTTAACACGAAATTAACTGAAATAATACTATGCGGCCATTTAATTGGTTTTATTTACAATATGGTGCATATAAACTATTAAACAAGAACATTAAAATATTTCAAACTTGTTAAACAGTCACTTCAATACAGTCAATACATACAACATTTATCAAATACTATACAACTCATATCCATTAATCGTTTCAGATAGAACGTTGTTGACAACTTGTAAATTACCATCAACTTTTCAAACAGTTCTTGTGTAGGCCTATGCCAACATATTCTTACAAACAAGAAGTGTAGTTATAAAGAACTTGAAAATATGTTGAAACATAAAAATAACCACCACGCATATTGTTCACGCCCTGATCTTATGCGTTATGCACGCCTTAAAACAATTAATTCAATCAAAAATCTGACAGACAAAACCTTGATGATACTTGACACGGACCGAGAGGGAGGACGATCATTTTGATTCGCCACAGTAACATGCTGGGGATCCTAGAATTTTGATATCCTTACTGTAATTTTTTCTTAATGAAGTTAATGATAATGATAATGATAACATTTTAACAAATTCTCTGAATGAAGAAATTAAATTTAGTGTTTTATAATCACACTTTCCGTTATTGCATTATTCTGTAATTAGGGTTAACAGGGTTTAAACTCCCCCCAAAAAATACAACAGAAATGATTTTCATTGATTAATTAAATGGCACTCCTTCTACACTTCGCTGGTTAAGACTAAACAAATGATATTTATTTAAGGTCATCTTGCTTGTCTGTCTAAGATGTGGGATCACAAGACATGACAACTCAAGCACGAAAAGCGAGTATTTGGGATTTTTCTGTTACAACTATTAGCTACATACAACTATTGCACTTCAAACTTATCTAACTACGCTATTACACTGAAAGATGCGCATTTAACAGCACACACACAGATACACATTTCTTTTTCATCAACTATGACTCTAAACAGCAGTTAGCTAAGTGAGTTTCAGTTGATAAGCCATTTTAAGCGAAAATAGGGATGATTTATGTTTTTTTGTGGTTTTTTTTATTCTGTCCATGGCAACACTTTGATATCGCTGTTTTAGGCGTCTGTCTTTTAGGTCTGACCCCAGAAAACAGATGACTTAATATATTGTTCATGTATTTATGAAAATATGTGGTAAGAAGTTTTTTTTATTTATTTATTTTTGTTATTACCTTACGCTTTAAAACCAGAACCGTTTTTGAAGTTTCTATGACTTTGATCGCACTTTCTGTTTGAATTTGTTTACCACACTTTCACCATCCTTATCTTACTTTCCCCACCCAATTAATTGTTAGGCCTTACGCTTATGGCGTTATTCAATTCAATTCAATTTATTTATAAAGCACTGAATAGAACAACAATGTTGACCATAGTGCTGTACAGGCAGTAATACAATTAAACAGGAAAAGACAAATACAAACAAAATATACCCATATATCTAATATACAGGGTGGGCCATTTATATGGATACACCTTAATAAAATGGGAATGGTTGGTGATATTAACTTCCTGTTTG
>JAUMHE010000055.1:11555028-11574653 GCA_032359235.1 Enteromius mattozi
GGACAGAGGAGCCTCTTAAAGAAGAAGTTACAGGTCTGTGAGAGCCAGAAATCTTGCTTGTTTGTAGGTGACCAAATTATTATTTTACCAAGGAATTTACCAATTATCATTAAAAATCCTACAATGTGATTTTCTGGATTTTTTGTACTTTAGCCCAGTGATGTTGAGGGATCCAATGGGGGATGAAATCATATGCTTGTGGATAGCGGCCATGATTTTGAAGCTTCATAAATCGTATATATCCACAAGTACTATGAACATTCTTCTTCTTATCACTTTGTTAAAGGACCTACACCTAACCCCGCCTCTAAACCTACCCATCACTGGGGTTTGTTTGAATTAGCACAAATTTGCCGACTTGTAAAAAATACTTACAAATTGGTCATGAGACTGTGTTGGTTTTGTCATTCATTACACTGAAATTTTTTTTACCATCTTATTGATAGTTTTCACATGACATCACACCCTTAAAGCAACACCCCCTGGCGGGCAAAACTAAGCTTTGCTCCACTGACCGCCAGTCATTCCTATGGAGTTTTCATTACGTAGTAATATAGTAAAACCCAGACATTAAAAGGTGAAATTCAGTAAACACCTTACTGATGATGTATATTTTGTACAGGCCAGCAGATGAAGCCAGGATATAAACACAACGGGCAAAGTTTTATGTTAAGTGCTTTCCCATAGAAAACCGTTATAAGGAAAACACTGAACCATCAAAGGCAGAGTCTACGATTTCTGGTAGTCAATGTTGACATTCGAAATCACCAAAACAAACACATGCCTACAACAAAAGGGTCTCGCCCCTTTTTTGATAGCTCAGCCCCTCACATATGTCCGTAACCCAGGCAACGATTATGGTGGATTCTGCTGTGCCAACCGGCCGAGGGTATGATGTCATCAATAATTGAAAGCAATGTGTGTTTGTATGGTAATACAGGTCGAATGTGTTTTGGTAGTACTGTGTGTTGTACCGTGAATGGTTTAGCTCCGTTTTTCTCGCCAAAGGCGATGGAGGAACACCGGCACAATAGCATGTAGGGTGTGGAAATAAATGTGTCTTTATCACTGAAGGAAACGACAATGCGATTGCAGATAAGCAAACATGACACACGAGCATATTCATGCAAAATACAGCATATATTTGTTCTGTGAAACAAAGCAAAACTAGTCTTATTTACCTGTCAAAAAGATGCAAAGTCCATCGCCTCTCCAGCACTTGAAAGCTACTCCAATATTTATTTGCATTCTACTTCTTTCCTTATCATAAGCCTTTTTTTGTTCCGCAGACGTTTTTTTTCTTTGTTTTTTTATCTGCTATTTTCAGCTTTCTGTCGCTCTCTGCTAATGTCCCTCTCCACATCAAGAATAGACACGCCCCTTACTGCTGATTGGCTACACGTTTGTTTTTGGACTCGGCCCGACTCAGTTTTCTAAAGCATTTTTTAAAAATCATAGACTCTGCCTTTAAATTGATTTCGTTCATATTCTGGCCTCATCTGCTTTCCTATGTAAACTACGCGTCATTAATACTGTTACAAGTCAGCTGGAGGTGCACATCAAAGGCAGAGACATTAGAATAATCCAGTATGAGTAGCGTGGGTCGGCAACAGTAAATCCAATACAACGAAAGACAGGGAAACTCAGAAAAACACGAATGGCTAGACACAGGGAGAAAACGGGATACATCCAAACATCGACCAGCAAATTAACACAAAGACAACCGGAACTTAAGTACACATCAAAACAAGGCTACGGGGTGGAGACATGAATAAAACACCAAGACAACAGACAAGGTGGGTGGAGACATAAATTGATGATCAGAGTCCAGGCATTGAAACGAAGATGAGAACATAAAGAAAACACATAGCGTTGGAGTGCCATCCAGAGAGCTGAGCTGGCACCTCCAGCTGACTTGTAACAAATACAGTGATTACTGAATTTGATATTTAAATATTAATGTTTTACATTTTAAATTTTACGGCACTTTAAGTGTTTCTACAATGTTTTGTTGCGCTGTTTAATGATTGAAATATTGACACGGTAGCTTAACATGGATTACAAATGGTCAAAACTTACATTTTACATACCTTTGTTTTATTGTTTTGAGAGGTGATCTAAATATTTGTGACTGTGAAACATATGGAAAACTGACCATGGATGTTTTGCCCTCCAGGTCTTCGAACTGGTCATGTGACTGAAAACTATCTATTGATACTACAGATAAATGAGGAATGTTTAGCATTGTCAAATGTGTTACAATTAATAAATAATATTTGAGTGCATTTTTGGTAGGGTGTTGTTTAATTTGTGTTATAACCTATTGTCGCTAGGCACTGCAAAATGACAAAAAAAAAAAAAAAATAAAAAACCTAATAGTAGGTGTAGGCACAACAGCTTGGGTGGCACTCTTAAAGCCTGTTCACACCAAGAGCAAACTAAAATAAGCAGCAGTAACTATACTAGCCTCCGCACCAATGACCTATGACATACGTGTTACATGCTCACGAATTATTTCCAATAATCAGATTAAGGATTTATAGTTAGTATTCGCCCACTGTAAACGCACTTTTAAATACATTTAAAAATGTAGCATATCAAACTTCTAATACACCTCAAAAATTCACTATGATTTTTTTTTCTGCACCTCTGGCATCCAATAATAGGACGAAGCGGTGAGTACGCGGGAGTGGGGGAGGATAGCTGTGTTTATTTTCTTTCAGCCACAGATGGTTTCAGAGGCTGAGAGGCTACAGCAGAGACACGCAGAACGACAGGCGGGGATGAAGCCGCAGCTTTGGGGAAAAAGTTGCATTTATTGCATGCATAGCCTGGCCACGAGACTTAAGCTCTCACGATGTTAATGCACATGGTTATTTTTGCCGTTATGGTTCTGAGCTGCAGACTTGTAGACGCTTTCCCCAATTACAAAGATGACTACATGGACGAGGACCTGGCCACCTTTGACTATTATAAAGGCGCGGATGAGTTTGACGAAGGGAACAGGACGCAGGAGTGTGAGGAGTGCGTTCCGGAGCTGTGCCCGCTCCCGCTGGGGTGCAGAGCGGGGTTGGTGCAGGACAACTGCGGCTGCTGCTCTCAGTGCGCCAACCTGGAGGGACAGACCTGTGATCTCGGCCAGAGAAACGTCTATTATGGACTGTGCGGAGAGAACCTGGAGTGCAAAGTGGACCGGTCGGATGGAGAGGACGCAGAGGAGCCAGAAGCTCAGTGTGTGTGTTTGTCCCAGGAACCTCTGTGTGGCTCAGACGGACAGACTTACATGAATATCTGCAAATATAAAGAAGCGGCTTATTCAAATCCTGCACTCAATGTGAGCGACGGGCCGTGCAGAACAGGTATGAACAATAAATGCAATTTTATATTAAATTATTATTATTATTATTATTATTATTTGCATTCTTTCATTTATTCATGGAACATGGTTTAGTAGTGTTTTTCTAACCAGCATTTATTTATATATCAATTTATTTTCATTCTTTGATAAATAGAACAGAAATTTATTTATTTACATGGAGTACATATCTCAAGTGTTTTTCCAACCAAAGTTTATTATTATTATTTTTTTTTTTAAGCATGGAATAAACATATCTCAAAACTAAAACTTTTATCTTAAAACAAATATTTATTTATTTGCTTTTAATTATCAGAGATGTCACACATTTTTATTTCATTATTTACTTTTTTGTTTATTTGTTTGTTTTATTTGTCTCTTTCTTATTTTGTTTCACAAGTGATTTGAAGTGTTATCTTAAGAGTGTTTTTCTCTCTGAGCTTCCAGCACTTGGGAATTTTGGACCTGGCCCCTATAATTTTCCCAGTGACTTTAAAGAGGAGATTTATGACCTTTAAACATCTCTTTAAGTTGGGCTAACAGGAAGTGCTTTCTGAATGTGATCCCTGATATGACTTCTTTCCCTCTCTCTGTATTTCTGGTAAGTGCCCATCATCAAGGTGCCGCCGCATAATCTGGTAAATGTAACAGGCAGCAGTATAGCATTTCTCTGTGAAGTGTTTGCATTTCCCATGGCGCTAGTGGAATGGAAGAAAGATGGAAAAGAGGTAATTTTACCTGGTGATGATCCCCACATATCTGTTCAGGTAAAATACTTTCAAACAGAAACTCTGTGAAGTGACATATAACCTTAATTAGGGCCTCACGGATGTAGATAAGTTTGTTACTTCATTAGAACAGATTTGAGAAATTTAGCATCACATTACTTGCTCACCAGTGGATCCTCTGTAGTGAATGGGTGCCGTCAGAATGAGAGCCCAAACAGCTGATAAAAAACAAATAATCCACACGACTCCATCAATAAATGTGTTGTGAATCAAAAAGCTGTGAGTTTGTATGAAACAAAAACATCAAGGCATTTATTGGTTGAGTGGTCAAAATACAAGTTCATAATCCATAATCACACTTCCTCTTCCCCTGCTGTCCTCCCACATCAAAATCCACTGACATATTTGTTTAGAACTGTTTTGGATTTTGTATTTGTTTTGTATATTTCTCTCCTGATTTAGACGAGTTTTTGCACAGAAAAAAATAATGTAATGGATAGATGATATTTAGCTGGAAGCAAGAATTTAAAATGAAAAAAATCGTAATGGATATTTTTATTACAAACATGCAGCTTATAAGATATTTAGTATCGGACTGGAATAAAGTAGATTACTTGCGGATTATTGTGTTGCTTTTATCAGTTGTTTCATTCTGACGGCACCCATTCATCCATTGCTGAGTGATAAAATTTCATCTTTCCAAATCTGTTGTGATGAAGAAACAAACTCATCTACATCTTGGATGACCTGAGAGTGAGCACATTTAATTTTTGACTGTTTTGGCTAACGATACCATGTTGAAATCCATTACGCTGAATTACACCGGTTTTTCCACAAAGTGCGTGCAGAACATGTGAATAAATTCATGTCTAATGATTTAATGCATGTGTTTATGGCTTCAAGATTTGAGACGCAGGGCGTTCCTAGTTAAATTCATTAATGAGCTCGTCACGAACTACAAAAGTTATATAAAGATCTTGTTTTTAGTAGATAGGAAAAAGTGTGTCGGGATCCACCTCAGCCTTTCCATTTCTCCGTCTTTCCTGTAGTCACGAGGTGGCCCTCAGAAATATGAACTTTCCAGCTGGCTGCAGATTGAAGAGGCCAGTCAGATGGATTCTGGCACATACAGGTGCATCGCTCGAAACGAGATTGGCCATGTCTCAGCCACAGCAGTTTTAGGAGTCCTGCCTCCAGGTAAAAGTTATACCCTGAGCTAATGACCTACAGTAATAATTTCCTGTTTAATTAGGTTTATGTACAGTGTAATCAGTTTTTCCCCCTTCCTTTTTTTTACCCAGATGAGATGTCTACCTATTTGGAGCAAAACTTGAATGAAATGATGAACTATGACCAATTACAGGACTATGACAGGGATTATTACTAAACTTCAGATCCCAACACCCTCAAGAAGAAAAACATTGTCTTTATACTTTTAGCCATTAAGTTTGAGACATGGCAAGAAGACACTCAAGCAACGACTGTAAAAAAAATAGTAAGCCTGTAAAAAACATTGCCCTCCAGAGCTTTTTCTACATCTGGATAATCAAACATGGAGACGTCGAGGAAGAAGCTTAAATAAATTCCCAATGGCACAGGCCTCTAAAATGAATGAAAAACACACAATGAGAGAGTTCTGTTCCTGAATGGATCAGTTCAAGACAATCGCTTAGTAGCTTAACGATGTAAGACAGAGTCACTAAAAAAATCTGTTACTAAAATAATCTTATCTTCTCTGAAAGGCCAGTGTTGTTTGAGAACTTGCTGCTGTCTAATTTGTGCTTGACATTTTTGCAAACGTATTTCTTCACAATCCATCCGTTTCTACTTTCTACAGAATGTGTCTGTTTATGTCTGTTTCCACATGTGGCATCCCTCTTTTACCAGCCTTTCCTTTGAGTGAGTGTGTGTCAGATCTGTGTGAGTTGAGCACACAGCTGGCTTTAATATATCTTTATGATCTCCTGTGTTAGGACACCTAAAACAGGGATCATTCTTTTGTACATGTGCATACAGGTTGGATTTCTTTTGATGAAAATACAACAAACACCATGAGACTACTTATTGATATACGGTAAACATCTCTTAACCCTCTAATTTCACCTTTTAATAGAGCAGAGACCTGTATTTAACACAACGGTCGTGGATAACAGCTATTTAACCCCATTCTCTCTTCTGCCCTCTTTGATGTTCTCTGGTGCCTTTAATTCAGAATAATTATGATAACAGCTCTGCATGTAAGTTTAGGTTATGCTTTTGATGCTCCTTTATTTAAAATGTGTAAAAGATTCACATTTTGACACTAGGTTTTTTTCAAACCTCTAATCAGAGGATTGTAGAACTTTTGTTGGTCTTTTACAAATGTACTTTACTGTACAGTAAAATACTAGTTATACACCAAAAACAGTGTGCATAACAAACCAAATGTAACAACATGTGGTTTAAGGGTCCATTTGCATGACTTTCACCCAGGAGTCAACTGTTAAAGCAATTAGCCTGCTGTAAGGTCTAAATCACTTCAGACTGAGAGCACCCTGGGACTGAGCCGTTTCCTCTTGCCTTAAACAGCCAAACACTCTGAAAACTGAAAACACCTCTACTAGACGTGCTAAAGTTTTTGACTTCATGGGTAGGATATATCATATAGGATCTCCTTGTCACTCTCGCTTGTTTGCTCACTATCATTTCACAAGATGTTAACCTATTGAGTCACATGGATTACTTATTAGTATTTTATTGTGATGTTTTTATCAGCTGTTTGGATTCTCATTCTGACGGCACCCATTCACTGCACATGATTAACAGATGATCAAATTATGGAATGTTTAAATTCTCTAAATCTGCTGTGATGAAGAAACAAACTTGGTTGGCCTGAGGATGAGTACATTTTTTAAACAGATTTTGGGTGAACTATTCCTTTAAGTTTTTATGTCCTCATGCTATGTGATTTTTTTTCGGAATGGAAGTTCCCAAGACAAAAAAAATCTATAGTTTCCAGTAGTTTGAGGGAGATGTTGGTTTCTGTTTCATTGCCACCAGTTATTTTTCTTTTCCCCAAATTCTATGGAAAACTGTAGAAATATTCAGGGGATCGTGTGAACTTCAAGAGCCAGCTGCGAGGGGCTTCCCTTCTCTTCCCAAGAATCCACTAATATCCTGTGTCGTGAAAAGACATTACTGGCACAGAGATGGAAGCTGAAAAAGGCTTGAATTTCAAACAAATAGCTTTAGGAAATGCAGTAGACAACCAAAAAGACATGTAGTTGAATTTATAGGCTACCAGATTTAGTTATTGCTGGTTGGGAGAGCATAGTTTCTGAGGTGAAGAACAAAAATAAAATGACTATTGTTCATTTTTCTCTTTTTGGTCTCCAGCAAGCTCAGTCACCACACCACTCAAATCCCCCTGAAGCATTCATTGCACGGCTAATGCTAAGCCATGATAGCCACTTAAAAAAGGCCTCTCTGCTCCCCAAAGGAGCTGCCTCTGTCTGATTTAAATAAAGAAAAGCAGTTCCAGACTCTTAAAGCCATTTCCATGCTTTTGTTTTCCTTCCAGTTTTGTAGAAAATGAGATCCATGTGCTGTGTGAAAGATCATCGGTCTTGTGAGAGGATTTATTGTCATCAAAGTGAGCATGAAGACAACAGGAAGAGTTCATGTTCATGTCTTAGGAAGACTAACAGACAAATGAGGAACAGTAAAGCTACAAATAAGTCAGATGAACTTTATGAGGCAAAAATATGAAGCTGACAGTTTCTGCTTTCATTGAAGTACTAACAAAGTTGCAAAACAACAACATCAGAAAGGCTAATGACTAACAAATGTCATAAAAATGTCTTCCTTTCTTTTTTTCTGCCTTGTTTGCCATTTGTTTATTATTTTCATCGTACACTTTTACAAGTTAATCCTCTCATTGGTTTTAGTTAAATGACACTTTTTCAGAAATGTGTGATGATATACGCTGTCAAACATATTTATGTCACAGAGAGGGATTTTTAATGAAGTGTGTGTGGTGTGATGACAGACCATGTGCAGTACTGCTTTGAGGCCCTAGAGGGCAGTGAGAAGATAGGCCTACCATTTAGAAGCATGTGGTTTTTTTTTATTTTTTATTGTGGTTCATATTTTTGATCTGAGGTATAAACGAGCCATCCTGCTCTGTTTATAGAACAGGAAAAAATTACACCTAGTTATGGAGCGTGGTGAGCAGTTACTTGTGACTTATTTTTGCTATTGAATGATAAGCAAGTTAAACTTGCATTAACGAAGAGATTTGAAAGTTATAAAGACTTTAATAATAATTTCATTTGGTCTAAGCAACCACCAGGAAAACCTAATAACTCTATAGTAATGTTTTTAAAAACACTTAATAAAAAACCCTATAGCGACGTCCTGGAAAACACTAACATTGTATATTAGAGGCAAACTTTCGCACAGGCGTGCAGGTCGTTTTTTTCAGAAAATAATTGGGACAACATTCTGTTTGATTGTGGTCAACTAAATGCAGACTTCCCTTGGAAAAAGTGATTTGTTTGTAGGTCTGACAGCTGTGATGCATTAATGCTGCAATCCAGGCAGAGGCCTAACATATAGAACTGGCATTGGGTCATTACATGATGATTAAACACATTTTATATCACAAGCCTTTACAAATTGCTTTACAGAAATTCATCACTTATTTAATGAGAGCATTACCTTTGGTACATGTATGTTACAGTAAATATACACATGGCAAATATTATCTAGTTGTACAGTAAGACTGTGTTCATTAAATTATTTAAAACAGCTAGAGAGATGCAGGCAATGGTCAGTAAGGCACCCCTCGTCTGGATGGCAAGCTGGTTTGTGTGTGTGTGTGTGTGTGATGGAAACTTGACACACTATAGAGCAGGAAGTTTGCAGTTGACCACATACCCTGAAAAATAAGACCTCAGATCTTAAAATAGCTCTTATGTGACAAATATAAATCAGTGACGTTATTTACATGACCTTCGTTTAACATTTAAAAAAATATGAACAATTTACTGCTGAAATTCTTGACAAAATGATATGAGATGATAATATGGAAACTCTCAGGCCTCGAGTAATGATTCAAAAACGTTAGAGTTAATATAATTTGGCTGATTTCCTGGGTTTAAACAGTTAGTGGTGTTTTTAAATTTAAAATATAATGCTGTTTCCTCTCATCTGGGTGCAAAATAACATGAGGAAACTCATGATCTTGAGTAATCTTTGTGGCTTTGGCTTATACAGAGGCTCTTGCACAGCTCTGCAAAGAAGTGTAAACTTTTTTTGGGCTATACAGGAAGTAGATATGGCGGAACTTGGAGATGCTGTTTGCGTCACAAGCAAGTTTAGCAGAAGAAGTATGATACATTAGATGAGACAGTCTTGAGGAGCTGGGTCGGAGACAAGACGGAGAGAAATGGAGGAGGATATTAGAAAGAGAGGGATGCTGTACTTACAACAGCAGCGGTTTGGGAAGGTAAGACAGAACGTGCTTTTCTCATCAAGCGGCTTATATCAAAGAACAAACGTGTTCTTTTACCGTAATGGTCTGAAACCATTGTCATAAAACAAAAAGAAGGCTGACCGTAAGTTGTAGTTGCTCCGTTACATAAATTAACGCAAAATAGTGAAATCAATGAATATTATAAAAACGCTTTTGATGGATGTTTTCTATTTTTTTTATAGACAACATCTTAAATAATTTCAAAATGTTCTGTTGCAAAATACTCCTGGACAGTTGGCCCTTTTTTAGTTCCTCTATAACACCTATCATTTTCTGTGCATTTGATATTGCAGAACAGCTGTTTATATTTCAGACAGATAATATGATTTTATTTCATTTTGTTTCATTATATTTTATTTGATAGTTAATAAGTGTGTTCATTTGTTTTTCTTTGGTATCTGTCCAAACGTTAAGGCCTGATGGACTACCGTACTCATGATGTTGAGCAGAGTATATATCACTTCAGTTGCTTCTCTTTAATGTGCACCGTAAAACAAACAAACAAACAAACTGAAATTCACCATAAAAAGGTAACTTCACCATAAAAAAATATGTAGCAGCATTTTAGGTTTGAAAAAAAAAAGATTATTTAATTAACTGAAATAATGTTAAAATAACAGCCAACTGAAGTGTTAGAAGTTTCAGACGTTTATAATACACTGGCAAACACCAACAAACACAGGTAGTCATAAAAAAGCCACATGTAAAATCACAGCTCATAATAATGATCGGTCCCACAAGATCAAGAATAGAAAAATATTGAAGGGACACACAGTGTTATTATGCAACTTATTGTAACTAATTAACAGGTTTTTAGCATAACATTTTATATTTTTTTCCATTAAAAGTATGAAATTTTTACTGTGTGGGAAACTTAATTAATTAGTTGAATTAGTTTACCCTCTTGCATTAAAATATAAAACACAGATCTGGTATTTTATACCAGGGGATCATACATTGCAAGTTTTTATAAGGATGCAAAAGTATGTGTTTTATGCATGTTAGTGTGACCGAAAAAATATTTGAACAAGTGTATGAAAAAGATGAATATCATTGGGAAAATAAGACTTCTGCATTATTATAAATGTGTGTGCAACTTGCTGGGTTTATGAATTTCAATTAGCAGCCTTCACTTCGCCTAATTTGAACCACATGTTTGTCGCCAAATACTCCATATCTATTGAGCTGTTACAATAACAGAGAAATTCATGAATCATATTAAGCTCACTGGCAGTGTCATGAACAACTTCCTGAACTGTGAACGTGATCCACTTTAACTTGTCCTTATTCTCATTTAAAACCATTTTCACTTCATTTTGATTGATGCCACTGATAATATTGTTGGTTCCGCCATATGGGACTGCAGTAGAGGAATAGTCTGTTGGCATAATTTAGAGGACTTATGGGCTGCTGGAGTCCATTAAAGTCAGCTAATGTTAGCAATAGGATCAGGGCCGTCTCTTTAGGAAGCCACATGTGTGTGTTGCATCTGTAATAGATTATGTGTTGTTCGAAGCCATGAATTTCTATGGAATGGCAGGTAATGTCTGTACCACCAAGATTCTTTAAACTCTTTGTCTGATTATGGGTATTTCCTGAATGAGGAATCTCACACTTTAAATGCTACCAGTTGATGCTCACACGATCCAGCCATCCTTGAGACAATTGTTTAAGTTCTCATTATCTTAATTTCTTAGTTTCTTATTGACATTTACACATTTTCCCATTGGACTGTTTAGTGACTTTTAGTTAATAAAAACGTTATGGGAAGATGTACTCTTGTTATTTTTACATTAACCACTTCCCATTTTAAAGTCAAAGACAAGTCCACAGTTGTTGGCAATATTGCTGACATTATGAAAACTCTTTTATTATGTGAAAGAGTAGGGTAAAGTTTATCCATGGGTAAGATATCTCACAATGTTAAAATAAACATGCTTATGTGAATATTGTGCATCAAAATTAGATTTTAAAATAGGATTGTGCATGAGTAATTTGCTTTTTGTGGAAAAAAGTTTGAAATGTAAATCAAACAACCTAGTGATTCAAACTACGCATCAATATATGAGTCAGGTTTTGTCCCAAGATTATGTTTTGTGGCTGTAATATGTTAGGTGCTTTCTTCTAATGTTGTTTTATATTAGATATCCTGTAATACAATAAGGTCCATTAGTTCAATATCTAATTTTTGCGCATGCCTGGAGGACAACACAAATACTAAAAAAAAAAAGTGTTAGTTTACATCACTTTCAGCCGTTTATCTTCTCTCTGTTACAGAAATGGCGTAAGGTGTGGTCCGTGCTGTACCGAGAGAGCTCCTGCTCCATCTCTCGCCTTGAGTTTTTTGAGTTTAAAGATGGAGCTGGCAGCACGCTGGAGAAAGCCAATCGCAAACAGGAAAACAAAAAGGTGAGCAAGAAACCGTGGAGCTCAGATTTTCCATGTATCGTAAACATAAGTAAGATGTGGTGTATCTGAGGAGAGTGATGTAGATCCTTGATGTGTCACGGTACATGAGCAGTCAAACTCGGTGGGGGGTCATGCACATGGTTTATGTGTGGGCAGACATGTACAAACAATTTGGAGGAAGTGCCATTAAATCTGTTCCCATTTCTGCTATAAAAAATTACCCAAAAAAAAAACATACAAAAGTAGGATTTTCACAAGCTTTCAAGCTATCTTCTGAAATGAATGCATATGGAAAATGATCAGATCTGAAAAGGAAAAAAAAATGTCCATGCATAATACTACCCACACAATTTGTAAATCTGGACATATTTGAGCATATTTAAATGCTGATGTGTTGTTCCACTTGTTGGGAAACATTTTTAAAATAAATGAATCTCAATTCTTGAGTTTAATATTGTTGTTTTTTTATAGGTGATAAAAATGAGCGACTGCATTCGTGTTTCGGAGGCTGATGGCGAAGGCTGTCCACGGGATTGTGGACCTTTTTTGGTGGAGACAACTGAAAAGACATTTGTTTTTGCAGTTGAAACTGCTGAACTAGATGACTGGATCCAGAAACTGTGTGAAATCGCCTTTCCGGTATTTAACAATGCTTTTAAATTGTGTGATTGCCTCTTTCCAGTATTGGAAAAGACACTGCTTTTGCCTTTTTTTCCTGTTTTGGAGTATTGTGGTGCAACACCTCATTTGACACCTGATTGCAAAAGTGTATAGCGGTTACAGTATATCAAAGTTTCCAGCTTTGGTCCTGTTTTTGTTCCAGGCTTTGTAACCGCAGTTGTGTTTTTGAAGCTCCTGTTGCATGCCAGTGTAACAGAGATTTATATTTACATCTGCCATCAGCTAAGAGATTGTCTTTGCTGAAAACTTATCAGCTGCTAAAATTTCAGCATACGTTAGGATTCAAACTGCAGCAGCTTGCCAAGACTTTTTGTCATCTCAGCAGATGTAAAAGCCCTTTAAGACTGATCAGAAACTTGCTCGTGTGACTCATTGAGCTTCTCATGCTTATAAAATAGAGCTTCTGTTTCCACTGAGTATTTTTTTTTTTCTATCTTTAAAGAAGGGAAGTTGTTTTCATATCTCATTGCAGCATAAATATTATGTTGTGAGTGACTGTTAGAGTTCAAATAAAGGAAGTAGTTGCCAAGTAACATTGACTTAATGGATGTTAGAGGTATGTAAGCTCTCTCTTCGGACAGCTGCAGCATGTAGAGTTTCACTCTTGCTCTAATCTGGCCATGGGTTAAAGTAAATTATTTGTGACATTACATGAGCTAAAAAGTATGTTCTGAGTAAAGGGGCCTGTGCCCAAAGGGTCACAAAGGGTCAATTAAAAATAGGAAATAAAGGAACACAGGAAAATGAACGAATGGATGGGTAGATAGATAGATATTGTATTTAGATCCTTTAGATGGAGACAGACAAACCTGCAGTAGCTCACGTGATATGGCATTGCACTTTCAGAGTGATGAAGAGCTTTGGTACAAACCCTGTAAACTGCAGTTCAACAAAATAACCCAAAAGGAAGTTAAAATAGCATTTCTGTATAACTCTAAAGGAATAGTTCACCCAGTTTGTAACCAGGTTATTTTGGGTCACCATAGACTTCCATAGTATTTTTTCTTCCACCATGGAAGTCATTGGTGACCCAAAATAGCCTAGTTACAAACTTTCTTCAAAATACCTTCCTTTGTGTTCGGCAGAACAAAGATATTCATACAGATTTGGAACTACTTGGGGGTGAGTAAATGATGAGCCTGGCTTTTTATAGTTAGGTAATATAGACAAAGAGACTGTAGTTAGATTCTGCAGATCGATAGATAGATAGATAGATAGATAGATTCTTACTGTAGTTAGATTCTGTATAAAGATGGATGGATAGATAGATTGATTCCATTTCCCTTCATTTTAATGTTCAACTTCATATGGGGCATGACAAATTGAATTCATACTCCAAATCATGAATGGAATGGGGGCCAATTTTTCAGTCAGAATTTTGCCCAGCTCTGTCTGCCAGATGAGAAATTGGCTTCTCTTTGATTGGAAATCTATCAATCATGTCTGTAGCAGAAACAATGTGAGACGAGTTACACACCAAGCTTTAAAACTTAGGCTTAGAGGTTTGTTTAAATCCCCACACCTATGAGAAACAGCAAGAGTGACGCTTGCCAGAATTGAATCATTCAGCTATGGATTTGAATATATTTGGTATAGACCAATAGGAATGTCTCAGATTCCTCCAGCTTTTTAGCTTTTGCCTAAAAACGGCTGCTGTCTTTGAGAATTTGAAACTGAAGTGGTGTTACAGAAAGCCAACAGTAGAAGCTGTGTTGTGGCTGTTGAATGAGGAATGCTGTAGAATGGAAGAGCTTGATGTAATGCACTGGGGAAATGAATAAGGCTTTATGCTGAGAACATAATATGATCACTTTGGCTCAGTTTCGGAGAGCGTTTGTTGGCTCAGAATGTGGTTCCTCAACAAAGGCCATTTGTCCAAAGTCTTATGGTGAAGTTAAACAGCATTTCAGCTGGTGCAAAAAATAAAGAAGTGAAAAGAGAATTTCCATCGCATATACCACTGACAATGACACTTGCTGGTAGAGGACTAACAGTGTGAAAAAGACTTTATTTTGCTGTTGTAACTATAATTGAGTTTGAACTGCAGTGAGTGTTTTGTGTTGTAACAGTTGTGTTTTAAGACTGTTGATCTCAAATTATACACAAAGGTGAATCTAATGTACGGAATTCTGTACCTTTGCTATATCAGTGCTATTTTAGTATTATTTATATACTTTTGTAGATGTTATTAATATTTGGAAATAGCTTTTATCTGTCTATTTTCAGTTTTCTTATAAATGTGGTTAAATAAATTATATATATATATATTTTTTAGTTGGGTTGTTTTTTGTTTTTTTTGGTCAGTACTTTTAGCAAATTATTTAGTTTATTTTAGTAAATTTTAGACATTGGTTTGGTTTTTATCTGTTAATTGTATTTCATTTAACTTTATTTAATTATTTAATTGATTTAAATGATTTGTTATAGTTGTTGTTAACAATAGCAAAAGTGGAGCTAATTTGCCATTGTAGACCAAAAATCCCCTAGACAATATATATATATATATATATATGAAAAATATATATTCATAAAATCATATAGAATTTTGCAGTGGTTTTGAACACAAATGTAGAATCAAGGACATATTATGTCATTAAAATATATATATATTGTATTTTAAAAATGTATTTTAAAACATATATAAAATTTTATTTTATTAATTTATATTATTTATTTATTTGCTTCAAGGTTATTATACGCTTATCAACATGGTCAGCCAAACTTTTTTTCTGCATTTTTTGAGTTTGTGTTGTGTATTATAAACTGCTGTATGTTTTTGTTTGTTGTAGATGAGCTGGACAGAGAGAGGAACAGTGAGAGGAAACAGTTTACATGCTGAATCTGATGATGTCACGATGGCAGACAACACTCTCTATTGCAGCAGAGAAACTGGTAAGGAAATGTAGAGCGTGTACAAAACCACACAATTACAACAAAATTATTCCAAAACCACTACTATGAATGCATGCACACAAGACAAAGTCACAAGAGGAGCTGCTTGTGGAGCTGTTCTGATGGATGAGCTGGTTTCAGAGATCTGGTGAAGTACCTTAAAAAGGTCACGCTGCCAGTTTCTGTGAAAGATGCACAAAAAATAGAACTTGTGATAGGAGCAAAGGTAGACCCTAATCAATTTGGCACAATGTCTCTACAGAGCTGACACTGTTTCGCTGAGACAGGCTTGTTGACTAGTCTGACACCTCTAGTTATTTTTTGTGCTGTGAATATTTTAAACCAACAGCTAACTTCTTCATTCCTCTCTTACGTAGTGGAAAGTTGTGGCTCATCTTTGTTCTCTTGTGGTGGAAAACAACATCACACAAGTGTCCGCCTTGTTTGCAGATTGACCACTATCAGTGTAAACGCGCAATATCCTGCCGTTTTCAAAGATTGTTCAGTGCCCTGTTTGACTTCCTTTTCATCCATTTTTCTATTTTTGTCTTCATTAATGCTGGGTAAGTGCTGTTTGTTTGATGGATGATGTAGCGTACTATTCTTTCTTTGTAACTCTCGCAACTTTCATTTCATCTCATCTTTCAGTTTATTTAATCAAATGTTGCAGTATTTGAGAACATTATTTTGGGAATGAAGATTGGTTCTTTTGTAATTATGTGAAATAATGGTGGCAGCTGTGTACCACGCACATATTTTCTCATTTAGACGCTTTTGTACGTCAAAGCCATATCTGGTGTCATCAAATTCTGACCTGTTTTAACAGTTTACCATGTTTGAGAAGGTAAACAATGTACATTTAATACAGATAACTCTGAATTGGAATTCTGGGAGTAAAAAAAAAAAAAAAATAAATAAATAAATATATATATATATATATATATATATACTGTATATATATACACACACACACACACACTACCATTGAAAAGTTAGGTTTTTTCTATGCTTTTGAACATTATGCTCTTATGCTCACTTATTTACTTTATCAAAAATATGGTAAAACTAGTAATATTGTGAAATATTATAACAATTTGAAATAACTGATTTCTAATTGCATGAATTTTAAAATATAATTTATTTCTGTTATGGCAAAGCTGAATTTTCAGCAGGCATTACTTTAGACTTCGATGTCACATGATGCTTCATAAATCTTTCTAATATGCTAAATTGCTGCTAATCTATTATTATTATTATTATTATTATTATTTTCGATGTTGAAAATATTACAATATTTTCTTGTGGAGACCACAATACATTTTTTTTCTTGATTCTTTGATGAGTACAGAGATAATGAGAATTTTTTTTTTAGATAAAACATTTTTTTTTTCTGCCATGTTTTATCATGACATGCATCTAAATAAAAATATGAATTTTAATTTTTTTAAATTATTTGTAAATTATCATTTTAATTAATAATTTCAACCTTTCAACCTTGAATTAATAACTAACACTAATAGGGAATTTAGGGTTTTATTAATACAAACGCCTCAGTTTAAGTAGTTTCTGCATAAATCCGCTGAACTCTCTGCGTTTTCTCCAGTCTTGGTAATTGTTTCCCTTCCATCTGTTCATTTACATTGAGCAAATTGAAAAAGAGGCAAACAGACTATCAAATGAATTCATGAATACAAAACAACCAAAAACACGTCCCCAAAGATAGAAGTCCTCAGTGGACATGTTTCACATTGTGGCTTTCAGTAGGATGACAGTCAGGTAGAAGTACAAAACCACACATCAGTGATGCAGCACAGGTGCCAGTCTAACTTCACCGGGCATTTCAACATTACCCTGACTGTTTAATCATGGGTGATTATGTTCCTATATTTGCCCCGCATTCAGAAATGGCATTTAAATGATCTCATTACACTAATTGACTTATTTCTGTCCGCAGAAAGTTGGCCCATATGTCTGCGTGAGCTTCAACATTCTGTTGCTTTCTTTCCTCTCTGGAATGCGTCGGGCTTGGGGGAGTTTCACATTCAGACGGTTTATCAAATCCATCTGTTTCAATTTAAATATCAGAAGGCCTTATTCTGTCAAGCGACAGCAGGGTAACAGGGTGTGCGAGGAATTCAGCGATCAGAGGGGAACTGTAAGGCTGTAAAACTACTGCTTATTTACAGCACATACAGACACTTTTTCAGACACACAGACACAGCAATATTTTCACAAAAAATGCAAAGTCATTAGTGAATCAAACCTTATGGCCAAATTAGTGATACTAAAAAAGCTGTAAACCACATCAAATAGCAACAGATCACATAGTATATGAAACCACATGCCAGATTCAGAAACAGTAGTGTTAGGAGACCAGAAAAACATCCCTCATATTGACTTCACCGGTTAAGTTCTGATGCCGGATTTGTGACTTAGTAAAATCAAAACTTATTGCTGGACATAATAAAATTGCACTACAATTAAAATAAATTGCAGTTGGTAAGGTTTTTGAAAGTCTCAAATGGTCACCAAGGCAGCTTTTATTTAGAATAAAATACAGTAAAATATTGTGGAATTATCACCATTTTAAAATATAATAACTATAGGTTATACTACTTTATTTTGGTTATACTATTTTAAATTCTAATTCATTTAATTTATTTTTAGCGGTCGTTAATCCAGTCTTCAGAATTCAGATTGTTCAGAAATTTGATTTGATGCTCAGAAAAAAAAAAAAAATCTTAGTGTTATCAGATTTTTTAAAATTTTAAATCAGATTTTAAATCAAAAGAAAGTGAAAGAGAATATCTTCATTCGAAACAGAAATATTATGTAAAATTATACATTTCTGTCAGTTTTAATTGATTAAATGTATCCGTAACAATGGATTAAATTCTTTTAAAAAAAATAAAAAAATAAAAAATAAAGACTATTATTTTTTGTCTAAAAAAAACAGTCAGTGTCACAAATGATTACTTTGCAAGCTTTGCCTTGGTGAATCCAGAAAGAATATGCTGTGACTAAAACACTATATTTGGAAGAGAGAAGTGTTTCTCTGGCTGATGGTGACCTTATGCTTGACCAGTAGCCGGTGGACAGTGACCTCCTGCTAGCAAACTTAATTGGATGCCAAATCCTCTGCTTAGGCCGTAACGCAGCCTGGGCTGTGCAATTTACAGTAAAAGAGGTCTCAGACTTGTCATCTCGCACTCTATTCATGTCTACATGCAATGCACTGTTCGCACCAAATATACCTTTTACGATTTTACAACTTCCTGAACACAACACACACCTGGAGGGAGAAAGAGATAGAGTATGAGAGAGTGTTATGCAAATGAGGTCATGTGGAAACTAAGTGGAAATGGGGGGATAGGGGGGTTACAACCACAAAACAGTTGCTGTGAATTTGGTGCATTGCCAATGTAGAGCAGTAGAGTGAGGGAATCTTGCATATGAATCTCACCCCTTGTTTCTCAGTGACAACAGGATGTAAATATGGAAATGAGTCTCATTTTTTACACTAGTCTGTATATAGTGTGGCTTTTTTGTTCTTTTGCAGGAAGTGTCATTCTTTCATTGCTGAGAGGTGTGGAGTGGTTGCTTCTGTTCTAACAGCTGCAAACAGAAGCTAGCATTGTCTCTGCAAAGACACACTTCCTCTCAATGAAGTTTAACTGTGGCTGGCAGAGCCACGTTTCGAATGGAAAAAAGATACCTCCAAACCACATCGCAGCCTTTATCTTTCTCTCTCTCTTCCCCTTTCTAGTATGATTATTGGCATAATTATGCAAAAATAGTTTCACATAACTATGCCAATGCATGGCCTGAAACAATGACCTTGCGACCTGGGGTCAAGTTCCAGTTCCAGTCCTCTGCTGATATCCTCTTTGATTCTTTCTCCTCAGTGTTGTTCCCTCTTAATAAAGCCAAAAATACAGTAACATAATGAACTGACAAAACATACAAACATGGGTTTATTCCTGGGTTATTATTTAACTAAAACTATAACTGTTAAGGACATTTAACAAAAGTAAATAAATAATAA
>JAUMHE010000055.1:11574895-11614091 GCA_032359235.1 Enteromius mattozi
ATTTATATGTATGAATACATCTTTTAATATTTACTTAATTGTGAGTCCACTGTTTTATGTAAAACAGTGAAAAACTATAACAATATCTAACTAGTATTAATACACCGCTTGTTTGTTTTTCTTAAAACTTTCTCATACATTTTTATAATGCCTTCAACATATGTTTTTGGTACATTTTTTTCTCTATGTTTTTAACAGTATTTATATATTCTATTGTTTATCTTGTTCCATACCAGGACTTTAAACATTTAATTATTTTTTTAAATGATTTAAAAAATCATTAAAAATAGATAATCATTATATTCAGTCAGACTTTGGAAAATTAAAAATCATATTTGCATATTTAAAAAATAAATAAATACATAAATATTTATATGTATGAATACATCTTTTAATATTTACTTAATTGTGAGTCCACTGTTTTATGTAAAACAGTGAAAAACAAAAACAATAACAACTAATTTCGACTTAATATGCCTGAAATGCTGCGACTTTATTTTAGGTTTGATTTGATTTATTTATTTTTTAATTCTAAAGGATAATAGTAAAAGTCATTTTAACTACTGCTATTAAATCAGACTTTGAGAAACATCCTCATTTGCATTCAATTTATGCAGAGCCTGAATTAATAGCCCACTGTTATGGGTCGACTGTTTTTGGACTGAATGACATTTGCAGAAAAATCTCTCTTTGACACTTCACCTCAGGAAATTAATAGAGTTTCATCACCCATGTCTGCTTCATGCAGAAAAACAACTGCATGGTGGGCCCTTTAATAGACAATCCCCCCTAGATAGACAAGACTCCTGCAGCACACAGTTCACCCTGCAGTTCAGCAGAAACGAATGGGGTGTTGACCTTTCTTAACGGAGAACATCTAATAAGATGCTTGTTTCTCAGCAGTGCATGTGCTAAATCTGTACACTTGTGTGAAAAACCAATTATATTTAGTACATGTCTCATTAAAATAAATATGCTTTGAATTATTGTACATATGTGAGAATGACCTCTGATACGTACCATCTGCTTCCAAAATAAAGTTGAAATGAGTGGAATCAGCATATTAACTCGCTGTGAAAAGCCTTTAAATGTTATATAATAGTTATACATTTTTATGATTTTAGAACCCCATTTGTGTTTACCCATTAGTTTCTAATACAGTTTTTAAAAATATTTTACAAAATAAGTTGCAACCACTAAGACAGGCTAAGTCTTCAGAAGGCCACAAGTGTGCTGAATCATCTGAAAAAGCATCAAGTGGTTAATATATGTTATGTTCTTTTGGCAAATTTGTTTGTGTAAAGCTTTTCCTTTCTGTTGTTTTCAGCAATGAAAGACTTTAAAGTGACAGTGAGGCGTACGGAGGCTTCTGAGAGATGCGGCCTGAAAGGAACAGTGCTGTTACGGACTGATTTTGATAGCCTCCTTCTGAAGGAACCGAAAAATGGAGAGGTTCTCTACTCCTGGCCTTATCGCTTCCTCCGCAGGTTCGGCAGAGACAAGGTATGGCTTTGACAGTGATCTGCAGTCATTCAGAGTGATGGGGATATTGAACTTTAAAAAGACAAGTTATTGTAATATTCAGACTCCCTTGTGGAAAAAAAAATGTCTGAAAGAATGTTTCCTCTAAAAGTTTAGGAATGCCCAAGGCAAAGTTATCAGTATCAGCAGTAAACAGTATCAGCATAAATAATTTGGTTGAGACTTTGCACCGATAAACACATATTATGAAAACATTTGACTCAATTATGTGGAGAAAAATTAAAGGAGCCTAAACTAGTTTGCCTGGTTTTGTCCTGGCAAGCACTTTTATTGTGGTTATAAATAATTTGTATCTTACAGTAAATAAATGCTGTTCCTTTCAGAATCCTGAAAAATCACGGTTTTCACATAAATGTTAAATAATACACCTGTTTTCAACTTTAACTATATATATTTATTTCTAAAGGATCATTTGACATTTAGAACTGGAGTAACGCAGCTGTGCATTACAGGGATAAATGTGATACTGGACCATAAAAACTGTCATAAGTGGCACTGGTATATTTTTTAGAAATAGCCAACAATACATTGTGTGGGTCAAAATGATCAATTTTCTTTTTTTTTTTTTTATAAAAAATCATTAGGATATTAAGTAAAGATCATGTTCCATGAAGAAATTAAATAGTCATACATACTGCTATATAACTTTATAAGGTGATTTCTTAATATTGTGATGTTTCTGCACCCTCAGATTCCATATTTTCAAAATAGTTGTGTCATGGCCAAATATTATCCTAACAATCCAAAGCTTATTTATTCAAAGCTTATTTTCAATTTCAGAAAATTGACCCTTATGACTGGTTTTGTGATCCAATGTCACAAATTACAACCGAAAATGTATTACGTAGAGATAAGTTATTAATTTAGTTTTTTTTATCGTAATACCAATTTTTATTATTACTAGCTGAGTATCCACAATTTTTGCAGTTTGCAAATTAGATGTGTTTTCATTAAGTTGTTTGTGCAGCTGATGATGATATTGTTAACTTAGTACATTGTACATGCATTGTTTTTGAAGATTAACTTGAAATTTAACATCTTTTACTACTTGCTACTAATTATATGTATCATTTTTCAACAAACAGGCAACATTCTCCTTTGAGGCTGGGCGGAGATGCGACTCAGGGGAAGGCAACTTTGAGTTCGACACAAAGCAAGGAAACGGCATCTTCCAGTCTGTAGAGGCCGCCATCAATCTACACAGAGTCAACTTACCTCAGAAGCAGATATCAAGCGGGGACCGAGATACCATGCCTCCTTCACCTCGAATGAGAGCTGTGGCAGAGGATGCAGGTGTGTACAGTATGGTGACTGAAGGAGCAATCAGAGATGGATCCAAACAACCTCAGAACCCTCAGCAAACCAGACTTGAAGCCCCTGCAGAGAAACTTCTGACCGGAGTCAAGAGCCTGACCCTGGACACCAGGCCTCCGCCGCGAAAGAGCCAGGTCAAGAACTTCCGCAGCTGTCCTTTGGTCAACAGTGAGGATGAGATGTATTCCCGGGCTATGGCCCCTGAACCAGATCGGGAAAGTCCTGGGGAGAAGAGAAAAACAAAAGACAGACGCTCTACATGCTCAAACCCTGAGGACTCTGACTACTCGCTGCCCTTTGACACCATTGCCAAGAACATTATGGGAGACAGTTTGTCAGCATCAAACCCTCCAACAATGTTTGTAGAACCCAGTTGTGAAAATGACAAGAAAGGCAATTTAGAAAACACAGAACCACTTTATGACATTATAGACGAAACTGCAATCAGATCCCGTTTCTCAAACAGAAAAACACATTCATACAAAAGAGTGGAGCACATTTATGATGAACCAGAGGGTTGTGGTGTGGCCCCGAGTGGGCCTCCATCGCTCTATGATGAACCGGAGGAGGTCAAAGGTCATGCTTGGAAGATGTTGGGCACAGTAATGGATCCGAGTGGCCATGAGTACCCATACAATGCTTCTGCTGACGACTATGCGGTTCCTAAACCTCCCAGGAGGGCCTTGCTTTCAAAGCAGAAGGACAGTGATGAAGACGACAATTCACCGTATGACAACATTATGGTGAAAGCAGTGCAAAAGAATAACTAAGAACTGCTTCAGAATCTAAAGAGGACAATAAAATTAAATATAAGTGAGAGTGCAAATGAATGAATGAATGAAATATTTAATCAATTAATATACATGATATGGATAATAGTCATCAGAGTGCTTTACTGTTCTTGAAAAAGCTGTGATATGCAACATGGATTATCATGTTGGTCGATATGATTCAACAACAGTTCAAATAGGGGAACTTTAACCAAATGCGCTAATATTTCACTATAATGGTATGTTTAAAATTGCCTTTATTTGAATCACAGACTTTTATGTAAATTAGATTTGTTTTAGAAGGTGCATGTTTTTTGTAGTGTGGTTAATATTGCACTATATTGATCATATGAACGTTTATTCTTCAAATTATGGTAAATTGCATATAATCCATAATCCATAATCAGGGAAATACGTTACGCAGTGAATATACATTATAGACGACACCTTATTCACAACATTGCATTGCTATTTTCCAGCGCAACCAATGTTGATCAGGTGAAACTTTATTTATTCAGAAGAACACACTTTTGGATTTTTAAAGAATGCCTGTAATCCAGTTTAACCTGTAAAAACTATTATTATTATTTTCGTAATATGCATGCTATTAAGCAACTAATTAGGAGACCCTAAAATAAAGTGTTACCAGTTTTATTTATTTAGATGAACCCACTCTTAGCAAACCTCTAGTTAAATGTGTTAAAGTAATAATGCTAAAAACACAACCAGTTTATTTAATATAATAAAACTGTGCTGTCCCATGAATGTTTAAATCTTTTTTATGTCAATTATAGATTGCACCTTATTTATAACATGCAAAGCTATTTGTCAGAGCATTTAACCCTGCTGAAAAAAACAGCTAAAACCACCCTAGGCTGGTTGGCTTGTTTTAGCTGGAAGACCAGCCTGGTTTAACTGGTTTAAGCTGGTCAGCAGGCTGGTTTTAGCCACATTGCCAGCCTGCCAGGCTGGTCTTAGCTGGTCAGGTTGGGAGACCAGCTAAAACCAGCTATAGAGTGCTGTTAACATTAGCTGTTAGTTTAACCAGCGTCTAATTGCACTAATGTGCAATGTGCAGTGAATATTTTTTTTTTTAAATTCATGTCCCCTTACCATGTAAATTAGGTTCAATATAGATTTAATGTTTTATTCACAAAACTTTGCATTTTAAAGAAACAATTGAGTCTGCTGTATTCACCACAACATTGCTTAAAACTAACCCTTAAGACCTGCATTTTAGTTCAGCACAAATTCTGTGGATGTGTTTGCACTGTTAACTGATTTGCATAACCACAACTGCTAAAACTGCGCTATCAGCAGGCACAGCGCATTCTTACTGAATTCCCCATTAAGTGTCCTAATCGCACACGAGCGTATCTACTATGACCTTCACTATCTACAAAGGCGAAGTTGATTTTATCAGGCTGTAAATCAAAGAGTAATTTAGCTTCAGTTGAACGCTGGGCTCTAATGGTCCTTCTTCTGTCTTTTTTCTGGTCTTAATTCTGTGGGAGTGTGATGAGAGCTCACACAGGTAATTAAAGTCCTGCAGATCTCTCCCAAAATGGACGGCGCCCGTCACCTAATCCTCTGCTCGCTAATGATGGACAAGGGAATACCGTCGGGCGTCTTTGTACTACTATTCAGGCCAGACTTTCCGTCTCACAAGCTTCCTATTTTGAGGAACACATGAATAATAATAACTTGACTTGCAGAGGGAAACTGGGGCACTGTTAGGATGCTGCCAGGCTCCCTGCCTGCCACGGTTCATGAGTCCCACACAGTCTTGAGACTTTTAAAAGTCTGAAAACACTTTACAGCTCTTATCAATTCAGCATCTTCCCTCTTTCAGAGCATTCCAGAAATATGCATCGCACGGGATGTGAATGTTTTTTTATGTATTTTACTGTACATTGACCATGTTTTAAATGCACACAGCAAATTATCTTTGCAATTAGAACTGGATATAGTTCCAAGCAAACGTGAGGGCAATTTAAAACTGCTGCCATCAGACTGTGTGAGATGTGGTGGCAATCTGCTACTGGAACATTTTAGCATAGTTTTGCAACTCATTAAGTTGAGTAAACTGGTACAGACTTAAGACGTCATTACCCTGATGCACTTATTTCCAGCTTTGGGAGTCTGGTGTGAGATGAGCTCTGCATAAATGCTGAAAAAGATGAAAGCTTCACTAAGCACAGACTCTGTGGCCTAGTTCCTTGTTGTGTAAAATAGGTGGTTGAGCAGCAGGGGGCACTGTTTCTCCTCAGTAGGGAGCCAAAACACTGCGTGGATGGAGTCAAGGTGTGCCTTGTTGTGAGAGAGTGGAAAGCTTCAGGGGTGTTGATTTTTTTTGTTAATAAAAAAATATTTTCTCTTATTGTTGCACAGAAATCGAGTATTCAGTGGTATGCTTGAAATTATTAATGGAAAAAAATCAACTGAAATGTAACTGAAATGTGCTTAGTGTTCCTTTACTGAATAAATAAGAGTGCTGCAAGCTTATTTTAGGTGGAGATCATGAGCCTCATGCCAAGTTTTGTTTCATGCCTATGATTTCTTTGAACCAGACTTGACACTAAGGCAACGCGAGTCTAATGTGCAAACTCTGAAAATAGACACCACAGATTTTTTTCAGATGTAAAGATGTAAAGTGATGCAACACTGGCACCATATGACACTGTCTACAATACGATCTATAATACCTGGATATTAATGGTAAAAACTGTAAAAATGTAACAGAAATGAGCTTTGTATTCCCTTACTATAAGGTAAAAAAAAAATCTTTAGCCCATCACAAGCAGCTTTTAAATATGAACATATACAGTATAGAAGGTGCTCAGTATCATTCACACAAACACTAAACACCATCTCGGTGAGACTCAATAAACTGAAATATGCAATAGACATTAATTTAACAACATTACATGTAACATACAACCCTAATACACATAACTGATAAGAAAGAACTACGAATAAACATGTATCATTTTCACAGTTTTTTACCGTTAAAATCACGGCCATTTTTTAGAGTGTCTAAAGTTTGCATGTTCAGTCTCAGTCAGTGAAGTGTCGAGGTACTGAGTTTACTGTCCTGCTCAATTATTATTGTGCCCTTGACCAAAACACTTTACCCCAGGTTATCCCACAGGCATTGTACTCAATTACTGCACTGTAAGCCACTCTACATAAAAGCATCTGCTAAAATGGCAAATATCTATCTGGAATAATAAACTGCTTCCCAGATGCAAATAAGAGCTTGTTTTTGCAATAGAAGTACATGTTTAGCACATGTGTTGTTGAAGAGCGAGAAGCGTGCCTTACAATGCTGATAACTCCACTTTAAAGCAATTGTGTCTGATCAATAAATACATGAGGATGCACAGCGTTCAGTGTCTTCGAGTGGTTAATTGGCTCCAGTGGATCCAATTTACCAGTGGCACTTTCTAATGATAAGCAACTACCTAATAGAACGGGCTGAACTTAACAGTCATTTCATATCCAGGAGCGACGCCTTTTAAATTCCAATTCATCACCATTGATTACACTAATGACATTATAAAGATTTCTATGCACACAGTGGAGTTGTCACGACCCTGTGCGTTTTTTGTGTTTTTTTTTCTTTTTCATGAGTGGGATGACTGAAGAATTCATTGTTTTTGACTCCACTGCACGCTCATAACGTGTCCGTTGCTCTATTTCAATCTGACTCTCGCATCGGCTGGTGCAGTGACATCGGAAAATGGAAAGAATTTCTTTTCCAACACCCTGGAATGGAGCAATGCTGTTCTGACAGCTTAATGTATGGCATTTAAAGGCATTTCACCAAATCACTTCTACTCTCTGCACCGCGTGTCATGCAGAATGACAGCAAAGTAGGGGTCACTGTCACTTTAAAGATGTATCGGGCCGCATTTGCATATATATATATTTTTAAATAAAGTACGCTGAGTGTACTTATGATATGAAGCTGGGATTGAATATATTTTTTTATCTCTTCAAATTAACAGGATCTAGTTCTTGCAGTACTTGACTTACAGTGAAGACTTAAATAACATATCGAAACTGGACGCCAACCAACGGTAGATTATCTTGCTCTGTGCAATCTTTGATGTTATATATGGTGATTAGAGTTATAACAGGCTGCATCTGAGGTAACTTTTCACCTCTTGATTAGCTCTGCTGGAAAGATGTTATACTGTTAAGAAAAAAATCACGTGTTCGTGTATGTTTATAGAGTTAATGGTGAGGTCGCAGAAAGGGAGCACTGTGTCCTTATGGAATTGGTGCTGCCAACCCAATCAGCTTTATTTAAATTACATCTAAGGCCAAATAAACATTCTGAACAGGACTACACTTGCTAGACCTGCCCATATGATTAACTGCTGCGCAGAGGGGAATAGCAGCAAATGAACACAGTGTGCAGACCTAGTGTGTGTGTGTAGGCCTACCGACAAAACTTATGAACACATTAGTATGTATTAAAAGTGGTAACATCTTTGTAATACACTGAACAGAATACGGCAAAATTGCCACCCAAATTTCAAACCCGGGTCAATCATTAAGCAATCAAATGTTTTTATAATGGCCGCTAGCAAATTTTGGGCTGTCTATTCGTATCAATTCAAGTTGTTATAGCTGATTAGTGCCATCTTGTGACCCAAAAAGTTGGTACAACTGCTCTTCCACAAGCATTGTTTTATGACAAATGTAACTAACAAACAACGTTGCCCACTGACAGATATTTAACTTCATTTTGATCAATTTCACAGTAAACAAGACTGTTAATGTACCAAAATACACATTCAGAGGCAAAAAATGTACAAAGGTGTTCTGTACTTTTAAGAGTGTATAGTAAAAGTTATTTTCAACACACATTATTTTGTGTGTTTTTTATAAATGAACAGCTAATAAAAAAAAAAAAGAGTAAGTTGTATTTTCAAACTCTGAAGTCATCATGTGCTCCCATTTACATTAAAATACTGATATATTATGCTTCCTTCAATTTATTCCTTAAATATTCTTTGCTTGATTTTAAAAAGGTCTTTACTTACTCAATCCAAGGTCTTTAAAAGGCTTAAATTTGCCTTAATAGAACCAGAAGAAACCCTAAACTAGCTGACTGAAAGAAAAATATTCATTTAACCACAGTATTAAAATATTTGATAGAGCATAACACCTTTAATAGTTAGACAGAAGCTCAGGAGTCTCTGTTTAAAGCAAGAAAATGAAACATCCCTCGTAAGGACCGGTATGAGAATAGAAAGAACTGGATGACAGAGATCTTCTTCAAAGAGTAAGAACTAGGAATGCCAATGAGCCATCAGCATTTTATGAATGAATATTGTTCCATTTGTCTTGTTGCTTGCTGGGCTCATAGTTTTAAATGCAGCAACAGTCTATTTTTGTCAGTTTGTTTTTTGAAACATTAAGACAATTAACAAGCAAGTCCATATATTTATTTATTTGGTCGCTATCTAATAGTCAGGCTAATTTTCAGTCAGACAGTCAGTCATTATCACAAAATAAACCAAGACCTGCTTCACAATGACAACCTCTTTCACGGTTTATTTTGCAATATAACTAGATGTGCGTCATTCCTTATATAACTAATGCATTACAACATAATCTATAAAAATAAGAGAATGGAAGTTTATGCGCTGTTTTAATGACCACAAGTTGATTGTCTCATCATGTAAAAATAGATACAAAGTCACATGTGCGTGGATATTTTTTATATTTAGATTGGTTTTTTGAATGATATTTATAGCCTGTATCATCTACTGCATTAATAAATGCCTACAAGTACTTTAATATAATTTCAACTGCATAGTTTTAAGACCCAGGCTTTCAGATGGAGGGCAATAAGCCTATCGAACCTCGACCCTGTGCGAATATTGACCGTAAGAGGGCCACAGCTCCCCCATTCCTTACACAACACGCCAGCATGACTCAAAGCACATTACCGTTCGCTCACATATGAACACACACACGCTCCAGCATTAACTTCTGTGGCCAACGGCATTGTGAGAGTTCTGCAGACTGACAGGTCAACGTCGAGTGCCACTGGCTGCGTGACAGAAAGAGAGGGAGAAAAGGAGAAAAAAAGAAGAAAGGCATTGTGCGGAGAGCAATGGCCGCAATTCAGAACCCACGCAGCATGAGGACAATTATCCCCATTTTTCAGTCCACCCCCTCCTCCCTCTGCTAACTCTCCTCCAGCTAGAACGAGCACAGGAGGAAAGCGCCAGAACGGTCTGCGTGACACCTGCATTTATTACCCTACTGCAGTTCTGCTCGGTGAGACCACTAGTACCACGCTCACAACAACACGACTGGAGCTGCAGCGCTGCTGTTTGCATAAACCCCCTTGTGTGTAATGCTATCAAGCCGTTTTTGCCATCCGCTTGGCTAGAAATGACTAAAAGTGCTCAAATCTAGCCCACTCAAGACGTGCACGTGACTGAAAGATGAAAACAGGACAGATTTGGCTGCACTGGCCACATGGCACGTCTCCTTCCCTTTCATCCGCACACCTTCTGGGAAATGATAAAAGCGAGGGAACGGAAGGCTGAGGGGAAAATACAGGTATTTCACCCCTCCCTCCTGCTGAGGCTTGTCATCATAAACACAGAACAGGTGTCAGTTCGCACCTGTTGCCTGTGTGCAGTCTGCTCCCACAGCCAAACTCTACCAGCCCTACCGGAATGCCAAATTGATTAGTATTTCATGCTCAGTGACCGACCACGGCACTTTCTGTATTCTGCACAGTGCGCCGGTGATGCCCTGTAGGCAGCACGCTGTGATGGTTACTGTGTAGGGAGCATGTGAATAACTTTCAGTGCATCTGCAAAGACATGAGCTCCTTTCTGCAACTTGCACTGCCTCACTAGTGCCTATATGTCATAGAGGATTGATTTGTCATGCAAAATCAATGCGTCACACAAATAGCACTACTTAGTAGAGTAGAGCTTTTCTGGGTTTATCCTAAGTGCTGCTTCCATGCCATATGGCATTAAGTTTTTGGAATGAGACAGTAGCATCATACAGTTAAAAGGGAAAATTCAGCCAAAAATGAAAATTCTGTCATAACCAAACAGCTGATGGAAGCCACTAACCATAGTTTTTTTCTCCACACTATAGAAGTCAATGGCTTCCGATAACTTTATGGTTATCAGCATTCTTCAGAATATCTACTTTTGTGCTCAACAGAAGAAAGAAACTATATTAAATATTAAAGAGATAGTTCACCCAAAAATGTAAATTCTGTGATTAAATAAATAAATAATTGAATGAAGTTGTTATTTTTGGTTTCTTTGTACACCACCGATGTCACACTGACTATTTTAATGATGTCCCTACTATCTTTTGGGTCCAGGCAACATGTCAGTTGTGTTGCTGTGTATGTACAGTCAGAAAGCTCTCAGATGTCTTCAATAATATCTTAATTTGTGTTCTGGAGATGACTGAAGGTCTGAACCAACATAAGGGTGAATAATTAATGACAGAATTTTCATTTTTTTGTGTGAACTAACCCTTTAACTCCATCTCTTGCTGTACACTTGCATTTATTGCTGCTGTTAAGCAATCCGGCCTTGTTGAGGAGATTCGTACCTGCTTACCAAACTTACATAGACAGATGTTTCTGGGAAGCATGGGAAAGAAGACATTTGCCTCAATCTGTGTACAAAGTCAGAAATATGTGTAGTTGCAAGTTGTAATTCTAAAAAATAAAGAAATAAATCCAAGGCAGAATTCCAGGCCTGAAATTTTGTTGCAATGATTCACATTGACATTAAAGGTCAAAGGTTACAGTGTTTACACTTTCCAGGGAAGTCAACCAACAGATGGTTTACTTGTTGTTGTCACTTCGTATTAAGCTGACACTGAAGAAGTAATATAACCAACAAAAATATATACATCAGCTATACTGTGCTTTATTTGTTTATTTCTTTCTGTTCAGTTTATTTATTTATATTATCTTACACCGTATTAGTCGTGAAAGACTGAACAGAGGGCAGAAAGAGAGAATATTAGTCCAAAATACACAAAAGAAGAGTCTAACCAATGGCTATGTCCATCCGAAATTCAAGACAATTCATCCCATGCTGCCAGTCTACATTCTGTAGCATCTGTTTAAGATCATCCTCAGGCTTTTGCTCTTCATATGCAGCCAGACCTCATCTTGCCTACAGTAAAGCCAGACCTCAAACTCACTAGTCAGAGACAGATCCTGCATGACAGCGAACTGATAACTTTGGTCCGTTTCAGTCATGGCCTTTGGCGAGACTCTTAAGCACAGAGCTCAGTCCCAGCCTTATTTGTTGGACTGGGCCTGATCTTTATCATTGACTTGTTATCCTTCTCCAACAAATGACAGAGGGAACGACGACCAAGCCACCTCATCCCTGTTTACTGAGAATAATTGAGCACTGCCTCTTTCCTGGTCTTTTCCAGCAGATTCTCCCTGAGCTGCCCCCAAGGGAAAGCAGGCAGGAAATGAAATGATAACATCCATCCGCACCTGACGAAGAGAGGAGCTGAGAGGTTCGGAAAGGGGATAGTAGAAAAGGAGAGAGTGAAAAAGAGCAGGAAAAGAAGACAGCATAGGAAATAAAAATAGCAAATGAGATCTTTTTAATATCTCAATTGCTTGTCTTGGACCGCTATGAGGTTAAATGAAGCGCAAATGAAGAATTCTGCTTAAATATTCTCCTTCTCAGATTTTTCTTTTTGAGAAACACATCTCACTTGGGTCTCGTCAGCGTCTTCTACTTGATCTCACTGAAAAAACAAAAAACATGTTAAAACTTCCAATGTCACTGAAACAAATTAAGATTAGAGCATTATAATATTATCAAAAAACATTCCATTAACATTATATGAAATTGATATACTTATATAAAAGTCCAATATACCTAGGACTTTTTTTTTTATATCTCTTACAGTCTATGTAATGGTGGGTGGGGAATTTGGTCGACCAATATGTGGCGACAAGTGACAGGCTGTTTGAGTCACTGAATCATTAATTCAACCATTTAGGACAAAATTTGAGTAATTGAATGATTTAGGAACGAGACGTCAGCTGCATTAATGAGCAGCTTAGTTGGGAACTGTTTTCATGTGTTTTGCAATGGGTGCAAAAAATTGGAATACTGTGTCTAAAACTCAATATTTTATATAAACACTATCAATGGTGTTGCATAGAGTTGTGAATGACTCAACACAAAATTCATTCTAAATGTAGCCTATATTTTATCTGAATATTGTGTATTGTAAACTGTCTTTTTTCAGTCACAATTTAGTAATTTTGTGTTTTGACCGCTTGAATAAGTTATTTGAATAAGTAAACCAAGCGTAAAACGGTTTTGAACTGACGGGCTGCCTTGAACTTGACGCTTCCGGTATCGTGCTGTCCTTGTTACTGGAATAATTTACAAGGAATAGCCCAAGCCACAGTTCTAACATGACGGTTTCTAATTAGTCACGGAGGCTTGGGCACATCCTTTGAATGGTTGATCATGAATCCATGACTTAGTTCCACGCACAAGAACATGTTTGGGAAGCTCCTTGGTTTATTTACATACTTTACTTGTCCAGTGGATATGTTCACAAATTGTAATGGCATGGAAAGTCGCATTAAAAAATATTTCATTTGGCATTCTGCACAAGAAAGAGAGTCATAGCAGGGTTGATTTTTACAAACGTTTCAACGTTTTGTTCATAGTTTTTGTTTTTTTGAAGAAAATATAACATTTAGTATTTTGTAATATTAATTTATTTTAGTAATTTTAGTAACATTTTTAGTTTTTAGTTTTAGAAATGTGAAATCAGATCATTCATTTCATGTGTTAGCATATTTAACAAACAAAAAGACTAACTTTTCATTCTTTTTTCTTCTAATTTCTTATGATGTAACACGGCACTTGCCAAACATTTTGGCTATTTGCTGATATGAGTGAATCGTGAAATCCTCAACAACATTTTTTTAGATAATTGTTCTGTCTTGCTGTCTTTATGTAGGCTAATATCTTGGAAAATGTTGATGTAAAGTAATTTTACTGATAAGATTGGCAAGACATGAGGCCAAGTAAATAATATCAGAATTATTTTAATATGTGTGTAAATTATTAATTGAAATAAAAAAAAAAAAGTAAAAAATGTAAAACTGAGAAGTGTTCTGAGCAATGAAAGGCCAACATGCAGTTTTCCAAAGGGGTGGGTAGCAAACGTGATCAAGCAATGAGAGAAAATGAAAAAAAAGTGTGTGGGAGATTTGTAAATTTGACTTTAAGCTACCAAATGGAGATGCAGTCACACGAAAGGAAAGTTCATTTGCGAGAGAGAAAGAGTCAAAGTGGAGAACGAGTGTACTCCAGGGTCTTGGCCTGACTAGCCTGTGCCCAGTTCTCGTAAAAAAAGTTGGCGATTTCCATCCGTAATCTACATTTACATGCGTCTCCCCTATTAATAATGGATATTAGTCCCATTAAATCCTCATTTCACTCCACACTTCAGAAAACCACTCCAACTGCTTCCCTGACTGTTAACGCTCCTTCTCCTCCCCTCTAGTAGCATCACACACGCACTTTTCATGGAACAGAGCGTGAGAAAGTGTGTGTGTGTGTACGGGTAGGTGGCTTTACCATCGACACATCCTCTCCATCTGGCAGCGCTCCTGCATTGCTCCTTGTTCATGGCTATTTAAAATTTCAGTAGCCTGTCGCCTTGAGTAACACAGAGCAGTGCTGTAATGAGGACATGAGGGAGGTTGTATTGATTTACTCTCTTGCCTATTGTCAATCATTGAGGCTGGGATATGTGCATGCAGTAGAGGAATGCTAGACCTGTCGCTTATACTAAATGGCGCTGCCCGTACCTGTTTACCTATTAAGCTATTTGTGTAATGTAGCTAACATTGTTAGCCGCTTTGTTGGCTGTAATGCATTTGCAGAGCAGCGCTTGTAAATTACCGTGCTTTTGTTCATGTATATTTGCATCATGGGTCCCAGACTAACATATGTACCAAGCTGGCATGCATTTGTTTGACTGCAGTTTGTGCAGAATATAAACGCACAGAACTAGCTATGGGAATTAATATCAGGAGTTGTCTGGTGTCTTCGCATGCTTGGTAGTTTGAACCAGCTGCATCCAAAACCGGTCTCTGCTGGCACACATTCTTTTCAAAGATTTCCTTCCAGTGCAGAACATTCATAAAGAATTCATGCAGAAAGATAAAAATGCAAAAAAGAGCCATAATGAAGTTGTGACCAGGGCAAGTGAGCATCTAAGGGTGTAGGAGTCAGTGGTTGTATTAAATATAATGAGTCTATTTCTCCTTTATCCCTTATGCTGTTCTGTTGCGACATGGGAAATAATAAAATATATGAAATTTCCATAAGGATTGTGCCTTCTAAATTGTGTGTTCAGCAGATTTGACTCCTCACATGGACAATATCTACATATGTTAAGAAAAAAACAGTAAAGGGTCATTAACACTAAGGTTAACAACTACAATGATAACTACAACTACAGTTTTAATAATTATTCTAATGGTCCATTCACACCAAGAACAATAACGATAACTATAACGATAGCTTAATTTGTGTCCACATCAACCAGCAATATAGCTGTTTATCACTGATACATTTTAGAACTTTATATTTATAGTTATTGTTAGTTCTTGGTGTGAACAACCCTTAAAGATATAAACATAACTATAAAGATGACTATATCGGCGTCCACACCAACTGATGATAACATTCTGTTTATTACAAGCGGGCTCTATGACTCTACATAATATATGCTCACTATCCTGAGGCTAGATTTTCTTCATGGTTAAAACCTGGTGCTAAACGCCTTAAAAATTTATTTGGATTTATAAACATGTGATATCCAACTCCTAAAGAATTTTACGACATGGTCAACTTCGGAACAAATCTGTTTTGATTATCTTTTACAAGGTCGGCGTCATAAAGTTTTAAGATTTCCACAAGAGCAAGTGCTAAGCTGCGTTTGGAGAAACAGTAAATAGCGTTAATAGACTTTTAATAGTCTCCTTTTAGGCTGACCCTGAATTTTAAGTGTTATAGACGAGCTATAAAAATAACAAATAGGTGGATATGATTAACGCAGGCAATAAAAGCATCAGCGTTGGACAGTAAAAAGCCAGGACAACAAGCACAGTATTTTGATGTTGATGGCATAAGAATGGTCTATTTCATTCATTTAAGAAAAAAACAACATTATTCAGGTACATCAGCCTTGTTGATGAAATGATTTACCAGCATTTAGCAGACGCTTTTCATTCAGAGTGGCTTCAAGGCTTTTCACACTGCACTTAACCTTGGGTTAACGCCGTTTTAAACCTAGGCCAGGGTTAAGGTCACTTTTAATTCTACCCAGGGTTTAGAATGGCACTGGGTTAACAACATTTTAAGTGTGAAAAGGCCATTACAGTAAACGACTTGCAGAGATAGTCATAATGCAGTAACCTCAGGTTAAGTGGCTTACTCCTGGGCATAACAGTGATAGAGCACAATCACAGTCTCGGTAGTCTGTATCGTTTGCTCCACATATAAGCAAATGGGTCTTTGTGGAACCTCTCTCTTATTGCCCCTCCAGCCAGCAGGACCCCCCTCCACCTTTCTGTTTTCCCTATCCTCTAGATTTTTGCCGCTGCCCAGATAGTAAACAGCTATCTGAGGCTGAATCATCTGCTGCAAAATTGCTTTTCATAGAGAGCCAAGTCTGGTGGCAATGCTGGAGCATCTCTGTACCCTGCAGTCAGATTTCTTCTATCTCTCCCTTTGTGTGCTTTTCTCTGTGATTATTCTGATTACTCATTTTCACTCATAAACACGTACTTAATTATTTAGTCATCATGATGCATATACATGTGCATTAATAAGAAAGATAGCCTACTTTTTGTTTCTATAACAAAATACAGCATTTTGTTGATTTTCTTGTATATACGTTAATTACATTTAGAAAATGCCCTGTAGTCTAGTAATTTAGTAAATAAACAGCCCACTTGAATATTATTGTAATGTAATATTGGTGATGACTATGTTAATGTTGTATTTAATGTTCTGTAGTCAAAGGTAACTTAAGAGATTAATAAAAAACATGATCAATGCCTTTAATATTAATGGAACAAAAATTGTTTTTCTGCTTAGTGTTCTTTTTGCACCATTAATACTTTTAAAGACATTTTGTAGTATTTTCATAATTTCGATTTTTTTAATTCAAATCTGTCTCTCTCTTTATATATGTTTACTTGCGCGTTTGTAGTTATAATAAAATAATTTTTATGGTCATTTTATTTCAAGTGTTTTGAATGGTTTTAATAACCCTGCTTCTTCGTCATTAAAACATCTTTATTAGGGACATTTTATGATGTTTAATTGGCTTAAAAGAGGTAATTCACTAAGCCTGAATTAATTGAACATGTTTAGTAAAATAATGGTGTTGATAGAAACCCTGATATTGTTTTATTTTTGCTGTCACATAATAATGTGTATTTCTGTTTCATTTATCTTCTTTGGTATCTTTCATGTGCCATTGTGTCCTTGTTGTAACTTTGTGTCCTTGTTTGTTCAGAACAGTTGTTAAATGATGGCTCAGAATTAACTTTTAAAAAGATGTACCTTGAATAGATGAAACAATTTTATTACATCTAGCCTGCGATACATAACTCCAGTCCATTGGTTAGGATGCTATACATTGAAAAGCTGTGTGTTAAACAAATAAAATACATAACGCATTCTCACTGTTGTCCTCCCAACATCAGTGAGATGACATATTTGACATATTTATTCACTGACATATTTGTTTAGAAGATTACTTTTTCACTAGAGAAAACAATATTATGGATAGACAATTTAGTCAGAAGGTAAGCATGTCTTAATAATCTTAACTGATCAATTGTACAACACTGTGATGATTTATCAGCAGTTCGGACTCTCATTCTGACGGCACCCATTCACTGCAAAGGATCCATTGGTAAGCAAATGATGCAATGCTACATTTCTCCAAATCTGTTCCACTAAAGAAACAAAGTCATCAATAAAATGTAAATTTTTTCAGGTGAACTATTCCTTATAAATCCTGACTGAATTTTATTTTTTAATTATATTAATATATAGGTGACACTATACACGATCAAACAAAACACAAATATAAAACCTACAGTATACAAAAAACAAACAATAGTGCACACAAACAAAGGCAGCCGCAGGAAGTCACTATATCTTGCATAATCTCATTTTCAGATATTCACTGAGGTGATAACAGGCTACAGCAGACTAAATTAATTAACCGGTTTTATTCATGAAGGAGTCCCATCTCTTTAAAAAAGTATTACAATCATTATTTATCTTGTATATTAATTCCTCATATCAGGCTTTTTTTTTTTTATTAATTCTTCCATCCATTCTGCAGTATTCCAGCCATGGTGCTTTATTCTGCTATTTACATTTTTAATATGTTCCTCATTCTGTCTCCATAGAAATAATCAAATATGATGCTCCTCTCTCGCTGTCATTATGTGACATCAAATGAACTTGGGGCCACTTCTTTCTACAATGCTGACCGAGCAATCTACCCCCCAGAAGAGTCCTTGGTTAGCTTCAAAGATACAATTTGGAGCATTCACATATTGTTCAAATTCAAGTGTACTCATTTTCTATTCCGAACAGTGCATTTTTGAGGGTGCACAGACCTAAAACACGGATGATTCAGGCTCTGCTGTTTCACACACACAGACAGGCGCACATTTTTGCAGTGTGTAGCTCCGAGAAGGATTAGAAACATCATCTATCGAGCCTATGCTACAAGACAAACAGCACAGAAGGCCTCAGGACATCATACCAGCTTTGAGCACCTCATTGTTTTCTTCACACACTAGCAGTAAAACTTGGAGCACTCTGGTTATTTCCCTATTGGATGATAAATAAATTCATCATCTTACCTCGAGGACATATACTTACGAAATATCAACTTCTCATCATATGGATATTAATCTAATCGCCTGAATATGCTTAAGTAGTGGGTTGGGTTGTTGCTTATAAGGAGACTAATTTTACCTCAAGGCAAATCTAATAAAATCTCTTCTAGGCTATTATGATCAATCAGCGAAGGAGTGAATCACCAACTGATTCACCAGCAGTAACAAGAGGGTTTATATCGGAAAGGCAATGTTTGTTGAATTTGGCAAGAGTTCTTGTACATGACATAGCTGTTCGTTTCTCTCAGCCAAAAGCAGCACTGGAGGACTGTGGTGTTGTTGATGGACGCTCAAACTCCAGCGAGATTTATTGGTCCAGGCTCTGGCACTGATGTGTTTCAGGTTAGGGTGAGGTGTCATCGTTGAATGCTACAGGCTAATGAAAAACTGTTTATGTTTTCTCTTCATAGCTGACAGTTCTTTAGTCTGACAAATCTGAAACCAAGGTTAATATGAATGTAAACAGATGGAATTACTTAAAGCATCGGTAATGAAAGCAAAGGATGTATATATTTGATAAAGGCACAGGCCACATTTTTCAAAAAATTATATTAAAATCTGGAATAATTTTATGGTGAAAAGTATAATTGTGTTATAATTGTGTTTTTTTGTTTTGTTTTGTTAGTAGAATCTTTACTTTTTACATTTCTAACCTTGGCATAAAAACATACTATTCATTTTAAATCAATAAATAAATAAACCTGCAATAATAATCTCTTAAATTATTTGTCAAAACTTTGTAAAAATTGCAAATAACTTAACTTTGTCTAAACCTTACTCATACAAATTTGAATGTAAAATATGTACGAATTGCCATGAGATCTGGCTCTAAATACATACAAATTGGCCAAGAGATATCTCACTGTCCAAAATGTGAAGTTTCAAAACTTTTTTTTAAAAAAAACTTTTATTATTGTTATTATTATTACTATTATTATTTTTTTTAAATCTCAATTTGGGAAATTTTCTGCTTAAAAGTGGAAAACAACGAATATTCAGTGGAATAAGAAATGCATAATATTTAAAAGTACCTCAATTTAAAGCATAATATATAATGAAAAAAATATACCATTTCCTGTGGCTGAAGTTTTCAGACTGTTGATTGATTTGGTCTGGAGTCAACTGTTAGTTCAGCTTCCTGTAGAGCATAAACAGTCATTACCTACTGCGATTCTACATTCATTTAGCCATTGCCATTTGTACTTGTGCTTCACAAGGAACAGGCTCACGTCCTCGTTGTCATGGACACATACTCTCTGCTCTTTGTTTTTGAAAGATGGCTTTTAAAAGTGTACGTTCATAGGGTGCAGCCACCCACAAACAGCAGAACAATTCCAACATTAACAAAGAGGAATGTGCATTCATACAGACAAAGATTGTTTTTTTTAGATGGTTAAAAGCTGGTTCAGAAAGAACTTTTAAAAAAAAAACACACCTTGAATGAATAAAGCAATTTTTCACAAATTATTACATATAACCTGCGAGGGGAACAGAGATTCGTTGATGCTACCGTCACCATTACAAGCTTCTGGACTATTACTTTATGAAGTCAGTGCAGTGCATGTGCTATTATACTCTCAGTAGAGTAAATGTGCATTGTTACATAAATATATCAGCGCCTTTAATTTCCTCACATTAATGTGATAGTTCACCCAAATATGCCAATTTGCTGAAAATGGACTCACACTAAAACCATCCAAGATGTGCATGAGTTTGTTTCTTCATCAGAACAAATTTGGATAAGATTTGAATTAATCTATTTAATACATTACTTTTTGTTTCACAAGGGAGCTTATTTAATAAAGTTGTCAACAGTGTTTTGCATTTACATCTTTCTCGAAGGTCAGAGGTATTGCTAATCTCAGTGTCCTTGATTCAGAATGCAGAATGTGTCACTTTAGAGTTGATGCCCTTAGACACAGAGGATTATGGGATTTAGGCTACTCACTGGCATACCTCTCAGAATGCATCACATTCAGATGTCCTGACAAAACATCCGTCACTGGTAATTGGTAGATTTCCATAAGTAAATCCACTGCTCATTCATTCCCCCGAAGTGCTGGAGTTAAACACAGAACAAAATGGCAGGACCTGACAAGAGCAGTGAGAAGATATATGGTTGGTTTAAAAAATGAACTACCTAAAAATATAACATAAATTAAATTGAGCACATCTTGAAATCTACATTAAATAATGTCATTCAAGTCGAAATTATTGGACATACATTTATATTTTTATTCAATAAGGACAAAAAAAAAATAAAAAATAAATAAAAAAATAAACTATTTTACCCAATTTGAAACGCTAGCTTAAATGAATAGTTCTATCATGATAACTCTCTGAAGATTTTAGCATGGTGATGGATATGACAGTGTTAATGTATTTTGGTACACTGCTGCTGCTGAGGTGGGTTATATTGCTTTATAGTTGTAGATTATCGTGTAGATTAAGTCGTTTAACACTGTGAATATGTGAATATCATCAGTTACGTAAAGAACCCATCTAGAGTTTCATGAAAAAACTAGGCAAATACCAAAAATTAAAATTTGCTGAAAATGTTCAGAACCTCAGTCCTTCCAAGATATAGATGAGTTTGTTTCAAATTTGGTGAAATGTAGCATTTCATCACATGGTCAACAAAGGATCCTCAGCAGTGAATGGGTGCCGTCAGAATGAGAGTTCACACAGCTGATCAAAAAATCATAAAAATGTAATCCACATGACTCCAGTCCATCAATAAATGTTTGTAAGAAACAAATCTTTATTAATTAAGGTGTTTTAAACCGTTGCTTCCAGCTAAAATCTATAATATATAACACTTCATCCAGTGGAAAAAGTATTCTCACATCAAAATCCACAAACATATTTGTATAAATCTGTTTTAAAAGACTTTTTCTTATAAATAGTACTTGATCTGTGCATATCTTTCCCCTGATTCAGATGAGAAAACTTTTTCACTGTAGAAAGTACAGAGGACTGCTTTGAAGGAAAATATTTCTTAATGATGGATTTCTTTCTTACAGATACACAACTTTATGTTAATTTATGGACTGGAGTCATGTGGATTACTTGTGATGTTTTTATCAGCTGTGTGGACTCTCATTCTGACCGCACCCATTCACTGCATAAGGATCCGTTGATAAGCAAGTGATGTAATGCTAAATTTCTCTAAATCTGTTCAGATGAAAAAACAAACTCATCTACATCTTGTAAAATGTTCTGTTTTTTATTTCTTTAGTTTTAGAACAGAAGTATCATTCTTGTTTTCTGACACATTAGCATTAAACTCAAATATTACTTCAAAATCAGTTCAAATTAAACAATGCATCATGACTATCGTTAACATACAATCTTGATTATGTGGCTGGTGAACAGAGAGCAGTGAGTAGCAGTTGCAGTTTTTTAGCATATGATAAATAATTTAGCAGACTGAAACCATCTGGTCTTATTCCTCTGTTCTTTATTTCAGCCGTGGGCCTCTCTGGAATAAGTGCTCACAATTTATCTCCAAGAAAAAAGGAAATGTAATAATCAAGGATGAGGCGTTCAGGCTCTTCTCGGAAAAACACTGGTGTCACTAACAAGAACACTTCTCTAGTCACTGGTTTAGGAACGGATACGCTGGTCCCAAATCACATCAAGAGAGGCACGAGATCACAGATGGACTCTCAGGTTTGTCAGGAACATAATAATAATTCCAGCACTAGCACACCCTTTCCCTTTCATTTCCACCCTTAGTGTGAGAGAGAAACTAAGATGCTCTCTTAGGAGTAGACTGAGAGAATAGAGCTGTTCAGTCATGACGTCAATTTGTAGGCCAACCCGCAAGGCTAATTTGCTGTGGTTCCCTGGGGGATTTTTTCAATGGGTTTTGAGAATAGTAGCTTTTGATTTATGGGTAAAATAAGGTCTGTGGATAATATTACATTCTGTTCTACAACATGAATGACACACAGTTACACCTCATGTTTAAAAAGTGTAAAATTTTGTGGTTTAAAAGACACAAATTCATCATAAGTAAACACTCACAAGTGTTATTATTGCATTATTTATACTGTTGTAGTATTAAATTTGTGCATTCTTTCATATTCATAGTTTTTTTTTTATCTTACATTTAATAATCGTGTGCTTTGCCATTTTATAATTTATTTTTATACCTTTATATACCTATTTTTTTTTTAATTTAAATAATTTTAGTAATTATTTTATTGCAGTTAGTTGCCAAGCCAACATTTATAATATTTAAGATTCCAATTTTTTTTCCAATTACATTTTATTTCAGCTTTTCAGTTAATGTTTTTAATTAATAATAATAATATTAATAAGAGATTGACTGAACTTGCATATTAATTTCGGTAACACTTCACAATAACATGTAATTTATTCATATTAGTTAATGTATAAACTAACATGAACAAACAATTAACAGTGCATTTATTACAATATTTATTAATTAAATAGTTGTTCATTATTAGTTCATTTTAGATCATTTTAACACAACTTGTGATTTAAATGATGCAGTAGTAAATGCTGAAATGAGCATGAACTAAGATTAATAAATGCTGTAGAAGTATTGTTCATCCTTAGTTCATGTTAAGTAATGTAGTTAACCAATGTTCCCTTTCAGTTGGTCCCTCCGAGTCACGTCGGATATGACCGACAAATTGGGATCTTGCTTCGAGAGACCAATCCACTTCGAGTGTATTAAAACAATCCAATGAACATTGGCATGCGCTGATTGCATCCAGCTGCAGCTGATCACAGCATAAGTATAAATGAGCAGCTGGTGCAGCGCATATTCAGCTTTTCGCTTCTTAGCTGAGCGTGCACAATGTTCAGCTCCCTCTCCTGCTTTGAGGATTAGGGGCTGGTGTGACGGCGTCCTCAGCGGTGGTCGTTCCTGTGTCGAGTGGGTTGCCACATCAGGTTGCACCACCCCCCTGTTGTGTGCAAGTGGCTATCTCCCCTGTGCGCCTCAGCACACTAAAAGAGCTTTCTAAAAGAGTTGCTCACGGTTGGAACGTCTTTTTAAAGACGCGTCTTTTTAAAGATGCCCTTCCACCCGTGCGTTTCAGGTCGTTACCTGGCGTCGGGTGATGGTCATGATCGCTGTCTCTCGTGCCTGGGCCTGAGTCATGTTCATGTCAATGACCATCACAGAGTTGCGGACCAGACTCCACTTCCAGCAAAGGGGTGGGGTACCCGTTCCTCTGCCCAGATCTAGGGCTCCCCCTGGTGAGAGCAGCCGGGAGAGCGCTACTTCTGGCGGGGAGTGGACTGGTCTTACAGTGACGGTGACGGCGCATCGCAGCCAGTGGAGCTGCCATTGGGACAGTCTGGACTTTCACAAGGGGTATAAGCTGTTTCCTTTGGCGCTCCCCCCGACGATCGGATGTCGATCGCTGAATTGGAAGATGAGTCAGAAGGTTCTGGAAGTGAAGTTCCAGCCGGCGCGGCGTCCACTGGGCGTTCCACCGTGCCGGATATGGATCCAGAACTTCTCAGGGCCCCACCCCGGTACCTTTCTTCCCAGAGGTGCATGAAGAGCTCACCAGGACGTGGACGGCGCCTTTCACTGCCAGAAAACGTTCGGGTGGCTCTTTCTCCACCCTTGACGGTGGTGCAGTCAGGGGGTATACAGGGATCCCCCCGGTGGAGTGGTCGGTAGCGATGCAACTGTGTCACCACTACTTGGCAGGGGGATGCGGTGCTCCTCTCCCAGGCCTGTAGGCATTCGTTGGCCCTGATCGGCAGTGCTTATACGGCCTGTGGAGAAGCTGCATCTGCAGTACACGCTATGGCGTTGTTGCAGGTCCATCAGGCCAAAGCACTGGGGGATCTGCACGAGGGTGGTCCTGACCCGGAAGTTCTTTGTGAACTCCGTACTGCCATGGTGATGTCCACCATGGTGGTCCAGGAGCGCCATTTGTGGCTGTGTCTGGCCGACATGTGTGAAGCAGACAAGACACTCTTCTTGAATGCTCCCAAGTCCCAGACCGGCCTCTTCGGTGCCGCAGTGGAGATCTTTGCCCAGCAGTTCTCCGCTGGCCAGAAGCAGACGGAGGCCATTAAACACATCCAGCCCCCTTGCCGCCACCCCTGCGCAGCCAACGCAGCAGCCCCCATCTAGGCAGCGCCATCGAGCATCTTTTGTTTCATTTTTATGTTGTCGATACCCCAGTCTTGCGTGCAGAGATTGCGGTCCTTCTAGCAAAGGATGCGATAGATCTGGTCCCTCAAGCACATTAGAGGGTTTAACAGCCCTTACTTCATAGTGCCCAAGAAAGGCGGTGAGTTACGGCTGATCCTGAATCTGCGAGTTTTGAACAGAGCACATCACAAGCTCCCGTTCAAGATGTTGACGCAGAAACGCTTCTTCGAGTGCGTCCGTCCCCAGGATTGGTTTGCAGCGATCGACCTGAAGGACGTGTACTTTCATGTCTCGATTCTTCCGCGCCACAAGCTCTCCCTGTCACCCCGCGTATTTACGAAGGTAGCGGAGGCTGCCCTGGCTCCACTGAGAGAAAAGGGTATTCGCATTCTCAACTACCTAGACGACTGGCTCATTCTAGCTCAGTTTCAGGTTCAGTTGTGCGAACACAGGGATTTGATGTTACATTTCAGCCTGTTGGGGCTTCGGGTCAATTAGGAGAAGAGCAAACTCTGTCCAACACAGAGGATCTCTTTTCTCGGTATGGAGTTGGATTCGGTCAAACAAACAGCACGCCTCACGCAGGAATGTGCTCAGTCGGTGTTGAACTGCTTGAATATGTTCAATGGCAGGACGGCGGTCCCACTGAAATATTTTCTCCCACAATGTCTTGTGGGGAAGACTCCCACAGGACACTGGAAGTGGCAGCGCCCATGGCGTTTTGGTAGAGATCCCAATTCGTCGGTCATATCCGACGTGACTCAGAGTGACTGACTGAAAGGGACCGTCTCGGTTACGTATGTAACTCTCGTTCCCTGAAGAAGGGAACGGAGACGTCACGTCCCGTCGTCAATGGTGCTGTACCACCACTGAGCGGCAGGGTCACCGGCTCGGCTCCTCAGCGAAAACCTGAATATGTGCTGCACCAGCTGCTCATTTATACTCATGCTGTGATCAGCTGCAGCTGGATGCAATCAGTGCATGCCAATGTTCACTGGCTTGTTTTAATACACTCGAAGTGGATTGGTCTCTCGAAGTGTGATCCCAATTCGTCGGTCATATCCAATGATATACCTTCACTTCAATAGATTTTGATATCTGCCTGTTGCTATTTAATCATATTAAATAATAATTATAATAATATAAATAATAATAGTGTGTAAATATAATTTTGTTGTGTGCTTTGTCATTTTAACCCTCTGGGGTCTGAGGGTGTTGGGGGGCCTGGAGAAGTTTTGACAGTCCCTGATATTTGTGCTTTTTTTGAGTAACTTATAAAACATATAAATGGCTAAAGTCTAATATCAGCAGAAACTGGGCTACAATAATATGTGAGCAGAAAAATTGTGATTTTGAAGAGCAAAGTTTATGCGTGGTTAAAGAAAAAAAAATGTTGGGCATAAAAGGGCATAAAAAACATACAGAATGTTTGTTCACAATAACTAATTAAATTACTAAGGAGTAATTTAAGCCTTTCAAAAAAAAAAAAAAAATGCTGGCACATTTGTCAACTTCTATGGAAGCCTGTTTCTGCCGCTGAATAAAAAAAAGGTTATTTTATCTCACAATTCGGACTTTTTTTCTTGCAGTTGGGAGATATAAAGGCAGAATTGTAAGTTATAAAGTCACAATTGCGAGTTATAAAGTCAGAAGTGTGAGACATAAAGTTGCAATTCTAAGAACATATATATATATTTTTTCACTAAAAATTGGACTTTATAACTCACAAATTGCAACTTTATATCTCACAATTCTGAGAAAAAAAAGTCAAAATTGCAACTTTATATCTCACAATTGTGAGTTATAAAGGTAGAATTGCGAGTTATAAAGTTATACAATTTTGAGTGGACAATTTTGAGTTTATATCTCACAGTTCTGAGAAAAAATGTTAGAATTGTGAGATAAAAAGTTGCAATAACCTTTTTTAAAAAATTGTATTCAGTGGCGGAAACGGGCTTCCATAGACTCCAAATGGTTAATTATCATTGTTTAAATACTTTTCTACTTAAAGTGCTAGAAATGTATTTTTATTCCAGTTTTAGCAACTTCAATATATTTTGATGTCTACATATATTCTAAAAAGTTGCATAGAAACTAATGAAATGCATAGAAAACATTTTCTGGGTTGTTTTTAATGGTCATTTCTCATATAACAAGTAGTTATATTAAGCAATCATACAATGCTACTTTAGAATTAGGTTAAAATAAAGTATCTAAGAGGGCAGCCTAATTAAAACACCTACATGACACTTTAAAATGCTGCTTCTGCAGTCAGTACAGTAGGTTCTGGAAGAGAGCTAATGCCTCTGTATGGATACCAAGAGTGGCAGATGGCACAGTAAATCTGAAACGAATAACCAATCACATTAGGTTTCTCTCTCTCTCTCTTTCCAAATAAAGCAAACCACAAATCAAATCAGCTCGCATCACAAGAGCAAGTATTTCCCCCCAAAACAACCCGTCTCACAATCACATTAGAGCCTCTGAGAGATGCAAGAATCCTAAGGGTCTGGTCGAAAATGGCCAAGGTGTGACCCGTAGCGTGATAATTTCTCCATTATCTGCACATTATCTGATGTCCTGATGGAAGGTGTTGCGAACAGTTAAAAGATTAATGCATTTTAGGTTTTTTGTTACTTACGGTAAGTTTTATATTATGAAGACATGTGTGCTGGACCCACAGCATGGACACTCTGCTGTGTAATATCTTTTGTCTTTGTTCTCAACTTTGAGTGAACCGTCACACTCATAAATTGAAGATAGATCACACAGTGATGGGTTTTGTGACTTGGTGAGATGGCTGGCATGGATTACACCGGTCCTACTCTCCTCATCCTCTCTTGATTGCTTCCTTTCAGCTATTTGCAAAACGTCTCACCGCCGGTCCTCAATCATTCTTTTTGTTTTGTCTTCTTGTTCCTCTTTGTCTTCTCCGGGATGATTTATAGATACTGTCCATTATCCCTGGCTGTGTCTCATCACTCACTGCTGTAACTACTCTCTGACGCTTATCTTCATCGGAGCCTTTGGACGCCACGTTTTGAAGAAGTTTGTTGAAACTTTATGTGTCACTTTATTGTTTTTTTTTGTTCACAACTGAGAAAATGTGCTTTATATTTTAATCTGAGAGTGTTATATCTTCTACTTCATTCCAGCCCCTGCTAGTCGAAGCAAGTAACTGGACTATTCTTTCTCTACTAATTGCCAATATAATTGTATTAAAAAAGTGTCAATTCAGTCGATCTTTCTTACACCATTTTAACATGGATTACTATGGAGACCAGCTAGATGGTGGATAGCAGCGGCGTCACATAATATCTGTGTTCTGATTGGTCGGATTGCCTGTAAATCAAGCTCCTTGTGAACGGTCTATTCCATGAATGCTCAGTTACCGAGCAAGATTGTTAATTCCGGAAAGCAGAACATATGGAACTTGTAACTTTCATGCTGATGTCAAAATTAAACATTAGCATATTGCCCTCCCACTTGTTGGTCTGAATGAAAATGCAAATTAATTCTTTGCCACTAGGTGTCGTTTTTTGGAGTCATAGAACAAATAAGTTAAAAATAAATTAATATTAGAAGGAAATGTAAGTGTTTTTCGACCTTGCATGCATGTCAACCTGTTGTTGGGACTCACAAAACCAAAATATGAACCTTTTAATAGGGGGCCCTTTAAATTGTAAATCTTGTGTAACAATATAAATGTCTTTACTGTCACTTTCAATGAATTTCATGTGTCCTTGCTGAATAAAAGTATTAATTCCTTGTAGTAAAAAAAAATCTTACTGACTGCAGACTTTTGAACAGTATATATATTACTTCTGCCAGAAACCAATTTTTGGGGAAGGCTTTTAAAAGTCTAAAATGGACCGTCCTGCCATCTACTCATAAACAGAATGACTCACAATAAAAAATCTCCAGCAATAACACAGGCACACCAGTGCTTTGCGTCAAAGTTTCTCTACGTTGGTCTGGAATCAGGAGCCAAAGAATAGCAATCTCAGAAATGAAAGAACAGAATATGATGCAGGGATTACCAGTGGGACCGATGCACATACAGTAGGTGGATCAAATCGAGGTTTAATAAACCAATCTGCAGAGTAAGATGACTGTATGGAATGGAAAAATGCCTGCTTCAGTGACCTTTAGCAGGGGGTCAGCGCTACACCTTTTCTTTCATTATGAAGTGGCCTTTTAGGAGCACAGCGCTAGCTTTCCATGTGAAGCGATTATTTAGACCATTATTGCATTTTTCCACTTCAGTGTAATTCTGGACAAGTGCAGCTGGTTTCGTGTCAGTAAGCCTAATATCTTTTTACAGGACGGGAAAGTTATTGAACAAGCCTTTGACCTTTTACGATCCCGTTCTGAATTTTCAAACTCACCATTGTGAAGTCAAACATATAAATAATTTAAAAAATAGGCTTTTGTGACTTTGGTGTAAGTAATAAGAGAAAACAATGAGGCACTGATCATCTCGATATGCAGTATTTCCTGGAATATTTCTTCAATTTCATCATTTTCTGACTAGAATGCATTTGTGGATTGCACCGTCAGCTGTTTTTTCCTCATAGCTGTGCATCCTTAAGATAATTCAAATGTGTTTATTTGTCATGAATCGAAAAGCATTTTCCATACCTGCAAACTAAATGTCGGCAGTCTGCTCTTAAGATATTTCATCTATAGCAAAAAAAGTGATTACAGTACAACCGAACAAAGCGGCGGAGCTTGTATTAGTGGATTTTTGCTTACCTTTGCTTTCCACGTCTGTGGTGGCATATTTGCCATTTACTCACTTTACATCAACAGCAGATGGTGTGCAAATTCCCATTATTCTACATACATTTGCGGTAACGCTAAAAGGGCGGATACGTGAAGCGCAGACAGGGTTTGTGAACTTCACCGGATTGATGACTACATACTTCCACCCTGATCTGTTCGATGGAACATGAAAGTCAAGGGAAAACTTCAACATTTTTTTGAGGGATGTAGCAGCTTTCCCCCGTCTCGCTTTCTTCTGAGCTTCACAGAGTGTTTCTGGAAACTTTATTTCAGTCAGGGTTTGTCAGAAGTCATCTCTATCTTTCTTCTGCCATAACCCTGACTGCCACAGTAGAAGGTGAGTCTGGAAGTCTTTCTCATGCTCTCGTTCTCTTTCTTCTCCCACACATGGTGGGTTGCAAAAGCAGCCGCTTACAAAATGAGCATTTATGACAGAGATTAATGTGTGTGCAAGGGGGGAAAGAGCAGAGCAGAGAGAACACAACAGCAAATCCATTACTCTCCTCTTGATAAGCCTCTCTCTTCCCTCTCTCTTTCTGTCTCGCACGTCTTCTAGTGTATAGTGAGGTTATGGAGGTGGGGACAATGTTTCTCTGGATTATAGTACTCCCACATCATATCACAGACCTAATTGGATCTGAAAGGCCTTCCCTTTCCCCTCTCCCTTCTGCTCCATTGTGTGTAATGTACATTGGGCTGACTATTGAAATATAACAGTGCCATAAAAAAAAAATCAGCCCACTGAAATCTAAATCTTAATTTGATTTGCTGCCTTCATTTTTAAGTCTGCAGCGATAAATCTATTACATTTGACCATTTTGATATTAATTCCTGATGAAGACTAAACTAAATGACAATGCAATGTTTATTAATGTATAGATATTAAGCAATTTTTAGGTATTTATAATATACAGTAGAAATACAGAATGTGAAATAAATAAATAAATGTATTAGTGATACAAAAAGTAGTACAAAAAAGTAAAATATATAAATCGTTTAAAAATTACATAAATTATAAATAATGTAAAATATGTAAAATCAAATATGCATTTATTTGTAACACTTAAGTTACTAATAACCAATTCTGTCACTACATATTAACTTATAATGTCAGTTTTAAGCAGTAAGTAAATGTCACTAATTTTAAATTGAGTTGCGTCACCACTATCTAAAACGAATAGATAGCTACTTCACCTTAATCAGTTGTGAGTGGTTTTGCAAACAGGGTCTATGAGCAATTACCACTGTGCTCTTCAGAAGGGCACCTAATCTCAGGTTGCTCCAGGGGGGCTATACCTGTAATAAACATATTGTAAAGAGATTAAAAAAGCAGCTTTTACTTACTAAATATACATTTCAACATGAACATGATGTTCATCATTGCTTATATTTAATTATAGATATACAATATAGCTGCAAGAAGCAATTATAGGGCCAAGCACAGCCAATCTACATAATTCCAAGGACAACAAGGACAACAGAGGAACAAGTTTAACACAACCTTTTGGGTCTGAGATCATTTTTCCACCGACACTGTCAAATACACAAGAGCGAGATTTAAAATTGGCTATAAACATCATAAATCCTTATGAATCTGACAACTTTTATGAGGCTTCGTATGTAGTTCATATCAACCAAACTTGGGGGAAACTGGACAATATCTGTAGTGAAAAAGTAATAAATTAAAGAAGTTAACGAATATAATTCTTCCAACCTGTAGGACTATAAAGGACACTTTGAGCTAAAGGTGGCGCTAGAGGGTTTGCGCGGGAGACTCTAAACATGGTCAGAGGACTAGTCAGCCCCACATCAATCAGCGTGCCAAACTTCTCTCCAAATGAAAGTTTCTAGAATAAAAATCTTTAAAAATGCCCTCACATCCATTTATAACATTACAAGGTAAAAGAAAATATTACCCTAATATAACTTAGGGTGACCATACATACCATTTGTCCCGGACGCGTCCTGGCTAGGATTTCTATATTGCTTTGATTTGTACCTCAAGAGAATTTCGAAAACATAAGGAACCGATGTCATACCGATCGGTCTGCACGCGCAAACCGAGCCAAAACCTATATCCTTATGAAAATCCTGGCCAGGACCCATATGTGCCACCTGGCATTGACCCCTTTAGTGTCATTTTTCAACATGCAGGGTCCTCTGTTGTTTTTAGTTGTTTGTAATGGTTTGCAAGCATTTGTAAATAATATACATTTGCTGTATACTTTCACCTAGCCCCACCCCTACCCTAAACCTCTGAACAATATAAAACATGCAACAGGCAAATAATTATGTATTGCATTAACCGACCATAAATAAGCATTACTAACAAATCATGTTGCATTCCAAATCTTCTGAAGCCTTGAGAAAAGGGGTACCTTGAGAATCAAAAAGTGTTCCCTGGGCATTTGCCCTCTCTCCTTCCCGCAGACGGCAGAATGGTCATAGGATGTGAACACACAGTGCATTGGTCAGTCTGAGTAATCAACACATCTACATCTTCCTCCCAGGATGTTAAAAGATTGATGGAGAGAGATAGCGGGAGGGAGGGTAATGTTTGGTAGTAGAAGTGTGAGTGCTTATTCTTATTTTGTTGCTGGAAGGAGAGGGAACAGAAGCTTCTGGTATGCAGGGTATTCCACTCACCTGAGGGGAAGTAAACACAGGTCAAGAGAGGTCAGGAAATCTTGCTCAGGAGAGAAGAACACTGGCACGTGTTTTACATTTATTGATTCATTGTTTGTCAGTAGTTTCTTATGCCCTAAAACATAGGCAGGGGTGGTGGGCTCAGTTCTTCTGCTCTGCTAGTACAGGTTATCTTTACTTCTAAAATGTAACATAACAACATACGTGTCTATGTACCTGTTCTTCTCATGTAACACAGTGATTACAATACGCTTCATGCATACCATAAGAATTCAGGAGTGATATAATGAAGGTATAAAAATGAGGTCACATAAATTTCACTGCCAATAAACCATGCAGCTTTTAAACTGAATTACACATTCAGAAGTGTCACAGAAATCATGAGTCATTTTATCATTTACTCAACTGATGTGAAAAAAAACAACAACAACAACACTGATTCATTTAGGAACGAACAAGCAAATAAGTTACAGTCACAGCTAATTTAAACTAGACCATCTTAAACATTGTAAACAGAAACCACTCTGAAATGCTATACAGTATCACTGTGCTATTTTTCCTCAATATAATCTCTATGTTTGCTATCAACAAGATCTTATTATAATTTGAAGATGTCTGCTGGCCTGTATGTGTTATTTAGGCTATTCTAATTGCTTGTTTGTTTCAAGCCCTCTGCTAAATTAGGTCTCTTCCTTTATGTTTTTCACTCTGCAACAAGAGTGAATTTTGATTTTTGATTTTAATATCAGTATGTGTCCAGAATTTTATTTCGGTATAAGTATGAAGGTAGTTAGTAGGAGCCATAAAGTGCACAGGAAAGCAACAGCGGCAAGCCTCTATATATTTTTTCATTCTATATCTGATCTCTGAAGCTCTTCTTTTCTGCATTTGTGGCTGGGGAGTAGAATTTCAGAGAAATTCTTAGATGCAGCACATACTCATACATAAATAACACATTGTCTTCGTTGGGGGGAGACAGATAAACAACCAAAGTAGCCTGCAAGAAACACTTTAAGGCATGTACAGTGGCAACACATCAGAGCAATGTTGTCTATTTTGTGATTCCGGTGATATTAATATTTATTAGGTAGCATATGAGCTTTAGAACCAATAATGATAAGAAAATTGTAGTCAATCTAAGGAAAAGCTCAGCTAAAAATAATTTAAAAAAAATAGCTAGATGAGTTTGTTTCTTTATCAGAAAAGATTAGAAAAAATTTACATCACAATTTACATTACATCACTTTCAGATGGATCCTCATAAGTAAATGGGTGCCGTCAGAATGAGAGTCCAAACAGCTAATAAAAACATCACAGTGTCTCACTAGATTTTGATGTGGGACAGAGGATGGACTTTTTGAGAAAGCATAATTGTAGATAATAGGACTGGCAAGACGCTAGGTTAAAACAGTGAAGTTAAAAATCTTGATGGATTTGTTTATTACAAACGCACAGAATTTCAGTCCACAACATGCCAAATGATGGACTGGAGTCGTGTGGATTACTTGTTATTGTGATGTTCTTATTGGCTGTTTGGACTCTCATTCTGATGACACCCATACACTGCAGAGGAAACATTGGTAATCAAGTGAAGAAATGCTATTCTTAAAAACTTCTGTTGCAGATATAATATTTAATTAAATAAAAGGCCACTGAGGTGTACTTAAAAAGGCACTTTCACATATTTATTTCTAGCACAGTACACAATTTTACAAAATGCATATTATATTAATGTCAAAATTAGTTTGGCTTTAAATCATTATGTGTCAGTAAGTGTTATTATACATTAATAAATTATAGACTGGTATTTCGTATATAATCTAGTAAACAGGTTTATATATTTAGTCCCCAAGATGTCAAATGATGTACCCATTAACCTAGTATTATGTTGAGAAATGACAATTTAAAGTTAATATGCCTGATTAATTTGTTTCACACAGATTCACTTGATGCAGTCATATGGATTACTTATTATGATGTTTTTATCAGCTGTTTGGACTCTCATTCTGACAGCACCCATTCACTGCAGAGGATCCATTGGTAAAATTCTCCAAATTTGTAAAAAGAAACTCATCTAGGGGGTATTTCAGCAAATCTTTTAAATATATATTTTTGAAGTACATTTATAATTTTATTTTTTAATGTTGAAGTTCTTTTCACTGGGGTTAGCTAGTTTTTCATTCATATCTCAGAATAACCAGAGCAACATTTACATCACAGACACAAAATAGCATGAACTAAGAATAGTTATATGATCAAATCTGCTTCAGTGACACTGGTAAACACATTCGTAATGACAGCAGGTGAGGAAACGCACCACAGGTGGGTGGGTTACACAATCTCATCAACAGCTATAATGTTATAACACGCTGCAGGTTAGTAGCATTAGTTAGAAAGGTCTTTCTGCAATGCTTGCAACATTCTAGGCATTAGGTACTCAGTAGTGTTAGAAATGACTAATTATATAATTGACGGTTCAGCTTTGAATATTACCTGAACGAGTCGTGTTCAAATCCACAATAAAATGACACCTGCGACCGCATATTCTATATTAACTCACACTTTTAGTAAAAGCACTGTTTTACTAATAATACATTCAGCTGAATATTAAACATTGGCATATTTTATTATATTGCTGGTGCTGCTGCACTGTAAAAGCCACTTGAGATTGTGCGATACATTGACTTTTACCATGGCCTCTTATGGCTTATTATTTGATTTGATTTGTATGTGGTTCTTTGGTAATTTTCTCATTAAGATTAAGTGATATTCACTTGTTGTGCAGGAAGCAAATCACATCAGATTGAAACCTCTAGGAGTTATGGGAAAAAAGGGTGAAATATTACATTAGAGCTATTGTTTTTCATCTTTGCGTAAATTCTTAAATCGTCCGCACTCTACGGTCTAAGCTACAAACATAAATGAAATCTTTGGTTTTTATAAGAGCCTTTTTTGCAATTAAAGATTGCGATCAAAATGCATGTATACACACACACATTAGTGGTTTAGAGGGAGTCATTCAATGCTCTTGAACTGCCTGGAAGAAACACTTTTCAAACCGATATTAGTCACTTCTGAGAACAGTCGGTCACAATGGACAGTAATTCAGTGACTATTTCTGAACAAGTAAGGAAGCTGTGCCAGCAATAAAGATGCATTGTAGCATCTTTATTATATAGCAAATGAATATAGCCACATACAAGTTACTGAGTGTAGTGTAGTAAGTAAAGGCCTGTATACAAACCGGGACGAATATTGCACGCGAATATCAGCAGCGTTTTTCCGCTGAAAACCAGAAATAGCCCGGTACACCAGGTGGCGCTGCACAACTTTTTATGCTTCTGACACTCACTTGTCACACAGAAGAAGAAGGACGCCAGAAGATGAGCTGGTCAAAACCATTCACACGCTTCTTTGTTAACTGGCCAAAAACATATTTCAAGCAGCAGCTCCGGCAATGAAGAAAACAATGAGACCAGCAGTTCTACATTCATCTTGCCGAGGTGCATCTTCTTCATCTACTTAATTCTTGTGCTCAGCAAGACTGCTTTGTGCTTGAGCGGCACCAAACCGTGTACTGTAGATTCAGCAGCTCCAGGCACGTGAACAAAGGCGGCAATCTCATTGGTTGGCTAGTTTTCAACACGGCGCGTTAAACCAAAATAACGAGACCGAGGCATTTTTTTTTTTTAAATGATGCTTTGACATGTCACATTTTTACACTTTGGTGTGCACATTCACATTGGTGCCCTTTGTTTAGTCACGAGGCGGTAAATGTCGGCGATATTCGCCTCAGTGTGAACAGGCCTTAATACTACCTTTTTTAATTTTATTTTTTAATATTTAGTACTATTTTTTTATTTCTGAGAAATCATGTGATACTGGTGAAGACTGGATGCTGAAAATACAGCTTTTTACATTTTAAAATGTATTTAAACAGTTTAATTGCAACATACTTTAATAATTTAAGATTTAGTTCGAAAATTAATTTAGTGTGTGTGCACTTGGATGGGTTAAACGCAGAGCACAAATTCCTAGTATGGGAAACCATACCTGGCCACATGTCCTCTCCTTTCCTTTCCTTAATATAAAAATGCAAGTCAATTCTACTACGTTTGTAGACATAGTGAAATGTGTTAATAAGTTTAAGTTTAATTGATTAAATTTAGATTAAGTTTTTGATTGACCACGCCCCCTTTATCCCCCAGTGAGTGATTATCTGTTGCAATGCAGAGTTTAGAAAACGCCATTTTTGCATGGTTGCATATGCATGTGATTTCATAGAGTTGTTGGTGAGCAGTTAGAATGTAAAATTTTATCCCGTCTGTGTTTCATTTTTCCATCGAGAGGTTGTTTTTGTCTTAAATATGTTTTCGCTTTTCTTTTTCGTGGGTCTGGCTTTGAACACCTGGAAGGAGAATTCGGCGGGCATAGTCGTGGCATCGGCTGTTATTTTTTTTCTTCCCATCAAAGGGGTGTTTGTGAGTAACGTTATTTTTTAATAATTTAGGGCATTTTAGGGCAAGTTCTTGATTTCTCACTCTCACATTGTTAAAAAGATCCCACATTTGTGAAGCGTGGACGTTTAATTGATTAGTTAATTGTTCACTTTTGTAAATCGAGGGGTTGTTTGCTAGCACTGAAAACACATAGTGGTACATCCACCCGCCAACTAATGGTGCAACGTCTTAACGTTAACTCCCGTGAGGCGAGTTTCACGGCCCTTTGTCATCGCTGTATTTTTCTAGCTTTTTTTTTTTCATTGAGGGATTGTTTGCAAGCATATGAAACATAACAACAGGTCCTGGCGTTTTCAGCTAATTAGTTGATTTTTGTTACTGGCTTGTGGTAGACACTCTTTTAATGCCTTAAAAGTGCACTTATCCCACTTTCACACCAATCCGTTTGTTCAACAGGCAAGTGCAGATGCAGCAATTAACTTTAGTTGTCTGTCTTGTGGGTTTGCTGAGTATTGTTCTGAGGCTGATTACTTGATTCTCTTGCGTACTGTACATTTAAAAGTAAATCATAAAGTTGCATGCCCTTACAAAGACTGTAACTTTGAAAGCAGTGTCTACTCCACTTTCAAAGCGCACAAGAGTAAAAGACACAAGGAACAGAACTGGAAGACATTCAAATCAGAAATCATCGGTCATGATTACATTAGCCCAGACAGTAATGCTGCACAAGAGCAAATGTTCCATGCTGATGATATAGAAGAGTTAGAAGAGCTGAGTGAAGAAGCCAGTAATGATCTTCCTGATTTAGAAAAACAGCTTGAGCACAACTTGGCATCTCTTCTGTTAAAGATGCAAAGTGTTCTGCACATACCAGAGAGTTCTGTGCAAGAAGTTGTAGAACAACTTTGTCAAATTCATAAACTTTCACAGCCACTTGTGCACAACAGAGTCAGAGCTGTGTTAAGTAAATATCCTGACTTGGATGAGACAGTTTTAAGAGAGGTTATAAGTGTTGTGTCAGAAAGTAATACAATGAATTTTTTGGCCAAAGATGTACCTTTAGGGACTGCTAAAAGGAGAGCAGCCTATGTACGTCAACAGTTTCCACTGGTTAGCCCAATTGAATATGTTGTTGGAAAAGGCCAAAAGTTGCTTGCATATGTCCCCATTCTCCCCATTCCCATGCTACAGAAATTGCTAAACAACACTGATGTGTTAAACAGAGCGATGTCAGAAAAGGTCTGTGTGGCACAGGAATACAGATCGTATGTGGATGGGCAGTATCTAGGCCTTTACCTCGATGACTTTGAAATAGACAATCCTCTTGGAACGTCAAAGCTGAAACACAAAATGTGTGCTGTTTATTGGGTCATTGCCAACATACCTTCAAAATATAGGTCAACCTTCATATCAATACAGCTTGCTTTACTATGCAGTACATCTATAGTCAAAAAGGGTGGTTATGCAAAAGTTCTGCAAGCCCTTATCTATGATCTGAAGATGTTGGAGCAAAATGGTGTTTACCTAGAAAAACTTGGTAAAACTGTGAGAGGTACAGTTGTTGCAGCTGATAATCTTGGTGCCCACTCTCTTGCAGGATTCCTGGAGAGCTTTTCAGTTGCAGATTCTGGGTACCCTCCTGACATCAGACATGATGTCTTCGAAGGTGTTGTTCCAACTGAGCTGTCCCTGTGTCTCACAGACCTGATAGGCAATACTTATTTCACTCTAGATGTGTTAAATCATGCCGTTATTAGCTCTGTTGAGAATGCGCTCTTATTAGAGAGAAAAGTATGAACCTGCTAAAAAATAAAACTTGTTTTAAACTTGTCTTCACTGTACTGTTGTATTTTGAAATTAAAATTTCTAAATAAAGAATAAAAAGTTTCTCTATGTAATTTAATGCACTTAGAGGGATTGAGTAAATAGACATAAATTAAAAGCATTAAGTAAATTCAACTTTAATTTAAGTAATGGTTACTTAGTGAACATTACTAAAAAAAATTTAGGGCAACCAGTTTCCTTACGTTTTTTAAGTAAATTCAACTTAATCGGGTTTAGAGTGTGTGGTTATTTATTACGTAAAATACACACAAGTATTTTGAAAATATTTACATTTATATATGTATATTATTATATTTTTATTATATATATTGTGACGGGAAGCCCGATAGGAAATCAGCGTCGCCTTGGAAACTCACGACCAGCACCTGGAAATCGTCAACGCGGGCCAATCGGTCACGTCGTGGCAGATATATAAGAGGAGCTGGAGCGTCAGAAGGGTGAGACTCATCTCCCATGCAGCGTGACTTACCCACTCTGTGTTTTTTCCCCCAGAGGACACGCCGTGACCATTTGGACCAGAGGACCCATTGAGAGCACTGGCACACTGGACACCGCGACCTGGGAATAAGAAGGAACACAAGAGCATTCACCGCACCCATCCACCGTCATTGGCTTTCTCACTGTTTGTTCACAAACAGTCTTGCCTTGTTGTGTTGTTCTTCACCAGGTTCACTAT